>BLBF01000021.1:28594733-28607572 GCA_015471245.1 Laticauda colubrina | reverse complement strand
AGAGAGAGAGAGAGAACTTAACAGACAAGCATTTTGGAAGCAGCTCCTTTAAATTTCACCAAGGCTGGAATGGATTCCCCCATCCCCTCTGTCAGACCGCACTCCTTCTCACTCCAGCACTTTAATTCACGGGGGAAAGCAATACATGCAGCATCCATGGGGAAGCCTTGGAGAAGTTTTTAAAGGACCTGCTTCCAAAATGCATTTCTTTTACATAACAAAAGTGCTCCAAGGCTCGATTCAGCCCCACTCCCTCTTTCAGACTGCACTTTTTCTCACTCCAGGCACTTTACTCACATGAGGAAAGCAATACTTACAGCATCCATGCCTTTCTTCCTTTCTCCCAGGGACAAAGAGGACATGGGGAACGAAAAGCTAGGAGAGCGATTGCAAGTGAGCAACTGGGCAACTGGGTCGGGGACATGGCCAGCCAGGGATCGCTAATAGTTTGGTGACCCATGCCAAATAACCGCTATGGGTTTGCCTACTCAGGTTTGCCCGAGTAGGTGAGAACTGGTTGAATACCACCTCTGATCCCAGAATAATAGAAACAAAAGGGATTCCTCTCTCTCCTAAGAAATAAGTATTATATACCTACATAGAAAACATATTTATATGTTGACAGCAGTGGTGGTATTCTACCGATTTGGCCTGGTTCTGCTGAGCCAGAAGCAGTGATGAGCAGCAGAGACTGAACCAGTTCTCTCTGCCACTCTGCTGTTGGGCCCACCCACCTGCCCAGGCTCCCATACTCAGCCTTATCCTCTGAATTTGAAGCGTAGCTGCTTTGTGCGGCACAAAAGAGTGCCTCACAGCAGCTGCTGAAGTGACCAAGATCATTCAGGCTTGCAGGAGGTGAGTTAGAACATCTCTGCGCCTACGCAAACACCTTTGTGCCTGTGCAAAGTGTGCATTTGGTGCACGCATGCGAAGTGTGTGCATACATGCAAAACGCATCCACCAAGCCACGCCCACCGAACCAGTGGTAAACATATTTGAATCCCACCACTGGTTGACAGGTATTATGTGGTCATACTTGTCATTCACAGTCATTTGAGGGCTTGAAGTTTCAATGAGTTAGCAATGAAGATGAGTTGCATACGGGTACTTTTGGTTTACTTCTAAGTCCCATCTGCAGCATGCATGCAACCAGTTTGGAACTACTGTCCTACCCCTGTTCAGTGCCAGGATGCAAAGTAAAGTATCCCTGAAGAAGGCTGTCCAATTATACCAACTGCCCAAGTATGCACTACAAAAATAAAACCCTCTGCCTCAAGACACTTTCTCCTCCCAGATGACCATGAAGTAGGACTCAGAGTAGGATCTCCTCAACAAAATCAAGAAGAGGTGGTGGAATGCCTTTGTGGTTGCATGCTTTCACCGGGCTTTTACAAATGCTCTTACTTAGAAATGCCTAGATGGCCCAGCCCAAGAAGAGTGGGGAAAGTTTTGAAGGTGAAAAGTAACAAGGGCAAACTAAGAACAGCTTGTTTTATTGAATTGGGGATGGGGGGGGGGGGAGAAGAAAAGGTGGTTTTCCTTTTTACTCAGTTATAAAAAAACCAAATGATCTTTTTTTCTCCTCTATGGTCTTTATTTAGATTGCACTATTTTTTTGTATAAGAATATGTACCATGACGGAACTCCTGCTGATAGCAGAACAGAAATAGTGCTCTTACCATCTCTCATATTTTCCTGGGAACATAACTCATTCAACATAGCATGCAGGGAACACTTCCCTTCTTTTATGCAATATTTAAAATGCATATTAACTTTACTCTTTAGCTTTTTAATCATTTTTATTATTTTCATACCATTATTTTCTTCTCCCAACAATAAAACACATGTGTAAAACCAAGAACTACATGAGACGGTTAGAAGTCCTGCTGAGTTGTGAAACCACCACTGGGAGAGGCTAGTTCTGAAACATTTTTCCTTAGGGATTTCTTTACGGCATTCGGAAATCTGACTTAGAGTTATGGAATGTGTCATCTTGATAATCATGAATTCACATCCTAGTATTTAAAAATAGAAAAAGGCTCCAACTTTCTGGCATGTGCTGTGAAAATTTGTCAGTGCAAATTTGCAAAAATAGAAAGGAGTTTTTGAGAACGCTGACTAGCAGTCTGAAGACATAATGAAAACTCCTCAATTGCACAACACATGGACAGACTTACCCATAGTTTCCACTGGGAAACTATGAGCATCCTAGATCAGGGAAACTATGAGCATCCTAGCTTAGCTCCAAAAATTTTAGAGAATTCCTGGAAGTCTGGCACTCAGACAAATCAACCATTAGCGGACATATAGTGAAAAATAACATCTTCATTTCATTTAAAAGAGACAATTAAAAAGCTAAACAGGAAGCAGAAAGTCCTCCTTGCCAGCAATCAAACCCAGATAAGAAAAGCTTAATACCAGACCAACCAATAAGCAGCAAACAATACCACAATCAATGAACTACTAACCCAAACAACAAAAAACAGCCTAATTACGGAACTACCAAGAACACCCCTGTCATTATAACAGGCAGACCATCCATATATAAATAGTGAGCCACTGCCTTCAAGCACTGAGGATGTTACTCAGTTGGGTAATGAAATGTCTGTAAGAAAATATCCAAGCTCAGAGAGCACAAAGGATGAAAGGATTTTACTATGCCATTTATGATAATGGTATTATTTTCAATTTAATGGTGGGAGAGAAATCTGGAGATGCTTTAAACTCTACAGCTGAGTTGTCCATTATTGCAAGAAAAGCCCAAGCTGGTGTGTTGCAGACACCCTCTTCCTAGTGGTTCTGAGTAGCTTCCAGTAATGCCTCCTCCTGGAGGTAACCCAAAGCCTTTTAGACCACCTTTTGTTCCTGGTTGCCTTTTCAAGGAAAAGTCTGAAAGTCCACTTAGATGGTGGATGAGATCTTCAGTAAGAAAAGCAGGAGGCATAAGCACCGTCACTCTGTGAAAGTGCAGATGCGACCATCATTCATCCTTTATTCTGTATTCTGTACAGTGGTGGATTTGTCTTCTGTACAGATGTAGATAGATAAACTCAACAAAACGTCCATAACAAAGTACATTTATTGGTTCATCAGGTATCCTCATAATTCACACTTGTGATGAAGTTCTTCTTTAACGACCAAACCTTTGTATATCTGTCTTGTAGGTAAAAAGATGATTATCTTCTATCCTTTTTCTCTCATTTCGTGGCGATAGAAGTAGAACAGTTACCATGAATCTGTGAGTTCAGCCAAGAGTGATGACAACTCCTCCCACCCATCGAGGGTCAATTTAATGACCAATCAGGATTACAGATGTGGTCATGTGATATGGACTACATTTCCCAGGATACCTTAACTACATTTACCATGATGCATTCCCTTAAAGGGACAGCTCACAATTGCTACCTAACTATCCAAATCTCATTAACTCTAAACTGTCTGGACAGCACACCCTTCCAAAGTCCAAAAACAAAGGCCAGTTGGACCACTGCCCATCCAATGCTCAGGAGCTGAAGAACAGTTTGCCATATCTCTTCTTCCACATCATAGAGAAAATCTATCAGTGTGGCTCCTAATCTTTGATTGGGAGCCACCCAGAGTTGTTGAAAGATGGCCAGCTACATGTGTTTTAAATAAATAAATATAAATAAATAATGACTTGATGGCATGTAATCAACATCCTCTTCCTCTGTAGCTAAGTAGAGTGATGAACACCAAACATAGCTACAATCTTGCTGGCATTGGGACAAATGGTCCTTCAGTTGGTAGTAAACAAAGGTCTGCTCAGACATTTGCATTGCCATTCAGGAATCTTTGCTCCACTGAGTTTTGTGGCAATTGCTGTTGCTTCCGTTGCTGCCACAGTTGGTAGATCCCAATCTTTTTTTTATGGCTTATCCAATAAGCTACACCAGCCACAAGAGCAATAAGCACCAGCCCAGCAACTATATAGCCAATGATAGGGCCAATGGATTGAGGAGCTGCGAAGGGAAAAAAAAACCAAATGCATTAAAATGTAGCATTGAACAGTTCCATAGCATTACAGTTCTCCAACTAGGCAGTAGTTAGCTGTTATTTTTCAGGTGGGGCTCATAATAATAAAATACAACTTCAGCAGTTTGATACAATAATACAGTACATTGAATAATATAGTACATTCCAATCTGAGAACGCAAAATATAAGGCCTCACTAAGGAAATGGCCTATAGCATGTAAAACCATCATGGGGACTTACATCTGAACTACTTTAAGAATTCTGCATGGGGAGTTGATGCTTAAGCCAACATCAAATATTTAAGAAAAAAATATTTGAAATTTTGAAAAAATAGACAAATAAAAGTTGGTTCTACAGAATTGGCACTGGATGGGGAAAAAAAACCTCTTAAGCATAATATGCCTACTTTAATGTAAGGAGGTATAAATCAGTGCTATCTTGACAATCCACTGAGATTTACATTTAGTCCTTGCTGAATTTTACACTTGTTCGTTGACTGTTCAAGTTATGATGGTGCTGAATGAAGGCTGCTTATGAAGGATCCTCATACTTATGTCCCTGCATCTCTGGGGTCACATGATCATGATTTGTGTGTTCAGCGACCAGCTAACAATTACAATGTTGTAGTGTTGCACAGTCACATGAAGTCAATTGGGAAGCTGGCGGGAGGTTGTGAATGATGAATATATAAGTACAGGATGCCGCAATGTGCAGGAATCTCCTAACAACAGCAAGTGGAGTCAATATCATGCTTTACGAATGCATAATTTAGCTATGGAGTTCCTGGTCCCTGATTAGTGAAGTCTGCCTGTATTGGCACAGAAGCCACAAGCGTTTTTTAAAAGAAACAATGGGTGTGTTTAAGGCCAGGGGAGTTAACATCAGCAATTTAAACTTCGACCTTGAATAAACACCAGCCAAAGTAGGAATTAGGGATAGATTAAACAATGAATTTTGGAAATGAATTAAGTGATAAAGAGAGAAATCAGGTAATATGTGTATTGTTATATGAACACACTTGGATTTTGCCTTTCATAATTGCAAATAAATATGAAAGGACCCCAAAGAGATAGAGTAAAATAAAACAGAAACAGAGTCCTAAGGATTACTCATGGATGAAGGGGAACAAAAATGGAGATAGAATCGTTCTACATAATACAGAAAGAAAACTGAGATAAATAGGCATGAAATCAATGTAGTTATGATATTACTAAGGGGACTCACATAGGAAAATAATATCGATTCAAGGAAACAAATGCAGCAGATAAATTGGGTAATAATACCACTGAATGTAGGTGATTTGTGTTGGTCACCAGGAGATTGACTATAATGTGTCCAAGTCAGCTTGATAGAATGAAAACTCCTTACATGAAAGCGCCATTAAAACAAGCATGTGAAATTGAGGAGGAAGTTGAGAGAAAAGTATATTCTCCAAGGAGTTTTGACAGGGATGGAAGAAAACACAATGGGTAAAAGTGGGAATGTATGAAAGGACTAACAGATAGGGTTGTTTTTTTCCCAATAGAGGATTCAGACAGCCATGTTTTAGGGTGTCTAATAAATGGGCAGAGAACTACAGTACCTGCTAGCAGATGAGAAAAGGAAGAAAAAGAAAGTAGGGATAAATACAGGGAAGCGAGAAATGAATGGAATAACTGATGTATATGTGATGACTGAAAGGGAAGACTTTCCCTTTGCTAAATGATATATGTGAAAAATTTCAGAAGTTGATCCTGGAAGACATTTCTTTTAAGAATTATACAGCAAGAGTAATTCATAGCTTTCCTATTCCTGTCTCTGCCTTCCAAACTTCTACTCAGCCTTCTAACTTTGATGCTGTTTAATGTTATTAATGCTGAATATCTGCCAACATGCCCTTCCAGGAAATGTTCCTTTGCTGTATTAAGATGTAGAAGGAGGTGTATTCAAATGGAAATGTATACATAAAAGCTTAATTCCAAAACCCGATCATCTTCGTTAAAGATGACTAAAGATGAAATTCAACAATATGTGAAGAAGTAGATATAAGGATAATGGAAAATTATTGGAAGGTAATTGAATGAACAGGATGCTGGCATAGGAGACTCGTGGCCAGCTTGACATCACTCGTGTTGGGGGCGCCTTTGGTAGTAAAAGTGCTCTGCCAGTCAAAACAGGCCCCCGAGCTCAGTTTTTGGTTGCTCCGGCCTCCTGCAACCCTCTGCCAGCGAAAACAGACCTTGGGAGGATCAGTCCATTGCTATTTTCAGGGCAGCCCTACAGGCCAGATGTAAGCACCCTGTGGGCCTTCAGTTTGACACCCCTGTTCTAAACCCTTCTTAAATAGTCTTGTCACAATGAATCTTTGCTGAGCTCCAGAACTATTCCAAATTTTTCTTGACTGGGCTATAAATGGAAGGGCTATGATGGCCAGAATTTTTATCAGTTTGTTTCACTAGCTTAAGTCTACCATTCACTACTTGACAAATAAAGTTAAATGCAGATTTGTCTGGTAGTTGCAGGACCTAGGACTGTGGTCATTCTTATTCTTTAGGTCAAAGAGTGAACTTACATTCAACATGTACGGTCACATCTCTAACATCACATCCATACTGGTTAGTAGCATTGCACTGATATATGCCATCATGGTCTGTCTGAATCAGCTGTGGTTCCCCAATGTTATAAAGTCTCCCATCTTTCCAGCACTGAACAGTCGGTGTGGGGTTTCCCAAGGCTGAGCAGGTAAGTGTTGTCGTACTTCCCTCCTTCCAAGTCCGTGTCTGGGGGCAGCTGGAATCATCCATTTGGGGCCCGTCTAGAATGGAGAAAGGAATGTGGTTAGTTTCACTGGTAACAATGGATGTAATTAAACAACTATGCATTGTAAAACTGCAGAAGCATTGGTGATAATCTATTGCAATTTATACAATATTCATTCTCAATGGATCCTGGAATCTATAAGGATACCACCATGATCCTTCAGATGGAACATGGCCTCCCAAGGCAACATATAGCAGCTAGTATCAATGCTTGGGAATCCCAAGTCTAATTCTTACAGATACTTTGTACATACTTTTGTATGCTTCTACTAGCTGCAGGACCCCCTTTCCCTAGAGAAATCTAACCATCCTACCAGATCAGATAGAGTGAGCATGCTCCCAGTCCCTTCCCCTAAATATTGCCACCTGGTGGACTAAGAACCATATCTTTTCTATGGCAGCCCCTGCCCTGTGGAGCACTCTCTCCGTTGTAGTTCGGCAGGCTTCCACTTTCCAAGCCTTCCGAAAAGCACTGAAGACCCACAAGTGCTGGGGTAAAATTGGATGACTGCACATTAGAAGTTTGATTTGGCACCAGGTTTTTTTTTAATGTTCGAGTATGTTCAGTTTTATACTTTTAATATGGTTTTATGTGTTGTTTGAACTTTTGATAGGGAGCCACTCAGAGTTGTTTTTGAATAAGTATATAAATCCAAGCCCCATGGACAAAATTGCCATATCTTTAGAAATGCTGGAATCTATTTTTACCTGAGGGACAATTAAATTGTAATATTTGGAGTCATGAACATTTTTAGTCTCTTGCCATTTTCAAAATGATAAAAGCAACCATAGAACAGATTAGGTCAGGCTGGGGCAAAGGTGTTTTTTTTTTTAACTTGTCTATAATTTTTCCAGATTGAACACTCTACATGAATTCTGTATGGTTCTCCTTGGTCATTAAAACATTGCTTTGGGCAAATGGATAAAGCAGCACAAGGATTTTTTCTTAAATTATGGAACATTTGAGTATCACTCTTCCTATATTATATCAGAATAGAATAGAAATTATCCAAATTTTTGCAAATCTTTTAAGGGCTGCTTCAAACACCTCTCTAAAACAGCACATACTCAGGATCCCATTCTGGATCAGAAGCCTATAAATAGTTCTCAACTTACAATCATTCATTCAGCCACTGAAATTAGGCTGGTTCTGAATATGGCATGAACAAAATACTACCTGTATTCAGTTATGGGCTTTGCAAGGCCCTTATGTTCATGTGATGAAAATTTGGCTGCCTGGCAGTCCACCTGGCCTTACAACCAACCACAAGGACACAGAAACTACCCCCACCTGCCTATCTTCCTCCCCACATCCCACCCTGCTGGTGCCAGAGGCCTTGGGCCTGTTTTCTATCCCATTACACTTTGCTTCACTTGTCTCTTCTGAAAAATGCCTTTTCCAAAGCCAATGCAATATGCGTGCTTCCTATAGAGGCGACCTTGCACCATTTGGAAATTCACACCCTTCTAAGAGATCGCAAGAATGGCACCACTTCCAGAAAGCCACGTTGCAGCCTTTGCATCACATCAGTTGGGTGTTCTTTCAAAAAAGAGTTCTTCAGAAGAGATAAGTGGATTGAAGTGTGATAGGGACCAAGGCCTGTGGGACCTGACAGGATGGAAAACATACCCAAGACTGTGGAATCTGATGTGGCGAGAAGATGTGCATGGGTGCCTCAGGGGGTAGGCCATGTCTGAACTGAGGGGTATTGCAATGTGGGACTTGGCTTGCACAGGGCCTCCCCAGTGGCAGCCCACACTCTCTTTTATGACCACAGTGGGAAAAGCCGGGAATGAGGTCATTGAGCAAGGTGGTCACATGGATGCCTCTCTTAATGACCACAACAACCTTTGCCCACAATTCAGGGCTCCATTTTGGCCATAATTTTGGACTACCTGTATTCCTGATTGGCTAATGAAAGAGTGTGCAAATATAAGACCCCTAGCATCAAGGAAGTCAAAGTATACCACATCCCCAGCCTGAAACACACCACAGAAGCAAGTAACTCCTATTTCACACAACCTGAATAGATTTAAATAGCCAGTTAAGTTGAGAACATAAAGGGGTATATGTACCTCCAAGAGTACTGAGGGAAATCAGAAAATATATTACTGATGTTGTTTAAAATCATAAATAGTACCACAATGGGACATGATGCTTTAGATGTCAGAGGTTAATCCTCCTGATGGCATCAAACCTACTAGTCTATTTGCCACTTTTTTAGGCAGCCTTGCATTGGGTGCCAACCTAGTTCATGGGAATAACTAAACCCAATTACTAATGTACATCTTCTCTAACTCTCATTGCAACAATACACTTGCATCTCTATAAATTAGCTGAGAGGTCCATTTGCTTTAAAACATCATTCCCGCTGAGGCCAGACTGACCCCAAAGGCTTGTTGGCCTTCCAGAAGACATGGCTCTGCCATCTGGCTTGGGGATCTGGAACAGGGATATGGAGCTATTAAAGTACCTGTATTGTGGGGGAAACTTGAGTGTGCTCTCCCGTGTAATTTTAAACTTATTTTTATTGTTTTTAATGATTTTTCTTATTGTAGTTTTTATTACAAAAACTATATATTGAGGGTTTTTGGGTGTGTATTTGTTAAATCTATGTAGCCACCCAGAGTCTCAGAAATAAGATATGTAGCGATATAAATTTAACAAATAAACAACAATTTCCCAGTACTTCAGTAATTTAGAAGGACAAGAAGAACACTAGGTGAGTTCTTATATGAAAGGAACCATTGGGTCATATGCATATGATCCTCCTAGTCACCTTCTGGGGTGCAGAGATCTGCAATTACATAACACTATGCAATGTTACCCAATTTCCAAAGTTGTAAAATTCTAGTTGTAAAATTTGTTGCCACACTATTTGAAGATTACTGAATCTCTCGGAATAAAACATTAGATGTATTTTTGTTTTCCTACTCACAGAAGACAGTAAGTATTTGAGACACGCTTCTTTCCTTGACCTGCCCATCAATGGTCAGGGTTACTTGGCAGATGAATTCCCTCTCGTCATCCTCTTGCCGAGCAATCATTTCATGCTGCAGGAAATTTACGTTGCCTGATGCTAATATTTTGGCAGTGTCTGTGATCTGCATTTTAAAACCAGGAGAAGCACTGCCCTCCGCACCACATGTAATGTTCACTTTTTGACCAGCTTCTGAACTGCCAATTTGTAAGATGGGCTTTGGTAAAGCTATGAAGAAATAGAGCAGAGCAGTGATAATGTACTTAGATGGTTATAAAATGATAAATGAAAATAGTTAAAACAAATGCTGGCTAAAGGCTATCTCTCCCCCTCCTGTCCTAGATATGAAAACAGTCATTAAGGACTAGGATAGAGAAACCCTAAGTTCAAGTCCACCTACAACCATAGAGGCTTAGTGAAGGACTTTCACCTTCACACTCTCTTTCAGTCCACATTCATCTCAGATTTCTTGTGAGAAAAACCGCTGCATTTTAGAAGTAGAGCACTTGAAACAGCTGGATACCAGAGGTTCCAAAGAAGTGAAATGGATGAGAGTGGCTGTTTCTTTCAATTTCTGCATTCTCTATTTCATTAGAACATATGGATCTCTTTAAATAAATACTGCATGTCAAAATGCAAAACAGTAAAAACAAAGCAATCGTAAGTTGTAATGGCTTTAGATCTAATGGCTTTAGGTCAGATCTAAGCTCTGTATATATTTAATCTGGATGGGAATATTTTTTGGTTCATCCTACAATAGTTGTTCTTGGATCTCAATGAAAATAGAACAGGGTTGAGTAACCCATCTCTCCAATTCCATATGTTTCAAAGGGCTTTCTCTCAAGCTATTTAGACTGATCCAACGCATTATTGAAATGTTGTTTTCCAAAATAAAATCAATCTAACTTCTAACTTCTTCTAGGTTTGTTCAAATAGATGGAAGAAAACTCTTCTAAATCTCTCTGTGTTAGTAATGATAGATATGAGACTCACCAAACACATTCACCATCTTTGTCACGTTTTTGGTCACGGGCCCCAGAGAGACCATGCAAATCAACTCATGATCTCCAACTGAGGAAGAGGCTATCACAGCCTGGGCACTTGCCAAGCCTCCCATCACAGTGGTGTTGAAGGTCAGGGACTTCCCTGCAAACCGCAGATCAAACACAGCCTCATCGGCTGGGGAAGCCTCAGGTGCATCACATGTCACTTTCATCAAGGTCCCAGCTTCTAAGAACAGGCCAGTGTGGAGCAAGGGAGCCTTTGCAAAATCTGCCAAGGAAGTAAGAAAAATCATATGTCAGTTATTGCAAAAGTAATCAAAGCCACAATAGTACCCTCTCCCTAGCCTCTCAGGAGGTAAGTGCTGGAGCAACTGTATGGGACATCAGATCTATGCAAACAAAAATCAAAACAGTGGAATAGGTGGACCAACCCCTCCTGTAGAGAATTAGCATTGTCTAGCCACAGGGTGCCATATGTCTAAATCAGAACTGGAGTAATGGATGGGATCTCACCAAAAGTCCATAATGATATGCTGTGGGAAGTATTTTTCAAGAGTGGTCCTCCTGTTGCTCCCAGATCCAGGGATGTTTGGCAGGTGATTGTCTTGTTGTAGTCATTTTGCTGAGCTATCATGTGATGGTTCACCACAACAGCACCAGCCTCAGGGTGAGTATGATCCTTAAAGGTCTTTACCAGAAGTTGTTCTTCTCCTTTCAGCAAGGTCACGGTGAGGTCCCGGATGGGGGCTACTCCAAAAACCCGGCATATCAAATTGTACTGCTTGCCCACTTCCATTTCTGGTACTGGATCCAGTTCAATACCCTCTGGAGATTCTGAAATGAAATAATATGTTCTAAATCAATTTTGTTTGATTAGCATATGCTAGAAGTATGAACAAGCAATAACACGGCTGTTCTTTTATTTATTCTATGCGATGAAATTCTCTCTATCTAAGTGTATATTTTCCTGTACATTCTAAGTCAAACTTAAATTTCTATATACTTGTAAAGGACAGTGGGTGGCATGCCTTAGCTTTTCCAAAAGAAATATCTTATCTCTTGTCATCTGAAAGATCTATTTCTATTTGATTGCCCTTGTTAGGTAATTATTCCCATCTTTTGGCTTAGCTAAGTGCCTGCATTCTTGCTCGACATTGATGTAGATAATCTTCACTAAACTATAGGTTTCCTTTGTCAATTCCCCAACATTTGATCACATATTCTCCTGACTGTCCCGTCCCCTCTAACATTTTACAATGTAAACTATGCAGCCTGTCTTATTTTCCAAAAAGGAATTGAAGGGAGGAGATGGAGAGAAATGTTGAAGTGTTAAAATTCTTGGCTAGGAAAGCCTCCCCTTGTGGGTGGCTTGCCATGGTGTGCTCCTCCAGTTGCCCTGCACAGCAACTTCATGTATTTCTTCACTGTTTTAACTTTATGTACTGCTCCCACTTTTTATGTGATGGTCAGCTAGATAGTTTTGATAAAGGAAATAAATTGATTGCAACTGGTACAGAACGAAACTCTCCTGCATAAGTATCCCAAATAGTTCAATAAAACTTTGTTCATTGCTTTTATTCTGGTTTCTATTGTTTATTACTCAGTTATTTGACCACTGCAGTTAACAGTGCTAAGGTTTGATCCTTCCAAACTAAGTGACTCTTGTGTCTTCCTGTTGAGTTTGAACTCTGGGTATTTTAGATGCCCAATATTTCTCATCTGCTTTTGCAGTCATCATGTGACTTACTGTAAACAGTAATAGTTGCTTTTGCAGGTTTTGCCTTGTGATCCTCAGCAAAGCACAGTGACAAAGTGTTCCAGTCACTGATGTTGGTGAGACGGAAGACTTTCCAATTGGATCCAGTTCTAATGATTTCCCTTCTGAAGGCGGTTTCAAGGCCAATTGCATCTGCTTTAATATTGGCGCTGCAGTTTATCTCAAGTGAACCTCCAAATTGCACAACAGGATTTTCTGGCTGAATTCTCACAAAGTTTTCCTCTGTGAATCCTGATATTAAATAAATAAATAAATAAATAAATAAATAAATAAATAAATAAATAA
>BLBF01000021.1:28573854-28594723 GCA_015471245.1 Laticauda colubrina | reverse complement strand
TAAATAAATAAATAAATAAATAAATAAATAAATAAATAAATAAATAAATAAATACACAATTTACATAAAAATACAGTTATAAAAAAGTGGAAAGGGCTTGAAAGCAATGGGATTTAATTTTCTAGTATTAACTGTATTCATTACCCAGAATCACTTCGGCATTATGTGGGGCCATATAAATATAAAAGCATAAATAACAGGCATTAACGAATGTGGACGAATAAAGCAGGCAATAAAGTTTTTATTTGTTTATTCAAGTCTCTCTGTTAAGGTCAATTAGGCTTTTGAGCATTATGAATGAATAGCTGTTATCGGTTTGATGAGACACAGCACTGATCCTGAAATAAAAACAAGTCTCTACCTGCAAGAATTCCACTTCCGTCCAAGTCATGCCCAAGAGATGAGAGCAGCATTTCTCAACCTTGGCTACTTTAAGAGGTGTGGACTTCAACTCCCTGAATTCTGGGTATTGAAGTCCACTTCTTAAAGTAGTCGAAGTTGAGAAATGTTGGATTAGAGAGAAGGGACATGCTCAAAGGCAAATCAATTTTCTCTTAACATTATTTAATTGTTGTCTGAATTCTGAGCAGGAATTAGGAAATCTTAGCATAACTTTGCAGAACTAAGAGCTAGATATTTCCTGCCTTTTCTTTGTTATGAATATCAGGAACTCAGTTCTTTGATCAGTATCAAGTTATATCTCATTTCCAAAGATTGGTAAAAATTGCAGGAAACCATTCAATATTTGCTCTAACTGCTTTTTTAGAGAGGAATTATACTCCTCTTGGGAGGACCATTTAGGGGGTCAAGTTCAAACTAAGGAGAAGATCTGCCTTCCCAAAAATGTGCAATTTGGAATTTTCAATCCTGGCTGTTGCACTACTGATATTCCAAGAACAGAGCCACTTTTAATCCAAAACTCTCCCTCTGAGACATCTCCAGAATAGGGGGGAAGTGGATTGAATTTGAATGAATCCAGATTGCTTTGGAATCTGACAAATCCCTCTCTCCCTGAAGTTTGTTCTCCAGCCACCAAAAATATTGCTGTAATCTTTGCAAGTGTTTTTCATTAGTTCATTTAGCACATTCCTGCACTCTTCAGCAGAAGTCTCCATAGGGGTAGGGGTAGGGTGCCCAAAAGTCAAGATGGCAACCATGGGCATGCAATCAAAGTCTTATTTTTTTTAAAAAAAATGTATCACTGCTTTGACTGGGAATTCTGGTCATAGCAATCTCAACACACTCAGAGTGTGGCAGATTGGAGAAAGCAGTTCTGATAGTTCAACAAAAAAGCTGTATCTTAGAGAATGTGGAATTTTCTGTTCCTGTAATTTTTGGAGGTGTTGCCTCTGGGTTACAATCATTGGATGTGCTTAGATGTGACTCAGAAGGTGCTTCAAGGCTTCTTTTTTTTTCTTTGCACAATGACTCATTGACTTGCTTTACCATCTTGTACAAATGGTACCTGTCTGTCTGGGATTAACTGCCACACCTTTCCTTGACTGTGTTAAAAGAAATATAGCTCCTTTCCAGAAATTGCACAACTGAGTGAATAGAAGCTATTGAACATGAGTTACTATGTTGCAATTCTAAGCTTTATTGCTGCCCCCCTAAGTTCATCTTGAATCAATATGGGAGGAGCATAGATGTCTTATCTATGTTGAAACTTGAGAAGGAGCCTTTTGGCACACTCCAATCTGAATAACCTTTTTCTGTCAAGAAAAAAACAAGTGACCAACATGCAACTGAAATGGGAGGGTCCTATCAAATTCTGTACCTGTCAACAGTGGTGTCCCCAGTGGTTGTCCCCAACAAGGCAGTGTTCTAGGACCAACTCTCTCCATACTCTACATAAATGATCTCTGTGATCATATTAAGAGCAACTGTGTTCTCTTTGCTGATGATGTAAAGCTATTCAACACCACAGACAACACTGCTACCCTTCAAAAAGACCTTGACTATGTATCAGAATGGTCAAACAAATGGCAACTTCAAATCTCAACAAATAAATGCTCTGTCTTACATATTGGCAAAAAAATAATAATCAGAAAATAAAATACAGGATGAATAGTCAAGACCTTGTAGATGATCCAAACTCTGTCAAGGATCTTGGAGTACTCATCTCTAATGATCTAAGTGCTAGAGCCCACTGTAACTACATAGCCAAAGAGGCATTAAGAGTTGTTAACTTAATCCTGTGTAGCTTTTTCTCTGTAATATCACACTACTAACTAGAGCATACAAAACATTTGCTAGACCAATACTCGAATACAGCTCATCAGTCTGGAATCCGCATTACATATCTGATATTAATACAGTTGAGAAAGTCCAGAAATATTTCACAAGAAGAGTTCTCCACTCCTCTACTTGTTGCAGAATACCTGATGCCACCAGACTTGAAATTCTAGACCTAGACAACCTAGAACTATGCCGCTTTTGGTCCGATCTAAGTATGGTACATAAAATTATATATTGCAATGTCCTACCTGTCAATGAATACTTCAGTTTCAACCATAACAATACAAGAGCACACAATAGATACAAACTCAAGGTAAACCGCACCAAACCTGATTTCAGGAAATACGACTTCAGCAACAAAGTGATCAATGTCTGGAATACTCTACCTGACTCTGTGGTTTCTTCCCCAAACCCCAAAAACTTTAACCTTGGACTGTCTACCATTGACCTCACCCTCTTCCTAAGAGGCCTGTAGGAGGTGTGCATAAGCGCACCAAACGTGCCTACTGTTCCTGTCCTACTGTTTTTTCCCTTATATGTATCCATTTCATGTATTCATGACTATGTTTATACTTATACCTGTTATCTTATAATCGCTTGACAAAATAAAAATAAATAAATAAATTTCAGCAAGGCCAACAAGCTGGGTGGCTTTGGGTAGATCTGTTTCATATGAATTATCTAGAATTCTTAAGCAACCGTTGATGGAAAAGTTAATCCTACATTTTTTGTATTTTTCAAAACCAAGCCACTCTGTCTTAATCTCACTGTCAAGAAATTTCTCCTTAGTTCTTGGTTGCTCCTCTCTTTGATTATTTCCCTCCCTTGCTTCTTGTCCAGCCCTCTGGTGCTTTGTAGCAGGTCCTCAATATTGGAACACTGCTATCATGTCACTCCTAGTCCTTCTTTTTCATTACATGCTCAATTCCTGCAACTGTTCTTCATATGTTTTAAGCTTTCAGCCCCTTAATCAACTTTGTTACTCTTCCCTGTACTCTTTCCAGAGCCATTTTTTTTAATAATATGGTAACCAAAACTAGATGCAGTATTCCAAGTGTGGTTTTAGCAAGGCCTTATAAAGCGGCACAGGTAGTTCATGTGATCTTGATGCTCTCCCTCTGTTAAAGCAGCCTAGGATTGCATTGGCTTTTTTGATGGCTGCAGCACACTGCTGGCTCATGTTTAAGTGACTGTCCACTTGGATTCCAAGATCCCTCTCACAGTTACTGCTGTCGAGTCAGGGTCCCACCTAGTCTAAATCTGTACATTTTCTTGCCCAAGTGTAAGGTGTACTTTTCTCAGTATTGAATTTCATTCATTTTGTTAGATAGGGACCAATGTTCAAATCTGTCGAGATCCATTTGGATCTTCAGCCTATCTTCTGGGATGTTGACTATTCCCGCCCAATTTGGTGTTGTCTGAAATTTTGATGAGGTCCCCTTCTATTCCCTCATCTAAATTGGTTAGAAAGATATTTTAAGAGTAATAGGCCTAAGACAGAACCTCGGGGTATCTCACTGTTTACTTCCCTTGATATAGATGTAGTTCCATTGAGGGTTACACATTGAGTGTGGTTTGTCAACCAGTTACAAAATCCATCACTTTGTCAAAGTTAGTAAATTCAGAGTAAATTTAGTGAGGAATGCTTGTTCCTCCTCTAGCAAAGCCTCCTTTCTCAACCTTTGTGTTATTTTTCTGAATCAACAGTCAACAGGTATCTCTAAGAGACAAATCTACCTTACATCTACATAAAAAACACAGACTGGAGCCAATACCTCATCCCCCCTTCCTCCCTAATGTCTGGCCAGCACTGAAAGGGTGGGCTTCACCATCTAAATATTGCCCTGCTGTCCTTTAATCAACAAGCTTAGCCTGCAACAAAATCTGTATCTTGCCTCCACAAAGAATGTGATCCCCAAATAATATTCAACCCACCAACTGTGTTTTCATGGGAAATCAAATGCAAGGAGGTGGAAATAAATGAGTATTCTTAGGGTTGATGGGCGAAACCTGATGGTTATTTTTTTCTAGCATATTGACTGCAGTGTGCAAGAATTCAGGGAAGGTGTGTCAGAATAAACCATACTTATCAAGCCTTCAGGTCGGGCAAATAATTAATAGACCAGAGGGAAGGAATGTTTAAGACAAACAATCTGCAATTGGTGTTTCAGAAACTGCTTTGGGGAAATCACCTATTTTTTTAAAATTAAAAAGTCCCATTCCTGCTCTTTTCTAGGAATAGGCAGAAGAAAAAGAAAGTTATAACTTTAGGGCAACAAGTGAACATATGGTTTGTGTAAATGTGTGTGCCTCGTTTGGACTAGAACCTGCAGTTTTCTTGGCAAGGTTTTGCAGAAGTGGTTTGCCCTTTGACAATTTTTCTAGCTTGCAGTTTCCAAAGGATTTTGGCCCACAGAGTGACTGGCCCAAAGCCACCCACCTGGTTTCATGCCTAAAACAGAACCACAACTCAGAGTTCCCCAGTTTCTAACCACTACATCCAAGTAGTTCTCTCGGGTGTAGCTGAGGTAAGACTGAAATGGTGCTGAGGGTTTGATCTGAGTTCAATCTCATGTATTCAATTTCCCAATGTCACTCTTCAGAGACATAAAGTAGCTCTGCAGCCTGAATTAAGGACACAAAACGACCAGAACCAGCTGTTTCTGGACAGGTGGCAGAGCGTGGAGGCAGAGGATCCAGAGATCCCACATTTCCACCGGTGACAGATCTCCGCTTCGCACGAGCAAACGGAGAGTTTGGAGGAAGATCTTTGTGAAAAACCGACCGCCGCCTTACCTTTTTCAAAAGCCCAGGAGCCCAAAGCAACGAGGAAGAAGACGAAAGACCGCGGCATGGTGATCGAGACGAAACCCAAGACTCCGGGAAAGGCGGAGGCGATCGGAACGGATAGCCAAGTGGAAATGGAAACGGCACCAATTGAGATCCTGGTTGCTTTTGCTGCTGGAGCCCCACAAAGCCCGGCGCCGCCTCTCTTTTTGCCCGACGAGACGCGTTGCTCCTCTTTATAAATGTTCCGGGAAACACCCCCTTTCCCCCGCGCAGGAGGCTCGCGGAAAACCCCCCTTCCTCTCTTTCTTTCGCCCCAAGCCTGGGGAAAGTTCCAGCCTTTGTGACACGCTCCCACGTGGCGCTTGCCCGCCCCCGTCCAGACCACCAGCAACCCAAGTGACTGAAGTTGAGTTGCTTGGGCCGTCGTTTACCTCTCGGCTTTGTGAAAACCGCCCCTTGACCTCGCAGAGGGACCTCGAGACGAGTAAAAAAGGAAAAAAGCAAAAAAAAAAAAAAAAAAAAAAAAAAAAAAAAACAACCACGTTTCAAACACGCACAGGCGCGTCTCTTGAATGTTTTTTTTGACTCGGAGACCGTGCAGGTAAATGTAGATCGCGTGCGTGCGTGTGTGTGTGTGTGTGTGTGCGCGCGCGCATGGCGATTGAAAAAGTCAAGGATGGAGTAATTAATGGAGGAATTAAATTAAATTTATTATGATTTAATAATAAATAAATAAATGTAATAATAAATACTTAGATTTATCATTACATTCAATTTGAATTAAATAAATTAAGTAAGTAATCAAAGATTATTAAAGTATATTATTAAAGTATTAAAGATTAATATGAAATGAAAAAGCGCGAGGGGGCCTTTCAGAGCGATAACCAGCCCCACGGACAGTGGACGAACCGGGCTCGGCTCGAGCCCCGAGCTCCAAGCCCCTTTTTCCCAAGAAGGAGTTCGGGAAATGATGACGGGACAAACGTATTATTATAGTTAAAGATCTCGCAACGCTTTTTTTTTTTTTCTTTTTTTTTTGGCTTTCCTTCGCTTCGCCCATCCCAGGCGAGTCAAAGGTTGCTTGAATTTAAGAGACAACTTCAACTGACTCCGACTTTTTTTACCGGCAAAAGAGAGAGGGCAGGGGTCTGTAAATTGCCTCAAAACCTGACAATCGGGTTTCAGGGCTCGTCTGTGCGCCCACTGTAAAAAATGAGTTTGTCCTATGAAAAATGAAAGTTGTACATTTCAGGCCCTCCTTCATTCCTGAGTTGGTGATAAAACTTTCTGTAAATCTTAATTCGCCACCATTTCCTGTTTCACAAAGGATTCCCATGAAATATTTGCTGAATGCCTTGCCTCCTCTTCAGCCCAACCCTGGTCCAAGTACCCAGGCAGCCTGAGCCTGTAGCTTCTTGCTCAATTGCAGAAGGATTCCCCACCCCCACCCCTGTCTGTCTTACTGGACTGAGAAGTCTGTGGACCCCAGAGAGGAAGGGGTCAAGCTATTTTCTAAAGCACCTGAAGGCCAGACAAGAAATAATGGATGGAAACTGAACAAGGAGAGATTTAAGCTCGAAATAAGGTGAAACTTTCTGACAGTGAGAACAATCAACCAACGAAACAGCTTTGCCCTTGGAAGTTGTGGGAGCGCCATCACTTGAGACCTTCAAGAAGAGATTGGACTGCCATGTTTTAGAAATGGTGTAGGGTCTCCCGTTTGGGCAGGGAGTTGGACTGGATGATCTACAAGGTCCCTTAGAACTCTGTTATGATGATCTGTTATGTGAATTGTTTCATGGTAAATCTGGGGTAAGGCCTCACTCTTCTCCCATTGGCCACCTGAGGCTACTGTGGACTGGCCCCCAATCTTGCCTCCCGCCCCACAACCTACTAGTTCCTGGCCTCTGAGTTGAAAGCTGTCTGTGCCAAAAAAAAACACCTCTTCCATTTATTGATTTTTATTTTATTTATTTATTTGATTTTCCAGTTGCTTACAAGATAATAGGTATAAACATGAGTAAGAATACAGGAAATAGGTACAAATAATTGGGGACAAATAGGACGGGAACGGTAGGCATCATGGTGCACTTATGCACACCCCTTACAGACCTTTTGGGAATGGGGTGAGGTCAATAGTGGATAGTCTGAGGTTAAAGGAGTGGGGTTTGAGGATGTAACTACAGAGTCAGGTAGTGCATTCCAGGCATTGACCACTGTTGCTGAAGTTGTACTTTCTGCAATCGAGTTTGGAGCTGTTTACAATGAGTTTGTATCTGTTGTGGGCTCTTGTATTGTTGCGGTTGAAGATGAAGTAGTCATTGATTGGTAGGTCATTGTAGCAGATAATTTTGTGTACGAAGTCATAGGTGGTGCTTTTTTCTTTGACTCATTTCCTTGACTCATTTCTTTGACTCATGGGTGGTAGGAAGAGAAGTGATCTTTGAAATGGCAGTTCATCTGAAGTCAAGGGAAGAAAGAAGATTGGAAGTGAGTCTTTGTGCTTTTAAAGTCCTGCAATCTGGAGGACAGATTGGGTGATTGTCCCTATTCTCTCTCCCTCTCTCTCTTTCTCTCTCTCTCTCTCCTCCCTCCCTCCCTCCCTTTCTCTCCCTCTCCACCCCCCCCCTTTCTAGGCTAATCCCTGCTTCAAGGCAGTTAGCCCAGTGGTTTGATGCCTCATGTCTGCTTTTTTTACAGGTGGACAAGGTGATCAGCAATGTTCAGCAACAGCAGCTTCAGCAATTGTTCTATTCACCATAAAACCTACTTCCTATGTTGTCCCAAAGGTGCTTTTTCAGGAGGCAACTGGATTTTTCTGTTTTTTCTTTTGAAGATGCTTTGCTTCTCATCCAAGAAGCTTCTTCATCTCTGACAGGATAGTGGGGAATGGAAGGATTTATATTCCTTGCAAGCAGCTGAAATCTTGGCTATACAATTTGGACTGAACACCCTTTGAATGGTGTGGGAGTAGGAATAGATTTCCAGAGGAAAAATTGCAGACTGCAGGAACCAGGAGCACTACTCAGTTGACCCTAAGGACACATAAACCTCTAGGTGGCCTCAACAACCCTCTAAAAGGATGGAAATGACCAGCTGTCTGCAAGAAATATAAACCCTTCCATTCCCCACTATCCTGTCAGAGCTGAAGAAGCTCCTTGGATGAGAAGTGAAACATCTTCAAAACAAAAACAAGAAAGTCCAGTTGCCTCCTGAAAAAGCACATTTGGGACAACCATGGCCTGGGTGACTGAGAATCTCTCTCTACAGGCTTGTACTTTCTATGTTATTCACTTGCTTCTAGATTTGTAGAGTTTAATTGATTATATGACTGCTTATCTCAGAAATGTGATTCTGGGCAGCTAATAAAATGTTAAAACAACAAAAACGACATTATTAAAGTGTAAAATACCAAAATGGCAATTGAAGATAAAATCAGAAAAGAGAATTGGCAAAGACCTCTCAGCAGGGCATCTAGCCTCCCATCAATTTTCCAGATTTGTCTACCAATACTTCCTGCTTTGAAGTTTTTAAGATTATTCTCACACATGACACTGTAATATTTTTAAAAATATAAATAAAATATGGGGCAGAATAATTAATAACTGGTTTATGATTTGTGTTGGAAAAAAACAATTGTAAAAGATGTAGGATTACCATGTACTTGAATTATTCCTGAACTGGAGTTTCTGCCTTGGATTTTATTTGTTTCTCACTTCTCTCAGATTTTTCATAAGTGAAGAAAATGAAAACAGTTTGAAAAATAGATTCATATTAGCAAAGCAATCATAGTTGCAAGGGTCAATCCATATGAAGGGTCAATCCATGGCTGAATTTTAACAGAGTACCAATAGATTACACAATTTAGGGCTCATATCCTTGTTTGTGATTTGTTTCATATGAAACATTGAGAGTCTCTAGAGTAGCAGTTTATAAATTTCTCTTTCCCTCTCTTTAAAAAAAATTGGTTATTACACGGGGTGGGTGTTAGGAAAGGACTTACCTTTCTTCTTCAAAGACATGTGAACAGAGCAATCTGAGCTGCAGAAATCAGGATGATTACAAGATGGCAGCAAAGAGTTAAGGTTTATGTATGTCCTTGCTGTCCTCTTCTGATCGTTCAAGAATTTTGCAGCCTAGGTCTGGTAGCCCTAACAAGGATAGCTTAATTCCAGAGGCAGGTTCTTCAACATCTTATGGAGAAAAGAAGATGGTGAAATGGAAGCTCAAAACATAAGACAGAAACAGAACCTATAGGAACCTCCTTCCTAGTGTCAAAATGGAGGAAGAGGAGGCTTCTTTTAGGATAAATGTGTTCTACCCAGACTACTCTCCTCATGGGGAAGTCAAGAAAACTCTTTGAATGTTGTTGTTGTTGTTTTTAATTAAAATGAACACAAATAAACTAATATTGCTAGGCACACCAATTTGATTGATTGATGTAGTTTCTGTACCACTTCTGTTCAATGGAGTTCTAAATAGACTTATCAGAACAGCAAAGGAGGACATGGACAACTGGAAAGGAAGACAAATGTGGGGTAGGAAGGGGACATACTTATTGTTTAATTTTCTTGACCTCCTTGTTAAAAGTTCAATTGAATAACTAAGAACAAACAAACAAAACAGAGCACCTAAAACTATATGTACAGCATAGGACATTACTTTTTCCAGCATCAGAAAGATTGGGGGGTTTTAATGGCAAGAATGTGCTAGAAGAGGCAAAAGCTGATTCCTGTCTTGTCAGTTTCAGGCAACAGCTGCTGCAGCATAAGCCAGCAGGAGAATACTGAACAATTAATACTAAACAAGAACTGAGCTTGTTAACTTGTAGTTTGAATTTATCAAGAAGCAGAGAAAAGCTGCTCAGGATCAGAAAACATTTTAGATACTCAAGAAGCTGCCAGACCAGGGATCCCCAAACTTGGCAACTTTAAGGCTTGTGGACTTCAACTCCCAGAATTCTCCAGCCAGCATAGCATAGCTGGCTGGAGAATTCTGGGAGTTGAAGTCACAAGTCTTAAAATTGCCAAGTTTGGAGACTTCTGTGCTAGACAATATTTGATTTTATGGCTATTCCTGGCAGATAGAGGGTGTGTCCTACTTTTTTGCCAGATCTCTGAATCAATATAATAAAATACTTTTATTAATACTGTACAAGCAATTGGTAGTGTTGTATTTTTCTGGCACTGACCTCTGATACATTGTTCAGTCTCCCAAGGCCTTGTGGGTGTTGTGCGGGAGGAGGGAAGTTGGAAGCAAGTGGGAGGAGGGAAGCAGGCCTTGAGAGGTCTCTCAGTAGGCTTTGAGAGAAAACCACTGAAGGTAGGAAGTAGCCTCTCTTCTGCAATTAAGCAAGCTAGATCACACTTGCCTCGTTTATGATCTGAGATATATGTCAGCTAAAGAGAAAGGAGGAAACTACAAAGTTGTTGGTGGTAGTGATAGTGGTGGGATGAAAATGGAAAGGAAAGAAACAGTTTGTTCTCATTATATCTCAGAGCCAGTTGTGCTTTCCGTTACCTAAATTTTCTCTCTTGGTAAAGTGATTGAAAAGTTTACATGAGTCAGTAACCTTACTGGTCAGCAATAGATGTATCTGGTTTTTCAAGAGGCCAAAAGCACATGTTGCACATTCAGAAAAAATATATGAAATCACTTTCTTACACACACTCTCTCTCTCACACTCATAAACATACAGTATATACATGTAGGAAAATTTGGGGAACCGAAAATGGAAAGCAGCAGAAGGTGCTTAACCCTTTTCTTACCTGATATTTTCTGCTCCAGATTTGCCTCTCCAGATCTTTCTCCCACTTCCAGACAGTTAGACATTCATCTGAAACAGAACTGAACATAGAACAACATATATGTTAGATTGTGGGTGAAGAACACAACACTTGGCAGTTAGTCACCTTTTATTTAGCTCAGTATGCTCTACCCCGGCTCGCCACGGCAGCCACTTTATAAAGGAGCTGTCCGTGGCTTCAGCCACGGACACAAGTTTTTCCTGCGCCTAACTCCAAACCGCTGATTGGTCCTATGTCAGGCGCATCGGGTTTCTTTTAATATTTAACACCCCTCCCTTCTGGAAAGGCATCACCCAATCAGAGTCCACCCCGGAAACATAGTCCTGTAAGTAGGTGGGTCGCTTGTGGGCACAACTTGATCTGCGCAGCTCAGTCGAGTCTTTGGATCTGTCCTGAGAGGTTGGAATCTCTGACTCTCCTGCTGGTACCTGTGGGATTCTCTCAAGTCCTTCCCATGGTGCAGCCATTTCTTTTTAGATATTACCTGCCTTGCCCTCTGGTGGTCTCTCTGAGTTATTCTCTACTCTTGGACATTCCTGCTGTAATTCAGGTAAGTGATTTTGCACTCTCATTGGGTTTGAGTCTAGTTGTTCTGGGCCTGGCTTCTTTTTGGCTGATTCCTTCCCTCTAGCTTTGAGGTCTGTGCCTGTATTATGTATTCTTTCGCTAACTATGAGGCCTCGGAGTTGGTCTTTGTGTCGTTGCCAGGTTCTGCCATCTTCAGTTTCAATCCGGTATGATAGCAGCCCCATGATTTGTCTTATTTGTGTGGGCACCCATAGGGGATTTCCACTATAGTTCTTTGCATAGACACTGTCTCCTACTTGGAATGACCTGCACTTGCTGGTCGAGTCTACTGGGGTCTCTGTGTTGTAAAGGGGATGTAGTCTGTCCAATTGGTTCCTTAACTTCCTCCCCATTAAAAGTTCTGCTGGGCTCTGGTGTGTGGTTGCACTTGGTGTGATGTGTTGGATTCTTAGCATTTTGTCTATTTTTTCTTGAATGTCCCTGGGCCCATTCTCGCTAATGTTTCCTTAGCTGTTCATATCATCTGTTCAGATTGACCATTAGTGCCAGGGTGCCCTGGTGCAGATAGTGCATCTCTAATCCATTGTGTTGCTAAGAATATTTCAAATTGGTTCGCAGTAAATTGTGGCCTGTTGTCTGAGACCAATATATCCAGCAGTCCATGGGTGGCAAATAGTTGCCTGAGCACTCTTATGACCGCCTCAGTCATGACTGATTTCATTATCTCAACCTTCAACCACTTTGAGTATGCGCCTACTGTGATTAAGAATGTATGTCCTTGGCAGGGTCCCGCAAAATCTATATATATGCATGACCAAGGTGTCTTTGGGCTTTCCCACTCATGTGTTAGTGCTGCATGTAGTGTTGGCTGTGATTCCTGGCAAGGTGTGCATGTTGAAACCCATGTCTCAATTTCCCTGTCCATCCCTGGCCACCATATGTAACTCCTGGCCAATGCTTTCATCTTGACACCACCACCCCGGGTGTCCCTCATGTAGTGTGGTTAGAATGCCCTTTTGTAATGTTCTGGGGATGACTACCCTTATCTCCCCACAATAAGCAACCTTTCAACCCCGAAAGCTCAAACTTTCTCATCTTGAATGGTTTAAATTCCCCAACTAATTTCGGCCAACCCTTTCAGACCCAGTGCTGATTGTACAAGTATCGGATGTGATTCTGCCTAGCTTCACCTGCTGCTTTCTGTCTGTTAGGAAGCTTATGATCCATTTACAAGTGTGTTCAGGTACCGCTAGTTGGTTTAATTTACTTGGAAGAGTGTCTGGAATGATGGTATTGAATGCTGATCTGAAGTCTACAAAGAGGACCCTTGTGTAGGTATTTGGAGATTCAAAGTGTTGTAGGATGTAATGCAGAGCCATGTTAACAGCATCATCTGTTGATCTATTTGCTCAGTATGCAAACTGCATGGGATCTAACAGCAGATCCATGATGGTTTTCAAGTAGGACAGCACAAGCCTTTCAAAGATTTTCATTACTACAGATGTTAGAGCAACTGGTCTGTCGTCATTCAGTTCCTTGATGGAGGGCTTCTTTGGCACTGGGATGATGGTAGAACGTTTGAAGCAGGAAGGAACATAGCACATCTCTAGTGATCTATTGAAGATTTGGGTGAAGATGGGGCCCAATTGGTCAGCACAGACTTTTAAGCAAGAAGGAGTTGTGACGGTTGCAGTGTCTGACAAGCAAAGTCAATGGGGAAGCCAGGTTTATTTAACAACCGAGTGACCAGAGGTGGTATTCAACAGGTTCTGACCAGTTTTGTAGAACCGGTAGCGGAAATTTCGAGTAGTTTGGAAAACCGGCAAACACCACCTCTGACTGGAGATTTTACAGTATCCTTCCCCTGCCATGCCCATCAAGCCAGTAGTAAAAAAATTTGAATCCCACCATTAACTTATCAACTGCAGTGATTCATTTAAGAACTGTGGCAAGAAAAGTTGTAAAATGGAACAAAACCTACTTTACAACAGAAATTTTGGGCTCAATTGTGGTTATAACCCAAGGACTACCTGTATACAAAGTGAAATTAATTGTGAAATGTATTCATGCTTAACAGCCTGCTTCCTAAGGCTGAGAGAGAAGGAGGGACTGTCCCAAGGCCACCAGCAGACTTCAAGCCTAAGGTAGGACTGGAACTCACCATCTCCCAATTTCTAGTCTGGTGCCTTAATCACTACACCAAACTTTCTTTTTCTGGTTCTCTTTTCTACATTAGGAGTTCTTAGCCTGGGGTCTGTGGATAAATTTCAGAAGGTCTATAAATCTGGATGGAATAAAATTACAACTTTACTTTCACTATATTCTGAACAGCGAACAGCGTGGTGGACTGCTGGTGAAGATGCTCACCTCCCATTCAGAAGACTGTAAATTTAATCCTAGGTAGCGACAACTAGGGCTCAAAGAGAAAATATCTATTGTGAATTCTAGATAGACATCAGGAAGGGCATGCAGCAAATAAATGCCCAGCTTCATTTAGCTGCTCAGACACTACCCAAATCAAGGGATTACAGAGTCATGAAAAGAGGTGAAAACAATTAAGAATATAGACAACAAAGTAAATTATGGCCCCTAAAATCAAAAAATGTGTGTTAACAACAATAATCTCACTATGTAAAATTATGATACTATTAAAAAAACCTCAGAATCCATTTTTTGTGTGAAATTCCCTCTTCTTCGAAAGTCTGTGATTAATGATTTACATGTGAAATTTTTTTTTGTACCTAAGCATACACATAAATCATTAACTGTGAGATTTTGGAAATTTGCAATACGTTGTGTTTGCTCTCTGTGAAGTCTTTGCCCCTTTCATTCTTCATTCTCAGACAGCAGTGTGGTTGGCCAAGTACTTAGCAACACTGTGCATAGTTAGAAATAAAAACAATTGTTCATCTTGCAAACAGTGAACATACATGCTCTCACATTGGTGAGAGTTCAGATTAGAATTCTTAAAACCCATTAAAATAGTATTCAACTTGTTGCTTTATAAATTCAAATATCTGTTATTTTTAATGTTTTGATAACTAGATATGAAGATAATTTGTTCCTTATATAAAAAGGTATCAAGGCATAAAAAGATCAAGAAGCTCTGTTTTACAGGAAAGACTAAAACATTTGAAGCTATTTCATAAGAACAAAAGAAAGAAAATTACTTAACATAATTAATATTAGGCAACATGAATTGGAAGACGTCTTCTCTTCTCCTCTTTCACTCATTGTAAAATGGGATTACTCAAATAAATGTAAGGGTTATAGATTCAGATCAAACAAAAAGCATAATTAATTTAATGTTTTCCAAATCATGATTTATTTTGTTTGCCTATAACATGCAACAATCAAAATGAAAGAATAAAGTGTTGTCACATGTTTAAAATTCCATTGAAACTTTAAGACATTTACCTCGCCTATCAATCCTCCAAGTTATAAGATAAGATTATCAATTTTCCCGAGGTTGCTCAATCCTAATTATACACAAGGTTAAACAAATGTGTATATAATAAGTCATGAATATAGAAATGGAGCAAGGGGTCAGCACAAGCCTTGGCCTAAGTCCCCTAGAATCACAGCAGGGTTAGTTTGACTTATAGTGAAATGTTTGAGTACAAAACTCAAATGAGATATAAAAGTTGTTAGTTCTAGATCTCTATTATTTCACATTTTCCACAATGGAAACTTTTCCATAATATATCCAGGGGTGGGATTCATTTTTTGTTACAACCAGTTCTGTGGGTGTGGCTTGATGGTAAAGTGACTGGCTGGGTGTGGCCAACTCAACATCACTCACATCAAGGCACGCATCTCCTCGCCTGGCCTCTAGTGACTGAGGGGATGCTGCAATAGTCATAAGTGTGGAAAATGGTTATCAGTCACTTTTTTCATTGCCATTGTAACTTTGAATGGTCACTCCACACAAGCAAAGTACCAGCAAAGGAAGGGAAAAAAACTCCAGAGAAGTTCCTGAGACAGGAAGTCTAGTCCTGCCAAGAATGTAATAAGGGTTAACAGAGAGGTAGTTTCTGTAAGCAACCCCAGAATGTTTCCTTCTTGCCTTCCTTACAGGATTAGGCCAGTAATTTCTTCTTACAACCAGTTTTCCAAACTGCTTAGAATGTTAACAACTGGTTCTAGCGAATAGGTGCGAACTGGTAGAATCCCACCCCTGAATATATCCTAATTAATAGACTCCTTTAGATCAAATATGATCGGATCAAAACCCATCTTTCGGTGAACAAAATCAGCAGAATCTGGCTTTTTGGGGTAGAATTGGCCTGTATTTGCAAACTAAATGATCCAGAACAAATATATTATCTTGTGTGGAATACTTCTTCCTGAACCCTATTCTGCCAAGGAAATGTCATTCTTTACTGCTTAATCCTTCAGAATCTAACATGGATAACAATTGTGAGCCTGTTTGGTATAAGATGGGTGAAAGCTACATACACTGAAACTTTTTATAAAGATTGGAACAATAATTCTACTGTTCCATTTATCCACCTACCCAAAAAGAAAATAGGTCAGGTTCATTGGTGTGATTAAAACTGGGTCACAACAAGTTAAACAATCTTTTAACATTTCATTTCTGGCTGATCTCCTGAGAAGAGGGTTAGATGTATCATCCAGATGTATCATCCAAGATGTATTTTCAAATTCTTCATCAAAAGAAGAGTGCTTCCCTTAACACTAAATTATTTTATGACTTATGTTTAGTAGATGTAAATATGACCTAATAATATTTAACAATATTCCATATGCTGTTTGTTTAAATAATATTTAGCAATATTTCAAATGCCGTTTGGTTAAACAATATTTAACAATATTCCAAATGCTGTTTAGTTGTTATTTAGTAGAAACCAGTTGCCAATAAAATATTGTAATATTGTAATAGAAGTTGTAGAGCACTCACAACTTATGAAGGCAAGCCATTCCACTAGTTAATAGTTCTCACTGTTAGGAAGTTTCTCCTTAATTCTAGGTTGCTTCTCTCCTTGATTCGTTTCCATCAATTGTTTCTTGTCTTGCCTTTTCCCAAAGCACCAGAAAGCAAGATAAGAAGCAGTGGATGGAAACTAAGCAAAATAACCAAATTGTCTCCACACTGAGTTAGCCAGTGTATCTTCTTCCATCCTAACCCAGCTGTCCTGAGTCAGCCATGGCCAGTGAATGGCATCAACCCAGCCACACCCACCCAGTCATGCCCACCTGGTGGTGGCAACCCAGTTACTGGCCTTTTGCGGGAAACCATAATGCTGAGGCGGCCCTCAATGAAATTGAGTTTGACACCCCTGATATAAAGTCTCTTGCTCAAGCAGGGGGTTGGACTAGAAGTCCTCTAAGTTCCCTTCCAACTCTGTTATTCTGTTATATAAAGTCAATTAAAAACTTTTCCTGTACAAGTAAAAAAATCACCTTTACTTCAGTGGAGTTACTGTTAGTAAATTGGAATAATTACTTGTCTTCTTGTATTTTTCTTGAAAGTTCCTGATTAATAAATAGAGCATATTACTTGAGCCTCTTTAAAACAGATTCTGATTCTTCTCTTTTTAAAAATTTCATATTCAGTACTGTACCATGGCAATGGAATCCCTGAACTAGCCTCTAATTAGTCAGTTCCTATTCTCTGCAGAGTGAGTCTGTCTTTCTCTTTGAAGTTCATTCATTACTCTGCAGTTGCTGTTACATTTACTTCTTATGGATTATTATTTGTATTAAATACACATCTTAAGTAGCCTGGTAAAAACTGGTGAGTCATCAATTAACAGTAAAGCCTAATTGGCCCTTTTCTAGCCATTCTTGGAAAACCACCAGAAAAGCATTCTGTGAACATGCAACTTGTTTTCAATACTCTTTAAAAGGAAATAATCCTGCCTAAAAAAATTGTTCAAGGTTTTCCTGTTATTCTTTTTGCTTCGTGGGGGAGGCATTAAAAAACCTCATGAAGCAACATTTTCTTTCAAACAATGATCTAGTTGTCTGTATGTGCCATGTGAGGATGCAGATGGTTGTGTAATTGCCAGGTATTTGTCTCTTTTCAGAGTAATGGAAACTAAGCCTGGTTTGTGCAATGTTAGAAGCCTCATTTTTTTGAAATGCTAGAAGAAAAAAATACCATGTCATGCTATTCTCACCTGGGGGTTTTGCTGATGTACTCTTGACTCAGAATTCCTTTATCTGTAAACCGTTCTTCATTGTGAATTGCAACCAATAGTTTCTGAAGACATAATAGTCTAAAATGATGCATTTGTGCAATCCCGAGAATTGAGGGATGGTTGGTGAAGACTAGTTAACATGGACAAATTGACTTGTGTGATTAGAGAAACAATAATATCTATGTAGTGAATGTATTATCTAGCTATAGTTCTGATGATTAGACAGGATAGATCAGGGGTGTCAAACTCACATCATCATGTGGTATATTGGGACATTTTCCCCCTTCACTAAACCGGGCATGGGCGTGGCCAGCATGTGACACATTCAGCCTGCAGGCTGGGAGTTTTACAGCCCTGGGATAGATGATAGAAAGAAGAGAGTCACAGTCAGTGGTGGGATTCAAATTTTTTTATGACTGGTTCTGTGGGTGAGGCTTGGTGGGTGTGGCAGGGGAAGGATACTGTAAAATCTCCAAGCAGAGGTGGGATTTGCCAGTTCTCCGAAATACTCAAAATTTCTGCTATTGGTCCTCCAGAACTGGTCAGAACCTGCTGAATACCACCTCTGGTCACAGTGAAACTTTAGAGAAACAGGAAATTTACAGTTGTATTTAGAACTGCTGCAAAGAAGATCAGAAGCCACTTCTTCGTATCTTTTTTTCTTTCTTTTCTCTTTTCATACATTGGTTTTCTCTTTTATTTATTCCCTTTTCTTCTTACTCTATTTTAGCTTGCATTAATTTTTACTCTTGCTTTTAAAAAATATCATAGTATCAAAATACATCTACATAGTTATTACCGGTATAGTCCTTTTCTTCCCTATTATTTTACTTAACTTAGATGGAGGTCAGATCTCACTAAACCCTCTTGTATTCCAACCCAGTTAAATCCCACCTAAGGCCAAACCATCCTCGGTAAATCCTTTTCAGTGTATTTTTCAGCTCTGTATGATAGACCAGACCTAAGAAACCAGTGCCCTATAGGTCAAGACAGCTTTTATTGTAATAGCAACAATAACAGGTATCTTGCAAGTCTGAACTTGCTTCCCCCTCCCTCATCTTATCTCAGTGTGAACTAGAGAGAGGCCTGCCTCAGATATTTTCTCAAAATAGTTTCTTCGAATGGGCTCAAGTCCTGCTTGTTGGATCAGTGTTTTTGTTGTGGTCTTTCCTGTGCTTCAATCCCTCTGCCCTCCAATCTACCCATCTGCTACCTGGGCCAACGAAAACCAGTTACTGAATAGTATCAAGTAGCATTCTTCAATTATTTTATTTATTTATTTTATTTATTTTGATTTATCAATTGCTTACAAGATAATGGGTATAAGTATATACATAGTTATGAATACATGAAATGGGTACATATAAGAAAAATAAAAGAAACAATAGGACAGGGATGGTAAGCACGTTGGTACGCTTATGCACGCCCCCTACAGACCTCTTAGGAAAGGGTGAGGTCAATAGTAGACAGTCTAAGGTTAAAGTTTTTGGGGTTTGGGGAAGAAACCACAGAGTCAGGTAGAGTATTCCAGATATTGACCACTGTTGCTGAAATTGTATTTTCTGCAATCAAGTTTGGTGTGGTTAACCTTGAGTTTGTATCTATTGTGTGCTCTTGTGTTCTTATGGTTGAAGCTGAAGTATTCATTGACAGGTAAGTCATTGCAATATATGATTTTATATACCATACTTAGATCAGACCAAAGATGGCATAATTCAAGGTTTCCTAGGTCTAAAATTTCAAATCTGGTGGCATAAGGTATGAGTATAGGAGTGGAGAATGAGTATGTGGAGGAATGAGTATGTAGAGGAGTGGAGAATGAGTAGAGGAGTGGAGAACTGTTCTTGTGAAATATTTCTGGACTTTCTCAACTGTGCTAATATCAGATACGTAATGTGGGTTCCAGACTGATGAGCTGTATTTGAGTATTGGTCTAGCAAATGTTTTGTATTCCCTAGTTAGTAGTGTGATATTACCAGAGAAAAAGCTACATAGGATTAGGTTAACAACTCTCAATGCCTTTTTGGCTATGTAGCTACAGTGGGCTCTAGCACTTAGATCATTAGAGATGAGTACTCCAAGATCCTTTACAGAGCTTGGATCATCAACAAGGTCTTAACCATTCAACTTGTATTTTATTTTCTGATTTTTTTTGCCAATATGTAGAGAGTAGGTTGTTTGTCTCTAAGTGGAGGATAATTGGTTAATAATTGATTCCATGACTTTACAAGTGACGCAGCATAAACAGATTGGTCTGTAATTTCCAACTAGGCTGGGGTCTCCCTTTTTGAAGACCATGACTTGTGACCATAGGTTAGGCAAGGAGCTAGTCCTGAAAGATTTTTCAAAGATTTTGCTTAGAGGTTCAGCTATGGCAGTGGATAGCTTTTTAAAGAAGTAGGCACATATTCCATCCGGTCCAATAGATAGAGATGGTTTTAGATTGCATAGTTCTTTTTCAACATTGTCTACTGTAAAATCGATATGTATTAGATCATTATAGTTGTCTGTGGTTCGGCTAGGAAATACTGGGCATGATCCATTGCTGTTTACAAATACTGAGCTGAATAATGTGTTAAAGAGGTTGGCTTTCATGGTGTTGTCGTTGCAGTCTTTACCATAAGGTCCTTTCAGGGGTGGGATGTACCTTGAGTCTTTTAGTTTGTTGTTTACAAAATTTATAAAAAGCGCAGGTGGAATTGGTGCGTAGAAGGTTTTCCTGTTGTTTAATGTGATAATTGGTGCATTCAGTCTTTATCTAGTGGCATAAATTTTGGTATTGGCTTTTGAAGTTGGCAATGTGACCAGATTTGTTTTTCCGCCAGAGTGATCTCTTTCTGGACTGGAGTTTCCTTGTTGTTCTGGGTAATCTGGGTTTTTTTTTTTTTTTTTTGGGGGGGGGGGGAAATTGCTTGAATGGTTAACTGAATAACCTGAAATCCTTATTCTGTGAGGAAATGAAATTTGTCCTTTGAGGAAGGGGGGCTTAAATCTTAGGCTACCATATCTGTGCAGCAAAAATCAGGATAACCATGAGTTATCAGCAAAGATAGGTATCTCCTACTACTAGTTATTTGGAATTTTGCTTCTATCTGGTGGTTATTTGTTTGTTTGTCAGCTGGTGGGCCATCTCAATCACCAACATATATGTAGAGAATTTGCATAAAAGAAGTTAAGACAACCAATACAATAAATAAGAAAGACCAAATCCATAACAGAAGATAAGCTGCTGTCGGGAAGGATAACCAGCACAAACATATTCCCAATATTGGGCAACCCCTATACACTATTGAATCTTTGCTTTGCTTTGCTTTGCTTTGCTTTGCTTTGCTTTGCTTTGCT
>BLBF01000021.1:28541622-28573844 GCA_015471245.1 Laticauda colubrina | reverse complement strand
TTGCTTTGCTTTGCTTTGCTTTGCTTTGCTTTGCTTTGCTTTGCTTTAGAACTCCAGGGACACTATTTCATAGGACAAAGGCAGCCAACATGTCTATGAAGCAGAAAACTTGAAAACTTCATCAAGTGTGAACTTGATGAAGAAGAAACAATAAGAGGAAGATGCTCCTGTAGATAAAGCCCATGTCCCACTGCACCAATGGATGCAAAGAGGATGTAAAACGTTAAAAAAAGTTTGCCATCCGTTGGAAAATGCTATGCATCCATTGTGTACTCATTGCATACATGTTTCATACGCTCTATCCATCAAGCATCCGTTCACTGCGATTTCATCCGCGCAAGAAGTTTTGAGCTGCACAAAACTTTGTGAACGGATGAACTTTCCGCCGTGTACAATGTAAATCCGCGACATACGAGCAACAAACGTTCTATGTCCGTTTATCATCCGTTAAACGTCTGTTGTATCCTGTCTGCATCCTCTGGGCATCCTCGCAACTCACATCCGTTGCAGCTGAAAACGGAAAGAGGAAACAAAGGTACTCGGAACGTTTACACAGCGTTAGTAGCACGGAAATAGAAAGGATGCGCAGTGAACGGTTTGCATCCGATATACATCTGCTAGGCTTCCTATGAACATCCGCTTAACATCCCCGCTACATGCTACCCACGTCCGTTCTTTTCCGTTCTGTTTATGCAAATTTTCACCACTTTTTGGAGCGGATGACAATGGATGGAGCCACCCCTGAAATTTTGCTCATCCGCTGTGTCCTTTATGCATACATTTTGCGTCCGTTGGCCAGTGGGACAGGGCCTTAACAAGCTCCTAAGCCACAAAGAGCTTTGTAATGTTGGAAGCCCCTCCTCCCGAGAATGGAATATTTGGGGGAATATTAAAAGAGGCAGAATATGTTTCCCCAAAGGAGAAATGGGGAAAAACAATCTTAACAAAGGCAGAAAGCATCCCCAACAGCTTCCAGCAAATGCCTGAAGTCTTTAGAGATGGATATTTTGTGCCCATTAAGAAATCCAGACCAACCTATTCACAAACAAAACACCATCTGCTCCAACTGGTGGGATTAAAGTTTACATCCCCCACCCAAATTCTAAGAATGGAGCGTGACCTTTAGGATGTAATAGGATTAATCCACCACCATTAGAACAGCAAAAGGCACAAGTCTCATTACATTGTACAATCCCCTTCAGCATCTCAGAATCCATCCATTCCTAACCCAAGGGGTCAGCTGTCCCAGAACTACATGCTGTTGTTGGTTCTGCTCATCAATACAGAGTCCTTTCAAGTCAGCCTCCATTTTATTTCCAACACCTTTATCCTGGCTTGGAACTGGACCCGATTTTTCTTCCAACAGTAGATAATTATCAACACCTTGAATTGCACTTGGAAGTTCACCGGCAACCAGTGCAACTCGCAGAGCACTGAAATTACCAGGGTGAAATGTATGTGTGTATGTGTACCATTAATGAAGATTAAAGATAAAGTACATCATCTGAGTGATTCTCACGGGTAGCCCCATAGATATTTTCTCAGCCCTCTTTTTGACTCATGCAGGAAACAGGTCCTCAATTATTCATTGAGTTTGTGTTAGTCTTGTTCGGTTGCAGAGCCAAACCAGACAGTTATAAAGGTGCAGATGGCAGACTTAACAGATAACAGATGATCAGAGTTGGAAGGGACCTTGTAGGTCATCTAGTCCAACCCGCTGCCCAAGCGGGAGACCCTACACCATTTCTGACAGATGACAATCCAATCTCTTCTTGAAGGTCTCAAGTGATGGCGCTCCCACAACTTCTGAGGGCAAACTGTTCCATTGATTGATTGTTCTCACTGTCAGAAAGTTTCTCCTTATTTCCAGGTTAAATCTCCCCTTGTTCAGTTTCCATCCATTATTCCTTGTCTGGCCTACAGGCGCTTTGGAAAATAGGTTGACCCCTTCCTCTCTGTGGCAGCCCGTCAATAATTCCTCCGTAAAACTGATTCAGAAGCTGCTTGGACAGTTTGAGCTTTCTGAGTTGGCTTCAATTTCTACAATCTCTGGTCTTAGTTCGGAGGTCAAAACCCATCACCCATTTGGGAATTTTGTTTTACTTTTATATATTTTATCTATATTTACATATAGATATAAAGATACAAGTCTTGATTATATCTTTTTTTAGATTTTTGCCCTGTCTTTGACTGTGCCCCTCTTTTTATATAACAAAAATCTCTTCTCATTGCTATTCTTAAACCTATTTAGAAAATCCTAAACAGAATCTTGAATTCGAACCCATTCAAGCATTTTAACCAGAAGCTGTGGCCCCTAGTGGCTGATGGATGTTATCCCCCATTTAAGAGAATTGGCAGCAAAGCCTGAAGAGATACTGGTCATCTTCTCCATAATGATTGGCACATTCCCCAATCAGCAATGACTCAGAGTAGGTATGGTAAAGGAGGATAGGGATTAGCAATGGAGATAATGGATGTCATTGTTTTTTAAAATATGTGGCCAAAAGATATGGGAAATAATACTTTATCTCAGCAGGGGGAAAGGCCCTTCAACTGTTATTTTGGGAAATAGCAGGACTGTTGAAAAAAAATTACAGCCAGGTGTTGATTACCTTGGTATCATTCTTCTTCCTTTCAAAATTGTTTTTAAGTTGTGGTTTTGATATCTGGTGTAACAAAATTTCTGGAAAATCACTTATCATACATTGAATTCTCAGTAGAAACTCAAAAAAAATTAAAATATGGAGCCTGTATAATACCATTTTATCAGCATCTATTCTTTCAAAATTTTATGGTACCTTAAAATCAATTTTATTAACCTATAAGATGTAATAGATCACATTCATCTGATCAGTTTAAACTAAACAGTTTAAACATTCTTTAAGAATACCTTCAAACTCTGCCACTAAAAAATACCCCAGTACAATCAAGCTTGAATTAAGTTATTTGAATGCAAACTTTAGTTTAACATTTAACAAATGCTGCATTTTTAGTAAGTATCATATTAGTACACATGCAGTGTGTGTGTGTGTGTGTGTGTATGTATGTATGTGTGTGTGTATATATATATATATGTTGTTTTTTTTAAGCTTTCGCGGGTACTTACATGTGTGCTGTTCATCTTCCTTCGGGTATTATCCCACGTCATTGTAGTGCTGTTAAAGTTGTAGCAACGTTTCAGCAGAATTTCATCTGCCATCATCAGGCTTCTGTATGGATGTGTGTCTCACAGCTTCTGGTTTCAAATTCGAGGCTGGTCTATTCTGATTGGCTAGAAGTCTGGGTCTGTGTTCACTGGACTTGGAGTTTGATTGATTGGTGTTTCTGTTTCTTCTGTCTGTTTTGTGGCTTTGATTGGCTGGCAACATTCTGTTCCTGTGTTGGAGGCTTTCAGTGCAGCTTGGCTTCGTGTGAAAGGACGGCTGCTATCCATTAGGAAGCTAGGTTTCACCTGGGTGCCTGGTGGGGGGGTGTTTGAGTTGGAGGTGTTTGTCTGTTTTGTGGTGTGGAGATCTTTCTATTTGAGAGTGCAGGCTTCCAAATGATTGACAGTCTGGTGGAATCATCTCTTCTATTCATGCTTTCAGGTCTTTTTTCAATCTCTATGGTTTCTCTGATGATTCTGTGGCTGGGGTTTTCTATAGTGGCTAGGGTTTTGGTGCCATTGAAGTCGATGTTATGACCTGTGGCTTTCATGTGTTGGACTAGTGAGGAGGTGTGTTCCAGCTTTTTTACTGCATTTTTGTGTTCATCTAGGCGGGTACTTATTCTTCTATTGGTCTGCCCAATGTATGTGGCCGGGCATGATGTAAAAGCACTTTAAAAGCACTACAATGACGTGGGATAATACCCGAAGGAAGTTGAACTGCATTCATGTAAGTACCCGCGAAAACTTAAAAAAACATATATAAATATATATATATATATCAATAACACATTTCAAAATTTGGAAAGTAATTTATAGCTGAAGAAAATGTGCTTCAACAAAACTTGGACTTAGCAGTCTGGAACCATCTATTTAGGAATGATGGGATGTATAAAGAAACAAATCCCATCTAGTTCTGGTTTTTAACCACTATTTAACACATTTGCAACCTGAAATAACCAAAGATCAGGGGCAACACCTGGAGAGGGAATCTGAAACTGCAAAGCTTCTAACAAAGACCTCAGCTGGAATCAACAGCTTAAGCAGATCTGCTAAGCTAAAATATATCCTTTAAGGTAGTATTTGAAGGTTGGTGCCAATTCTAACTCCTTTTTTCATGCCATTCTCCTTCCTGTGAAACAATAAAAAATTATTGCTTCATTATTAACTGGCACCGTCTATCCAATACTTTCTTAGATCATTCCCTCTTAATCCTTTATCTTCTTTCCAGCTACTGACAGGAAGAACTGGGTGCTTTCATGGACTCGAAAGATAAAGTCTCCCTTGAATCAAGCATGTCTCTTGGGAATTATGTAGACATACCAATTTCTGTTTTTCCTGGTCATCACTAATTTGATAACATTCTGCAACTGAGACCAGATGATTGCCCAAGAACAGTCTTGTCTGGAAATCTCCAATCCTTCCTACTATGTCTGAATTATTGCTTTGGAAATACGCTACAACTCTGTTACTCATGGTTGAATGAATTCCTCTGATAACAGTAAAGCAGAGAACAGCTCTCTGTGCTTAGCTCACTCTTTGAGCAGCTTTAGGAATTGTATTTCTTCAACTCAGACTTGGAAGTTTCTGAATGGAATGGACTGTACTTGCAAGGAGAGAACAGCATTTTTAATTCATCATTAAAATTAAACTAAACAGGCACCAGGAAAAAGTGTCTAATCCAACCTGAGCTCTGCTGATCTAGACCTGCAGCAAATGCTTCATACATGGAAAGACTGGAAAACTACTTTTTCCCCTACAGCTTGAACTGATTAAACACTACAGTATTTTGTTCAGCAACATCTGGATGACCACTGAGCTGAATTTCCCATCTCTGAATTATAAGCTTGAAACAAACATTTCCTGATGCTTCTAGTACAGTACGCAGGTAGAGGAGAAGAAACGTTCAGAATAATAATAGAATAAGAGTTGGAAGGGACCTTGGAGGTCTTCTAGTCCAACCCTCTGCTCAAGCAGGAGACCTATTCCATTATGGACAAATGGATGTCCAATCTCTTCTTTAAAAACCTCCAGTGATAGAGCATTCACAACTTCTGAAATCAAGCCATTCCATTCGTTTATTGTTCTCACATTGTTAGAAAATTTCTCCTCGGTTATAGGTTGCTTCTCTCCTTGATTAGTTTCCATCCATTGTTTCTTGTCCTGCCTTCTGATTCTTTGGAAAAAATAGGTTGACCCCTCCTCCCATTTCCTTGTGGCTTAAATACTGGAACACTGCTATCATGTCACCTCCTAGTCCTTCTTTTCACTAGACAAGACATACTGAATTCCTGCAATCATTCTTTATATGTTTTAACCTACAGGCCCCTAATCATTTCAAAATCTACATCTAAAACAAAAACAAAACTTCAGGATTCTTAGTTTGTTTTAGCTGTTGCCATCAGTTATTCTGTTTAGTTTTGCTCCAACTGAGAAGGCTCTAAAGTTGCTGAAATCTTGTATTATTAGAGAATTAGATTACAAGAGAATTTGGTTTTCATGTCTATGGGAAAGAATTATGACTGTGAAAAAGATGCACATACGTTAAAAGAAGAGGATTTTAAAAATGATTCCAAGATACCTCCAGTTCTGTGTTTCATTCTCTTTTCAGTTTGAGGAAGTTGGAGCTAAAAGACTGAGTCATATGATTATTTCTCTTTCTCATTCTTTAACTACAGTTTCCCTCCTTCTTCAGAATATTATGCTAGTCTGCAAACTTCTCTCTCTGCAAATAACGTTCATGGGAATGAGCAAGCAGCACAGTTCTAGGTTATCAATGTTTTTACTTCAGAAAAAAATCATCAGTGCTAATTGTTGTTCCTTCCAGTGATCCATCATTGGCCTGAAAGCTGGAAATATAGCAATAGCAACAGCGCTTAGACTTATAGCAACAGCGCTTAGACTTATATACCGCTTCACAGTGCTTTACAGCCCTCTCTAAGCGGTTTACAGAGTCAGCATATTGCCCCCAACAATCTGGATCCTCATTTTACCCACCTTGGAAGGATGCATGGCTGAGTCAACCCTGAGCCTAGTGAGATTTGAACTGCCAAATTGCAGGCAGCCAGCAGAAGTAGCCTGCAGTACTGCACTCTAACCACTGCGCTACTGCGGCTCATGCATATGAGTCCTCTTGACGAACAGAGCATCGATCTTGACGAACAGAGCTGGGCTAAGCAGCCCCCTTCAGAAGAGATAATAATGTACCAGAAACACCAATCACCTAATTTTGGGCAATTCAGCAGCCAAAACAGTGGCGGGGTTTCTCTGGGCTAGCAATGGGTTTTCAGACACAGCCAGCTGCTTTTGAAATTCCCCAGTGAACAAGATGGATTTTATTTCTTTTCCTTGTCCCCCAGTTCTTTGCTTCCAGCATGCAGGATTTAAAGGTACATTGCTTTTACATTCAGATTTAATCTTTAAATCTTTTAGCTACTGTACAGTTATAACTTTCTCTATAGAAAGCTGTTCTGTATATAGAATAGTAGACTCCTAACACAGGATTCTGATTGGCTAAAAAACCTGAATGGGGATTGGTTCAATAGGAACCAATCCAAGAAACCGCTCAAAAGGCAGCAAAACTAAATACCTGTCATTGGCTACAAGCCGGCAGGCAAATCCCTATAAAAAGGCTGCCGCAGCTTGAGCCAATGTTCCGTTTTTCCACTGCTGTATATAATAAAGACTTTGTTGTTGGAACCCGGTCTACCTTGCGTTTTTCTGGACGGAACACTGGTGACGAAGGTGTGATCGTCCTAAACGCGAGACTGAGCACGCAGCGACAAATAAAACTAGACGAAGAACAATGGCTAGAAATAACACGCCACCCGCAACCTTCAATCCCAATGAAGAGGATTGGGAATCCTACGTAGACCGTTTCCAGATGTATTTGGAAAGTAATGAGATGGAAGAGATCTCAGACCAGCGTAAGAGAGCTGTTTTCTTGACACACTGCGGGCCCACAATCTTCAAAATGGCCAAGGGTTTGGTGAAGCCCCGAGATGTGAAGCAATTGACTTGGCCAGAGCTCCAAAGAATACTAAAGGCTCACTATGCACCGGTGGTATCAAACCTAATAAAGTGGCACGAGTTCTACCGAAGAGACCAGAAAGAAGGCGAGACCATCGCTGACTTTGTGGCAGCCCTCCGACAAATAGGGGGAGTGTGTGAATTTCTAAATTTAGATGAGGCGATGCGGGATCGAGTAATACTGGGTTTAAGAGATTCTAATATACAGAGCAAACTGCTAAATAAACCCAACATAACCGTAGCCGAAGCCATCGCCGAAGCCACAGCCGCTGAAGCCACGAAAAAATCGGTGGTCAAAATGAAACAGATGAACACGAACAACGACGAAATGAGCCTGGACAGAGGGAAGAAACAATTTCCCACCACCACTCACCACGAGGATATTGACGAGACGTCAGAATCCGGGGAGGAAGACGACGAAGTCCACCGCCTATACGCCAACAAGAAAGGGCGCGAAAAAAAGAATTGGCGAGAATGTGCTGGCTGCGGAGGGAATCATCCTCGGGCCAATTGCAGATTTCTCGATGCCATTTGCAGGGCTTGCAAGAAAAGAGGGCATATCGAGAAAGTCTGCAGGAACAAAAAAAATTACAGCCCAAACAGACGCAGCAACTCCCCCGCACAAACTGAGCCAAAACAAATTGAGAGAAAGTGGCAGCGGAACAAGCGAGCCACTAAACGAGAGAAAGCACATCAGACTTTCACTATTGGAAGCGCTCAGACGGAAAGCGGGAAGAAAATAAAAATAATCGTAAAAATAGAAGGCAGCCCCTGCGAAATGGAGGTAGACTCTGGGTCTTTCCTATCAATGGTATCATGGGACACCATCAAACAACTGGTCCCAGTTATTAAACTCAAAGAACTCCAGAGACAAAAATGAACCCTGAAGGACTACCAAGGAAACCGAATTCCTGTGGTAGGCCTAGGACATTTCCGAGTCGCCTACAAACAACATGTCGAAGTACTACCATTGACAATAGTCGACCGAGACCGACCAAGCCTCCTGGGCATCGAATGGTTCGCACCATTGGGCATCGGGATGACCGGAGTAGACCGGGTGGCCGCAACCGACTGGGAAGAAAGCCTGATCCAAGAGTTCCAGGACGTTTTCGACGGCTCCCTAGGCAGGTATCGGGGGACCCCAATTTCCTTTAGTCTAGACCCCCAGGTAGCCCCTAGAAGACTAAAGGCCAGACGAGTTCCTTTTGCTCTGAAAGCAAAAATAGAGGAACAACTAAATAAATTAATAGACCAAGGGGTTTTAGAACCTGTGAAGTATGCTAAGTGGGAAACGCCGATCGTAACACCAATTAAACCAGACGGGTCGGTTCGAATTTGTGGTGACTACAAGGCTACTCTGAACCACGCATTGCAACAAAGCACATACCTGGTGCCAGTCGTACAACACTTATTACATTCTCTTGGGAGAGGAAAAGTTTTCGCTAAACTAGATCTAGCTCAAGCTTACCAGCAGCTCCCAGTAGACCCATTAACGGCTGAAGCACAAACTATAGTGACCCACAAAGGGGCATTCAAGTGCAACAGACTCCAATTTGGAGTGAGTGTAGCCCCAGGCATTTTCCAGAGCCTCATGGAACGCCTATTAAATGGTATAAAAGGGGTCGTACCATATTTCGACGATGTCCTAATTTCGACCAAAGATGCGACCCAACTAAAAAAAAGGCTAAAAGACGTACTAACTAAATTCAGAGAAGCTGGCCTAAAAGTAAAAAAAGAAAAATGCTGTTTAATGACTGATCGCGTCGAATTCCTGGGCTACTTAATAGACGGAGAGGGTATACACCCTACTGACAAAAAAGTCAAAGCTATTAAAGACGCATCAGAACCAAGGAACAAAACTGAACTACAGGCATTTTTGGGACTAATAAATTTTTATAATGTGTTCCTACCCCACAAAGCGACAATAGCGGAACCATTACACCGATTACTGGATAAAAAAACAATTTGGACTTGGGGTTATAGAGAAAAGAAAGCCTTCCAAAAAATAAAAAACTTATTAACATCAAACACCGTTCTTATCCAGTTTAGTAACACACTTCCATTGACGGTGACCTGCGACGTCTCACTGTTCGGAGTCGGTGCCATCCTGAGCCACCAATTGCCAGATGGGAGAGAGGCACCCATCGCATACTATTCAAAGACTCTGTCTAAAACTGAGCGTAATTATAGCCAATTGGACAGAGAGGCCCTGGCAATCGTCGCCGGAGTGAAACGCTTCCACAAATATCTATATGGAAGAACATTTTTGATTGTAACGGACCATAAACCGCTACTGGGAATTTTGGCAGGAAACAAGCCGACACTGAACATTTTGTCCCCGCGAATGACTAGATAGTCAGAATTCCTAGCAGCCTACTCGTATACTCTGACACATCGCCCCGGGAAACAAATTTCCCATGCAGACGCGTTGAGCAGAGCACCATTACCGAATATAGAGGAAGACCCGGCGCCGACGATGAACACCTTGCAGATAGAAACATGCCCCGATCTACCCATATCTGCAAATGATGTCGCCAGAGCCACTGAAAAAGACCCATTGACTGCCCGTGTACTGAACTGGGTAGGTAAAGGCTGGCCGGAAAATCAAAAAACTGAGAACTTTAAACCTTTCTGGACCAGACAAACCGAACTCTCAATTCAAAAGGGTTGTTTGTTGTGGGGTGATCGGGTAATTATTCCCTCCAAATTACAAACTAAGGTACTGGGTATGCTTCACAAAGGCCACCCTGGAATTGTTAAAATGAAAAGCCTTGCTAGAAGCTATGTCTGGTGGCCGGGTATAGACAGGGACATCGAATACTGGGTAAATTCTTGCAACAAATGCCAAAGAACCAGACCTTCCCCACCAAAAGCACCCATTAAGGACTGGGAAACCCCACGAGGCCCCTGGTCACGAATTCACATTGACTTTGCGGGTCCCACTAAGGGGCATACTTTCCTAATTGTAGTAGATGCATACTCGAATTGGCTGGAGGTTAAAATTATGCCATCTACGACAACAGAAACCGTTATTAAACAACTTGGCAAACTTTTCGCAACCCATGGCCTGCCGGACGTCCTAGTGTCCGACAACAGGCCACAGTTAACAAGTATCCAATTCAAACAATACCTAGCCTCCCTAGATATTAGAAATGCCCTGACCGCGCCGGCCCACCCGGCTGCAAACGGTAGGGCAGAGAGAATGGTCAGGTTTACCAAAGAAGGGTTAGAAAAAATGGACATTGGGGATGTCCAAGAAAAAATAAATCGCCTACTCACCCTCCAGCATATTACACCGGGTACGATAACAAACAAAAGCCCGGCTGAATTACTAATGGGGAGAAAACTGAGGTCGCTTCTAGACAGATTGCACCCAAACTATACGCCAGAAAACCCCTCCGACTCCTCCACCCGTTTCAGGACATTTGAAATAGGCGACCTAGTCTATGCAAGAAATTTTACCAGGGACCCATTATGGCTTCCAGGTACAATAACTCAAATTACAGGCCCCCGGTCCTACAGACTAACCATAGACGACGGCAGGGAATGGAAGCGGCACATAGACCAGCTTCGGTCCCGAAACATAGAAAGAAGTACAAACACACAACCACAAATATTAAAAAACGACGAAAATCAAACCAGGGAGGGGGGGCGAATACAAGAAAATAACAAAGAACCGTTTAAATTAAACACAGAATATGATAACAAACAAAAAGAGCAAAAAAGAGACTTACAGTTAGAAGAAAGTTGCGAGAAAAGTCCACTCGAAGGGGCCAGCCAGGCCTGCTCGACCTGCCCGGAGAAACCAGGAGGGAGTGGCAAAACCGCCGGCCTAAGCAACTCAGGCGGCAGTAAAATGGCTGACTCACCCTTCCAGGCGGTTCCATGGAGAAGGACCGGAGAGACAGCAACCCCATCTGAACCGGTCGAAATCCTCAGCAGGAATGAACCGCTCAAGTCCAGTCGAGTCAAAAGAAGCCCCACCTACCTGCGCGACTACGTCACCATGTCGGACTAAACCAAGAGGGGAGGGGTGTTCTGTATATAGAATAGTAGACTCCTAACACAGGATTCTGATTGGCTAAAAAACCTGAATGGGGATTGGTTCAATAGGAACCAATCCAAGAAACCGCTCAAAAGGCGGCAAAACTAAATACCTGTCTTTGGCTACAAGCCGGCAGGCAAATCCCTATAAAAAGGCTGCCGCAGCTTGAGCCAATGTTCCGTTTTTCCACTGCTGTATATAGTGAAGACTTTGTTGTTGGAACCTGGTCTACCTCGCGTTTTTCCGGACAGAACAAAAGCAGTTATTAGAACTTGCTTTAAAACATGCTAGAGGCATAAATCCCAAGTTCCAGAAGATTCAACAATTGTTTCTAATTTCCAGTTCAAAGGTCCATGTAATCTAACAATAGTGTATAAGCAGAATGACAGGTTGTAAATTAACAGAGCCACTGATATAAATATTACTTTTATATAGCCCTGCCGAACAGGTGAATGATTGACTGGGTCATACTTCAATTTCTTCAGTAGACTGTCAACTTCCTTTGCTGAACTCTTCATATGTGATCCAAACCTTAGACTTTGTCTTGTTCAAGCTCTGGATCAGCTGACTCAGCCCACACCTGTGCCTTCTGAGGCACACTATCTATAGGAAGAAAAATCCAGTCCAGTTCCAAGCCGGGAATAAAATGGAGGCTGATTGGAAAGAAAGTTGATTTATTGATGAGCAGAACCACCAACACCATGTGCTTCTGGGACAGCTGACAAAATGGAGTTAAGAGTGGGTGGGTTTTATACTTTCTGGATTCCTAAGGGGTCATGTAGGGGTCATGGCTAGCTCTATAGGCAAAAGGGAAAATTTAAATCCCAGGTGTTTGTCTGAGCTAATTTTGTCAAGCTTTTGTTTGTTGCTTACTTGAGTTTCTGTCTTGACCAGAATTCAAAACGTGACCAGGCTTCCTAAAATCTCTTCAGGGTCAGCAGTTTGGAGCAGATCTATTTTGGGGATCTGCAGCCAAAGGGGCAAATTTTTTTCCATTAACTGTCAACTGAGGGGGAAAATGGGCAAGGCTTAAGGTAGCCATTGTGCCCCTCAGTATCCACCTCCAAAATACAAAAGAAAAAGAAATCTAAAATCTTGGCTTTCGGTAACGAAGCTCATGGGTTGCAACTTGCCACCCTGTGCTGAATGCATTGCTTCATTAATGACCAATAAACACTTCTTTTGCATGAAGGAGAGAAAAAACTATTTCTTCTCATGTTTCCTGGTGAAGGCAGGCACACTGGTCCTTTAAAATAGGTTTTCAGTAAATAACATACATTTAGGTGGCATCCCATATTGGATGTGTTTTTTTGACCTTTAAGCCTCTTCAAAAGAGAAACTACAAATCTGTGATTGCAGCAACTTACTTGATATAGCTGGGGATTCACAGTGAGATCAGCGCTAATGATGCCAAAGTTCCTGTTGTCCTACTGATACGCCACAAAGGCGATTGTGCAAAACACAAAAAGTCACAATCACATGATTGAAAAGAAATTTTGGAGACTTAAAAAAAAAGTGACAGCACTGTGTAATGGCATGCCTTTTTTTTTTCCTTCAGAACATCATTTTGCCCTTACATAGGTAGGAACAATACAGCATGAGTGTTTCTTTTGGCTCACTTTCATGTTTCACCACCAATCAGCTTGTTGGGTAAATTTTGCAATATCCTCATGAGATATGCCCTTGTTGCTTGGGAGAGCTTGAGAGCTTGATTCATTTCTGTGGCATTACTCATTTTATCCAGGTATTGCTTCTCCAATTTTGATCAAGAGACCAGATAGACCTGATCTATTTTACACAACCCCACCCCACTTTTCATGGCAGACACAAGTCATCCAATTGACTCTTTCAGGAGTCTGATCAGGGATGACTTATTTAGGCCTGGAGACTGCTAGCTTTTTTTTCATGCTATGGTCTGTGTGCTGAATTTACTCTTCAGTGGGACTAGTCAATGCCTGCAATAAAGAATGGACTGGTTGAGTGTGCACAAGACAGTCCCTGGGGGAGAAAGGCCAGCCCAAGGAAGCAATCTTAGAGGTAAAGAGTCAGCAACACCAGGTGAGGAAGTGGCCACGGGTACGGTTGTGTGGGCCATTGACATGCTTTCTTTCAACCATGGCTCAGCAGGGGCAACTTCATACCATGGTGCACATGTTAATCATTTTTGAGTCAATATGATTATCTGGGCTACCATGTGCTCATCCCTTCCCTCAGGAGTGGAATGTGAATCTTATTTCCTTAACAGTGCCTGAAAAGGGTGTGTATTTTGTAACTGTAGTCAACAAATATGCTCTCAAGTTTTTTTCCTACACTTTGGTAGTAAGGAAGTGCAAAATGGTCCTGACTTTCAAGCTCAAAATGGTTGTGTTTTTAAGTGGCTGAAATCACAGGTATCTCCCAAAGATGTTGGTTGAAAGGCAAAACCCACTCATCCTTTTCTCGTGTGTGCAAAGGCTTCTATTGCAATTGTGCAACACTGCTCCCATTATTCTGACTCCCTTACCTCTCCATGCAGATACTGCTGATTCAAATACAAAACTGAACTAAGCATTAGTGTGTGAGTCCTGGTTTCAGTCTGAGACAAAACATGACCATCTGGAGTGGAACAGTTTAAACTGTTTGACAGGTTATTTGAAGACTTGCCTTTTGAAACTGGCTGTGATTCTTTGGAATTTCCTTCCTGGAGAAATGCCACAGTAAGGACAAGTTATATCCCAGTTGCTATTAGCTTAAGTTGGGTGGGGATCTGAGGGTAGCGTTTTCCAGCAAAATATTTAAAGAAGATATGGCACACAAAGAAAGCCCTTCTGACTACTCCCCCAGTAATTATGCCTTTGTTAGGCTGTCTAGAATAGTGTTTTCCAATTTCATCTACTTTGAGAAACGTGGGCCTCACCTCCTAGAATATTTAGCAATGGCCATACTGGCTGGTGAATTTTGGAAATCCACACATCTTAAAATTATTCTAGTCTAAAAACTACATTTTGCTGCTTTTTTTTCCCTAGGATTGCTATGGAGAAATGAGATTTCATGTTTAATTGTATATGGGTGCATAGCTTTAGAACAAAATAAGACAGAATATAAATGCAAAAAGAGCCAGTGTGATACTGGTTTGATAGGCATGGAAAGCTTAGGTTTGTGTGTAGGCATTCTGTGCGTTCTCTTGTGATATAATTGTAATCTATGATGCAAAGGCACGGTGAACCCGTTTGTTTGAACTGCCCACTGCAGTTGTTCTGTCCCTTTATCATTTCAAGTGAAAAAAGAAGGATTACACTCTTGACCCCAAAATACAATTCTTTGTTTTCAGCAGCTGAGCAGGCAGACTATCCCAATTTTCTGGGTAAACCTTTAAATACTTGGATGAAAAAGAGATGGTCATCCTCACTTTCTGCAAGGTTAGGGTTACATTATTGACTTCATGTAATGTATTTAGATTAAGAAGAGATTTATTTTAAAATAAAGAAGAAACTGCCATTTATATAAATGAATGGATTGGAATTTGTTTATGGAATGTGTGAGAGATTAAGACAATGTGTTCTGTTTGGGTCTGTGTGTTCTTCTGTTTTTTTAAAGAATGATGGCCTAATAGTGACTCCTAACATTTCTTTCAATGAACACACCCCAGGGAAAGGAAAAATAACTCTCCATCTGAATTGAAGGAAGATAGCAGAAAAGGAAGATGAAACAACTTTCTAAAATGGGAATTTTCAAAAATATTTTTCCCAGTTCCAATCTTTATGCAAACTAACTTACTGATAGCATTCATTAAAAGCTACAGTGCTACCTCACTCCAGTCCTGCCAACCTGGAGTAGAATAAAGAAAGAAAAAGGCTTTCTCTTTATTCCCACTAGTTTCTAAGGCTAGAAGCTTATGGAGCGTTTTCAAATGATGTATATGTAAAACATTTAAATTGATGTAAAATGTATTGTGTCAAAAACAGCCAAAACAATTTACTGGATTGTCAAAATTGGAATGTTTTATTTTGAGCTTAAATAGCTTAATTTACACACTAAGTCAAAACTAAAATGATTTGACTAAGCATGATGTCTAAACCCAGTCCCAAAGTTTTAATTAGGACTGAGTTCAGAAGCAATCAGCATTTATTTTGTGAAGAAGTCATGTGTGAAGACCATGTTTCACTGTATTTAATAACTATCAAGAAATCACTCTCCTCTTTTGACAGCTGTATAGAAATCCAATTGGTCTTTATCGTCATAAAATATATTTACTACATTGGCTTAGTCCAAGCAGAAGGAATGGGAAATCTAAACAAATATTTCAGAGAATAAATTGTCATTTTCCGCTCTTCCCATCCTTAAGTCAAAAACCTCTCTAAAGCATGAGTAAGGAGGTACACATAAGGAGGTGCACATAAACATCAGAATTGATTGTGTTTATAGAGGAGAGGAAGTAGACAAAAGCTGAGAAAGAAAGAAAGAAAAAGAAAGAAAAGAAACAAAGCAACAAAGAAAGAAAGAAGAAAGAACAAGACACCAAAGCTGGTAATAAGCTGAAACCACCACTTCATTTCTTAGAAGAGAACTTCTTGTGCAATGACTTCCCACAAATATTTTCACTCCTCATACAGCATTACATATGACATTGCATCAATAGGCACAGGTTGTCTTCAACTTACGACCACAATTGAGCCCAAAATTTATTAAGTGAGACATTTGTTAAGTGAGTTTAGCCCCATTTTACAACTTTTCTCAGCACATTTGTTAAGTGAATCACTGCAGTTCTTAAATTGGTAACTCGGTTGTTAAGTGAATCTGGCTTCCCCATTGACTTTGCTTTTCAGAAGATCACAAAAGGGGACCACATGACAGGACACTGCAACTGTCATAAGTATGAGTCAGTTGTCAAGCATCCCAGTATAAATCACATGATCTTGGGGATGCTGCAGTGGTTATTTGTAGTGGTAGGCTGCTACCAGTTCAGACCGGCTCACCCATACCGGTAGTCATGACCACTGGTTGGGCCTATCCATCGGCCCAGGCGCTATCCTATCCAAGATATCTCACATTTTTGCTTGTGCACCATGCCCTTACAGCCCAGCTGCTTTCCATGCCTTGCTCAACCTACTCACCCTGGCTGCCACACGCAGGAAATTCCTGGTTTTTTGCAGCCACGCACAAGTGAAGGGGGCATGCATGCACGTGCTCACATTTTCAGTGAACCGGTTTTTAAAGTATGTGCAGTCTGCCTCTGGTTATAAGTGTGAAAAATGGTTATAAGGCACTTTTTCAGTACTCTTGTAACTTCAAATAGTCACGAATTGAATTGTTGTAAGTCAAGAACTACCTGTATTTCATTGGGGCTTCTTCTTATACACACATGAATTAGAAAGGTAAAATAATTGCCATTGGCCTTTGCAAACCTAGTTTTATATGTGAATTTGAGACAGATTTCAACACACAGGGATGCAACAACCATTATTCAGCACGAAAGGAATTTATTAAAATCAGTTCCATTGAAAACTAGGACTGGATTTCAGGAAATGACAAGTTGTGACTACCAGGTTTCAGTTAGATCAGAAACAGCAAAACTCAACTAAAGCACACTTCTTGAATTTTATTTTGCTATTTCTCTTAAAGAAACAGCACACACCTTTGGGAAATACAGGTCACCTAAAATACAGAGGCAAAAACTAGATGTCACTAAGGGACACTTTTCAAATTTCTACTGTTGTGCATCTTGATTAGAATAAACTAGTGACTGAGTCTTCTCTAAGTCTGCATCTCCCCTCAATTCCAATTTAATTTGGAAAAAAAAAAGATTATTTCTGACTTCTGACCCCTATCATAGAAAGAAAAAAAATGTTTTTAGGCAAAACAATCCCAGAGAAAAGAACGATCTGTAAACATTTTGCTATTTTTTGGCAAAGCTGGTATGTTTGTACAGCCAAGTGGAATGTTGCTGGGATTCTGGAACTTATCAAGTGATGTCACTTTCTTTAAATATTTATATCTGTCACAGGCTATACAGGGAAGGATGGATAAAAAATATATAACAAAGAGCCTGTTCATATCAAGCCAGATGAGATTTTCAGATTGTGTAGATTTGTTACACTCAACAAATAGCAGATCATGTAGTGTAACTGTGGTTGAATATTATACTTAGGAGGTGGACAAGATACTGTATTTTTGATGTGCTTTATTGCATTTTTTTCTCCATTATGGATGAGAACAGAACATAAAGTTCTAGAGATAGCAGCAATAACAAAGGAACTTATGGCTAGCAAATTACACTTTCATGGACTAGAGTTCACCCTTTCAGATAATGATGTTGATGGATTTCCACTCCACATGATGAAAATCTATGACATTTAAGCTTTCATGCTTCTGATGAAGAAGATTCCATTTTATAGAAGTTTATATCAGTTTCTTTGTATAAACAATGTCCATTCTTGACTGGATACTACAGAAATTCCATTACATCTATCCTACCACATCTAAGATACTCTGGACAATGGCCTCCATATTAGTTTTCGTTGCATGTGAGATATAAGCAATGTATATCAATAGAGAACTTTAAATTCAGAGTTTACTCTTGGTATTATGAAACTGATTAGAAGATTAAATTATCTGATATACCTGAATTGTGAAATAACAACTCACCCAAAGCTCAGGCACTCAGATTTCAGCTTATCCCAGGGAGCTGAAAGGGGCCTTAGAGGTCTCCTAGTCCAACTCCCTGCTTAGGCAAGAAATCCTATACTATTTCAGACTGTCCAATCTCTTCTTTAAAATGTCTAGTATTGGAGCACCCACAACATCCACAGACAAGCCATTCCACTGATAAATTATTCTCATTGACAAGAAATTCCTCCTTAACTCTAGGTTGGATCTCTGTTAGATAAATTTCCATCCATTACTTCTTGGTCTCCTCTCAGGTGCTTTGGAGAATTGACCTACTCCTCTCCATGACAGCCCTTAAATATTGGAAGACTGCACTCCTAATCCTTCTTTCAACTGTTCTTCATATTCCTTAGCCTCCATCACCCTAATAATCTTTGGTGCTCTCTTTCTACAATCTCAGTGTATTTTTTTTGTATTGTGGTGATCAAAACTGGATACAGGTGATCTTACCAAAGCAGTATAAAATGGTGCTAAACTTCATATGATCTTGAAGCCCAAGACTTCATTGGCTTTTTTGACAACTGCAACACACTAGTGGCTCGCACTTAAGTGATTATCCACTAGGACTCCTAGAGCCCCCTCACAGTTACTATTGTTGAGCCGGGTACCACTTATTCTTCAGCTGTGTACTTGTTTTTTCTTGCTTAAGTGCAAAACCTTATTTTTCTCACAACTGAATTGTATTTTGTTGAATAGGGCCCCATGTTTCAAGTCCTTCTGGATCTGGAACTTATCTTTTAAAGTATTGGATATTCCCCCCAGCTTGGTGTTGTCTAAAGGAAAGGGTCTCCAACCTTGGCAACTTTAAGCTTGGAGGACTTCAACTCCCAGAATTCCCCAACAAGCAATTCTAGGAGTTGAAGTCCTCCAGGCTTAAAGTTACCAAGGTTGCCAACCCCTGGTCTAAAGAGTATTGGACGTAAGATAGAACTTTGTGGTATGCTTCCACAAAGCATGCCACATGCTTTCTGGTAGCTTGCTTCCCTCCATTAAGAAATGGCTCTCACACATTGAGAGCGTTTTGTCAGTCAGTTATGAATCCATCATGATTCAGACAGGTGATGCTGTCTGAAATACATTTTTCCATCTTATCAAAAAGTACGTTTATGGTCTACTTTTTCAAATACTGTACTGAATCTAAGTAAATTATATCTACAGCATTTTGCTGGTCTGCTAATTTAGTCACTTAATCAAAGAATGCAATGAGCTTTGTCTGGCATGGTCTGTTTTTGAGAAACATATGTTGGCTTCCAGTAATAGCTTTTGCTTGTTTCTAGATGTGTGCAAATATGTTGCTTGATTATCTTTTCCATGATCTTCCCAGATGTTGATATCAGGCTGATTTTTTCATAATTTCCTTAATCTTTCATGATGTACTTCATGCTCCTGTTACTCTTATATATGGTACTGTGCTATATGATTTTGTTGGACTTCTGAATCAACAAGTACATTTTGCAAACAACTAGCTACCCATCCAGAGGCAGCTTCAGAGAAGAATGACCTTAAAAAGGCAGCTTAAAAACAGAGCAAAACATGTTCTGGCCACACAGATATGATTTGAAACATGGTTTCAAACATGGTTAGGGTTTCTTCTTCATATCTTAAGTGTTTCTTCATTCCAAGGTCACTGAAATTCTACAACAGGAATCCTATCATGCATAGAGAAAATTACTTGTATATGTAATGGCATTTCCATGATATTAGTTGTTATCCAGCAGGAGTGTGCCAAGTACTTCAGGAGACTGCAGAATGAGATTTCTTTCCCCAGTGCCCCTGATTTCAAAAGAATGGGTCTTCATATGCATATTTACCAGTGCTTGTGTTTGATTTGATTTTGATTGCTAATGAGAACTTGTCATTCTGATAACGAGCTATTAAATTGATGTCAGTGAAGTAGGTGTTACTTTAATCTGTGTATTCTCCCTTATTTAGATACACACATGATTTCTGCTGCTAAAGGAAAAACAGAAGTTCATGCTCACATGCTCAGATGGCCAAATGAAATATTTCCTCTTCTTCCTGAGTCACATCAGATGCTAAACATAGTGGCACTAAGCATTTTGTTTTCAAGTAGCTTTCAGCATATATAAACTTATGTAATAACCTCTGCCTCCATAAATATCCTCAAAAAGCTGTGTAGTCCAAAGTCTTTCCCATATTTACAAACATAGTCTTATAATGTTTTTCTTTCCTCTCTTGTGTTGTTATCTTCATACAATCTCAACCATCCACTTGTAGCCCAAAATAGGAGACATCTAGGCTAAGGAAATCAGGAAGTGGACTATGATTCGTGAAATAAAATGAGATAAACTGTATATGTGAATGTATTTTTTTTTAATAAAGGAGAGTCTGAATGCTAACACTAAGAAGACAAAGATGGAAGATGTTCACAATGTTTATTGATGATTTTCCTGAGAAATTGGGAGGAACAGTTTCCATGAGACATACAAGTCCTCTTTATTCTCTTCGCACAATAAGTAGGAGGGGAGTGTAATAGGAGAAGGGTAATCACCAGTGTTAAGCCTGGGTTCCCCAACCAGGGTTAGGTAGACAAGCTAAACAGAATGTGCAGCGTTAGTCAGATAGGCACACAGATAAATGAGTGATTTATTAACATACAGTAAAAATAACAGATACGCTTGTGCTATCAAGAATATAGTTTATTCCAGTATAAGTTTATGGCATAGTCAAATAACAGTCCAATAGTCATGTATCATGTAGTCAGTCCATTCAGGGATATTCAGTTAGCAAAGTCCATGTAGAATATCCTATGTCAGTTCACTTACAAATCAGTCCTTTGTTGTCTCTCCCGTTCGAGCAATGCAGTCTTGATTCCAAGCAGTAATCAGGGATCATCAAAGCCAGAGCAAGCAAGTTGTAGACTTGCTACTTTTATATTGTTTTCATAACCACTCCCTTAATTGCTATTTCACAGTTAAAGCTGCAGACACTTTAACATACACTAACTATGATTCATAGTTATTATTTCACCTAAACCAGTTAGGGTAAACAATGTTATCCCTAACAACCAGGAAGAAAACTTCTTCCTGCCCTGCTTCTGGCAGACGGGGCTCGTCAACCTTGTAAGGTAGCCCGTCTAAGGGAAGGAAAACCCTGATTACAAACCTCCGCTGCCTTGTGGATCACCTGCACACGGGAAAGTCTAAGGGAGTAAACCCTGAAAGAAAATCCGGAGTGGAGCCCCGTAGGTGGTTGATCTCTGCACTGCAAGGTCTTCCGGCAACTCCTGCAGCCAAGCAGGCGCCAACTGTATTGGCATGCCTTTCCGTTGGATCCCGTCAGCAAGGTTAGAGAGGGGGGTCCTGGCGACTGGGCATTCTCAGGTCCTCCATATATTCTGCCCAGGCTCGCGTCCTGGAGAGGTCACTCCAGTGCTGCACTGCGGCAGCTCAACACGGGGAGACAGCAGATACCGGTTAAAAGTCCAAGCATATTGGCGTCAGCTTGGACGCCTTGGGCTGTCTCCTGTCGGTGGGAGGAATTCTAGGATTCCACTGGCCAGCTACCACCTGCCTCAAGCTGGGCAGCCCCCAGTCAATAAGGTGCTGGCCCACCAAGGTCCGCCTACTTCAGTGGGTGCCTGGAGTGTAGGCCAAAAGCCGAAAAACGGACTGTATACTTTGCACCGACGATTACGAATACTAAGAAATCAAAGCCGCCAGTGCTGAAACTGGCAACATGGAATGTGAGAACGATGTGTCCTGGCCTATCTTCCGACCTCCAAAAGATTGATGATTTCAGAAAAACCGCTATTCTCAATCGTGAATTAAAGCGATTAAAGGTTGACATAGCCGCACTACAGGAGACACGACTCCCTGGTGTCGGCAGTATAAAGGAAAGAGATTACACCTTCTTTTGGCATGGGCAGGAACCACATGAGCACAGGCTCTATGGAGTCGGATTTGCTGTCCGGAACTCCCTCATAGAAGCTATAGAAGCACCATCCTCAGGCATACCACGAATCCTGTCACTCCGCCTCAACACCTCATCCGGACCGACAAACATCCTCAGCGTCTACGCCCCAACGCTCTGTTCTGCAGTAGAGGCAAAGGACCTGTTCTACAGGGAACTTGAGACGACGATATGGCAGATCCCTGTAGAGGAGCACCTGTTTCTACTGGGTGACTTCAACGCCTGGGTGGGAGCGGACCACACCTCCTGGCCCCTTTCTTTGGGCCACTTCGGTGTCGGCAAGTTGAATGACAACGGCCAGCGTCTACTCGAGCTCTGCTCTTATAATGACCTCTGTGTCACCAACACCTTCTTCCCGACTAAGCCCCACCATAGGGTGTCGTGGAAACATCCCAGGTCTCGCGATTGGCATCAACTAGACCACATCATCACTCGAAGATCGCTTCTGAATCAAGTGCTTGTTACGCGCAGCTTCCACAGTGCCGACTGTGACACAGACCATTCTCTGGTCGCCAGCAAGATACGCCTCCTCCCCAAACGTGTTTACCGATTGAAGCAGAAGCCCCGGCCTCGCATCAATACAGTCGGAACTGCTATACCTGAGCTACGTGAACGCTTTGCCAGAACCATCAACGACGCCCTGGAAGACTGTCCAACAGATAGTGCCACGTTGAGGTGGAACCCCATCCGTGAGGCTATGTTCCAGACTGCTCTCGATACTTTTGGCAGAAAACAAAGGAAACAAGAAGACTGGTTTGAGGCAGGAGCCGCTGTGATCAAACCCGTCATAGCTGTGAAACGTGATGCCCTCCTTGCCTACAAGAGAGACCCATCTACTAAGACACTCGCAGCACTCCGTGCTGCTCGTAGCGATGCACAAAGGGTTGCTAGGTGCTGTGCAAATGATTACTGGCTTGATCTCTGCCAGAACATCCAGCTTTCTGCCGATCTGGGAAATGTGCGTGGAATGTATGAAGTAATGAAAAAGGCTTACGGTCCAAGTGCAATCAAGATCGCCCCACTCAAGTCAGCGGAAGGCCTAGTCATCACTGACCGCAGCAAACAGATAGAAAGGTGGGCTGAGCACTACCAGGAACTTTACTCGAGAAAAATCACTGTCACCGACTCAGCACTTGAGAAAACCCGAGTACTTCCCAGAATGGACGAGCTGGACACCCCACCCACAATGGAAGAGCTTAGTAAAGCCATCGATTCCCTAGCCAACGGCAAGGCCGCAGGCAGTGACAACATCCCACCTGAAGTAGTGAAGATGGCAAAAGATAGCTCTCTCCTGGAACACCTACATGAACTCTTGCTACAATGCTGGGAGGAAGGAGCTGTATCCAAAGACATGCGTGACGCCAAGATTATCACACTGTACAAAAACAAAGGAGAAAGAAGTGACTGTAACAACTACCGTGGTATATCGCTGCTAAGCACTGTCGGTAAAGCCTACGCACGTGTTCTTCTCAACAGACTGCAAATTCTCGCTAATCATGTCTACCCAGAGGCACAGTGCGGCTTTAGAGCCGCCAGATCGACCATCGACATGGTTTTCTCCGTAAGACAACTCCAGGAGAAATGCCGTGAGCAGAGACAGCCGCTTTATCTCGCCTTCATAGACCTAACCAAGGCCTTCGACTTGGTCAGTCGAGATGGACTGTTTGCCCTCCTTCAGCGCATTGGATGCCCCCCCAAGCTTCTGAGAATGATCGTGTCTTTTCATGATGACATGAATGGGACTGTCCAATTCGGTGGGTCGTGCTCTGAACCCTTCCCAATCAAAAACGGTGTCAAACAGGGATGCGTTCTTGCCCCTACACTCTTTGGAATATTCTTCTCCTTACTCCTCTCATATGCATTTGACGAGTCTGATGACGGCGTATTAATACGCACCAGGAGCAACGGTGGATTATTCAACATCGCGCGTCTGCGAGCCAAAACGAAAGTTACGAAAGTCCTCATCAGAGAATTACTTTTTGCAGATGATGCCGCCCTTGCTGCGCACTCAGAGGAGGCCCTGCAGCGACTTATTGACCTCATTGCAGCTGCATGCAACGAGTTTGGACTAACCATCAGTCTGAAGAAAACAGAGGTTATGTGCCAGGATGTCAGTGGTGCTCCAAGCATCTCCATTGGCGAACACACCCTCATGATGGTAGATAAATTCACCTATCTCGGTTCTACACTTGCGAACAACCTCTCTCTTGACTCTGATTTGAACGCTAGGATTGGCAAGGCAGCAGCAGCAATGGCCCGCCTGAAAAAAAGAGTGTGGGACAATGTTATGCTGACTACCAACACAAAGATGCAAGTCTATCGGGCAGTTGTTTTGAGTACCCTCCTCTATGGCAGTGAAGCATGGACACTCTACTCTCATCAGGAGCACAGGCTGAACGCCTTTCACCTTCATTGCCTCTGCAGACTCCTTCGTATCACCTGGCAAGATCATATAACCAACGATGATGTCCTGGACATGGCAGGGTTGCCAAGTATGTATGCCTTGCTGACAGCAAGACGCCTGCGTTGGTTGGGCCATGTCATCCGCATGGACGACGACCGTATACCTAAAAGCATGCTTTTTGGAGAGCTTGCCACCGGCACAAGGCGTATTGGACGCCCAGGTCTCCGCTACAAGGACGTCTGCAAGCAAGATCTTAAAGCTGGTGGATTCAACCCCTCTCAGCTCGAGACCATGGCCTCAAATCGCCAAGGTTGGCAAACAGCCACCAGGAACATCATCAAGGCAGCTGAGGAAAGAAGAAATATCCGATGGCGAGAAAAACGGTCACACAGAATGCAAAGGACGAGAGCGGTTCCACCACAGACTCAGCACATTTCATGTCCATTTCCATGACGCGAATTTTCCATGATCTCCCGAGATCGACGGAACCAACAAAAAAAAAGCCCTGCCACTTGATTTAGCAACCAAGAACATAGATATAAGTGAGGTCCCTTAGGTCATCTTAGATTGAGGGCCATGGAAAAATAAAACAGTAGTAACTGCTCTTAGTCTAATGGCAAACAGCCAATAAAAATGAAAATGGTCTGCTGATGTCAAAGGTTGTATAGTCATCTCCTGGTACCCTGGTATTTGCCCAAGTATGTCAGATTTGGGTGCTATAATTATACCTGATGCTGTGTCCAATGTCCATTGTTTCTTGTAGTCCTTCTAGTGATGCTTCAAAGTATTGTCAGCCACATTATCACCACATTGCAAATAGCGGAAGGAGAGACTAAGGTGAATGATAGTCTTAAATTCCTTGGTGAGTTTATAGCAGAAACAAAATTTGAACCAAGGAAATCCTTGGGTACTCTAACAAGGCATGACACTAACCTACCAACCCTTTAAATCTCATGTTATTTCTCTCCTTCCATTCCAGGTAACAGCAATCTTTTCTATTCAATTCAGGTTACTATGGTCATAGACCAGTACAGTATACATAAAATTAAGACTTAAGCATTAAAATGCATTTGTAAAAGAACGTTAATAACTTGTATAAGTCAAGGCCAGTCCCCAAATAATAGCCAGAGCTCTAAACAACTGTATTTTATGTCTTTGTGAAAACAAAATCTACCTCTCCCCCAAATCTTCTGAAACTAACTTTGTTTCGGCTTTGATCTCTTGCCACGCCACTCCAAATTCCTGACTGAGCCATGATAAATGAGATGAGTTTGTGAGGGTTGGTCTGGCCCCTCTTCCAAACAGCTCTTCCATCATCTCAGCAGGAATCTCTCAGAATTTGGTTCAAGGTCAGATAGTTTCATTTCAAATCCTCCATGCTGGAGATTTTGCAATGAGAAGTTTTTTTTGTGTTTTTTTTTTAAGTTGTTTGTGCCTTAGGAATCTGAGGAATGGGGCCCTTTATCTCCAAAGCCTCTGGGAGGAAAATTGCCAGCAGAAGCAATTGTCTGCACCAAAAGCTTCTATGGGTTTTTCTCAGCTAGGACTTTCCATGGTTGCTGCAGTAGTTGGCTTCTTTCCTTACTATTTCCCCCCCTCCATTCATTCTACATTGTGGGCCACTGTGAATCATGTTCAGCACCTTTGGATTTTTTTTATTCTGGGACTTTTCTGAGCAGTAGAAAAGCAAATCTTTTCCGTTTCTGGGCTTCAAGGATTGTTTATCGTTCAATAGTTTGGGGAAGTCCAGAGGGAAATGAAGGGAATCTCATGGGGAGGAAGCAATCAGTTTAGAGCAGATTTACAATAGCAGAATGCTCACTTTTAAGAGGCGTATATTTCTGCTGTATAAAGCAGAACATTTGAGGGTGGGGATTGGAATAAAATTCTCTCTCCAAATGTCTAAATATGGCATTAGGCTAAAAGGGGGCAGTCAGAAAAAATTAACATGTGTAATTAGATAGGTAATAGGTAATAGAAGATGGATGCATGGATGCAAAGGTGGTATTCATCAGGTTCTGTCTTTTTTTTACCCCTTTGTTTCCTGCTGAAATGATGAATGGTGCTGTCCTTACAAATTCAATGTAGAACGATGTAAGGAAAGTGTACAATGGATTATCCTGACTTCATTGTTCCAAGCAGCAAAGAGCCTCTTGCTCTTCTGGGTAGCCTTCTCCCACCTGACAGGTCATCTGTTTTGCACTTACAGCCACTATAGACAATAATCTCATCAAAGTTTGGATATGGAGAAAGAAGAGTCGGAGCCATATTAATTTCTCATCGGGTACAATCCAGAGGTGGTATTCATCAGGTTCTGACTAGTTCTGGAGAACCGGTAGCAGAAATTTTGAGTAGTTCGGAGAACTGGCAAATCCCGCCTCTGCCTGGAAATTTTACAGTATCCTTCCCCTGTCATGCCCACCAAGCCATGCCCACAAAACCAGTGTTGAAAAAATTTGAATCTCACCACTGGTACAGTCTAATTTCTAATCCTGAATTGGATGCAATCATATATTCTCCAGGGCAGGGGTCTCCAACCTTGGCCATTTTAAGACTTGTGGACTTCCATTTCCAGAATTCTTCAGCCAGCAAAGCTGGCTGAGGAATTCTGGGAGTTGAAGTTCATAAGTCTTAAAGTGGCCATGATTGGAGACCCCTGCTCCAGGGCAAGTCTGCATTACCTGAAGCCATCTCACAAACAAAACAGTGTAGAATCTTAAAATTTCCAAATGTGATGGAATGTGGAATGCTAGCCAGGGAATTGGTGGAGTTGAAGTCCACACATCTTAAAGTTGCCAAGCTGAAAAAGATGGTTCTACAATATTCAGAATAGAGCCCTATCTACAATCTACTGTACGTGTGTGAACAAGAAAAAAAAACATGCTATGGAATTTAAATAGCAGAGAAATCTACAGGTGTATTCATGAAAATATGGCCAACAAAATAAATGCCAGGAAATTGTTAATGAAGACTATTCAGTATGTATCATATATTACCATATGCACTGTATATATTAACATTGCAAACAAAAAATAATGAAACTTTAAACTTTTTTTAATCTCAAATTTGTAAGCCAAACATATAAATTGATTTTTTTCAAAAATATATCTAGAAAGGAACACTGAAAGATCCACAGTAAAGAGAAACCGAGAGAAAAGAGAATAGATAGATTTAACAGAATAACAGAATTGGAAGGGACAATGGAAGTCTTCTAGTCCAACCCCCTGTTCAAGCAGGAGACATGTATCATTCCAGACAAATGGCTGTCCAGTTTCCTCTTGAAAACCCCAGTGATGGAGCACCCACAACCTCTGAAGCAAAGTCGTTCTGCTGGGTGTTCTCACTGTTAGAAAGTTTCTCCTTCATTGCAGGTTACTTCTCCCCTTCATTAGTTTTCATCCACTGCTTCTTGCCTTGCCTTCTGGTAGACCCCTCTTCTTTATGGCAGCCCCTCAAATTTTGGAACACTGCTATCATGTTACCCCCAGTTCTTCTTTTCACTAGACTAGACAAATCCAATTCTTGCAACTGTTCTTTGCATGTTGTATGTTTTCGCCTCCAGGCCCCTAATTATCTTTGTTGTTCTTCTTTGTTGTACTCTTTCCAAAGTCTCTACATTTTATTTATCAAATTGTGATGATTAATTCCCTGTCAACTCCTCATAGTCACGTTCGTGTTCAGTATTGAAGATATTCCCATTCTGTGCTGTGACAAGTGATCTGGTATTGGGTAGAAAAAAAACAAATAAATGATCAATTGGCACCAATTGCAGTATTTATTGCCATTTCAGAGCCAATATCAGGTAAGCCCCCCCTCCACCAAAAAAATGCAACTGCCACTTTTCCTTCTCTTTGATGAAGTATCACCTCATTTTAATGAATTTTTCACATTATTTTCACATTATTTCAAAAATATCCTGTAGATTTTGTCCTATGACTTATATCCTCACTTCTCCAGAAATTCAAGAGGATACAGGGATTTCCTCCCATTTTATCCCCAAACATCTGGGTGAGATAAGTTTCTCTGAGAGAATATGATTGGCTCAAAGCTACCAGCTATCTGTGGCTGAGAGGAGACTTGAACATGTATCCCTCCATCACTTTATCAACCACTGTACCTCACACTGGGATTCCAGAGTGTCTGGTCCATTTCTTCATTTTCCCCAATCATATCACGGTTACCAAATGCAGAAATGAGTTTGATAATATGGTTATTTCCTAGCCCATTCCTGTTTGCCCAGGTAAACTGTGGCAATAACTGAATCATTAATGGGCTATTTTATTTTATGTATTTATTACTGCGATGTGGCGCAGTGGTTAGAATGAAGTACTGCAGACTACTTCTACTGATTGCTGGCTGCCTGCAATTTGGCAATTTGAATCTCACCAGGCTCAAGGTTGACTCATCCTTTTGAGGTTGGTAAAATGAGGACCCAGATTGTTGGCAGCAATAAATATGGTGACTCTGTAAATCACTTAGAGAGGGCTATAAAAGCACTGTTAAGTCTAGGTGTTATTGCTATTGCTATTATTATTATTATTATTTTGCCTGCATGAGTAACTGCTCATTGGTCAGAAAAATGACAGCTGTTGGAGATCTCCTGGCAAAACATCAGAAAATCTGGAGAAGTGGCTTTTGTTCTTGTTCCTGATATTTGTTCTCTTCCTTGTTGCCTTTCCTTGGCTGGCTCCCTGCACCAGATGAAACCTATTCAAGATATGCAGTTGTCATCCTTCCTTTAGAGTTACATTGGTATTTCCTGTAAGGAAGTGAAAGTTGAACTTTAAAGTTTCAAGTTAGGAAGAGTATTGATGCCTTTGAACTTTGATGCTGGAGAACACTCCAGAGAATACTGTACACACAGCCAAGAAATCAAACGGATGGATCATTGAACAAATTAGCCCAGTGTTCTTACTTGAAACACAAATGGACCAGGCTCAAATTATCTCCAGAAAAGGCTCTAAATCTGAAAAGGTAGAAGGAAAGATAAAAAGAGAAAGCAAGCAGGGTGGACTCAGTTATAGTGGCGATGAGTGCCCTATGTGAGAGACTTGAGACAAAAGGTGAGGAATAAATTGTCATAAAGAAAAGATCTCTATGTGATTGTTAGAAGTCAAAAACCACTTGATGGCACTTAATCTATCAATCAATGGAAAACTTAAAATAGTGGTGAATAATCCTCTGCCAGACATTAATGGTGGCAGTTCTAGATAGTGAAACTGGACCTCATTGCATTGTAATTTCTACTCTTGTTACCACCTAATTCAATAATGGATTCATTTTCTCCTTCAGCCTAATATGGAAATATGTGTCCTCCAAGTATTAATGAGCATATTGGCTTGCTTGGGGAGGGAGAGAGTTTGCTGGCCATTGTAGCTTAATGACATCTGGAGAGCCACTACAGCCTAACTGCAGCCTAAGCTAATGCTAGCTCAAAAGAGGCCAAGGCTAACTAATAGGTATTTTCTATCTATTTTCTAGAATTCTGCTCATATATTTCTGAGAATATCCTCACTGAACTATGATTCTAAAGGCATGCAGAGTTGCTTTCACAGGGCTTCTTGGCTGGAAACACTGCATGATGACTCAGACCAAAGGAGAAAGGAAACAGATTTGTTTTATTGTTAAGTTGTACTATGTTTTACTCTTGGATTTTGTTGGCAAACTACTGATCATTTGCTGCTTGGGGCATTTGATTCTGATGGCTGCTCTAGGGAACTCTGGGAATTGTTGCCTGTGAAAAAGAATTTCTGGAAAGATCTGTGATACCTCTCACTATGTTTTTCCTCAAAAAATATTCCTTGCAATGTTGATCAGATATAAGTCATAACTGTCCTTATCCTTTATCTCTTGTCAAAAGGTGCAGTCCTTTTCTGGGAACAGTTTGATCCTGTTGGACCTGAGGAAGTGGGCAGGTTTCTTGGAACTATAAATGTGGGCCTCCTGTAAATTAGCTACAGTATATTCCCCTCCTGGTTGGGCAAGGCTGCCTGGAAAGTAATGGGGACAGCTTCTAGTGATGGGTAATTCATTATTGAGAGAAGGGAAGGGGTGTTCCTGGCACCATTCAAAGAGGCACTAGTGCCCCCCCCCCCTTGAAGAGGCTGTGGCTAGATCCCACCGTTCAGGATTACTTTCATCCAGTCTTCCATCTCCCCCTTTTAGAGAAGGTGGTGAAGAAAGTAATTGCCTTGCAGTTCCAGATTATCTGGAATGAGACAGATCATCTGAACCCCTTCCAGTCTGGATATGGGACAAGGTTGTGCTTTTGGATGACCTCTGGTGGGATAGGGGTAGTTCAGTCAGCCTGGCTCTTTTTGGCCTTTCTGTGGCCTTCAGAACTATCATCAATGATCTCCTTTGGGGTTGGATCAAGGAGTTGGGTGTGGATAGTTTGTCTTTTTTCTAATAGGGAATGAGAAGCTCAGTCCACAGCCCCTGCTTATGTCCACAACCTATTATGCTATAAGGTTTGATACTTTCTCCATTCTTTTTTAACATTACATGAAGCTACAGGTAAGAACATCCATCACTATGGGATGAGGTATCATCAGTATGCAGATAATACCCAGATGTACATCTCTGTCATGGGTGAAGTAAGAAACACCATGGTTGTCCTCTCACAGTATTTGGAGGCTATGGGGACCCAGGCAGACAACAGACTTCAACTGAACCCTGGTAAAACAGAGTACCTATGGGACGAAGCTTCTCTGAGGTATTTGGGAGATTACTATTTTTGATCTTGGATGGAGCTGTACTGCCCCAGATGGACCCAGTGCATAATGTAGGGGTCCTCCTGGACTCATGACTCTTGCTCAAGGGGCAGATGATAGTTGTGGCTTGGAGGACCTTTATTCAACTACAGGTATACACATTTATGCCCCTTCTTGGGTCAAGAAAGCTTCCTTTCGGTCACTCATGCCCTGGTCATCTCAGGCATGGACTACCTGGAGCTACCTTTGAAGACTATCCAGAAATTGCAACTGGTGCAGAATGCAGTGACATGAGCAATCCTCAGGGAAGCCTTCTGTGGTATATACAGTAATATCACTGCTCTGCAAGTTTCCCTGGATGTCAGTTTGTTTCTGAGTCTAATTCAAGATGTTGAAAATCACCTTTCAAGCCCTTCATGGCATGGAGCCAGGATACTTAAGGAACCATCTCGTCCCAACTACACTGACCCATTCTACCCTGTGATGAAACCAGGGGGTGGCTGGTGACTTGAGAGCACCCCTGCTGCTTTGTTAACCCTTTTAACCTTTTGAATTTTAAACTTTGACTGTTACTTTTATAGATTTTAATCTTATTTTTAACTCTGTTTTAAGGCCCTGTCACACTGGCCGACGGATGCAAAACGTTTGTAAAAAGGACACAGCGGACGAGAAAAATGTTCCATCCGTTGTTATCCGCTCTCAAAAGTGCCCCGAATTTGCATAACCAGAGCGGACAACACGGAAAGGAACGGACGGGGGGAGGACGCAGGGCAGATGGAAAGCGGATGCTCCACGGAAGCCTAGTGGATGGAAGTGGATGAGAGCGGATGGCACATCCACAAGGCTTCCGGGGGACCGCAGCAAAACAGACGCGGAACGGAAAGAGCGGATGCAGAGTGGACGCCGAGAGGATGAAGCGGATGCACAGCGGAAGCCTAGCGGATGCCTAGCGGAAGCCTAGCAGATGCCTAGCATTCACTGCGCATGCAGGGAGGATGCGTTGCGTCAGCCCCACGGATATAAAGGGAAGCAGCTCCCAAGCAGGTCACCATTCAGAGGAAAGACCTGCTTTCAGACACATTGACTGCCTGCCAGCTTGCCTTGCCAGCCAGCCTTGCTGCTTGCCTGCCTGCCTGCCAGCCTGCCTTGCCAGCCTGCCTGCCAGCCTTGCTGCCTGCCAGCCTGCCAGCCTGCCTGCCTGCCAGCCTTGCTGCCTGCCTGCCTGCCAGCCTGCCTGCCTGCCAGCCTGCCTGCCTGCCAGCCTTGCTGCCTGCCTGCCTGCCAGCCTTGCTGCCTGCCTGCCTGCCA
>BLBF01000021.1:28529928-28541612 GCA_015471245.1 Laticauda colubrina | reverse complement strand
CCTTGCTGCCTGCCTGCCTGCCAGCCTTGCTGCCTGCCTGCCTGCCACCCTTGCTGCCAGCCTGCCTGCCAGACAGCAACCCTACAACCATGGGGAAGAAGAGAAAGCCTCAGCCATCTGCTGTCAGCCCTGGCAAGAGGGACAGGGCCACCCTCCCATCCCCTGGCTCTCACTCTGCTTCTGCTGGGGCTTCTGTAGCATGGGCTCGCTCTTCTGGGGCTGGGGCTTCTGCTGCTTCTGCTTCTGGAGGAGCTGATGATGATGCTTATGGCAGTGGTGCTTCTGCTCGTGGTTACTCTGCTGATGCTGCTTCTGGCAGTGGAGCTTCTGCTGGTCCTTACTCTGCTGAAGCTGCTTCTGGCGGTGGTGCTTCTGCTGGTGCTAACTCTGCTGAAGCTGCTCCTCGTCCTGCTGGTCCTGCTCATGCTTCTGGTCCTGCTCGTGCTCCTGGTCCTGCTGGCGCTGTTGGTGTTTACTCTGCTGCTGCTGATCCTGGTGCTGCTGGCGCTGCTGGCGCTGCCAGCGCTGCTGGTGCTTACTCTGCTGCTGCTGATCCTGGTGCTGCTGGTGCTGCTGCTGGTGCTGCTGCTGGTGCTGCTGCTGCTGGTGTTGTGGAGGAGCAGCCCCTACAACCTGGAAGCCCCTCTGATGAGGGCCCATGTGGTCCTGCCAAAGGGAGGAAGAGGCATATGCAAGAACGGGAGAGGAGGCAATACAACATCGAGGAGGAACATGAGGATGAGGTGCTGGAGTGGCTGAGAGAGAATGAGTATCTATGGCGGAAGGGACACAGGCTCTATAGGGACACCAAAAGGAAGCAGGCTGCTTGGAGAGAGAAGGCGGAGAGCCTGGGCTACACTTCGGAGGTGCTCCTCGGCTGGTGGAAGCACATGCACACCTGGTACGGGAAGCTGCACCTCAAGAAATCTGGCCAGGCCGCGATCAAGCTGACGGACAGAGAGACCTACGTCATGGCCAAGTGCAGCTTCCTGGAGGGTGAGATCCGCCACAGAGGAGCAGCCCCTCTCACAACCCTCTCCCTCAGGCAGCCTGCTGAGAGCCAGTCCTCTTCCGGCAGAGAGTCAGCTCCTGTCTCCAGGCAGGTGTCTGTGGAGCGTGCCACGATGGAGACCCCCCCGACAGCTGTACTAACCATGGCGGAGCGTGTGGAGGACCCCCTGGCACAGTGGGAGAAAGGAGACGGCACTTCCACCACAGTCCAACCCGCATCCACCCCCAGCTCCACCTCCACAGAAAGGCAGAGAGCCAGACAGGAGGGACAGAGCCACACTGTCCTGCTGGAGATAAGAGACACCATCAGGAGCAGCGTAGATCTCCTCTCTCAGCTGCTAAACACCGACTCCTCATCCTCCAACCGCAAGCCCTTCCTCACCTATGTGAACCAGACCCTCATGGACATGGCGGAACCCCAGTACCAGGTGGTGAAGGACCAGATCACCGATCTGCTTCACAACCCTCCAGATCCAGATGAACCTGCTCCCACCCAGTCCAGGTCTGCTCCTCCACCCCAGGTGATGTCCCTTCCATTCCAAGGCTTTCCACAGGCCCTCACCTACCAGGGCTACGGCTACCAGGAGGTCCAGCAGCACAGGCAGCAGCCCTTCCCAATCCAGGCACAGGTTCATTGGACGCCACCGTTGCCACTGGTTCCACTGATGTCACCGATGCCACCCACGCCACTGATGCCACCGATGCCACCCACGCCACCGATGCCACCCACGCCAGTCCTCACTCAGCTGCAGACCAGACTACACTACACTGCTCCTTCCTCCACCCCACAGCCAAGCCCGGCCTCAGTACATCTGTTGTCGGTACTGGGGCTGACACCCCACGGCATGGAGGAAGGAGCTCTCAACATCACGGGGCTGAGCCAGCTGTCTGAGAGCTTCCTCAACACACTGTCCCCTGTTGTCCTCTTGGGGCCAGGCACCCCAGTGGCGCTTCAGACCAGCACTCCAGCAGCAGCCACCTCCACAGCACCTGGACCCTTCACCCCTGAGACTGGGCACACCTCCGAATGACTGATAAGAGTGCCAGAGACTGGGTGGCTACCAATTGACTTTATTTGGATACTTGACTTGGGTCATTTTTCTTTTACAGCTTGTTATTAATAAAGATTATCTTTGCTTCAAACACTTGCTTCATTTATTTTTTTTCAATAAAGTCTTGGTGGAAAGTTTTAGAAATGGTTTAAGCCTTTGCATGCTTGTGGGATGGGTTAAGATAGCAGTGGGATGGGCAGGGAAACCTTTGGGATGGGTTAAGATAGCTGTGGGATGGGCAATAGCTGTGGGATGGGCAGGGATACCTGTGGGATGGGCAGGCATACCTTTGGGATGGGTAATAGCTGTGGGATAGATAAACCTCCAGTGCAAGCATAGTGGGACTCTATGGTCCACCCTCCCAGGTGCCACACCTATGGCCCTTTATTATCAATAATAATGCAATCAATCATCCACACATGTCAACATAAATACAACTCTTTATTAAATGCCCTGTTCATTGTACGCCCACCCAACATACATGGCCCAATCTCATCCGTGTGATGAGACAGGCTGAAGGAAGCACCCATTAATCATCTATCATCCTGTCTTGCCACTCCACTGCTCCAGCTGGGGAGTTGCACCAGTGTTTCAGGAGGTTGCGCTGCTTCTTCCCTTCATGTGAGGCTCTGTTGGGGCCTTGCACATCCTCAGTGTCTATCAGGTTTCGCCCTTGCCTCCATTCCCCAGGCTCCATGTCCCCATTGCCTTGTTGGAGGTCCACGAGCCTGTTCTGCAAGACTGGGTAGCGGGTGCACATGAGATTGTGCAGATGCAGCAAGCTTCCACGATCCTCCTCACGGTCTCTGGGCAATGCTGCATGGTGGTGAGAAGTACCTGGAATCTGTTGGCCAGGATGCCAAAGGCGTTCTCCACCACCCGTCTTGCCCTGGACAGCCTGTAGTTGAAGATCCTCTCTTCACGGGTGAGGAGTCTGGAGGTGAAGGGCTTCATGAGGTAGGTTCTGAGGGAGAAGGCGTCATCCCCCATGATGAAGTAGGGCACATCTTGCATGTCGTTGGGCAGGGGGTCTGGATCTGGGAAGCCCATGATGAGGTTGTGTTCCAGCCCCTCCTTGAGGTCACTGGCGTTGTATACCTGGGCATCTGAAGCTGACCCGTTGCCTGAAGCATCGATTTACATGAACTTGTAGTCAGCATCGACCATGGCGAAGAGGATGATGCTGAAGAAGCCCTTGTAGTTGAAATAAGTGGACCCTGACTTGGCTGGCGCTTTGCAGGCCACGTGCTTCCCATCTATGGCTCCAACAGTGTGGGGGAAGTTCCACTTCTAATACCACTGCTTTGCAACTTTCTTCCAGCCTTCTTCAGTGGAGGGGCACTGGAGGAGCTCCTCCAGGTATTCTTCGATGATGACCTGCACCACTTCTCTGACCACAATGCTGATGGTGTTGTGTGGCACCCTCCAGCCGTAATGCATGCTCCTGTGGGTGGTCCCTGAGGCCAGGTGGCGCAGAGTGAGTGCCACCTTGAGCCCAGGATCCAGGCTGGGCCAGAAGTTGGTGCTCTGCTTGGTCAACCTGGGTCTCAGCCACTCCACAACTTCATCAAAGATGGCTGGATGCATCCTTATGAAGTTCTGGAATGCACGAGGGTCTTCATTCCTGAGCTCCACCATCAACTTGTTGTACAGTCCGTACTCTGCTCTTCTCCCGATCCATCTTTGGACCCAGATGCTTCTTGGCCGCCTCCTTTTCTTCCCGTAGAACAGTTGAAAGAGCCTGTAGATGGCTTCGCACTGTTGCAGAATGATGGTGGCTACCAAAAGGACTGTGTTACGATCCATGGTGGACATGACTGGATGCTGTGGAAGAGCAAGATCCAGATGAAGGCTGCAGAGGTCTGCACAGCAGGGCTGCTGGACTGAAAGTGAGATCCAGGTGAGTTTCTTCCCCTTTTTATTGGCAATATAGGTTTTCCACTATGTGTCCTTTTGCATCCTCTAGACATCCTCTAGACATCCTAAATATCTGAGATAGGTCCCCTCTATGAACGTTTTTTCCATTTTAAATGCTTTCTTTGTGAGCTGCATCCACTTTCATCCTTTCTCCGTCTGTGCTACTAACACTGCGCGTCCGTTCCGCGTCCCTTTCGCTTCCTCCCTCTATCCGTTTTCCGCTGGAGCGGATTTGAGTTGCTCGGATGCCTAGCAGATGCCTAGCAGATGTAGCGGATGCGTAACGGATGACGACGGAAGCAGAACGGATGTCCCCCGTATGCGTTGCGGATGCAGAAGGGACACGTTGGATACATTTTCCTCTCAAAATGTTTTGAGCAGCTCAAAACATTTTGAGCGGATGGAACCTCAGTCAACGGATGCTGGACGGATAGAGAGGAAGAAAAACGGACGCAGTGAGTACAGAACGGATGCATCGCGTAAACCAACGGATGGCAAGTTTTTCTCTCCATTTTATATCCTCTTTCCATCCATTGGTGCAGTGTGACATGGGCTTTAATCCATGCTTTTATTCAGGTGTTTTATTGTTTTATTATGCTGTTGTAAACCACTCAGAGTCCCTTAGGTGAAATTAGTGGCATAGAAATTTAATGAACAAACAAACCTCTCCCTGAGCTGGTCATCCCCAAGGGCTTTTCTCCATATGACCCTTCCATATATAGTCAGGTGGTTTAGTACAAGAGAGAGGGACTTCTCAGGAGAGGGCCTGCTTTGCAGAATGTCCTAAACTGTTTAGCAGCTATATTGTTTGTCTATTGGTGCCAGGCTTAGACAACCATCTTCTCCCAAGCATTTCAAAATTTAGATTTGTTTAATTTAATTTTGAAATGTAATATTACATACCCAAATATATTGTTTTTTTTCTGTTGCCAAATTTTTATTTTAAAACCTTATTTGTTCTTTTCATAAATCTCATTGTTGGCCATGTTACGAGACAACCAGTTGTGGGTGCAAAACAATGGCTGACCACTAGATGGGAGCAAAAAGTGCATCATGTTGCTACCATCTGGTGATTGGACTGATTTTTGCAGCCTAGATCTGATAGCCTTAGTTTAGCCTATGAGAAATAACAATAAACACATGAAACAAGGTTGATTCCCCCAAACCAGAATTCTTGCCTCCATTGAGTATATATCTGAATAGCATCTGCATATTTACTGCACAATTTAAAAGACCTTGTCATGATCTCACATTTCCCTTTGCTTCACTGGATTGCAAATCTGAGACAAGCTATGATTGGGTAGCAACTATCTGGCATGTCATGGTTTGTTCTTCATTGTTGCATTAAATGAGCCATTGGCATGCTATTAATAAGTACTTGGATTCTATTAATTTTGATTACTCTGCCTGTTTCTAAAGGTCATACAGCAGAAAAAGGAAGCTTGATCAGTGCTAATGCTCTCCTCGTGGCGCCTTTCAGAAATTCAGCATTTCCCTTTCCTCCAAATATCTTAAATGTCTGCAAATGGAGAATACACCCATCTCGGAAATGCCCACCCTCGGCCCTATTGCCTAGAGCACCAGCAAATTCTCTCCTCCTGGCCACATCTTCATTCACCAAACTATAAATAATTATAGCAATAAAGCATGTTATATTGCTATGATGTGGAAGAGGTTAAGTTCACAATGGGCAAAAAATCTGACTTTATCTCCATTTTGAACAGAGAGGGGGAATAATCTGGAAAGAGTTCTTAAAATTAGGAGATGGTTCAAGGTTAGGCTCAGTCAGTGCTAGAGATTATTAGAAATGGTCCTGAAAATAAAATTCCCAATTATAATATCTTTGTGCAAACCTAGGAACAAGCTTAAGTATTCAAACTGTATTAGCTTAAGTACTTAAAATATATTTCTGGCCTCAAAATTAGTTAATATTTGTAGTATTTTTCACACAAACCTTAAATTTCTTTACAAATTTTGTTTTTTACCACTTTTTTTTCTTCTTTTGGAAATGTATTGAATTAGCTCCATAATACTTTTTTGGCTGATGGTGTTAGAAGCCATTTATCTTGAAGCCACCCCATCTGTGCGTGTAAGAGGGAAGGAGGGAGAAAATGAGAGAGGGAGGGAGAGAAAGAGAGAGAGAGAGAGAGGGATTGTGCTAGAGCTGTACATGTGTTTTGTACACACAAACACACACACATATGCCTTTTCTCTGAAGGGCCGTTGATCTATATCCAGCAAATAAGCAAAAACATTCTGCTTTTTTGAAATCTGCCCTCTACTAAGATCTACCTATACTGTGCAGTTATTACAAGAATCTCACTAGCTGGAAGAGAACAAGGCAAGATCAGTCAGGGCTCTTTTGTGTGAGAGGCACACAATCACATGTCTTTAACAGGCAATTGCTACCCATTAACCATCTGTACACACTGTTTTTAATTATGAGCATGACGTCTTCTTCTTTTTGACAATCTATAGTAGTTGTCTCTTCCAATTTAATATTTTTAACCCCTGCTTCTGTGAAAGTGCAACAAGAAAGACTAATAATGGTACGATTGTTTGTCATACCAAGCCTCTTTTTTAAAAAAAGGTTTGGCATAAATCTCTTCTCTTACAAAGAACTCAGAGTTGTTACACTTTTTTTCTTCTTTTCTTATTTTTTTTTCTGTTGTATTTTTTTTCACTTTGCAAGCACTTTCAATGAACAGTATGCGTTTGCATTATAATTACCTTTGTATTTTCCTTCCCCCTTATTTTTTTTTAAACAATAAAAATTTTTTTAAAAAGGAGAAATCAGTTTACTTTGTTCTTTAGTGATATTTTAAAAGGTGCAACTGTCCCACCCCATTTCTTCCAGGAAATCAGGTAGGTGAGTTCTTCTAGCCATCAACACAGTCAGCAATTGCGAAATCTTGTCTGGGAAAGCAAACAAATATTTTATGGCATTGTAAGTAGAAGTGAAGTTCATCTTCCTGTGTGCTCTGCATACAGGCACCAGATCTACATGGAAAATTTGGTGACCATGAGAAGGCAGTCGTGGAAAACAAAACACAACCACACTCTTTAGTGCAGTCCAGTGATTGTCTGGATATTTACAGACTGTTAATCTTTTGGGGATTACAACTGAAACTTTGCATGACATACACGAAAAGAAAGCCATACCCAGCTAACCACTCCATTGATCTATTAAAGATCAAAACAGTGTGCAAAAATGAAATCTGAATAGAAAATGACATCTGAAGAATTGAATGGGTGGTAAAGAATAATATACCTCCTTCATGAAGGCTCCATGTAGTTTGGTCCCAGGGAATCTGGCGTTATTTTATTCATCTATCACAACATCCATTTACCAGAAGATTTCCTAATTTGAGATTTCACTCTTAATGCTCTTATAGTAGGTTTTTTCCTGAAATCGTTTCCACTCAAATTGATTCCATGCTTATACTTTGTACGAACAACATGATTCAGCTAAACAAAGATGTAGTTGCACCTTTTGAGTCTAGATGTGAATCCTCATTCTCTGGGAACTTTCACACAACCATCATTTCCATTCCAAATTTTCACAGTCAAAGCTAACTTATCTCCAAGTGATTGAAGAACTGGCAGCCACTCCCATGACTGACACCTCCACATCCATGGTTGGAAGATGAAGCAGGGAGAAAAAAACAGAAAGAGGATATTTGTGATGCCACCAGACTCCTGGAATAGCAGCTGAAAAGCTGTTTTCCTGCACTCTTTTCCCAAGAAATGCTCCTCGACAGCTTTGTGCCATGGTGTCATATATAATGCTATGATGAGATGGTACCAGTTCTTCAGGCGCAAGGGTGTCAAACTCACGGCATCACGGTGTCATCACATGACGTATCAGGACTTCTTTCTCCTTCACTAAACTGGGCATGGACGTGGCCAGTGTGTGATGCATCTGGCCTATGGGCCAGGAATTTGACAGCCCTGCTCAGGAGGATATGTCCAGCAGTCTTCCAGAGGATCATTGAAATTCCCCTTGCTGGTGTGTATCGGTCTTCTGGAAGACTGCTGGATACAGTATAACCGTGATGGCGAACCTATGGCACACATGCCACAGGTGGCACACAGAGCCCTCTCTGTGGGCACATCAGCCATCGCCCCAGTCCAGCTCCACTGTACATGCATGTGCATCTCCCTCCAGCCAGCTGGTTTTGGGTCTCTGCCACGCATGTGTGGGGTGTGAGGCACATACGGGGGACACACATGCGCATGTGCAAGAGGGCAGGGCGCATGTGCAGGGGGCTCTTGCATTGCATTTTGGGGTTGCGCACACATTGCTTTGGGCACTCTGCACTAAAAAGGTTAGCCATCACTGCAGTAGAACATGGACCCCCATAGTTTCAGTGTTCCAAAGCTGAAGCTTAAAAGGGGTTCATGATGGTATTTGAAATGTATATTTTGAAATATCTAGATAACCTGTGCTTAAAATACCCTCCTGGAGGGGCATTGAAGAGGTGCAGAAAGCCAACCTCTCAGCTCTGCTTTTCATATTCCTGGTCAGAGCCTCTTGGCAGAGAGCAAACTGGAGCAATCTGTTTGTGATCTTGGTTTCACCTCAAATTGTGCCTAAAGGAGTGCCCTCCTGCAACTGCAGACAAGGGAAAGCACTGTGTTTGTAGCCCATTACCAGCTGGAGGGATGAGATCAGGGAGGGGCAACTATGGGCCCTTTACGCCCTATGGATTTCAACTCCCACAATTCTTGAGCTAGCATGTTTGGCTCAGGAATCCTGGGGATTGAAATCCACAGGGAGTAAAGGAGCCATAGAGTTGGAGTCCAGAGGTTGTAGAGTTGAAATCATAGAGTTGAAGTCTGCAGGATGTAAAGAAGTCAAAGTTGCCCACCCCAGGTCAGACTATCTATGACCATAGATGATTCTGATTAAAGATATTAATAGTTTTGTTGAAGAGGCAAAGCTAACCAGGGTTATATTTGGTTAAAAATTAAGACCCAGCTTGTTGAAGTAGAATGGAAAGGAAAATCTGGAGTGTCATCATAAAAAGAGCAGCTGGTTTGTTCCAAGCAAAGGTAGGAGTGAATTCTGAGATGACAATTTTGAGTGTGCAAACTCAAAGCTGTTGGAAAAGTGTCCTTAATAAGCCACATTTATTATATATGTTATAATGTATTATATATTGTAGAAAGTTAGCACCCACCACTCTCCTAGAATAATGAAATATTATAGGAAATATTAAAAAGGTAGAATATTATGTTTCCCTGGATGAGAAAAGGAGAAACATGTTTTAAAGACAAAGCAGCTCCCTGCAGCTCTTGCCCCCCTTCAGCTCCAGGGTGATGGGATTAAGACATGGCCCTCAGGAAATGATAGGATTACCCATCTCACCACATGGCACCTGGGAAAATTACATCAACCAGCACTAAGGTGAAGTCATGTGGTCCAGACAAAGTCTACAAAGTTAGCTAAGACCCCTGCTGTTAGGAATATAAGTCACCTAACAGTTGGGTTGGAAATATATAAACCAGGGTAGACATTTTAATACTGTCTCTTTAAGGGAATGCTAAAATTGTAATTGGGTGTGGTTTCTCAAACGGCCATAAGATGGAGCCAGAAACCTGGTTTCCCAGAGAGTGTGTCCTACATTTCCCTACTGACTGTTGCTGATCGTCATTATTCTTGGATTGATGTGAATCTATTGAACTGTTTTTGATACTGGACTTTGTTATTGGATAATTCCTGGACTGAAAACTGACTGCTATAACCATGTATGACTTGGACTGTTTGTGGGACTTTGATTAACCGTTTACTGGAAGTAAAACCTACATTTTACTATACGGTACAGCTGTGTGTGTGTTATTCAACATTACTCTCACTATGTCTCCCTGTGTGCTCCTAACAGAATTACTTCAACACCTGCCCCTAGGAGTCTGACAGCCAATGGGATATATTTCTTACACAGGAACAGGAAACACTAAGGTGGGGCCCAACAGAGGGTATGAAACCAAGGGGCTCTCAGCATCTCTTCCTTTTTTGCCCAGGTGCTCCAAGGCATGTAGTCCTGTCCACCATTAAACATTCTTTCCAAGCAACTTCCATGAATCCAGTGTCTTTTTCCCCACTTGGAATTGAACCCAGAAGGATATTTCTTCCAGCAATATGATCCTTCCTTTTTACTGTTGTTTTATGTATACTGGATGCTGGGTATGTTTGACTTTCTTCTTGTAAATAAAAGGACTTCCTTGAGATTTGAAGTGACTTGTCTGTGGATCTTGGAGCTAATATAGAGCCAAAGTTTAGTGTTGGGCTAGCAAAGCTGGCATGATGTCAGAACGGAGTGATTGGAGTGACCTCCATTCTGGTTTAGCAGCAAATGCTGCTGAGAATTAGTATAAATGACTGAAGGCATTTTGGTGCTTGTGGATTTAAAGGCTATTGGATCCAAGTGGAAAAAATGATTTCTATGTACTTTGTTTTTGCAATTTGCTATGAAAGAGCAGAGATGTAGAACATAGTTTATACAGGAGTAGATAAGCAAAAACTACAATAGTAATGGAAATGTTTTCTGAACATTTTGTGTCTAAGGAAAATATTATATGTTAGAGACGTGTTGTTTATTGGCACTAATAGAATAAAGGGTTGATTTGATTCAGATAACTATTTGAGTTGCTCATAAAAGCCAAAATTATCTGCAGGGAGCATTCAGGCACCCTGGGCTAGATTATAGAGGGTATCTGATCTGACTTTGCATAGAGTTTATTCAAAGTCTCAGATGCAAATTTTGGGTGCCTCCAGAAATGTAGTACATAATTTGCATGCTAACTTTGGAGTAGGTACCTTATGGCTCATCTTCTAACCCAGGGGATCCCCAAATTTGGCAACTTGTGGACTTCAACTCCCAGAATTCTAGGAGTTGAATTCCCAAGTCTTAAAGTTGCCAAGTTTGGAGACCTCTGTTCTAACCTGAAATCCACAGTTTTCCTAGCTATATTAAGTAAGGTTCCAGTAGGAGTAATAGGTAGCAGGCATTATGGAAGAAAAATATGCTCCAAGAAATTACTCACGGACATATGAAACAGCTCACTTATTTCCTGTAGAGACACAAAGCAGGTGACTGGGGAAGTCTCCTGTTAAGTTTTGAGGATTATGACATTATTAGTGAAAGCACAGTTGATTAGCCTTATTAAAGTTGTGGGAGCTTATTTATCAAGATATGCTTTATTCCTTATACTGTCTCCATCGTCCCTTAAACATTAATAGAATCCACAATGGACTGAGAATCAGCGTCTCTGCTAGATAACTGACAGTCAAGCTAAAACTAAGTTAATCAAGTTAGAATAGCAAACAGGAAAATCAACACTGTTCAATTATTGCAAAGTCTGCACTACTATTACTGTTAATCTTCTCATCACTCCTTATCGCCCATCCCCTCTCACTTGTGACTGTATGACTGTAACTTTGTCCCTTGTATCCTTATGATTTATATTAACTCCTAGTATGATTTGATTGCTTATTGTACCCTATGACTATTATTAAGTGTTGTACGTTATGATTCTTGACTCTTGACGAATGTGTCTTTTCTTTTATGTATACAGAGAATATTTGCACCAAGACAACTTCCTTGTGTATCCAATCACACTTGGCCAATAAAGAATTCTATTCTGCTCTGTTCTGTTCTATTCTATTCTATTCTATTCTATTCTATTCTATTCTATTCTATT
>BLBF01000021.1:28508231-28529918 GCA_015471245.1 Laticauda colubrina | reverse complement strand
TTCTATTCTATTCTATTCTATTCTATTCTATTCTATTCTATTCTATTCTATTCTTCAAATTTTCTTAAACTACCAAAGACATTACCCAAATCTAATCCACATATGAAAGGAGAAGGTCTTTAAAGAAATAGAGTTAATTAAATGGTCTCCCAGTGGAACTCCATGTTCACAAGAATAAACATTATAGATGACATGTACCTACACATATTCAATTCCCTTCAAATGTCATCCTAGAGTCAGTATGTACACACTTCCACAACCTCCCCTATATAAAACAAACCTTCTGTACCCCATTTCCTCTGCAGCTGCTACCATAGGCAAATCTCTGTGGCTTGGGAAATTAACAATTCTCCTTTCTTCACAGCTGTTTGGATTTCATTTTTATTTATTCCTGTGCAACCTTACCTCAAGTTTGAGCCCCAAATAATTCTTCTGACAATGATCCCCAAAGGGGTAGATGTGGCATAAATGCATCATGTTTTGAGAAGATTTATTATTAGATATTTGCCTTTAACAGTGGCATTTGGTCGAGCAAATTGTATTCTAGCCTGATGGCACATAAATCCAAGGCTGGCAGATTCCACAAGAGGGCAAGAGCATCAGAATTTTCTACAACCGCTGCCAAGCAGGCATTCCAGATAAATATGGAACAAGAAATAGGAGTCAATGTTATTAAAATAAAACTCTTGTTTTCAAGGAATTATGCAAAATTAAGCAAGCTCATCTTCCTTTTAAAAACATTAGAGGTCTTTCCTTTTTCCAGTTTTGTTTTCTAAAATTTCAAGGTTATTTTACTTTTTAGTTGTTTATCAAATTTATACACTTAATATCATTGCTTTTATTCATAGGGGCTGCACAACTTAACCAAACACCACACTGTGAAGTTAGGAAACTCCGAGATTCATTGTTTGCAGAGTTGAGGTGGATCTGAGTAAAATATCATCTGTTAGATCAATGGTCCCCAACCTTTCCAGCATCACTGACTAGAAATGGTGATGACAGGGGGAAGGGGATGCATTCATGTATGCACCCGCCTCTTGCACAAGTGAAGCTTTGTGCGCTCCAGTTCCCAATGGGCCACAAACTGGTACCGGTCTGTAGACCAGGGGTTGGGGACCCCTGTATTAGATCTTTCCTTCATTAGTCACCCTGACAAATTTAATTGGAAATAATTAGCAACAGATAAACACTGAGCTGTCTGAGTAGCAGTTGAATCTAACCACCATGTTAATCTTCTATAAGTTCCCAACAAGGATCCGAATGGAGTGTTGGAATTTTATTTTTTCCATATTGTTTTGTAGAAGGGTTAAATAAAGAGTCATGTTGGTTATGGGTCAAAACAGATGTTTATGTTGCTTAGAATTCTTATGATTCTTGACTCTTGATGAATATATCTTTTCTTTTATGTATACTGAGAGTGTATGCACCAAGACAAATTCCTTGTGTGTCCAATCACACTTGGCCAATAAATAATTCTATTCTAGAATGAGGTATGTGCCTGTGACTGTTAGATTCGGATGGCAGCTCCAGTCATTTAATAAAGATGAACCACCTATAGGCATCTTATGCTACTTGGTTATATATTTATTATTTCAGTTTTTCAACTAGCTGTAGAGTATCTTAAACAGTAAAGAAGAGTGAATTAGAAAATGGGACAGAATTCATTTAAATTACCTGGCTGACATGTTCTCTGCCAGATCATCTATCATTGTATTTTTTTGTGTTGCTCTACAAAAATGAATCAAAATATAATCCTCATGTTGAAGCTCCCTTTTAGACTATTTCAATGCAAGCCTGTTGAATGATCATTTGATTCCAGCAGGATCAAATGTTGTTCTGCATGCATAATGCAATGCACAAATTAGGAACAGAACTTTCAGAGTTTGCAACTAGCATTCAACGCTCTTCTTTATTAAGCTGCCAAGTATAGACCAAGGACAAGTCAAATCTAATGTATGTGGTTGCTTATTACCTGGCTCTTCATTTTACTGGAGAAACTGCTGACTTCTGTGCATTTTCCAAATGCTTTGAAATGCTGTCCTTGCTCTAAAAACTGGAACACACATAGTATACTTCCAAGAGCTGAACAAAAGCTTTTTCATGGCCAGCTGCAGAAATAGAAAGGGGAGTGCAAAGGGCATTTTAATAACGCTTTTATTTTTCCACATGAAGCTGTTGTGTTTCAGGCAAACTCAGCAGTTTGATATCTTTAAAAAAGGCTCTCTGTGTAGCCAATTTCTCATTTCCCATTTTTGTTTGAGGTTACTACTTAGCAGGGGAAAAATCAGCCAGAGAAAACAAAAACTGCCAAATTTATGAGGCCTTAGCATGGGGGTGGGATTCAATTTTTTTAACAACCAGTTCTGTAGGCATGGCCAGGTAGGCATGGCTAGAAAAGCATGCCCATGTGACTGGGTGGGCATGGCTTCTTTTTTTTTTTGCAGAAAACCCCTCCCCCCTGGTTTTTTTGCCTCCTGGGCCTCAGGGAAGCCTCCTGAGGGGGGCCTTTTTGCTCCCAGGAAGCTTCCCTGGGTCCCAGGAAGGCAAGAAACAGAGCACAGGAGGGGCAAACAGCACCTCCTGCACTCTGTTTTTGGGTGTCCTGGGCCTCAGGGAAGCCTTTTGGGGGGGGAGCTTTTTTGCTCTCGGGACGGAAAAAAGCAGTGGGGGCGCACCCCCCACGCACCCTTTTTTGCCTCCTGGGCCTCAGGGAAGCCTCCCGGGTGAAGCAGTAAGACAGTGAGGGGGATCCTAGTACAACTGATCATTGGAACAGCTGATCATCAGGAGGGGAAAAAAGAAAGAAATATCTTAAGGAGTAAATGGGTGGGGGAGAACACAGTGAGCAATGTCGGGCATGCATGCGATTTTGCACATGCACGATAAGGACTGACTGGGTGGGGAAGGAAGGGACGGGCAGCAATGGACAGGGCCAGCCAGGGGCTGATTTGCCAGTTCTATGAACTATACCGAAACATAACAACTGGTTCTATAGAACTGGTCCGAACTGGTAGAATCCCACCCCTGCTTTAGCAGCTTCCTCAAGAAAAAATCAGGAGATTATCTGGAAGGTGGAAGAGCTAACAGACATCTTCCATTATACATTTGTGCATGTGCAGGGGGATGAGGGAGCGTGGGTGGGGGTCGCATGCACAGGGGCATGGGGGGATCACGTGCACTGCATTATGGTTACAGACACATGTGCGTGTGCATGTGCACACTTTTGCCTCATGATGACAAAAAGGTTAACCATCACTGCCCTATACCATTCCACACAAAGGGCTGTCCAGTCTTTTGTTGAAAACCTCCACTGATGGAGCACCCATAACTGTTGGAGACAAGCTGTTCCACTGATTAATTGTTCTCATTGTCAGGAAATTTCTCTTTAGCTCCAGGCTGAATCTCTCTTTAAGGTGACCTTTAATGTAATTTAAATTATTTAATAAAATTCAATTATTTGTCCTGCCCTCAGGTGCTTTGGAAAATAAATTCACTCCCTCTTCTCTGTAACAGCTCCTTAAGCACTGCAAAATTGCTATCATATCACCTTTAGTTCTTCTCTTTGTTGGACTAGACATACCTGGTTTCCTAAATTGCTATCATATGGTTTAGCCTTCAGAACTCTTTATTGGCTTTGTTGCTCTTATCTGCATTCTTTCCAGGGTGTCAATATATTTTTTGTATCATAGTGGCCAGAATTGGATGCTATTTTCCAAGCGTGGCCTCACTAATGCAGTATAAAGTACTATTATTACTTCACATGATCTTGAAACTATCCCTTTGTCAATGCAACCTAGGACTGAATTAGCCTTTTTGTCATCTGCAGCACACTGGCTCATACTTAACTGGTAGTTTAGATCTCTCTTACAATTGCTACTATTGAGCCAAGTACCACCTTATTCCATATCTGTGCATTTGGTTTTTCTTGCCTAAATGTAGGACCTTACTTTTCTCACCACTGAATTGGGTGGATAGGGCACAGTATTCAAAATGTCAAGGTCCTTCTGAATCTTGAGCCCATCTTCCAAAATGTTAGTTATTTCCACCCACCCATCCAAGCTTGGTGGTGTTGTCTGCAAACTTGATGAGTTCCCTGTCTATACCATCATCTAAAGGCCCTGTCACACTGCAAAAGCGGATGCAAAGAGGAAGCAAAACGGAAAAAAAATCTTACCATCCGTTCTAAAACGCGATGTACTCACTGCCTCCGTTTGGCTTCCTCTCAATCCGTTCAGCATCCATTTATTGACGTTTCATCCGCTCCAAAAGTTTTAGGCTGCCTAAAACTTTTGCGCGGAAAATGTATCCAGTTCGTCCGTTCTGCATCCGCTACGCATCCGCTACGCATCCGTTACGCTTCCGCTATAACTGCTAGGCATCCGCTGCACATCCGCACAACTCCATCCGCTCCAGCGGTAAACGGATGCAGGGAGGAAGTGGAACAGATGCAGAACGGATGCAGAACGGATGCAGAACGGAAACAAAGTGTTTAAAACGGAAAAAACGTTCGTAGAGGGGACCTATCTCGGATATTAAGGATGCCTAGAGGATGCCTAGAGGATGCCTAGAGGATGCAAAGGGACACCTATACTGCCTATAAAAAGGCGGAGCAACTCGTCTGCAGCGCACTTTCAGACCAGCAGCCCAGCGGTGCAGACCTCTGCAGCCTTCATCTGCCTCTTCCTCTTCCACATCTCCACCATGGATTGCGACAAAATCCTTTTGGCAGCCAACATCCTTCTGCATCACTGCGAAACCATCAACAGTCTTTGTGAACTCTACTATGGCAAGAAAAGGAGGCACCCAAAAAAAGTCTGGGTCCAAAGATGGTTAGCCAGAAGAGCACAGTACCAACTTTACGACAAGCTGATGGTGGAGCTCAGGAGCGAAGACACTCGTGCGTTCCAGAACTTCATGAATATGCCTCCAGCCATGTTTGACGAACTTCTGCAGCGCCTGACACCCAGGTTGAGCAAGACAAAAACCAACTTCCCGCCCAGCATGGAACCTGGGCTCAGGGTGGCACTCACTCTGCGCCACCTGGCCTCAGGGACCCCCTACAGGAGCATGCAGTATGGCTGGAAGGTGCCACCCAGCACCATCAGCTTTGTTGTCAGAGAAGTGGTGTGGGCCATCCTCGAAGAATACAAGGAGGAGCTCCTCCAGTGCCCCACCACTGAAGGAGGATGGAAGAAAGTTGCAGAGCAGTGGTATCAGAAGGGGAACTTACCCCACACCGTTGGAGCCATCGATGGCAAGTACATGGCCTGCAAAGCTCCAGCCAACTCGGGGTCCACTTATTTAAACTACAAGGGCTTCTTCAGCATCATCCTCTTCGCCATGGTCGATGCTGACTATAAGTTCATGTACATCGATGTTTCAGGCAACGGCTCATCTTCCGATGCCCAGGTATACAACGACAGTCACCTCAAGGAGGGGCTGGAAAGCAACCTCATGGTGGGCTTCCCAGATCCAGAACCCCTGCCCAACGACACGAAAGATATGCCCTACTTCATCGTGGGGGATGACGCCTTCTCCCTCTCAACCTACCTCATGAAGCCATACACCTCCAAATACCTCACCCGTGAAGAGAGGATCTTCAACTACAGGCTGTCCAGGGGAAGGCGGGTGGTGGAGAATGCCTTTGGCATCCTGGCCGACAGGTTCCAGGTACTTCTCAACACCATGCAGCATCACCCACAGAGCATGAGGAGGATCGTGGAAGTTTGCTGCATCCTGCACAATCTCATGTGCACCCGCTACCCAGTCTTGCAGAACAGGCTCGTGGACCTCCAGCAAGGCAATGGGGACATGGAGCCTGGGGAATGGAGGCAAGGGCTAAACCTGATCGACACTGAGGATGTGCAAGGGCCCAACAGAGCCTCACGTGAGGCAAAGAAGCAGCGCAACCTTCTGAAAGACTGGTGCAACTCCCCAGCTGGAGTGGTGGAGTGGCAAGACAGGATGGTAGATGCTTAATGGATGCTTCCTTCAGCCTGTCTCATCACACGGATGAGATTGGGCCATGTATGTTTGGTTGGCCTACAATGAACAGGGCGTTTAATAAAGAGTTGTGTTTATGTTGACATGTGTGGATCAATGCTTACATTGTAATTGATAAGGGCCATAGGGGTGGCACCTGGGAGGGTGGACCATACAGTCCCACTATGCTTGCACTGGAGATTTATCTATCCCATAGCTATGTTAACCCATCCCACAGGTATCCCTGCCCATCCCACAGCTATCTTAACCCAAAGGTTTCCCTGCCCATCCCATAGCTATCTTAACCCATCCCAAAGATATCCCTGCCCATCCCATAGCTATCTTAACCCATCCCAAAGGTATCCCTGCCCATCCCACAGCTATCTTAACCCAAAGGTATCCCTGCCCATCCCACAGCTATCTTAACCCATCCCAAAGGTATCCCTGCCCATCCCACAGCTATCCTTTCCCATCCCACAAGCATGCAAAGGCTAAACCATTTCTAAAAGTTTCCACCCAGACTTTATAGAAAAAAAATAATGAAGCAAGCGTTTGAAACAAAGATAAACTTTATTAATAACAACCTGAAAAGTAAACATGAACCAAGTCAAGTGTCCAAATAAAGTCCAAAAATATCCAGGCAGCCAGTCTCTGGTACTCCGTTTGGTCACTCGGAGGTGTGTGCCCAGTCTAATTTTTAGGGTGCAGATGCTCTGGAGGTGGGTGCTGCTGCTGTGCTGGTCTGAGGTGCTGATGGAGTGCCTGGCCTCGAGAGGACAACAGGGGACGGTGTGTTCAGAAAGGTGTCGGACAGCTGGCTCATCCCTGCGATGCTGAGAGGTCCTTTCTCCATGCCATGGGGTGTCAGCCTCAGTACTGAGGACAGATGTACTGAGGCCGGGCTTGGCTGTGGGATGGAGGAAGGAGTAGTGTAGTGGGACTGCCTGCTGTGCAGCAAGCTGAGGAGTGGCGTGGCTGGCATTGATGTCGTCTGTGGCATCATTGGCGTGGGTGGCATCGGTGGCATCAGTGGAACAGCTGGCAACGGTGCCGCCCGATGACTCTGTGCCTGGCCTGGGAAGGGCTGCTGCCTATGCTGCTGGACCTCCGGGTAGCTGTAGCCCTGGTAGGTGAGGGGCTGTTGGAAGCCTTGGTATGGGAGGGACATCACCTGGGGTGGAGGAGCAGACCTGGACTGGGTGGTAGCAGGTGCCTCTGGGTCTGGAGGATTGTTAATCAGCGTGGAGATCCTCTCCTTCACCAGCTGGTACTGGGGATCCGGCATCTCCTTCAGGGTCTGGTTCAGAGGAATTGAGGAAGGGCTTGCGGTTGGAGGAGGAGGATTCGATGGGGACCAGCAGAGAGAGGAGACCTATGCTGGTGCGGATGGTGTCCCTGATCTCCACCAGGACCTTGTGGCTCTCCCCCTCCTGCGGTCTGGCTCTCTGCCTTCCTGTGGAGGCGGCAGTGTGGGTGGATGGGACTTCGGCAGCGGTGGACTCGATGTTTCCTTTCTTCCACCGCACCAGGGAGTCCTCCTCGCTTTCCACCAAGCTTTCAACACCTGCCTGGGGGTTCTCCGCCGTGGCACGCTCCACTGAAACCTGCCTGGAGACAGGGACTGACTCTCGGCTGGAAGAGGACTGGGTCGCAGCAGGCTGCCTGAGAGTGAGGGTAGACAGATGGGCTCCTGGTGCTGCTCGGTGGCGGATCTCACCCTCCAGGAAGCTGTACCTGGCCATGACGTAGTTCTCTCTGTCCGTCAGCTTGACTGCGGCCTGGCCAGATTTTTTGCGGTGCAGCTTCCCGTACCAGGTGTGCATATGTTTCCACCAGCCGAGTAGCACCTCCGAAGTGTAGCCCAGGCTCTCCGCCCTCTCTCTCCAAGCAGCCTGCTTCCGCTTGGTGTCCCTGTACAGCTGGTGTCCCTTCCGCCACAGATAGTCGTTCTCTCTCAGCCACTCCAGCACCTCATCCTCGTGCGCCTCCTCAATAAAGTACTGCCTCCTCTCCCGTTGACGCGAACGACTCTTCCTCCCTCTGGCAGGGCCATATGGGCCCTCATCAGAGGGACTTCCAGGTGGTAGGGGCTGCTCCTCCACACCAACAGCAGCAGCAGCAGCAGCAGAATCGTCATCATCAGAAACATCACCAGCAGGATCATAATCATCATCAGCAGCAGCAGCAGCAGCAGCAGCAAGACCAGGATCAGCAGCAACAGAGTAAGCACCAGCAGCAGGACCAGCAAGACCAGGAGCACGAGCAGAACGAGCAGGACCAGCAGGACCAGGAGTAGCTTCAGCAGAGTGCGCAGCAGAAGCACCACTGCCAGGAGCAGCCACAGCAGAAGCTCCAGCAAGGGAAGAGCGAGCCCAAGCAGCAGAAGCCCCAGCAGAAGCAGAGTCACGGACATGGGGCGGGAGGGTGGCCCTGTCCCTCTTGCCAGGGATGGCAGCAGGTTGCTGAGCCTTTCGCTTCTTCCCCATGGTTGTGGGGTTGCTGGCTGGCAGGGATGCTGGCAGGAAGGCTGGCAGGCACCAAGGCTGGCAGGAAGCCTAGCACCAAGGCTGGCAGGAAGCCTGGCAGGAAGCCTGGCAGGAAGCCTGGCAGGAAGCCTGGCAGAAAGGCTGGCAGGAAAGCAGGCACCAAGGCTGGCAGGCAGACTGGCTGGCAGGGAGGCTGGAAGGCAGGCTGGCAGCAATGCTGGCAGCAATGCTGGCAGGGAGGCTGGAAGGCAGGCTGGCAGGGAGGCTGCCCAGGAGGCTGGGAGGCAGGCTTGGAGGCAGGCATGCAGGCAGGGCAGGCAAGGAACTCAAAGTGTCCAGCAGCAGGTCTTTCCTCGGAATGCTGGCCACGTGCGAGCTGCTTCCCTTTATATCCGGGGGACTTGCGCAATGCATCCCCCCTGCATGCGCAATTAACGCGCGGCATCCGTTCCGCTTCCGCTGTGCATCCGCTAGGCTTCCGCTGTGCATCCGCTTCATCCGCTGTGCATCCGCTTCATCCGCTGTGCATCCGTTCTGCATCCGTTTTTCCATTCTGTGTCCGCTTTTCTGAGACCCCCCGGAAGCCCTGCGAACGCGCCATCCGTTCTGCATCCGCTGTGCTTCCGTTCCGCATCTGCTTTGCATCCGCCCTGCGTCCTCCCCGCGTCCGTTTCATCCGCTCCAATTATGCAAATTTTCGCCCCTTTTGAGCGCGGATACAACGGATGTAACATTTTTCTCTTCCGTTGTGTCCTCTTTGCATCCGTTGGGCAGTGTGACACGGCCTTAAATCATTTATAAAGATATTGTGGAACACTGGGCCTAAGAAAGAACTTTGGGGTACCCGACTACATGCTTTCCTCCATGTAGATGTAGTATCATGGAGGACAACTCACTGAGTGTGGTTCAACAGGCAATTGTGAATCCATCTGATATCTCACATTGTTCCATCTTACCAAGAAGCAGGCTGTGGTCTACTGTCAAATGCCTTACTGAAGTCTCAGTAAACTATGTCTGTCACCTTTCCCTTATCCACTAATTTAGTCACTTTGTCAAATAAAGGTTTGTCTGGCATGATGTTTTGACAAACCCATGCTGTCTTCTATTAATTGCCTTCTTCATTTCTAGATGCTCACGAATGTGCTGCTTCATTATGTTTTCCAGGATCTTCCCAGGTATTGATATCAGGCTGACTGGTCTGCAGTTTCCTAGATCGACTCTCCCCCCACTTTTTTTTTAAGGATTGGAACCACACCAGCTGTTTTCCAATCCTCTGTAAGTTATCCCGTGCTCTAAAATATTATGTTCAGTGATCCTAAGATCACATCTCGCCAGCTCCTTCATTACTCAAGAATGTAATCCATCTAGTCCTGGTGATTGGAACTTGTCTAAAATGGAAAAGTGTTTTCTTACCATTTTCTTGCCTATTTAACTTGCATTCCTATTCTGTCTCCTATGGTGCTGCTTTTGGTAGGTTGAACTATTTTTTTTCCTTCACTTTTTTCTTGTTTCCTCCATGTTGAAAGAAACTTTTTTTATTATTATTGGCATTTGTCGCAAGTCTTAATTCATTCTGAGTGTTAGCTTTCCTTGACTTCATCCTTGCATACCTGGGCTATTTGCTGATATTCTGTTGCTATTATATGTCCGTCTTTCCATTTCTTTTTGCACTTGTCCTTTTTCCCCTCTCAGTTTGTCAAAGAGATCTTGTAACCATGCTAAGAAAATGTTGAAAAAAATATGCTGAGAAAATATTCCAGTCTGCACTGGCAACACTCTAAAGGCTAGGTCCCACTGGCCGACGGATACAAAACGAATGCATAAAGGATACAGCGGATGAGCAAAATTTCAGGGGTGGCTCCATCTGTTGTCATCCACTCCAAAAAGTGGCAAAAATTTGCATAAACAGAACGGAAAAGAAGGGAAAAGAACGGACGTCGGTAATATGTAGTGGGGATGTTGAGTGGATGTTCATAGGAAGCCTAGTGGATGACACCTCCGAAGGGGTTCCGGAGGAGAATTAAGAAGCGGATGCATAGCAGAAGGGGCGGATGCATAGCGGATGAAGCGGATGCATCATGGACGCCTATAGGAAACAAAGGGGATGTCGCGCGGATGTATATCGGATGCAAAGTGTTCACTGCGCATGTGGGGAGTATGAATTGCAACAGCTCTGTGGATATAAAAGGATGCAGCACTCATGCAGTCAGCATACAGGGGAAAGACGTGCTGCCACACACATCTAACAGGAACACCATGGTTCATCAGTCAGGCAAGAAGAGGAAGCCTGTGCCTACTTGTTCCAGCCCTGGCAAGAAGGACAGAACCAGCATCCCACCCCCTGGCACTGACTCTGAACCTGCTGCTGCTGCTGCTGCTGACCAGCCCCAAGGCCCTCAAAGCCCTGCTGCTGAAGGCCCTGCTGCTCAAGCCCCTGAAGGCCCTGCTGCTCCAGCCCCTGAAGGCCCTGCTGCTCAAGCCCCTGAAGGCCCTGCTGCTCAAGCCCCTGAAGGCCCTGCTGCTCAAGCCCCTGAAGGCCCTGCTGCTCAAGCCCCTGAAGGCCCTGCTCAAGCCCCTGCCAGAGGGAGGAAGAGGCAAGGGAAGGAGAAGGGAGAGAGGAAACAGTTCACCATTTCCCAGGAGCATGAGGATGAGGTGCTGGAATGGCTGAGGGAGAACGAGTACCTCTGGAGAAAGGGCCACAGACTCTATCGAGACACCAAGAAGAAGCAGGCAGTTTGGACAGACAAGGCAGAGAGCCTGGGGTACACTGCAGAAGTACTCCTGGGATGGTGGAAGCACATGCACACCTGGTATGGCAAGCTACACCTCAAGAAATCCGGTCAGGCCGCTGTCAAGCTCACTGACCGGGAGATGTACGTCATGGCCAAGTGCAGTTTCCTGGAGGGTGAGATCTGCCACCGAGGAGCAGCCCCTCTGACACCCCTCTCCATCAGACAGCCCACAGACAGCCAGTCCTCTTCCAGCCAGGAGCCAGCTACCCTGTCCAGGCAGGTGTCTTCAGAGGGCCCCAAGGCAGAGACCCCCCAACAGCTGCACTCCCCATGCTGGCGGACTTGGAGGATCCCGTCGGGGATGACGCCCTTCTGTCACAAATGGAGGAAGAAGCAACAGCCACCAGAGGCCAACCCACCCCCACCCCCACCCCCAGCTCCAGAGGATGAAGGCAGAGAGGCAGACTGGAAGGCCAGAACCACAGTGTACTGTTGGAGATCAGGGACACAATGAAGACCAGCACAGAACTTCTCTCTCAGCTGGTCCATTTGGACAGAGCTTCCTCGGGCCGGAACACCTTCATCACCTACGTGAGCCAGAAACTGAGGGACCTGCCCGAGGCCCAGTACCAGGTGATGAAGCAGAAGATCACAGCATTTCTGCACAACTCTCAAGGCCCAGCTGAAGCTGCTCCTACCCAGTCCAGGTCTGCTTCTCCACCCCAGGCGATGTCACAGCCCTTCCACGGCTTTCAACAGCCTCTCACCTACCAAGGCTATGACTACCAGGACTTCCCAAAGCAAAAACAGACCTTCCCAGTCCAGGCCCAGGTTCATCGCACGCCACAGACGCCACTCCTCACCCAGCTGCAGACCAGACAGCCCCACTACACTCCTCCTTCCTCCACCCCACAGCCAAGCCCATCAATGGACAATCTGTCATCAGTATTGGGCCTGACATCTCAAGTCCTTGATGAGGGGCCTCTCAACCTCACAGGACTGAGTCAGCTCTCGGACAGCTTCCTAAACACACCATCCCCTGTTGTACCCTCGGGGCCAAGCACCCCAATGGTGCCTCAGACCAGCACTCAAGCCACAGCCAACTCCACAGTCCCTGCCCGCTTAACAGCTGAGACCATGGACATGACTCAGAGTGACTGAGAATAGTGTCAGAGACTGAGTTGTTTACTTGTTAAGTTTATCTTTGCTTTAAGACACTTGACTTGGTTCACTTTGCTTTTTTAATAAAGTCATAAAGTTTACCTAAGAAAGTTAATCAAGGTTATCTTTGCTTAAGACACTTCACTTGGTTCATTTTGCTTATTTAATAAAGTCATAAAGTTTACCTAAGAAAGTTAATCAAGGTTATCTTTGCTTAAGACACTTCACTTGGTTCATTTTGCTTATTTAATAAAGTCATAAAGTTTACCTAAGAAAGTTAATCAAGGTTATCTTTGCTTAAGACACTTCACTTGGTTCATTTTGCTTATTTAATAAAGTCATAAAGTTTACCTAAGAAAGTTAATCAAGGTTATCTTTGCTTAAGACACTTCACTTGGTTCATTTTGCTTATTTAATAAAGTCATAAAGTTTACCTAAGAAAGTTAATCAAGGTTATCTTTGCTTAAGACACTTCACTTGGTTCATTTTGCTTATTTAATAAAGTCATAAAGTTTACCTAAGAAAGTTAATCAAGGTTATCTTTGCTTAAGACACTTGGTTCATTTTTTTTTTTACTTAATAAAGTGTTGGTGAAAACTTTGAAAAAATGGTTAAGCCTTTGCATGCTTGTGGGATAGATAGTTGTGGGATAGGTAAGGATAGTTGTGGAATAGATAAGGATAGTTGTGGGATAGATAAACCTCCAGTGCAAGCATAGTGGGATTGTATGGTCCACCATCCCAGCTGCCACACATATGGACCTTTTTTATCAACAGCAATTTATTCATTGATCAACACATTTTAAAATAAACAAAGCTCTTTATTAATGCCCTATTCATTGTAGGGCCACTCAACATACATGGCACAATCTCATCAGTGTTATGCGACAGCTTCAAGGAATCATCCATTAATCATCCATTAATCATCCTGTCTTGCCACTCCATTGCTCCAGCTGGGGAGTTGCACCAGTGTCCCAGTAGGTTGCGCTGCTTCTTCCCTTCACGTGAAGCTCTGTTGGGGCCTTGTACATCCACAGTGTCTATCAGGTTTCATCCTTGCCTCCATTCACCAGGCTCCATGTCCCCATTCCCTTGTTGACAGTTGACAAGTCTGTTCTGCAAGACTGGGTAATGCGTGCGCATGGGATTGTGCAGGATGCAGCAAGCTTCCACGATGGTCCTCACAGTCTGTGGCTCATGCTGCATGGTGGTGAGAAGTATCTGGAACCTGTTGGCCAGGATGCCAAAGGCGTTCTCCACCACCCGTCTTGCCCTGGACAGCCTGTAGTTGAAGATCCTCTCTTCACGGGTGAGGTATCTTGAACTGTACGGCTTCATGAGGTGGGTTCTGAGGGAGAAGGCGTCATCACCAATGATGAAGTTGGGCACATCTTGTGTGTCATTGGGTGAGGGTATGGATCAGGAAAACCCATGTTGAGGTTGCGTTCCAGCCCATCCTTGAGGTCACTTGCATTGTATACCTGGCTATCTGAAGCTGACCCGTTGCCTGAAGCAACAATGTAGATGAACTTGTAATCAGCATCAACCATGGCAAAGAGGATGATACTGAAGAAGCCCTTGTAGTTGTAATAAGTGGACCCTGAGTTGGCTGGAGCTTTGCAGGCCACGTGCTTCCCATCTATGGCTCCAACGGTGTGGGGAAAGTTCCACCTCTGATACCACTGCTCTGCAAGTTTTCTCCAACCTTGTTCAGTGGGGGGGCACTTGAGGAGCTCTTCCACATAATCTTCAATGATGGCCTTCACCACTTCTCTGACTACTTTGCTGATGCTGTTGTGTGGCACCCTCCACGCACACTGCATGTTTCTGTATATGGTTCCAGAGGCCAGGTGCTGCAGAGTCAGTGCCACCTTCAGTCCAGGGTCCAGGTTGGGACAGAAGTTGGTGCTAGGCTTGATCAACCTGGGTCTCAGACGCTGTACAAGTTCATCAAACATGGCTGGTGGCATCCTCATGAAGTGATGGAATGCACGAGGGTCTTCATTCCTCAGCTCCACCATCAACTGGTCATACAGTCCAAACTCTATTCTTCTCACGATCCATCCTTGGACCCACACAGCTCTTGGATGTCTCCTTCTTCTCCTTCTGTATAAAAGGTGAAACAGTCTGAACAGGTTTTGGTTCTGGTGATGAATGAGCGCAGCTATCATACGGACTGTGTCATGATCCATGGTGGAGAACAATTGATGATGTGGAAGACCAAGACCAAGGATGAAGAGGTCTGTACACCACGGCTGCTGGACTCATACTGAGATCCAGATGATTTTCTCCCCCTTTTTACAGGAAATATTGGTAGTCCGCTAGGTGTCCTTCTACATTCTCTAGACATACTGCAGACATCCTAAATATACGAGATACATCCCAGATACAAACGTTTTGTCCGTTTTTAATCCTTTATGTATGAGATGCATACGCTTACATCCTTTCTATTTCCGTGCTACTAACGCTGTGTTGACGTTCCGTGTACCTTTTGTTTCCTCCCTCTTTCCGTTTTCAGCTGCAGCGGATGTGAGTTGACGGGATGGCCAGAGGATGCAGAGAGGATACAGCGGACATTTAATGGATGATAATGGACATAGAACATTTGTTGCCCGTATATGTCGCGGATGTACATCATACGCGGCAGAAAGTTCATCCGTTCACAAAGTTTTGTGCAGCTCAAAACTTCTTGCGCAGATGAAATCTCAGTAGATGGATGTTCGAGGGATAGAGCATATGAAACACGTATGCAGTGAGTACACAAGGGATGCATAGCATTTTCCAACGGATGGCAAGCTTTTTTTAACGTTTTACATCCTCTGTGCATCCGTAAGTGCAGTGGGACAGGGGCTTTAGTTTCTAAGCTGCTATGAACAATGTATTGCCTCAATATTGGAGAAGAAGAAGGGTTAAAAAGGGGCTAATTTCTGTGTTCTCCCCGTGATCCTTATTTCCTTAAATTAACTTTGATGTGTTCCTCAACATATTTCTATTTAAACTCAGGCAACATGCCAGATAAAATATATTATTTCATAAAGTTCTCACTCCCCCCCATTCACTTTGTTGCCTAACTTTGGGGAAAAAACATACCTCTAACTGAAAGAACACTTTATTACTAAAACAATGGATTCCCTCGAGACTCTTCAGAACATTGTCTTCCAAGTATTAAAACAAAGATTATTTCCACTCTATCACTTTCCTTTCAGTACTTCGGACAAGAATTCCATTGATTGCAGAATCTTCTGTTTTCCTGCCTGTGTACTCTAAATCTGTCTCAATGATTTTCACAAAGTCTATTTTGTGCCCAATTTTACTGTTCCGCTTTTTATATGAGATTAACTTGATTTTTTCTGAACTATTGGTACAACTACTGCAATTAGACATCATGGGTTGGATATAAATTCAGTACTTTGGAGTTCTAATAATTGATATCACAGTCATGGCAGCCATCTTGATATTTTAACAGCTGCAAATATCCTATGGATACCTCTGACTATGTTTTTGAATGGCAGTTCAGTTCCTCATCCTGCCTTTATCATTCATCATGTGTTGGAGGCTGACAGAAACTGAAGTCCAAAATATCTGAATAACAAACTGCATACCCCTCACAGTTAAACTCTCAAGGAACAAAACAAAAGAGGAAATGAATTTTCATGAAGTTGAATTTAAATAAGAAAACAACTTAAATTCAAGCCCTGTTGTTTCCAGAATAAAGGATAACCATTTATTCCTATGTTTTCCTTAAGGCTCATTCTAACACTCCTTCAAAATCTAGTTTTTCCATCTTACCTCAACCTCATTTCTTCAAATTATTTCTCAGTACTTAATTCTTTCCTTTTGTTCATGTTTCTTCTTTTGCCAGTTTGAAAAACTACTTTGATTCTGGGCAGCACCTGGCAGTTGGGGAAGTCAGAATACATTTTTCATGATCTTATTTTTCTCCACAAAATCACTCACACAGTTCAAGATGCACTCTGTTGCAACAAACACTTGTACAATTCTGCAAATTGCCCATGGAGTTCACTCCCCCCCCCCCCCGATGACTTCGCCAACAAAATAGGGCCATTTACTGTCATATGCTTCTAAAGATCTTGGGCCAAACTTAATATGTCAAAAAAATCAAACGAAATAGATGAAAGGGGCATTATCTCAGGTAAAATAAGAACAGAACTCTCTTGTTCTCTTTGCCATAACTGAGGATCTTGGCAAACTCTCCCAGTATGCCTTTGTTCCTTGGAAAGATGGTATTTTTTCCTCCATAAAAATGTCCAGGAAGAATATCACATTATGTTACTTCTGTCATTCTGCAGAATGAGGCATTTGGGGTAAATATTGTCTTTGTCTAAGAAGCATGTTAAAGAACTCTTAGGGGCAATAAATCAGAAGTTTCTGACAGCAACTTTTTCAACCAGCATACTTTATTTATGTATTTATTTGAACAAGGTACTGCCAGATCAGTGGTGGGATTCAAAAATTTTTACTACCAGTTCTGCATGGCTTGGTGGGCGTGGCAGGGGAAAGATACTGTAAAATCCCCATTCCCTCCCCACTCCACTAATCTGCTTTCCAGCTCCATTCTCCTGTGCAGGGCAACAAAAGAAGACCCAACCAATCAGCTGGGACTTGGGAGGCGGAGAAGAGATGGGGGCAGGGCCAGTCAGAGGTGGGATTTGCTGGTGCTCTGAACTACTCAAAATTTCCGCTACTGGTTCTCTGGAACTGGTCAGAACCTGCTGAATATCCACCTCTGTGCCAGATGCCTTCTGATTTTTTTTTTAAAGTTTTATTGATTTTTAAGGACAAACAAAAACAAACAAAACATAAAAACATCCAGCTTTCTTCCATAAGTATACAAACAGTGTGTCGGTTGGTTTACAATTTTTTTGTGCATTGATTTCATCGTCTCAATTACAGTTACATTACATAATAACTCATATTATCAGAAATTGAATATCCTAGTATTATTATTAATCAATCCTTTGACTATAATTTTGTTCATTCATACTTTGCAAGATAGCTATTCTTAGTTTATTTTATAACAATTCATATAGTCCTTCCAAATCTATCTTAAAAACATTTTGTATATGTAATAATAATAATAAAAAAGAAATACATCTTTATATATTCATTATTTTCTATAATTCTACATATTCTATTACTATATTTTATTATCTAGCCATTGATAGAAAAGGTCCCAAATTTTGTAAAATTGTTTATCCTCTTGTTCTCTAATTTCAAATGTCAATTTACTCATTTCAGCACATTCCAGTATTTTCTTGATAATTTCCTCCTGCAATGGTATTTTCTCATTTTTCCAATTTTTAGCAAATATAATCCTAGCTGCTGTTAATACATTTACAATCAAATATTTTAAATCTTTGCTGTATGTATCAGGTAGAATTCCTAATAAAAATATCTCTGGTTTTAAATCGATATGCTTTTTAGTCATTTTTTCCAACCATGTGTGGATTTTAGTCCAATATTTTTTTGCATCCGCACAAGTCCACCACATATGATAATATGAGCCAGGTATCTGATGACATTTCCAACATTTTTGGATTTATTCTTGAACATTCTTCCTATTCTTGTCGGGGGAAAATGCCACCTGTAAAACATCTTATACAAATTTTCTTTATATGCTGTTGACATTGTCATTTTATAATTTTGAGACCACAGTTTTTGCCATTTCTCTAGATCAATCCCATATCCAAAATTCTTCCCCCAAACAATCATATTTTCTTTAACTTGTTCTTCTTCTAGTTTAATTTCTAATAAATATCCATACAATTTTTAAATCACCTTTTCATCAGTACCTGTCAAAATCTTATCTAAATCAGTCAATTTATTAGAGAAACCTTCTGTTTTGAAGTCTTTTTCATACCTTAAATGTATTTGCACGTAAGAAAACCAATTCATCTTTATACCTTGTTCCTCTAGTTTTTGCATCGATTTAAGTTCACCCTTTTCATTCAAAATTTCCCCATATTTAACTGCTTGTTCCTTCTTATATGTTATAGGATAAGAAAATGCTTCAATAGCCGATAACCAGACTGGAATTTTCAAATAACTTTATGTCTTTTAATCTTCTCCCAATTTAACCACAGAGACTCCCGTACATGATGTATTTTAGTTCCCTTATACCATAAAATGGCATGCCACCCCAACAACAAATCGTGTCCTTCTAATGTTAACAATCCAGTATTTCTTAATGTTATCCATTCCTTAACCCATGTCAAGTTTGTAGCTTGGTAGTACAACTCCCAATTAGGCAGACCAAATCCTCCTCTAATTCTAGCATCTTGTAAGATTTTTAACTTTATTCTCACTTTCCTACCTTGCCATATATATTTCAACACAATTTTGTTTAAATCTTCAGAGTAGTCCTTTCCAAGCCTAATTGGTATTGTTTGAAACAAGTATAGAATTCTGGGTAAAATATTCATTTTGATTGTTGAAATTCAGATGCCTTCTGATTTTTTGTCACCTAGACTAGCACAGCTCTTACAGAATAATAGAATTGGAAGGGGTCTTGGAGGCATTCTAGTCCAATCCTCTGCTCAAGCAGGAGACCTTAATTCCATTTTAGACAATTGACTGTTCAATTTCTTCTTAAAAGCCTCCAGTGATGGAGCACCCACAATTTCTGGAGACAAATTGTTCCATTGATTAATTGTACTAACTGTAAGAAAATTTCTCCTTAGTTCTAAGTTAGTTCTCTCCTTGATTAGTTTCCATCCATTGTTTCTTGTCTTGCCTTCTGGTGTTTTGGTAAATAGATTGACCCCATCTTCTTTGTGACAGTCCTTCAAATATTGCAACACTGCTATCATGTCATCCCAGTCCTTCTTTTGCTAGACATACCCAATTCCTGTCACTGTTCATGTATTTTAGCTTCTAGTCCACTTCTAGTCCCCTATTTTAACTTCTAGTCCCCATCTTTGCTGCTCTTCTTTGCATTCTTTTTAGAGTCTCAACATCTTTTTTGTATCATGTCGACCAAAATTGGATGTTATATACCAAGTGTGGTCGAACCAAGGCATTAACAAGTGGTATCAACATTTAAGGTGATCTTGATTCTATCCCTCTGTTAATGCAACCTAGGTCACCCTTGGCTTTTGTAGCTGCTGCAGCACACTGCTGGATCATATTTAAGTGATTGCCTACTAGGACTCCTAGATTCCTCAGTTATTGCTGTTGAGCCAGGTACAACTTATTCTATACCTGTGCATTTGGTTTTTCTTGCCTAAGTGTAAAAACATTACTACAACTACTCATTCTAATGCAACTGAAGACTTAATCCCACATACAGATAGTTCTTGATTTACAAGCACAATTGAGCCCAAAATGTTATGTTGCTAAGCAAAACATTTGTTGAGAGAGTTTAGCCCACCTTATGACCTTGCTTGCCACAGTTAAGAGAATCATTGCAGTTGATAAGCTAGTAACCTGATTGTTAAGTTCGTCTGCTTTCCCCATTTACTTTGTTTGTTAGAAGGTCACAAAAGATTATCACATGACCAGTGGTGGTATTCTACTGGTTCGGCCCAGTTCTGCGCCAATGAGCAATGGAGACTGAACCAGTTATCTCCAAGGCTATGCTGTTGGGCTTACCCACCCACCTGGGCTCCCATACTTACCTTTATCCCCTGCTTGTGAAGCGCAGCTGCTTTGCACAGCAAGCAGATTGCCGCATGGCAGCTGCTGAAGTGACAGGAAGAGTGCAGGCTTGCAGGAGGTGAGTCAGAAAGCCTCTGTGCCTGCGCAAAGTGTGCATTTGGTGTGCGCACATGCGCAAACCATGCCCACCAAACCACACCCAGCAAACTGGTGGTAAAAATATTTGAAATGTACCACTGAACATGACCCTGGCACACTGCACTCATCATAAATATGAGCAAGCTGCCAAGTGTCCAAATTTGTGACTATGGGGGTATGAGAAACAGTCATAAGTCACTTTCTTCAGTGCCAGTGTAACTGTGAACAGTCATTAAATGAGTGATTGTAAGTCAAGGCTACCTGTATTTCTCAGAAATTCATTTGTGGGAAGCTCATTGTCCACCAATCATTTGATTTCTTAAAGGTGATCATAATATATGTGGATGACTGACCAAACATGGTGTCACAATGGACTTAAAACAAAAGAACAGAGTTTAATTAAGAAAGAAGCTGTCAAAAAGAGAGTGAATCAAGTCAGAAGACACATTTCTCAAGAGAGCTTGATGATTCTTCCAAATGGCCATGGCAGAAACTAGACTTTATCTCCCACGGCCAGGACAGCCCATAATGACATCCTCGTGGTGACTGAACATAAGATGACCAACCATCCTCCTTTAGGGAGGACAGTCCTCCTTTTGTAAGTTCTGTCCTCCCTCAAAAAGTGTCCTCCTACATGTCTTCCTTTTTGATATTTGAAGACTAATCTGTAAATCTCCATATTTGATCGATGCCGAGGCGATCCATTGTGTGTGATGTGACGTATTTGTGTTTGACGTGATGATTCATCAAGTCTCAGTACAGTGCGGCAAGACATGATTATGAGACGCATGCACTCCACACAGGAGAATTGTTCTGAGAGAGTGTACCGCACGCAAGAGCGTGCCACACGCAAGTGGCTTTGTTTGCTTTCTTCAATTTATTTGTGTCCTCCTTCTCATTGTAAAAAAAATGGTCACCCTACTGAACAAGATCCGAGAAGCCTTTTGCATCAAGCTCTTCTTCACACAGTGAAAGGGTTTGCAAAGAATCCAGGCAATTATAGGAACAAATGTTATTAGTGTTATTGTTATACAAAGGAATGGCAAAGCACATTAAAATGCACAACAGTTATTACAATATTCTAAACAGGAAACCAAACAAAGAGACTGTTAGACCCTAAGGAACTGAACTACTACCAGGGGCCTTAAAGAGCTCAAGGAAATTTCAGAGAAACGGAAATTATTATTTGCTTTTCTCTTTATTACAATATATGTTAGGCTGATGCCTGAGTTCAAGCTGCTAGATGCAATAAAATCCCCTGATGGATGATAATTAGTTTATTTCATTGTGGAAATATAAGTCCAGTATAATATTATTTATACATCTGTTTCATATTTGGCAGAAATCTGTCATTTTTTTCTAAAAATCTTGATAATCTTTGTGCTTAACTGCTTGCTTAACAAAATCACATTGTTCCTTGTAAAGATATATTTCTCTATTTTATCTCTCAAAGATTAAAAAAAACCCTTTCTTCTTTAGCTACAGTTGTGGTTGGGTCTGTATTTATAGGTTTGTATGTGGAGTCTTGGAGTAGGTCTGTCAATTTTGTTTCATAGTCTTTTCTGTCCA
>BLBF01000021.1:28389503-28476550 GCA_015471245.1 Laticauda colubrina | reverse complement strand
AAGAAGAAGAAGAAGAAGAAGAAGAAGAAGAAGAAGAAGAAGAAGAATCTGGGTTGAAGGTCCCTTTTCCTCTGTTCTTTTACACATTTCAAGCAGATGCATCAGCTTGTTTTTTTCAATTTTCTTTCAGTGGAAAAAGCTTGGATGCCCTACTTTTTCATTTCCTGTGCTCTAGGTAGGACTACAGATGAGCGATATTTGTACAGAGAAGACACTTTCAGCTGACTTGGTAAATTGGAGGGGAAATGTTATAGGCTTGAAATACTTCCAAGACATCCGAAAAAACACAATCAAACACAAAGCAGCTATTTTGCATGCAAAACAATTCTGCCAAATGGAGAAAAAATCAGATATTTCATGTGAATATTGAAACACAGTTCAGACAACAGCAAAATATTACAAAGCTTAAATTTGGACTTTCTACTGGTAAAAAAGATGATCACTGATGGAGTTTGTCAAAGTACTCACAGGTATAGATCTATATTTCCTGGAAAGTCATTTAGTTGAGATTGCAATCATAATTCCACAAGAGCTGAAAGTTGCTTTTGTCATTTAATATCTATTTTACATCTACAGACATTGTTGATATTACATGGCTGTAACACTGATATTTTCATTTAGAAGAATATTTTAGATCACCCAATTTAGATAAACCTATACTGCATTTTCCAGCATCAAAACCAAGAAAATTTGCTATAAAGTATAAAATCGCTGCTTGTGCATCTTTACTTGATTTATGATATGTTAGAATTTAGAGAATTCAATATCCTTCCAAAGTCTAGTATGGATTTCAGTATGAGTGTCTATCAGCCTTGTGAGATAGTTCAGATAGAAGCACACCCAAAACTAGCTCTAGCTTTATTGCAAGGTTACATTAACAGAAACTTGCAAATCTGAAAATGCATCTCTCCTGTTCATCTATACAGTTCAAGAAACTAGAGAGGACTTTTTTTCTGAGATATTTGCCATATCCCTTTTCCTTCTACGACTTTAGCTCTTATCTGACTGTTGCCTAGTCTACAGCTCTTCCTCCTGTCTCCCAAAGTCATTCCCACAGACCATTACTACACATTACAGGCTGTAATGTTTCTTACAATGCCACATTACTTCCCCTACCATCCAGCCACTCTCTATGTTGCCACTAACATTTTGTGCAACAGTGCTTATCAGATGTTTGCCTGGCTATTGTTTTTGTGTTACTGTATTAGCTAGAAAGTGGTTTTCTATTTCTGTTTCTGAGTCCTCCCCAGAATAATTGGGAAGCCAACATAGACTAGAAAAGAAGATGCTCTTCCATCCACCTCATCTCCCTTAAAAGAGAGGCAGAGACAGGGTTAGCAATTTTGAGGCCAAATGAATAAGCGCAGGCAGAGGAAAAATAGTAGAGGCTGAAGAATGCAGAAGAGCCATCCTACAGGTAGTAAAGATCTATTATCCATCCAAAATATTTTGCTGCTTACTAAGATCTGTTCAAGCCAATATGTCTTCTGAAGGAATGGACATTTGGGCACCCTCCATCCTTTCTATATATAAAAATCAATTGGATTGCAAGTTGAATTCAATATAGATACAAAAACAACATTGTCCATCGCACCTAGAGCCAAAGGGCAATCCTCCAATTGAGTCACAATGGGAAGGCTGCCATCACTGTAGCTTCCTCCCCAGTTTCTGCTGTTGGAGGGCTAAGGGGTACCTTGTAGGATACACTGCCCCAAGCCCCAACCTCCACCTCTTTACCTTCGCTTATCCATTAACCAAAGTCACCACCTTCCTCTGGTTAATAGCATCACGATGTTCTAGTCATGCAATTATAAATAATCAGAGAGAAACCACTGAGTTACTAGTGACCTTGCCTTCAAAAGGAAGGTAAGTCTGAAACAGTTATGTGCAGAGAAGTGCTTGATTGAAAAGCACAGAGTGATAGCCTTTCATTCCCCTCCTGGCCAGTTATATGGAACCATTGGTTTTTCATTTTATCCATGGTGAACTACAGCCCCATTAAAAGCAGAAGTGATCGGCGATGGTCTGCTTGCCAACATTTATTGCACAGAGTGGAATAGGCCAAGAAAAAAAGGAAGCAACTTGCCTGAACAAGTCCAAGGGCAAGATTCCAAGAAAAAGTAGTTTCCCATCAGTTCCTAGCCTGTTCAGTCAACTCCATAAAAAAATCCTTTACTGTAACATCAGTTGCATTCCTGCTTTCCACTTGTTAGTAACATGCCAAGAAATAATGCACACTTTAAAATCACACATCACTTTCCCTTGGTAGAGAACTGTCTTCCTGCCATTGTTGTACTGAACTAGACCCACTGAAAAATGACAAACAAAATTCTGCAGTGGAATCCTTGGCTAAGTTGGCTTCCTTGTATGATTCTGTTCTGAGAGTGCACCATGTTGCTGGCCATCTACATGTTTTGCCAAGTGTAAACATCTGTCTAGTTGGCACACAGTTGGCACACAGAGATAGTTTTTACCACCTTACAGGCTAAATCAGAGTTTTTCAACTTTAGCAACTTTAGAAGGTTTGAACTTCAACTCTGGGGAATCCTGGAGTTGAGATACACATCTCTAAAAGTTGCCAAAGTTGAGAAACACGGGGCTAGATATTTACTCCTGGAAGTTTAGCACAATGTATAATATATAAATAATATATAAATAAATAGAGACTTGGTGGCGCAGTGGTTAGAGTGCAGTACTTCTGCTGCAGCCAGCTACCTGCAGTTTGGCAGATCAAATCTCACCAGGCTCAAGGTTGACTCAGCCTTCATTCAAGATCATTTAGTATGATCCATTGAATACATTAATAAACCAAAGAATAAGTGCCAAATTAGAAATAGCAGAAGAGGGACGGGGGCACAAAATCCTAGAATTTTGTAAGGGGTAATAGTGAGGTCTGGATTTGATAAGGAGAAAATGAACACCCTTAATGATAAATTTAAAGAGCAGATAAACTTCTTAAAAGGACAAAAGAGAGAGAAAAGACATCCCTCAGTCATGAGCTCACTGTTTCAAAATCAAGAATGAACTTGTCCTATATTGTGAGGATCCAGAATTTCATTCCAGTGTGACAGACATCCTCAGATTCTCTCTTCCAGATACACTTTGCACTTTCCAAATTCTCAGCCTATTCCATTTGCTGAGTTGACAGTCTCCATCCAACCTTTAGTCAACCAGAAATTATATCAACATGACGTAGGCTGTCTCGCTTTCCAGCCATTACCACCCACCCAGTAATGGGTGACAAAGACTAATAATGTGAAGACATTTTAAGGCAGAACATGGTGTCAGAATTAGGAGGGGAAGTGCTACTGGTGCTTATTGGTCTCACCCCTGGACTATGTGAACAAAAGGAAAGGAACATCATGATGTTATAGGGTTGAAAAAAGTGCTGTCTTGGCTTTTGTGTACTATGAGTAGGTAGAATTAAAGAAAGGTCACTTGGTTGCATCCTTGCTTGAGAGCTTTTATTCCCTCTGAAAAAGGATGGATGCATCAGGATTGGCAAACAATTTGAGCAATATGGGGGAAGGAAAAAGAAAACCCTGCTTAATATTCTTCAGCATTTCTGTCTTCCATTAAAGGCAAATAAGCTGACACATGGACCCAGATAGTAGCAAAGATTTCTAAAGGGATCTAGGCAAACCAAAATGAGACCAATTCAGCAGTGCCTGGTAATTCACAGGGTTATTTGTTGTGGGGAAAATAGGAGGAGGAAGAAGCATAAGGTACATTCACTACCTTGAGTTGTACATTAAAATAATAAAGAGGGGACACAAATAAAATAAGAAAAAATAAATAAGAATGGTCTAACTTTCAAGAGTACTCCTACACAAGAATGGTGCCAGTTCGAAGGCAGCTTTATTTTGTTTGGGATCATCAGCACTGATCTGAATGGTAGGAACAATACCACTAACACAAACAAAAACTGCAAGCTTATGCACAGACTGTTTCTACATGTAAGGTTCTACATTTAGGTGAGAAAAACCAAATACACAGGTATAGTGTAGATACTATAGATGATACCTGGCTCAATAGCAATAACTGCAAGAGGGATCTAGGAGTCCTAGTGGACAATCATTTTAACATGATCCAGCAGTGTGCTGCAGCTGCCAAAAAAATCCCAAGGCTGACCTTGGTTACATTAACAGAGGGCTAGAATCAAGATCTCAAGAAGTGTTCATACCACTTTATAAAGCCTTAGTAAGGGAAGTCCACCTATTCTTCAAAGCACCTGAAGGCAGGACAAGAAGCCATGGATGAAAATTAATCAAAGAATGAAGAACCGAGAAGTTAGGAGAAATTACTTGACAGTTAGAACAATGAATCAGTGGAACAACTTGCCTGCAGAAGTTGTGAACACTCCAACGCTAGAAGTTTTTAAGAAGAGATTGGACAATAATTTGTCTGAAATGATGTAGGCAGGGGTGGGATTCTACCAGTTCGCACCTATTCGCTAGAATCGGTTGTTAACACTCTAAGCAGTTTGGAGAACCGGTTATTAGAAAAAATTACTGGCCTAATCCTGTAAGGAAGGCAGGAAGGAAACATTCTGGTGTTGCTTACAGAAACTGCTTCTCTGCTGACCCTTTTTACATTCTTGGCAGAACTAGACTTCCTGTCTCAGGAATGTCTCTGGAGTTTTTTTCCCCCTCCTTTGCTAGTACTTTGCTTGTGTAGAGTGACCATTGAAAAAAGTGACTTATGACCGTTTTTCACACTTAGGACTGTTGCAGCATCCCCACAGTCATGAGAGGCCAGGCGAGGACATGCATACCTCGATGTGAGTGATATTGACTTGGCCACGCCTAGCCAGTAACATGACCACCAAGCCACACCCACCAAGTAAGCCACGCCCACAGAATCAGTTGTTAAAAAATTTGAATCCCATCTCTGGGTGTTGGGTCTCCTGCCTGAGCAGAGGATTGGACTAGAAGATCTCCAAGATCCCTTCCAACTCTGTTATTTTGTTATTCTGTTTCTTCATCTGCAGGTGCTCCTTCTACTCCTTAGCTAGCTAGCAAGCTTTAAGTCTTCTGAGGAGGAAGGGGCCTTGCCCTTTTAATTTCTCCCATATAAACTGCTGGATTGGATTGAATTTAGTTTTATTCTATACAATTGTGTTATACTTTGATAATGTTCACTGATTGGTTTTAATGTTCTATGAACATGGAATAATAATATAACCTTCATTAATAACACTTAAACCAGAGTCTTGTTTTATGAATATACTGAATATTAAGTTTATTGAAAAGGACATCCTGAATCAAACCAACCTTGAATCAGGCTAATTGCAAACTAGAAAGGATTATTTGACATGATCTTTTCAAGCAGATCACTTTAAATGGACATGAAGGTCTTGTAGAGCCCATGGTTTAAATCTACTTCATTTACTTTTATCTATGCCTCTAAGTTCTATCTATGTGATTGTTAAGGCTAGGTCACACTGGCCAATGGATGCAAAACGTATGCAAAAAGGACACAGCGGATGAGCAAAATTTCAGGGGTGGCTCCATCCATTCTTATCCGCTCCAAAAAGTGCCCCAAATTTACATAAACAGAACGGAAAAGAACGGAAAGGAACGGATGTGGGGAGGATGAAGCGGGGATGTAAAGCGGATATTCGTAGGAAGCCTAGTGGATGGAAGCGGATGGAAGCAGATGACACATCCGCAGGGCTTCAGGGAGAGAATAGCAAAGTGGACGCGTAGCGGAAGGAGCGGATGCACAGCGGATGATTCGGATGCATCACGGATGCCTATAGGATGCATAGCGGATGCATAGCTGATGCGCAGCGGATGCAAAGCGTTCACTGTGCATGCGGGAAGGATGAATTGTGTCAGCTCCGCGGATATAAAAGGATGCAGCTCGCAAGCAGTCAGCATTCAGAGGAAAGACCTGCTGCCAGAAACATCTTGAGAGAACACCATGGGGAAGAAGAGGAAGCCTGTGCCTACTCCTGCCAGCCCTGGAAAGAAGGACAGAACCACCACCCCACCCCCTGGCGCTGACTCTGAAGCTGCTGGTGCTTCTGCTGCTGGTGGTGGTGCTCCTGGTGTTGCTGCTGCTGGTGCTTCTCCTGCTGCTGCTGATGATGATGATGCTTCTCCTGCTGGTGCTGCTGGTGCTTCTCCTGCTGCTGGTGCTGCTGGTGCTTCTCCTGCTGATGCTGATGTTTCTCCTGCTGGTGCTGGTGCTGGTGCTGGTGCTGCTGTGATGGACCAGCCCCAAGGCCCTCAAAGCCCTGCTGCTGAAGGTTCTGAAGCCCCTGCCAGAGGGAGGAAGAGGCAAGGCAAGGAGAAGGGAGGGAGGAAACAGTACTCCATTTCCGAAGACCATGAAGAGGAGGTGCTGGAATGGCTGAGGGAGAACATGTACCTATGGAGGAAGGGCCACAGGCTCTATCGCGACACCAAGAGGAAGCAGGCAGCGTGGAGAAGAAGGCGGAGAGCCTGGGCTACACTTCAGATGTACTTCTTGGATGGTGGAAGCACATGCACACCTGGTATGGCAAGCTGCACCTGAAGAAATCCGGGCAGGCCGCTGTCAAGCTCACTGACCGGGAGACCTACATCATAGCCAGGTGCAGCTTCCTGGAGGTGAAATTCGCCACCGAGGAGCAGCCCCTCTGTCAACCCTCTCCCTCAGACAGCCAACAGAGAGCCACTCCTCTTCCAGCCAGGAGACAGCTACCGTGTCCAGGCAGGTGTCTTTGGAGGGCCCCACAACAGAGACCCCCCCCCGACAGCTGCACTCCCCATGCCGGAAGACGTGGAGGATCCCCTGTCTCAGATGGAGCAAGAAGAAGCAGCCACCAGAGACCAACCCACCCCCACCCCCAGCTCCACCTCCACAGAAAGCAGGCCGAGAGGCAGACCGGAGGGCCAGAACCACACTGTCCTGTTGGAGATCAGGGACACAATCAAAGCCAGAACAGATCTCCTCTCCCAGCTGGTCCACTTTGACATACCATCCTTGAACCACAAGCCCTTCATCACGTACGTGAGCCAGACCCTCATGGACATGCCCGAGGCCCAGTACCAGGTGATGAAGGAGAGGATCACAGCTCTTCTGCACCACCCTCCAGGCCCAGCTGAACCTGCTGCTACCCACTCCAGGTCTGCTCCTCCACCCCAGGCGATGTCACAGCCCTTCCACGGATTTCAGGAGCCCCTCACCTACCAAGCCTACCACTACCAGGACTTCCCACAGCAGAGGCAGCCCTTCCCAGTCCAGACCCAGGTTCCTCGGATGCCACAGATGCCACAGACGCCTCACCTGACCCAGCTGCAGATCAGATAGCCCCACTACACTCCTCCTTCCTCCACCCCACAGCCAAGCCCTTCCTCAGAACATCTGTCATCAGTCTTGGGCCTCACATTCCAGGTACTTGATAAAGGGGCTCTCAACCTCACGGGACTGAGTCACCTCTCTGAGAGCTTCCTGCACACACCATCTCCTGTTGTACTCTCGGGGCCAGGCACCCCAATGGCACCTCAGACCAGCACTCCAGCAACAGCCACCTCCACAGTCCCTGGCCCCTTTACATCTGAGACCATGGGCACGCCTCAGAGTGACTGAGAAGAGTGCCAGAGACTGAGTTGTTACCTGTTCACTTTCTCTTTGCTTAAGACACTTTACTTGGGTCATTTTGCTTTTTAATAAAGTCATACAGTTGGTTATTAATCAAGGTTATCTTTGCTTCAAACACTTGGTTCATTTTTTTTACTTAATAAAGTGTTGGGGAAAACTTTGAAAAAAGGGTTAAGCCTTTGCATGCTTGTGGGATTGGTAAGGATAGCTGTGGGATGGATAGCTGTGGGATGGGTAAGGATAGCTGTGGGATGCATAGCAGTGGGATTGGTAAGGATAGTTGTGGGATGGGTAAGGATAGTTGTGGGATGGGTAAGGATAGTTGTGGGATAGATAAACCTCCAGTGCAAGCATAATGGGACTGTATGGTCCACCCTCCCAGCTGCCACACATATGGCCCTTTATTATCAATAACAATTTAATCATTGATCAACACATTTCAACATAAACAAAACTCTTTATTAATGCCCTGTTCATTGTAGGGCCACTCAACATACATGGCACAATGTCATCAGTGTGATGAGACAGGCTGAGTGAAGTATCCATTAAGCATCTACCATCCTGTCTTGCCACTCCACTGCTCCAGCTGGGGAGTTGCACCAGTGTTTCAGGAGGTTGAGCTGCTTCTTCCCTTCACGTGAAGCTCTGTTGGGGCCTTGCACATCCACAGTGTCTATCAGGTTTTGTCCTTGCCTACATTCATCAGGCTCCATGTCCCCATTGCCTTGTTGACGGTCCACAAGCCTGTCCTGCAACACTGGGTAGCGGGTGCGCATGAGATTGTGCAGGATGCAGCAAGCTTCCACGATGCTCCTCACAGTCCCTGGGTGATGCTGCATGGTGGTGAGAAGTACCTGGAACCTATTAGCCAGGATGCCAAAGGCGTTCTCCACCACCCGTCTTGCCCTGGACAGCCTGTAGTTGAAGATCCTCTCTTCACAGGTGAGGTATCTTGAAGTGTAGGGCTTCATGAGGTAGGTTCTGAGGGAGAAGGCATCATCACCTACAATGAAGTAGGGCACATCTTGTGTGTCATTGGGTAGGGGGTCTGCATCTGGAAAACCCATGATGAGGTTGCGTTCCAGCCCATCCTTGAGGTCACTTGCGTTGTATACCTAGCCATCTGAAGCTGACCTGTTGCCTGAAGCATCGATGTAGATGAACTTGTAGTCAGCATCAACCATGGCAAAGAGGATGAGAGTGAAGAAGCCCTTGTAGTTGAAATAAGTGGACCCCGACTTGGCTGGAGCTTTGCAGGCCATGTGCTTCCCATCTATGGCTCCAATGGTGTGGGGAAAGTTCCACCTCTGATACCACTGCTCTGCAACTTTTCTCCAACCTTCTTCAGTGGTGGGACACTGGAGGAGCTCCTCCAGGTATTCTTCGATGATGGCCTGCACCATTTCTCTGACCACAATGCTGATGGTGTTGTGTGGCACCCTCCAGGCATACTGCATGTTTCTGTATGTAGTCCCCAAGGCCAGGTGGCGCAGAGTCAGTGCCACCTTCAGTCCAGGGTCCAGGCTGGGATGGAAGTTGGTGTTTGCCTTAGTCAACCTGGGTCTCAGACGCTCCACAACTTCGTCAAACATGGCTGGTGGCATCCTCATGAAGTGCTGGAATGCACGAGTGTCTTCATTCCTCAGCTCCACCATCAGCTTGTCATAGAGTCCAAACTCCACTCTTCTCTCAATCCATCTTCGGACCCAGACAGCTCTTGGATGTCTCCTTCTTCTCCTTGCGTAGAAAAGGTGAAACAGTCTGAAGAGGGCTTGGTTCTGGTGTTGAATGATGGCGGCTACCAAAAGGAGTGTGCGATGATCCATGGTGGACATCAATGGATGATGTGGAAGAACAAGAGCAAGGGTGAAGAGGTCTGTACACCACAGCTGCTGGACTGATAGTGAGATCCAGGTGATTTCCTCCCCCTTTTTATAGGAAATGTCAGTTTTCCATTAGGTGTCCTTCCACATACTCTAGACATCCTCCAGACATCCTAAATATCTGAGATACGTCCCATATATGAACGTTTTGTCCGTTTTAATGCTTTATATCCGATCTGCATCCGCTTTCATCCTTTCTATGTCCATGCTACTAACGCTGTGTAGACGTTCCGTGTACCTTTTGTTTCCTCCCTCTTTCTGTTTTCAGCTGCAGCGGATGTGAGTTGATGGGATGGCCATAGGATGCAGAGAGGATACAGCGGACATTTAACGGATGATAATGGACATAGAACGTTTGTTGCCCGTATATGTCGTGGATGTACATTGTACGTGGCGGAAGGTTCATCCGTTCACGAAGTTTTGTGCAGCTCAAAACTTTTTGAGTGGATGAAATTGCAGTGGACGGATGCTCGACGGATGGAGCATATGAAACACGTACGCAATGAGTACACAACGGATGCATCGCGTTTTCCAACAGATGGCAAGCTTTTTTGTCCGTTTTACATCCTCTTTGCATCCGTTGGTGCAGTGTGATATGGGCTTTAAGAGCTGACAATGACTTGATGGCAGATAATCAATTAATTTTATGTATTTATTCATAAATTAAATTCCTATAGCTGCTCACCTCACTGAAGGCAGCTCTGGATGGAACAGAACAGATGAAAACAGCAAACATAAAAAGGGCAAACAAATATAGAAAGTAATAAATATCAAAACATACAAAAAGGCCAATTTGGAATCATATAATGAAGTCATTTAATGTTTTGCTTTAGGAATTAATCAAAATAGTGTCAGTTTTAACTTTTATGACCTTGGACATAATCAGTGGACAATGAGAATTCAAAAATAGCAGCAGCACAATGACATTTGAGCATCGAAAGTACAAAGGATTTGGAGCCTCAACTGCAGGATGCTTCTTATCCCCTTATTTACTTATTTTTGAGTATTTAGAATGTTTGTACTAAATATCCTTATGTGGCATTGTGAATTCAATATATTTTTCTCCTGATTTAAATTAATGTGCTTTTTTAGGATTTATGAATTATGCATTATTTTCTTATTTACTATATATTAAATCTCAATTGTTTTAGTCAATTATAGTTAAAGCCCTCTGTGGATTGACTCCAGGTTACTCTCAGATGCCATCTGCCCAGTCTATGTGATCAAGTAGGGATAATTTGGTGAGCAATTGCAATTGTTTGCTTGGCTGTTGCTACTGAGTTGCTTTTCTTCTATTCTCTCTGTATTGAGATGCAAATATTTTATTTTTGCCCTGCAAACCATCTGGAATCTTAGAGTCTGGGCAGTATATAAATCCTTGTCAGTAAATAAATAAGAAAAAAGATTTACAGGAATGCACCCTGTCTTTAACTCGGGTGCACAAGGTACTGTACATAATCTATTTTTCCTTTTTTTTCTAACAACATCTTTGGGAACAGAAGCATCCTAAAGATGTACGTACCATACATTCAACATCATAGAAAAGTAGCAGAGCTTATACTGCAATGGAGTCATAACTACTTTTGTCATTCACGCTTCCTTGACCGCTACTTGTGATGTAGGCTTTGATGAGAGAACTTGACTGTTTGGATATTATCTGATAAGCTTCCATAGCTAAGGGTGGACTTGAACCAACTTATGTATCCCCAGCCCTAGGCAATATTGAGTGAACAATAATAGTTATTTTTTCCTTGTTCTCAGCAATGCAAGAATGATAGGCTTCAAAACAATCACAGATGTCACAAATTGTCACAAGGAAGTGGAAAAGATGGCTATTTAGTTGCTGTTGCAAATATATGACCGTATCTGCAAGGTACCATAACAAATTGCTTGCCCTTGACATAGACAGGAAAGGTTTGAATTTCATGAAGTGTGATCAAGTAAGATTTTATGAACAGGACACAATCCATTAGGAGACAATATTTCCTGGCATTACTGTATCCCCTTTTAAACAAATTGAAAGTGTACTTTCTTTCAGTAAGTCTTACATAAAGTAGTACAGTCCACTTTTGTTTTCAGAAGTTGCTGAGAAATAATGCTGTTTGGATTTTCTTACTGCCTCCACTTGCACCTAAAGGCCCATGAACATCCTCTGGTGTATCTTTCTGAGGTTGGTTTCAGATCATGTCCTACCCAAACCCGAGCCAACCTTTTGGAGCCTTCAGTATTCTTGGGCATTGTCGTCCAGGGTCTTAGGCAGTAGGAGAATCCAATTCTTTCAAATCAGATTTTCCCTTCATCTGCCAGATCTGTGAGGCAATCCTAGCTTAAAGACATATATTGGACTAAATAGCAGGTGACCAATGATGGCAGGAGCAATGCACTAATTATAGCCTGAGAGGAGGCTCTCTTGCTGTAACTTCATGGTCCAGTTCTCAGCTATAGTCTCTCTATTAGCTGATAGATAGTACAAGTTAGTTATGTCGTCTGTCAGAAAGTAGATTTTTCTCAGCACTGCAGAAGCCATTCTCTTGATCCTTTTAAACTGTGACTTGGATTACTTGATATGGGTTTAAGACTCTTTTAGAAGTGTTCTAAACTCATGTTTTAAAATAGCCTACATTAATAGATGACAAACGCATGGGAGGGTTGCAAGGTACACCATGAATCCTACAGCATCACACCAGCTCTCCAATGTGCCTGTCAGCTATTACATATAAAGTGTGGAAGGAGGAAGACTGGACTACACTATGTCTCCCACATGATCCTGTCAGCAATTAGTAGCTAGCAGCATGGGGATACATGTCCTTCCAAATGCATTTCACAATCCCCGTTGTTAAGAAGAGTGGTGTAAATTTTCCTGCTGGGTAGTGAAAATCTTTCTTTTAAAATCCCCTGCACACAGTATGTGATAATACTCATACCCATATGATAGCATCCGTCCTGTAGAAGGGTAAGGATCAACAATAAAAACACCACATTTTTTATGTTTTGTAGTTTTCTGCTGGCTAATGGACTGTTAATGGATGGCATTTCAGCTGCCCTAGGAGAGGAGTCAGAACTTAAGGGAAAATGTTGTGATAGACTAGGAAACATTGAGTTTTGTTCAATCCATTTCATTTCAGTCCATTTCATACACACACATATTGTGCATGCCCACCAAATCCTTATTGACTGAGCTTGAAAAATTTCATCAGAGGACAGCATCAGAATCACATATATTAGCAGTTAAGTTCTCTGTTAAAACCTGATTTAATGTCCTTATTTCCTGCAATCTAAGGATAACACTCATTTTTTAAAAAATGTCTCAACGTGTAGCCTATTTTGATGTGTAAACTTAGTACACATTTTGCAAATATTATACTATATTTCCCTACATCTCTCGTATATTTCTGTGTTAATTAAGGCTCCCATGAGATTTCTCTGACAGAAATTTCCCCTTCCATAGAAAATGTTATAAAATGTTAAATATGCTATTGTTAAAAAAACTACATTATCTCAGGTAAACCAAAGATTTCCCCCCCTTTTTTGTTATATATTTAGTATATTGCCATCATTTTAAGATAACTGCATGCAACTTATTGGAGGAAATTCTTTATAAATAGAACATTCAGACAAATTAGAATACTCTACTTGATGTGTTTTTGCTCTTTCATTATTCAGCTTCTAAATTTCACCAGCTACACCAAATATAAATTCAGTTGGGGGGGGGGGGAGTTGGAATATTTAGTACTTACTAGGAGTCACCCAGAAGATGAGAAGGACAGCCATGATCTGAAGCAGAACAGTTGTCATTTTAACCACCTTGAGGGACCAAAAATTGAAGCACAAAAGACCGCTCACTTTGTCAGATGAACGGAGAGTCAAACTTGATAAATGGAATAAAAGCAGTACTACAAAACAGCATGTCATTTCAGGAAATATGTGTTTCCTTTACTCCACCCTCTCACGTGCTTATTTCTGCAATTTTTTTTAAAAAAAGAATCTACAGAAGACAATAGTATTTACAACTCTTCAACAACAGAAAATGAAGGGATCTGGACTTAAATGTCACTACCAGGCACCATTCAGCATTAAAAATTGCATCAAGAGAATTCTGTTAGGTGTGGGCGACACCTGAGGAAGTTGTTTAAACTATTGCCTTAAGCAATATTATAATTTCCTTTGGCTGATGGCTTCCTGAATCCTTTAAAACAATAAGAAATCAATTCTATTCAGTTTATGGTGGAAGCTTTTAAGCCTTTGAATCATTGCACATAAGACTTTTCTACTGCTTAACTCATTTGTAAGAACTGTTACAATGGATGGAATTATCTATTTTGGGACATTTAATGCTGATCGATGGCAGAGTAACACTGAAATCTTTAAGAGAGGCATCCTGTGTAAAATAGTCATTCTGGAAAGTGATAATTATTCAGTAAAGAAGAGAGCAACATTGTATTTACAAGATTTTAAAGGTGGAATAACTGTTGTGGTTAGCCGGCAGCAAGTACAGATGGTGGAGAAGAGTGAGGACTCAGATGAGGGGCCAGGACCATTAGGGAGTGGACTGCTGCCTTCAGAGATTGTGGGGGCTGGCAGCAGTGATGAGGAGGTTCCTGAGGAGCCTGTGCCAAGTGCGCGTGCGCACAGGATTGCTCATAGGAGAGAACAGTTACAGCAGCACGGGCAACTTGGGAGTTAGGCTGCAAGGTAATGGCCCCTCCCTCAAGAGGATAAAAGCCAGTTCTGAAGAAGCTTTCTTTACAGAAGGCAAAACTGCGCTGAAACTCAGCCTCATGGACATTATAGTTAGTATTTGAAAACTCTTGTAAACTATTTCTTATCTGTGGGTTTTTTTGAAAAACAACTTGGCAAGGCTCTTTCTTGTCAGAGCTAATTAGTTGGAAGCAGCCTTTTATCTATGAGGGGCCTTTTATCGATGAAGAAACAGAATTCGTAGATGAAACTTTAAAAGGTGGGGGCTGCTGCCTTTGCCTGGTGTTGGCTCTCTTGGAACCAAGTTGGGTCAGAACAAAAACAAGCATGTATTAATTCTCAACCCTGAGATGAATCAGGCTGAGAGAGTGGCCTAAAGTCAGCCAGCTGGTTTTCGTGCCTAAGGTAGCACTATAACTCAAAGTCTCCCAGTTTTCAGCCATCAAACAAGGGTCCTCAGTCTCTTTTCAGGCTGGTGGACAATTTGAGAACAATTTTGCAATATGCAACTTCCCCACCCCCTCTTTTCAACAAATGGCCACCATACCTAAGCAGATAGCAGAATAACAAATTTGAAAGGGATCTTGGAGGTCTGCCAGTCCAATCTTCTGCTCAAGCAGGAAACGCTGTACTACTTCAGATAAATGGCTTCCCAATTTCTTCTTGAAAACCTCCAGTGATGGAGCACCAGGCTGGTCCCTGACCTTGTCTCTTCAGTGGGATAATACCTGGTACTTATATTTGTCCTTTGCTGGATAGACAACTTCTAGAACATGTCTTAACCTTCAGCCACCTTCATTTTTTTTATTTCTGAGAAAGGATGTGGGACCAGGCATCCTGGGAAATCAAGATAATGCTGAGAAACCACTTTTTCTTTTAGAATATGATAGTTCTCCTTTGCTAAACTTCAGATGTTTCTTTCATGTGAAGAGTGAAGTCAGGCAAGGACCTGGGAGCACGAAGGGATGCAGCAGCCAGCCTTCATTTACACACAATATTGGCAAGGTTGAGATAACCTACTTTGCTAAAACCGAACAAATCATATCACAACTTCTTCTGCTGGCCCCACCTAGCTGAAATTGAGTTAGCAGATCTGTTACTAACACAGACTGCTTGCAGTCTCTTCCTGAATTAGGATTAAAGTATAACACCCGTTTAATATGGTACTATCTTAATCTCCAGGTCAGTTTGATCCTATTCCATTCTGACTAATTTAACTAGCTCTTCTCATTCATAACTAATCCACCTTACATGCTTTTTGCACAGCCTAATTCAACTCCAAAAAAAATCTAAACCACAAGGCTACACATAAATATGAGAAGCATTCCTGGTTGTAATTGATTAAGTATTGTAATGTATGTTATGAAGCCTGCAAAGCTGAGAGAAATGGGCTCTGTTCTAAGAGATAAGGAATTACCCAAAGTGTCAAGTTAGTCAAGTTAGTAACAGAATTTTAGATGGCATAGCAATTTAGATGGCAGCCTTTGTAGCTGTAAAGATGTCTTGGCCTAAGAATGCAGGACATTTCTCTCTACTGCCTTCATATTTGAGGAGAGGGCCAGAGGAAGATTGGGCACTTCTAGAGTGGTGGAAGAAAGCAGGAGGAGCTACTGTGTCTACAGAGCTGTAAAAGTTGCTGTTAATTGTGTAAATTGATTGATGTTCATTTTTCTGCTGTAAGTCTGTCTCTCCTGACTTTCAGTTTAGGGCTAGGACAAGTTTCCGCTGCTTTACTTAATTCCGGTACAACATAAACAGGCTGGTCATAAATCTTAGAGGCAATGTGTTTATCAAGCTGCAGAACAAGTTCCAGCTTTCTGTCCAGGCAGGGTGATATGTTAATTGAAGCCAAGAATCTGAGATTCCATAACCAATGCAAACAAAAGGATTAGGTTCAAGGAGCAAGATGACAGCAGATATTGGCTCAAGTCCCAGTGTCGCTCTAGCTAGCACAACACAAGGAATCAAGGCAAAAACGCTGCTATGTATTATATGTAGGCTTATAAGCCACTCTCCATCTCAGAAAAGTTACAAGAGTCTACAAACAAAAAAACGCAGCTGAGATCAGTTCCAGTTTTATTCCCCACTGCTGCAGACCCTAGAATAATCAACAGTTTTTGGAGCTTTTGTGAAAGGCTTCTGACCACAAAACTGCAGACATATACTATCTTCTGGCTTCAATGCTGCAGTGTCTGTTTATTTTAAACTAAGACGCAGGGAAATAGTATCTTGTGGCTAGGTTTATTCCATTTATAAGAATCACTCGTGTATTTTGACTGGACAAATGCACGTGAGAAAGATTGAAAGAGAGGATATAGTGGATTTAGAAGCTCCTAAGATGCAACAGCTGTTTTTCCATTGAGAGTCAAGGGATGGGATTTTGGAGGAGGTTAAGTTGGGTCACATCTGAAAAAAAAATGAATCCAGATTAGTACATGATTATAAAATCCCAAGAGCAGAGAATGAAGAAAAGACCATGTCTCTCAAATAGAAAAAAAATGTGATCTTGGAAAAACAATTTATATCTTCTGAATCTTCAAAAGCAGCTCTTATGGCCCTCCTAGCTGAAGACATGACATCAGATACCCAATCAGACCTCTCAGATTTGTAACCTTCTTGAAAGAGAAAATGGAAAGTTGAAACAAGACAGTAAGAGAACAAATACAAGCTGTATTTAGTCAGTTACCAGTAGATCAGCAGTACAAACTTCTATTCTCATGGGGACTCAGAAAATATTCTCTTACAAACAAAAAAAGGTGAAAGTTGCTATTCCAAATTCTACAGAACAAAGTGCTTTTTGACATGGGGGAGAAAAGCCATTCAGTTGCAGAGGGGATGATGCAATTATCATTTTAATCCACTTTGATAAATTGTGAAAACCTTGCAATAATCTCCTCTCATATTTGAACATACAATAAAAGTTGAGTGCAAGTCAAAAATCATTCAGTGAGTGAAAACCCATTATTTTTCTCCAAACTGAGACCAAAAGAAATAGCTCCAAAATAAGAATAAATACTGTCTATGACATTCATTACATTTGAGAGAAATAATGCAATAAAATATCAGAAGTGAAGGGACAACTTTGAGTATCAACAACATGTTTAGGACATTGGATGAAAGTCGAGGAACATAAAATTCTAAAGAATTTGAACTGAACCTGGGAGATCTATGTTTAAATTCCATTCAACCCTAAACTTTCCTTTCTGCTTCCGAGGAATCTATCTTACACAAACCTTCTAAAATTAAGAACTCAGTTATGTAATCCATATGTTCCTGTAAATTGCAAGCTTGACAGCAATTTCACTTTGAGCAATCTGCCAATTGTCCTTACATCAAAAATTATCATGTAAAATTCATCCCATAGGTCATTCATTTCATTCTTGATCACACAAATCAGTTCTTCCCAGTCCACTCTTTATTTTCTATGGCCCAGTAGAATAGAATAGAATAGAATAGAATAGAATAGAATAGAACAGAACAGAATAGAACAGAATAGAATAGAATTTTTTATTGGCCAAGTGTGCTTGGACACACAAGGAATTTGTCTTGGTGCAAATACTCTCAGTGTACATAAAAGAAAAGGTACATTCGTTAGGAGTCGAGTAATGCATAGTACTCATGTCAATATAATCATCACCATAAATTTCAATAGGATTCCTTCAACAAAAAAGTCCAGCCATAATGCATATTGTTTAATATGCACTGACAAGTGTTCACTGCAGTCTTCCATAACATAATTATTATGTTGCAATATAATCTTTTCTCACAGCAACTTCAAACTGAAGTGAAAAAAACAGAGGCTAAAGGACAAATCAGAGCTCCTAACTCAGTTTCTCAACCTTGGCAACTTTAAGACATGTGAACTTCAACCCCCAAAATTCCCTAGCCAGGACTTTTCAGAGAAGAAGCCCACTAAGTTTAAAATTGCCAAGCTTGAGAAACACTGTCTGATGTCAGTGCTGCCATCTCTTAGTGACCTGTAACATCCAAAGATTGCTTCCTTGAGAATTATCCTATTTAAGCATGGATAAATGTGGTGTTTGTGGTTCATTTTTCCAAATAGCAACATCCACAGATCTTATTTATGCTTAGTTTTCAATCTGGATCTTCTAAATTTCTAATATAATAGAGGAGCTTCCCAAATCTGGTACCTTCCAATTATTCCTGATGCGTCTAGTGAGCACCAGTGTTAATGAATTCAAGGCCACTTTTCTCCAGGGTTTCAAGTGCAATATGGCAAGGAATGCTGCCATTGAAGTAGATAGGACCACTAGATGGAAGTCTGAAGCCCCATGGGAAATCCATAAAATTATGGGAATCCATAAAATTAGGCACAATATCCATTTTTTATTTAAAAAAAAAATATAGGTGCTGATTTACAAAAATCTGTCCTCTTTGGAACTTGAGAGGTTGGACTTGGTTCTCTTGTGGCTATGTAGGGATTGTAGGCAAATTCCTCTTTTCATTCCACCCCCAGGTTTTGCCACTCCTTCTCTTACATTTTTTTCTCAGTCTGTCTTAGTTGTCTGCTGTACTTTTTCCTCTGGGAAAGAAACTGGAGGTCAAATGGTTGACAGACAATGTTCTTGTGTACTTCACAAAACTTTCTTTTGTCTCCTGAAAGCATCTTGTTCAGAACCTTTTTACTTCTGGTTGTTGCTTCTTCAGGCGTGACCCATACTGGGTTCTTATGATTTGGGAAGGAGGATGTGTTGCTTTAAACTAGCAACAAATGCAATCACAGAGATAGCAAACTTCCTTTTAATGGGGCAGATCTCACTTTGCTACTGAGGAAGCCAAAATATCATTGTATCTAACTCTTGTGATTGCAATCTTTAATCCTTCCTTCACAGATCTGTAATCAGTCTTTTAGTAAGCATACACTACCTTCATTGTTAAGACAACTATGCAAAATAGGAAATGAGGTGGAGTTTTCCTCACTGGACTTTTCAGGGAGAGATTTCCCTGTCTTTTTTAAAGAAAATATGTGAAAATTATTTTCAGTTTATGCTAATATAAGAAATATCTTGGTTTATCCATTTAATCTCAGAATAGTTAAGTTGAACGAGGTCATTCTGTGAGCTCTGCAATGAGCATAATTTTTCACTCCAAACCTTCAAACTTCAACCTCCCATTATGCAAGCTCTATCCAACATGCATCCACGTGAACAGGGTGTGCATGAATTCATGACTAAGTAAGCTATGCATAGAGACAGAACACCCTTCCCAGGCTCTAGAAGTTATACAAAGAAAATTTTATAACTTCAGCAAATTTCTATGTAAAACATTCTGCTCTGAAAGTTTTTGCTAAATTGGAATGCTGGAAACTGATTTTTCTCTTCAGAAATTTGGTGCTGGTTCAAATAAACATTAAATCAAATTCTATTTATCACAGTATCTTCAATACTTATATGTTTAAGCACAACCCTTCTACTGCTGCACCAGAGTATTTTAACTTACTGCACCTCTGTATGGTTTGCCAATTGCACAGTGGCAGATAGGAAAGGATACAAAAGATAGGATCTGAGCATTGCCCAGATGGTTGCCCTCTCCCCTTTTGGGAGAGCTTTATAGCTCCAGCTGCCTTAAGAAAGTTCAAAACATTCTCAAAGATCTATCTCATCCTGGGAACCCTTTTGTTGAATGATTACCATCTGGCAGGTGGTACAGACTAATAAAAAGGACAAATAGGCTGAAAAACAGTGTCAGGGGTTTTCAGTTCAATGTGTGAAGGGTGAAGGATGTGTTTGTGTTTATTTTCATAGTCATGATCATGATGTGCACTGAAGATGGTGTTTGATTTCATTGTACGAGGTGCAATGACAATAAACTAAACTAAATATGTTTTCACTAGATTAAGGATTGCTGTTTCATTATACTTCTCTTACTGAGGTAAAGTGTGAGGTTTCTAACTAATTATAACAGTTTCACAAGGATTTCCATTGAAATGGGCAGTTGATGCTTGCATAATTGCATCCGCATGTTTCAAAACTAAGATTACAAAGAGAAAGCCTAATGCAAACTGTTTTCATTAGCCCAAATCATTCTGAATTTGAACTGGCTTATTTTGAATTCAAACCAGATTGCCTCAAACATAACCAGGGGTCTTCCAAATATTCCAAAAATGGTCCCAGCCTCCTCCTCTATGAAGTATTTAATTTGAAATTCAAAAGTATTGGAGGTTTGTATGCTATTTCAGAAAGGAAGTACCTGGCCTGAGAAATGATTAGTAAAAGAGATTTAATAACTACAATAGAAAGGTGATTTATTTACAGAAAATACATACTAGGGATAGGCACCTTGCTAGCTAAAACCTACCAGGAGAGGAGTCAGAAAGCATTGCTCCATGCATAGGCCTGAGAAAGGAAGAAGGAAATAACCTCAGATTACTCTTTTAGACAAAGAGCAAAGAGGAAATAGTGAATACATCAGAAATTATCTCCACTTTTGTGGTCAGTAGGCCACGTCCATGAGGTTTTGCAAACTCAGCACCGCTGGACTTGTACGGCCAACCACATTAGAAGGTTGCCAGTAAGATCAAGATGAGTCGTTTGGAATCTGAAACAAAGTCGCATCTCAAGTACAAAGCATTTTGTAAGTATATCTTTTCTATTGAAGGGCGTAGTTTACACATTTCAACAATGTAAACTTGCAATAGATGTCAATGCTGGAAAGTTTTTAGTGTTACATCTTTACAAATTCAAATATTTATCTGTTCCCACAGATAAGTAATTATTTGTGAATGTCCTGCAGAACAAAAATAAGAACATATCTAATGGAAAAATATCATCTTCAAATTAATGCAGATACAGAAATACTGAACTGGGTGAGACCGGTCTCTCTGCATCTCTTCCTAAGTTACAACTCCAGCCATTATTTTGTGCCATTTTATTCTGTAGCTGTACCATTACTTTTGTTTTTGCTTCTCTGCCACTGACAAGTAATTTGCATTTAATCACTTCTTTCCAAATACATCTGGGGCTTGCTAATTTAGTAAAGTATTGTTGGTCAGGAATGCATAACAGTATCATGAAACTTTTTTTTCTTTACAAGGCAAAATTTAAGATATTTCACCTCTGAGTGATTTTTTTTCTATTTCTAGGAAGCTGACAAACCAGGGAAACAAAAGAAATAAAATGGAGAATTCTTTTCTAAATTAGATGTGAAATAATTTGGGTAGTTACTGCAATGCTACCTTATCATGGATTTCCATATTTAAGACCTTAAGTTACAGTGGAGGGAAAAACTGTTTTCCACAGAAAAACATAACAGTGAGTATTCCTAGCATATACCCTCAAAGTCTATTTTCACTGCAGGAAAACTTAACATATTATTTCCCCATAGTCAAAAAGTATAAAATCTTAGTTCTGTGAAAACCTATGTTTACTCTTCCAATTTCTGCTCAGGGGTTTCCAAAGGTATAGTCACTGGTTGTTTCTGAAAACAAGATTCCAGATTTTTTTAAAAAAACCCTCAATAACCTTGGTCTGATTCTGCAAAATCTTTCTGCCATTTCTCTGAAATACATTATACAAAGAGCGTTTCCACTTTTCTTCACCTAAATTAATTCCCAGAGAAGTACTGCATCATTTTTAAACTGAAAGTTTTTATTTCAAGCTTCCCATACTCAAGGAGGACAGGTGATGACTCAGGCAGAAAATTTAGCTTTAATGTACATATTAAAAAAGAACATATATATACACACACACAAAAGGGTCAGTCAGTCCTTGACATATGAGCTAGGGGAAATCACTGTAGGGCAACCGGAAGGGATACAGCGGACTGTATCGCGAGTCATGCCATAGCAGTTTCTTTTCCAAGAAGGAAATGGTGTCCAAGGTGAGCACCAGAGTTTGATGCTTCAGCATGCTATGCACATTAAGACCTAGGGGTGAAAAGAGTTATTTTAACTCCACAGATGAAAAACAGGAAAGAAGCAGCCCCAGAGTCTGTCCATCCCCCCAAGGCTTTGTGGACCAGAAATCTTTGGAAATATTGTTGGCCCTGGAAGATGTCGGTTACAGAATAGTTTTTAACTGTTTTTGATTAAAATAGTTATATAAAGCTTTTATGTTTTATGTCTTGTACATGACCCAGAATTGAAGGAAATGAATGGTTTTTAAATGAGGGAGGGAGGGAGAACTGGCTTCAGTGCAGACTACAAGCAAATGGTTACATATGCCTGTTCTTAGCACACTACGAAAACAGGCAGCAGGAATATTTTAAGTGTGCACTGACAAGCCTGACTACGAGAAGTGCTTTTAGGATATTGGTTGCTGAAAGGAATAAACCCATGGACAAGCACCTTGTTAAAATGTTGTTTGGCCTCTCATTGCTGCTTTAAAACAACAAAAAAGGCAGGGGTGGGATTCTACCGGTTCATACTGGTTCTATAGAATCGGTTGTCAGCAAATCGGCCCCTGGCTGGCCCTGTCCATCTCTCCCCTCCCCACCCAGTCAGTCCTTATTGTGCATGCACAACATTGCATGCATGCCCAACATCACACGCATGCCCAACATTGCTCACTGTGTTCTTCCCCACCCAGTCACTCCTTAAGGTATTTCTTTCTTTTTTCCCCTCCCGACGATGTTCTGATGATCAGCTGTGCTGGGATGCCCCTCGCTTCGCCCAGGAGGCTTCCCTGAGGCCCAGGAGGCAAAAAAGGGTGCACGGGGGAGGGGGTGCTGCACCCCTCCACACTCCATTTTTTGCCTTCCTGGGAACAAAAACATACCCCAGAAGGTTTCCCTGAGGCCCAGGAGGCCCAAAAACAGAGTGCAGGGAGTCCTGTGCTCCCTCCTGTGCTCAGTTCCTTGCCTTCCTGGGCCCCAGGGAAGCTTCCTGGGAGCAAAAATACTCCCCCAGGAGGCTTCCCTGAAGCCCAGGAGGCAAAAAAAAACCTGGGGGGGGCCCTGCAAAAAAAAAGAAGCCACGCCCATCCAGTCACATGGGCATGCTTACCTAGCCACGCCTACAGAACTGGTTGTTAAAAAATTTGAATCCCACCCCTGAAAAAAGGATTAAAAGGAAGGAAGGACAGAAGGCAGTGGCATTTGCTGCAAACATAACCTGTCCTGGATAGGCAATAGCACTTCATAGCTGAGGTAAAAAAAATTGGAGTGGTGGAAGGAGTGCTGAAAGTTTCTTATGGCCTTTTATTGGGAAAAAAATCTTAACCAATCCTTGGTGCTCTCTTGCCAAATATCAGGATGTCAGTCAAAAACAGAAAGACATTCTTTCTGGCAGCATCTGTAAGATTTGCAGTTAATATTTTCAGGCTGTAAGCATAAATTCCAACAGTTTGCAAAAAATAAGAATCAAGCCCTTTTCCTAAGAGAGGCCAGCTGCCCTGTCATTCATTTTTTTAAAAAATATAAGGTTTTATTATGTAAGATATTTTTGCTAAAATTATAGAGAGGTAACCAATAGCACAGCCCTAAACAATAAAAGACGCAGAAGATCATCCCCAAAAGTGGAGAAGGACAAAAGAGTTTTCAGTATTGTAGGAATTACTATGCTAGTTAGAGATTGAGACAGGAAAGATAGAGACCTATGACTGGTTATATAGCTTGAGAGGCAAGGACTCATCTATTGAAAAATCCTACCCATCCAATCTCAACTCACCTATTGCTGGCACCACTGTGAAAGTTTTAAGATCGCTTGTTGCAGACTGGATGTTTTCAGGTATTTCATGTCTGAAAGCCAAGAAGGCGAAATCAGGTATGTTATACAAACTCAAATCTTTCTTTCCTGCACTTTTGCAGGTGCACGACTTTTGTTCCACAGTCAAAAGAGGCAGGATTTCTGTCACTCTGAAGAGGTCTTTGTAAAATCAGAAGCCTTTACAATGCAACTCTGGGAAGTTTATAATTAGGGGTATTTCAAAATGTGGATTAAATCATAAGGTACATGACTGAAGCAAAAGCCATATGGGGCAGAATGATGTCATGAGCCTAAAATATATTTAATGTGCTTGAAAAATGGGTATCCTAAATCCCTGCTCTGCTGCAATCAAGAAATGATTTAATAGCAGTCATGAGAATGTTGTACTTAATATAACATGAATGTTAGCAATCTACAAACTTTTTACTGCAAAAAAAAAAAAAATACATTCACCTGCTAGAAAAGCCCAATGTATTATAACACTTTCTAATATAATTTTAAAGACACAGTTTCAGGGACAGGCATATTGGGTCTTACAAGTAGTCCTTGGGTTACGACGGCAATTGGGACCATCATTAAGCAATACAGTTGTAGAATATGATGTCACATGACTGCATCACTTAGTGAAAGCAATCCCAGAAGCTAGTGGGAGCCATGGACAGATGAGCACTACAGAGCATGGGTAGGTATCACAAGGTGGCGCTATAAGCATGGGTGATTGCTGCAGGTGGACATTCTGTAGTGTGAGTGGGCAAGTTTCACATGTGCCAGAGTGCAGGTGGATGGGCAAAAAGGCAACAGGAGCAGGAGTGACTTGCAGGAGCAAGTTACAACCTCTTGATTAGCTTCCTCATTGACTTGGCTTGTGGGAAGTCAGCAGGGAAGCAATCAGAAATGGTGATCACATGACCACAGGATGTTGCAACTGTTGTAAGTGGTTACCAGGCCCCCAAATTTGCAACCATGAGACTGTGGGGACACTGTGACAGGTGCAATTTTGAGGACCAGGTATGAATCACCCTCATTCAATGCTATTGTAACTTTGAACGGTTGCTGAAGGAGTGATTGTAATCCAAGGAATACCTGTACTGTTATCCTTATAGCTCAATGTATTAAGTTGTCCCTGTAGTTGTCATGGGAAGACAAATAGCAGTAGACAGACTTCCATTTGGGAGCTTGCAGGGCAATTATAATCTAACTCAGACTCCCACTAATTAACCTATGGCTGCCCTGAGAGATAGCTTGAAAACAGATTTACAGAAAAAAAATTTCCATGGCTGAAGAGACCAGCAGTCCTAGACAAAACAAGGTATTTTACATAGGATGGCGTATGTAAAAAGTAAAAAGCTCCATCCTTTTTACTTCCCAACTAAAATCAACTCACACGTCCACGAACAACACTGATCTTCCCCAATGCCTGTAGCGAACCAAGTCTGCCAAATACTGAGGATCAAAGGTTGGCATCTCCAGAGAATCCACGATATGGAGATCACCCTGCAGGTCGGGGGGGGGGGGGGGGGAATAAGGACCTCTATATTATCCAGAGGCAGGTGAACTATTCCACCAGAAATCCTGTTTCTGGAACCATTTGGGAGTGAAAGAAAAAGGCTTCAGACTGAGCTTTAAGACCCCCACCCATCAAAAGCCTCCATATCTCCCAAGTCAATCAATCAGTTTGACCAAAATATGGCAACATATTCCTGAAGTTTAAACAAAGCTGCACGTTCCTTCTCTAAAACCCTTTGCTCTCCTTCTTAACTCAGATTTCTGTGCAAAAGCATGCAAAACATTTGAAACATCCAACTTAAATGCAGAACACTTAGAAAATAATTCAGCAAAAATGCTCAGAACCAAGTATAGCCTCTACCATTCATTAATACAGCTCATCATTTATCCAGCTTCTGTGCCTACCTGACATAACAGCTGCTTTAACTTCAATACATAGATCCCTTAAAGCAGGTAGAGGCGTACACAAACGCCCATTTTAATTAATCATAGTGGGCTCATGAGAGGCCTAAAGCATTTCTGAACTATACAGAGAGCTGCTAAAGGGAGCATTCAAACTCTTTTCAGTATCAGTACTCCCTACTAAAGGGGACAGCCGTTGGAAAACTAGCTAGGAATCAACCCATCCAGATTCTGATAAGCAGACCATGACGAAACAGGCCTTCACGCTGCAATATGGCCCTCATACCTGCATCTGCTTGCTTGTCAGTGCCACCTTGAGACCGAGGACACGCTCTTTCATGGGAAGCATATAGTAATAGCTGATGGGGCCACGAGGGCCAAAAGCCACACCACCTAAAAGGGGAAAAAAGGAACAGTCAGAGAACTCAAAGAACTGCCTGCCAGAGCGCCACTCTAACACAACTGGGCTGGATGTGAGCAGCAGAACTAAATGGGCAGGGTGATGTTGGGGTTCAAAAACTGGGTTCAAACTGGAGAAACCCTGGCTCAAGGCCACTGCCAGCCTCTGAGGCTCACTGGGTATTTGTGGGCAGTCATGTACTTTCTAGCTATGTACTCCACCAGGATGCTATGAGAAATGAGAACGTTCTGTAATGTTGTTTCCAGGATACACACTGTACAAAGGTAGTTCTCATTTAATGACCAAAAGTTTGAACTGGAAGGTTCTGAGAAAGTAGTACATATGACTGCTCTTGTATTTATGGTCACTGTGGTGTCCCTGTAGTCACATGATGCAGGAACCTGTATCACAATTACCACACATCACTCCATCCCTTGGTCCATTTGCAGCCTTCTTTGCTGGCTTTCTACATGCAAAGTCAGTGGGGGAAGCTCGCAGAAGATCACAAATGGCAGCTTGTGACGTTATTGTGACAATGTTGCAGGATTCACTTAATGATGGCAACTGGAAGTGCTAGAATTTCTGTCATTATAAGCGGCATGGTCATGTGACAACAGGCTTTACGACATCATTTAGTAACAGAAATCCCAATCCCAATTGCCTTTGTTAAGTGAGGACTCTCTGCACTGCCTTCAGCTCTGGAGCAGGAATCTCCAACCTTGGCAACTTGAAGACTTGTGGACTTCAACTCCCAGAATTCCTCAGTCAGCAAAGCTTATTCTTTATTCTGGGAGTTGAAGTCCACAAATCTTCAAGTTGCCAAGGTTGGCGACCCCTGCGCTCTGGAGGATGAGAGAACTTTAATAGACAAATTCATGGCAGTTTTTATGATGGGCTGAGAAAAGAAATCAGAGAGGGGTTTCACCCCCCTGATCAAAAATTGAAACAAATTTCAGGCTTATGGATTTCTAATTCTTTAAAAATATATTTAACAAAACACAGGCTTCCAGAGGGGCCTATTTACAAAAGAAAAAAAAAAGGGGCGGGGGAGGAATCCCATTCCAGTCTGCAGGAAAGCTGTGAAATCAAAAGAAAACTTACAGAAATAAGAAAAAGCAAGGCAAGAAGCAATGATAACCCCAAAATAATATATCTTACAAAGCTATGTATTGCTTTTCTCTGCTGTGGTCTGTTTCAGCTATGGAATTCATCGCTTCCACATAGTTGAAGAAAGTGGGTGGGGGGTTGATGTTAATTGAGTAGCTCTTAGTAGACAAAATATATTATTGTGATAGTTCAAGGTTACACAGTGTGGCGTAGAAAGAATTAAAACTTACATTGGGATTGGTGCATGTGGTCTGGTGATGAGGGAAAAGGGGATGTGTTGTAGCTTGGGACTTTGTGGAGAAGCCGGGAAGATTTAGTTCCAGATTTCCCCAGTATGTGCCAGGTACTGTTCTAATAAAAGTACTTTGAGATGGCGTGTGTCTTGGAGTTACTGACAGGAATGGAATTTCCCTGGAACGCTGACAATAATCCGGAACAGTAATCCACTGACAGTCTGATATATTGGCCACATACCCACCCCCATTTTATTACAAGAAATGGGAAGAGCTGAGAGCCAGAGATAGAACTTTTCACTCACCTCCGTGCCATATAGGTGATCGGATGCTGCCGTGCCGGGCCCTACCCGTGCCTTTCTGCCTCCAGGGTTTCCTACCACCACCACGCATCTCAGCACGTGTCTTGGCATTGGCATAACTCTGGAAACAAAAAGTAAGATCAGAGACTAAAAGCTGGAGCAGGATGCATCAGAAAGGAAGTTCACCAGAATGTTCCATGAAGTTTCTGCTTCTCGTTTCTTTCACTCTCTCAAGACTTTTACAAATTAGCTCAAGTTTTTACCTCTTTGCCATGGATCCAGGAACAATTAAGGCAGAACAGACTGCCTGATAGAAATTCATGGATTAAATCAAATTTGAACCAGGGACTCCCCCTAACAGCTTTTTCAGATAACTTCAATCTGAGGCCTTTTTCTTTTATTCCCAAGTATTAGGAAATGTTTACAATTATAGCACAATCATCAATCTGTCACACAATTTCTGTATTTATACAGAGAAGGCTGGCTCTGCTCATTGCCAGGAGTTCGATCCTAACCGGCTCAAGATTGACTCAGCCTTCCATCCTTCCGAGTGCGATAAAATGAAGACTTAGATCGTTGGGGCCAATTTGCTCATTCTGTAAACCACTTAGAGAAGGCTGTAAAGCACTATGAAGCAGTGTATATGTCTAAGCGCTATTGCTATAAAAAGAATGCATGCAATGATTATGGTAGTTGTCCCTTTTAATATTTTGTGCTGCACAATTAAGGTGTGCATAGTTTTACAGAATAACAATCCTCAAGAATGTACAATCTTAGCTTTTGGTGGTAGTAATATAGTACCCAACCTCCTGCCAAAAATCAATCAACCATAATGGAATTTCACAAGGTGAAAATGTAGATGTGTCTAAATTGTATTCTACAAGACCTGCCACGCTCAGTATTAAGGGCCATTTATGATTTGAGGAAGAAATAATTATTCTCTGGAAATCCATTTTCTAAGGTGTTCAGATTTTGCTCCAAATAGGAAAGCTAGCAGGAGGTTGCAACTTGTACCCATGAGTCACTCCCATTCCTGCTACTTTTTCACCCATTCATCTGCACATTAGGCACTTGCCTGTATCCTCATCTTAAGGTCCAGAAAATGAACAGGTGTGTGATCCTTATGGCTCTAAAGCAAGCCATAGCTATTCACAGAGACAAGTCAACGAGTTTTTCAGTGCTTATGGAAAGATATTCAATGTCCTTAACTGTAATGTATTAAAAATGGTGAAAGCCAAGGTCCATTTGTCCTTTCTTTGGAGTGGGAGAAATATAAGGCTACTTAGATATCCAGATTTATCCAGGAAGACTGTTTGGGAAATGGCAGCATTTTTCATGCAGAGGTACTCCTCTAAGCCTATTGCACACATCTCTCTGGACAGGTAAACTCAGATACAATTGATTATCCAAGGCATCTATATTCAAATACTCACAATTCTTTTGAAATTCTTCTGCCAGATGGCCACGGAATGTAGGATATCAAGGCTGAGAGGAAAAAATATAGAGACATGCTTCAGACAGAAGCAATAGCTAGCAAAATATATCAGAAGCAAACAATGTCAAACAACTGATAGAGGCACAGGCAAACCAGTTCAGTATTAGTGCCCTAGAATTTCTCAGTTGCTCATAGCTCTAATAGCTGAGATATACGTGTATCATATTTTCACTGCCATACAACTCTGACTTCATATGAATTGTATGGTCCAGGACAACAGTCTCACCTGGAAAAAAAAATATCTATCACCTCTTGTGAGGGGAGGGGGATAATGAGATAGCTTGCTCAGTTTCAACAATCTCTGTAATCATGAGCTTTATGGGAGTGTATGGAAATGAATAATACAACAGCCTTTACCGAGGCATCACTGCAAATACATCTGGATGCAGGTCTGCTAAGCCCAGATGCCTAGCATCGTAATGTTGCAATGATTCGATCCAGGCTTGGACTGGCTTAAGGTGTTTGGGAAAGGGGAGGCTGCATTTTCGTAGAATTGGATCACTGGAAACTACTTCAGGAGATTTTTCTAAGAAAGAAAAAGAGAAAAAGACACAGCACAATCATTTCAGAGGATCCTTTAGACGGGATAAAAGAGTTACAGATCATATCTAACTCACAGAGGTAGCCCTCAAGTTACAACTGTAACTGAACCTGGCAATTATGGTTGGAAGTCATGATGGTCGTAATGTATGTCATCATGTGGCCGAACCCAATTTTCATGACCTTTTTTGAAATGTTGGTGAAGTAAATCTATTATTCACTATCGGGCAGTTTTTTTTCCATGAACCAGAAGTAAATGCCAGCTTTTTGTAGGTTGTTTTTGGGGGGTAGGGGATCACAAATTGCCATCACATGACACAAGTAGCTTTTGGGCAGTCTGCCATAAATCGAATACATGTATTACATGTTGAATAATCTATACACACACACACACACACACACACACTTAATGTCAAGGGGGAAAGAACAAAGTATTCCTTATCCAATTTATAAATTCTTGCTTTCTTTGCCGCCTCATCATAGGTGGCTTCTCTAAAAGCCAGCAACAGAATATTTTCCCCAAAAATACAATAGAGGATTTCAGAGTGAAACTGGAAAAATGCTTAAAGGAAACAAAGGCTATTACCAATGTGCTTTACAGAAAAATTAACTGAAATAATTATTACCCATTTCTACATGCTTGCATGAAATATGGAGGGCTAATAGGAGTAGTATAAGTAGTTGTCTGAAGCAATCCGAAGCAGTCCTGCTCAGGGGTGGGATTCAACCGGTGTTACTACCGGTTCGGTGAGAATGCATTTTGCACGGGTGCACAGCGTTTGAAAATCCTCTTTTTTCCTGCTTTTTCAACCTCAGCTGTGCCGGGGAAAGCAGCTAAGGTTGAAAAAGTAGGAAATAAAGGACAGCTAAGAGCCCTGGCAGGCGGGAGGGCCAAACAGACAACCAAAAGGCCATTGCAGCAAACTGGTTCAGTTACTGCTGCTCTTCAGAGCTACCGGTTCTATAGAACCGAGCCGAACTGGTAGCATCCCATCTCTGGTCCTGCTGCTGATGTTACCTAGCTTGGAGACAAAATGTTTAAAAACTAAACAGCAAGCTCAGAGAACAAACCACTGCCAGCATAAGCAGTGGTTCCTCTAAAGAAGCTGTCCTGTCTTAACAAATGGAATATACTACCTGTCTTCTTTGATAGTAATGTGTTGTGCACCAAAGGCAATGTGAAGCATCTGAAAGACATTTTTCACAAAACCTTTTTTTCCACAAAAAATTGAAAAGGCAACTGCAAGTAAAATAGTTGTGTGTATATACTTATGCAAATGTAAGCCTTGAAAGCAACCCTGTGATATTTCCCAAATTGTCTCTGTTTAAACACTTTACTCACAAATTGCTAATTTTGCTAATAATATGTTTTCTGAATAACCTATTTCAAATACATTGCTCATTGCTAATATGGACACATGAAAACAGAGAAATGGGAAAGAAAATTTCACCTAAAAACCTCCAAACATGGATGAACAATGATTTTTTTTTCTGGAGAAATTCTAAACCATAACAATTTCATTTCCTCAACTGATCGATATCGCATCACATATCTGAGTCATTTAAACAAATGAATAATGTAAATTGTAACCTGACTCAACTAGAAGAGAACAGTTTTGGATAGGATGAGTTTCCCTTTTTTTAATTAGGGAAAAAGTAGTCTCTTATATTTGTTAAACATATTTTTTTTTTGTCTGAAAAGCTGACCATAGGAATTGTCACAAGGTTACTTCAAAAGATTTGGAATCAGAAGACTCCAAAATATTTATTAAATAAGTTTTTGCAAAATAATATTGGAAAAGTGCAAAAAAAATATTCCCTACTGCACATCACAGCTTGGAAAGGGCACCAGTATTTGATACATTCAATTAACTTGTACCAATAGAATATCAATTATGCTGTTGGCCCAAGGTTGGGGAAAGTTGGCTTCTAATCTAATTTCATTCTGCCATAGAATTCAGTTAGTTACCCTGGTCTAGCCACTAACTCTCAGGCTAACAGTTCATATAATTGCTGCTGTCCTTGTGGTAATGGAGAAGAACCCCAAGTATAAATTTACATACATAGAAGTAAACTATGCTCTCATGAAATAAACTTACTTTGCAATGAAGATTCATGCACCACAGCAGCTGGACCATCTACTTTGCCAACCAAACTTTCTTCTTTTTGTTCTTTTGACAATGTAAAAATAAGCTTGGGATAGAAAATGAATTAAATATTATCTCCAGTGCAAAGATTGTGTTCAAGCAGAATGATAAATCATATTAAAGCATGAGAGAAAAAAAAATGACTGATAAAAAGCCAGGGTCATAGCTAATTCTCTTTTTCCCCAGTTGGCTAAAACAGGAATAAGCTAGAATTCAGTTTCACATTAGCAGCTGTTTTTCAGTTACTGCAAACTGGAAATTGTGGTTAAAGCAAACAGTCGTTAAATAACCCAGGGTTGTTGTTCAATTGTTCAACAAGTGAGTAAAGGAAAAATGACTCCAGAAATTTTGGACTATAACTGACAAAATGCCCAACTATTGGTATTTTGGCAGGCCAGGCCATGGGGTAACAATAGTTCCAAGTTAAAACATGTACAGAGAACCCTGACCTGTGAACTAACTACCTTCTGCAAATGAAAATTACAGCACTGTCCAAACACAGCCAGTGTGATTAACTATGGTTCAACATTTTGTGGAAATGCTGCAACTAGGGTTAACTCAGTAAACCAGTGTTGTTATTAATAAATAATAAACACCCAACATGAGTACAATGCAAGAAGATATCACTTTCCCATAAAGCCTACCAATGCCTTTGCAGGTTTTCTGCAAAGTAGCAGTGCTCAGATGCATTGGACAAGTCCCACAATCCCAAGTTGCACCTCTTTCAAAAGTGCTACCTGAAAAAGAGGTCATGTTCATGCAACTTGCTAAAACATAAGTATCTTCTTAATCAAGATTACCTGAATTAAACAGAATTAACTGGGATTATAAATAACCCCAAAGTAAAACAAGCTTTGATTTAGAGTGTTCTGTGAATTCTTATCTATTAAGAGAGTTTACTCTTATAAACATATAATTCTTAAATGAGATCTAGAGTGATGTAGAAAACAGATACTTATCAAGAAGTCACAAGCATGAATCCCTTCAGATATTACATTCATGTTGTGATCTTAGATAAGTCATTATCTCAATTTAATTGTCTCATAGGGATGTTATGATGATGATTCATAAAAAGAACCATGGAAGAAATTATTTTAAAATGATAAGCAAGATAGAAAATGAAATAAACAGCTGCTAAATAAATAAAAGGAAAAGAAAAGAAACTTTGTGACCAAAGTTTTATGCAATATGAGACTATGCAATGGATTTCTTATGCATAGATTCCTGTGAACTTTGGGATCACCCAGGATTCTTCTAATCTCAGAAGATGTAAACATAATGGCTGGACTCATACAACATAAATAACCACGGAAAACACAAATATAGACTCAGTTTGGTGTAATGATTAAGACATCTTAATCACTAAACACCTGGACACTACTTTAGTCACAAAGCCAGCTGGGTGACCCTGAACCAATTACTTTAGTTTAGACCTAGGAAGGAGGCAATGGAAAACCAATTCAAAAAAACCTTGCAAAGAAAAAACTCGGGACTTGTCCAGGCAGTTTCTGAGAATTGGGGATGATTGAATGGAAGGGGGTAAATAAACACAACTATTCCACTCAATAACGCAGGGGTCTCCAACCTTGGCAACTTTAAGAGTCGTGGACTTCAACTCCCAGAATTCCCCAGCCAGCCAAGCTGGCTGGGGAATTGTGGGAGTTGAAGTGCACAAATCTTAGTTGCCAAAGTTGGAGACCCTGCTTAACCTATGCTAAGTTTGCACATTACACTGATCCATAAACTGACTGCAGAACTGGATTCAACACACTAATCTGAAATGTGGCCGTTCTCCTGGGAACTGAGGTCACCCAAACTTTGTAACTATTTTACCTTATTATATCAACAATCCTGGGATATGGAGCCCGATTTATTAAAAATCTTCTTTAGGTGGTGAATTGTATGCTTACACTACCATAAATCCCAACTGTGAAGAACTAAAATCACCTAATTTAGGGTGAATTAATTCAATGCCCATCGAACAATTTATTGCCATAAAGTAATGAGACAATTTAAAAAAAATAGTTATTTGTTGAAAAATGGAAACCCGTGCATAGAACCAGGATCCCACCCCCCTGCACAGATATATAGCCAGAAGCTCTGATACCATGCCAGTAGGCTTTCTCAGGGGTCATCTAACGCAGGCGTCTCCAACCTTGGCAACTTTAAGCCTGGCGGACTTCAACTCCCAGAATTCCCCAGCCAGCAAAGCTGGGGAATTTTGGGAGTTGAAGTCCGCCAGGCTTAAAGTTGCCAAGGTTGGAGAACCCTGATGTAACAAACCCTTACGGGGCCTCGTTCCTTGCACAAATTCTTCCCGTCCGGCTTCTCTCACTCTCTCTCTCTCTCTCACCCGCGAAGCAGCTCTCCGGCTCGACAACGGAGCCAACAAGCGGATCATCCCGGCGAAACTCCTTCGCCTCGAAATAAGCAAAGGGACATGCACACCCGGGGGCATAGCGCTTCCGGCTCGGAGTGATGACGTCACCCTAAACAAAGTGTCAGTGCAGAAACATTAAAAAGTGCAGGAGGGTAGGGGAAGGTCTTGGAGGTATTTTTGAGTTTAAAGAGGATTCTGAAGAATGCATTAAACACTGTAAAAACGAGGGAGCTCCCTCCAAGTCATTCATATATGTATGTATGTATGTATGTATGTATATATATATAGTATATGCATAATATGCATACTATTCTGTCGTCAACGGAAGTAGTCTTTTTTAACCGGAAGTTCCCTCTCACTCACCACGACCTCTCTCTATGATCCGTATAAGCTACACGCGTTTTGAAGAAGCTCGTGGCGGGAGCTAAACTTCTTGTGGGCGTGGACCAGACGCAGAACAAGACGGAAGTCGGGAGAGGAGAGGAGGCAGAAATCCACAGTCAAATCCCTGCTTCGTCACCAAATTCAGTACATAGCCCTGGGGGTTGATATCAATCAGTTTGTGTTTAATCCACTTCACAGGATTGTTGCAAAAAAAACAATTTAAAGGTTAGCAGATAACTGTATTTTGTTCCCAGTGGAGAGGAAAGAATAAAAAAATGAATACAGAATATAGGAATAATAGAAGAGAAAGAATAAAATGGTTATTATCAAGTATGTTTTGCCTGTGTATATTGTTTTGCTTGTCACTAAGTTAGAAATAATGAACATTGTAAAAAAAATCCCACCCCAAGAAGTTGCGCTTTGTGTTCACTATATCCTTAATGCAATTTCAAAACAATTTCGTTATGGCCCATCTTTTTATTCAAGACTGTGTTCCTAAATATTTGTAATATGTTGCTTTTATGCATTATATACATTTTATTTATTAGAATTTGTCAAACAAAAATGAGAACAAGAATAAAAAAGAAGATACAATGACAGGAACAATAGGCACCTTAGTGCACTTATGTATGGCCCCTCTACTGACCCCTTAAGTATGAATTAAGGTCCACTTAAGTCAATTTGTGACTGAAAATGTGAAAAATTGTAGCGGAGGCAACTGGATCAGGTAGGGCATTCCAGACTTTTGACAACTCTATTACAGAAATGTTTACAACCAAGCTTAGAACAATTTACACTGAGTTTAAAGCGGTTGTTCATACGCCTATTATTGCAATTAAAACAAAAAAAAAGTCATTTACAGGTAAAGCATTACTTCATATAATTCTGTATGCAATACCTAGGTCTGACTGCAAGTGACACAGTTCCAAGTTATCCAAGCCAAGAATTTCGAGTCTAGTAGCATAAGGAATTCTATTGTGTACAGAAGAGTGCAAGACTTTTCTTGTAAAATACTTCTGAACCCGCTTAAATTGTATTGATCTCAGATGTGTGGTGGGGATTCTGAACAATTGAACAATACTCTAAGATTGGCCTTGTGTACGTTTTATAAGCTCTAATTAACTATTCAATGTTTCCAGAAAAAAAGCTTTGCCAAAGTAAATTTACAACTCTATATGCTTTTTATATGTATGCTTTTTTAAATATATGCTTTTTTAGCAACGCTGTTTACAGTGAACTTTGGAGCACAGGTTGTCAGAGATAAGTACACCCAGGTCCTTGACAAAGTGAGGGTCATCTGCTAGATGAATGCCACCTTGTTATACTTAACATTCTGATTATGTTTACCAATATGCAAAACAGAACATTTATTAATCAAAATTTGAAGTTGCCAAATAGATGACCATTCAAACACATCGTCGAGATTACTTTGCAGAACAATAGAATTATCTGTAGTATTGAATAATTTTACATCTTCGGCAAAAAGGACGCAATTGCTTTTAAGTTGATCATATGAATTGTTTTTTTTTAACAAAGTTTTTATTTTTTACAACAAACATATGAACAAAACATAAAAACAAAAAACCCTCTTTAAATTATATACATACAGTGTGTCAGTTGGTAACAATCTTTTGTACTATCCTTTTTTTACCATTACTCACAAGTTATATAAATTCCCACCTTATCGGTCTAGCTTGTGCTTATATAATATCAATTATTAAACATTCGTTTTACTATTTTCTATCATTTTATATGAGATATTCTAATTTTCATTATGATTTAATCTTATACATTCGTCCAATGGTTATATATTTTATATTGTATTCTTTATCAATCTATTAACTTTTATTGTAAGGCTTACTAATCTATTTCTTTACCATGTCTTTTTATCTAACCATTGATAAAATAAATCCCATATCATATAAAATTGTTTATCCTCTTGTTCTCTAATTTCAAATGTCAATTTACTCATTTTGGCACATTCCATGAGTTTCTTAATAATTTCCTCCTGCATAGGTATTTTTTCATTTTTCCAATTCTTAGCAAATACAATTCTAGCCACTGTTAAAACATTTACAATCAATCAAATATTTCAATTCTTTACAATATATTTCTGGTATAATTCTCAATAAAAATATATAAGATTTAAAGTCTATGTATTGTTTTGTCATTTTTTCTAACCATGTGTGGATTATAATCCAATATCTTTTTGCATCCGAGTATGTCCACCACATGTGGTAATATGAACCAGGTATCTGATGACATTTCCAACATTTATCCGATTTATTCTTGAACAACCTCGCAATTCTCGTCGGGGTAAGTGCCACCTGTAAAACATCTTGTACAAATTTTCTTTATATGCAGTTGACATAGTCATTTTATAATTTTGAGACCACAATTTTTGCCATTTATCTAAGTCAATCCCATATCCGAAAATTTTCCCCCATGCAATCATTGTTTCCCTTACTTGTTCTTCCTCTAATTTAAACTCTAGCAAATGTCCATAAAGTTTTTGATAACTTTTTCATCAGTACCTGTCAAAATTTTATCTAAAACAGTCAATTTATGATAGATACCTTCTGTTTTAACAAATCTAGATTGTATTTGGAAATATGAAAACCAATTCATTTTTACACCTTGTTCTTCCAACACTTGCATAGATATAAGTTCACCCCTTTTTCATTCAATATCTCACCATATCTAACTGTTTGTTCCTTTTTATATATTATTGGATAGGAAAAAGCTTCAATAGTAGATAACCATAGCGGAATTTTTAAATAATATTGCTTTTTTATCTTCTCCCAGTTTAGAAACAATGCTTCTTGAATATAATGTCTTCTAAAATACCCCTGCATTTTAGTTCCCTCATACCAGAAGAAGGCATGCCACCTTAACAGCAAGTCATGTCCTTCTAAATTCAAAAGTCTAGTATTCCTTAGTGTTATCCACTCCTTTACCCACATCAGACTTGTCGCTTGGTAGCATAATTCCCAAATGGGCAAAGCAAATCGTCCTCTTATTCTTGCATCTTGTAGCAATTTAAGTTTTATTCTCGCTTTCTTCCCCTGCCAAATGTATTTTAGCACTATTTTGTTTAAATCTTCAAAAAATTCTTTCCCTAATCTGATTGGAATTGTCTGGAATATGTATAAGATTCTAGGCCAGTGTTTCCCAAAGTGGGTGGTACCGCCCCCTGGGGGTGGTGGGATGCCTTAGGGGGGCGGTAGGAGGCAAGGGGGCCGGCAGGGGGGCGCTAAGATGTGGCAGGGGCGCGTTCGAGGCGCCAGCTCTGCAGGCTCACTAACTGCCAGCCATGCAGCCCATTGACTGTTTCATTGCTTTGTAGCCGGCGCCTCAAATGTGGAACTGGCGTACAATGAGTCTTGCCAAGCCTGGGAGGGGGAGAGAGGTGGGAGGTGGTGGAAAGAGAGCGCCTTAAGCTTGCAGGCTGCCCTCTCCAGTGGAATTGGCAGAGGCACGCCAGAAGGCCTGAAAGCAAAACCCTCCCAAGGCGCACAGTGAAAGGGGTGGGTGGTCTGGCATTAGGGCCCCCTTCCCCAGAGAACAAGGGATCGCGCAGCACCCTCCCGGCCTCTGCCTCTCCAGCCAGCCGAACTTGCATGCAGGATGCAGGTGGGTGCAGCTGCGGCTTTCCAAAGCGTGTGGCTCGGTTCAGTTTGGCTCTATCTGGCCATTGCAGACCTAGAAACTAGCCTCCCTCTGCAGCCTGGTTCTTCCATCTGAGCCCTGCGCTTGCTTGCTTGCTTGCTTGCTTGCTTGTTTGCTTGCTTAGTTTCCAAGCTATCGTTCCCTCTACCTCTGCTGGTCTAGGCTGCTTCCACATGCCTTCCTCTTCCCGGGCAGAGCATAAAGTTGGGAGTCTCTGAGCGTGTGCAGAGTACCTCCCCTTGCTTGGCCCGATGGAAGTGGACCTTGGGTTGAAGCAATGAGGGTGAGGTCAGCTGCATCGCTGCCCCGGGGAGATTGGCATTTCAAAATTGGATGCCAAAGGGGGCTGGAGAAGGGGCAGAGGGGCAGCTGCTGCAGAGGGACAGTTGCAGGGAGCTGCAGAAGGGGCAGGGGGCAGCTGCAGAAGGGGCAGAGGGGTAGCGGCATTAAGGAGCAGGAAGATCTTAGCCACGGTTTATGAGGCCAGTCATAAATCAGAACACTTGCTAAACAACTGGCCATTAAGTGAGGACCATTTGTATTTGGTTTGCCAGTCACCTGGCCACATACACCCAGTCACATGACCACCAAATCATACCTACCCCATCATGTGACCAGCAAGCCATGCCCAGCCAGCAAGCCACACCCACCCAGTCACATGACCAGCAAGCCATGCCCACTCAATCACATGACCAGCAAGCCACGCCCTCAAATTAGGCCACACCCACAGAAATTTGAATCCCACCCCTGGGTGGGTTGAGTTTGAGGATGAGTTTGTAGCACCAACAGGGCGGTGGACTGAAAAAGTTTGGGAACCACTATTCTAGGCAATACATTCATCTTAATTGTAGAGATTCTCCCAATCAGTGATAATTGTAAATTTTCCCATTTTATCAAATCTGTTGCAATCTGTTGTTTAAGTTTGAAATAATTGTCCTCCTTAAGTATGTTACATCTTGGTGTTATATGTATCCCTAAAGGCTAGGTCCCACTGGCCGATGGACGCAAAACATATGCAGAAAGGACACAGTGGACGAGCAAAATTTCAGGGGTGGCTCCATCCCTTTTCATCCACTCCAAAAAGTGGTGAAAATTTGCATAAACAGAATGGAAAAGAACGGACGTGGGTAGTATGTAGCAGGGATGTTAAACGGATGTTGATCGGAAGCCTAGCGGATGGAAGCGAATGACAGCTCTGAAGGGGTTCCGGGTAGAATTTCGAAGCGGACGCATAGTGGAAGGGGCGGATGCACAGCGGATGAAGCGGATGCATCACGTACGCCTATAGGAAACAAAGGGGATGCTGCGCGGATGTGCTTGCAGGGAGTATGAATTGGGTCCACTCCGCGGATATAAAAAGATGCAGCACGCATACAAAATAGTCTATTCTGACTCAATAGTCTCAGAGACTGAGTTGTTTACTTGTTTAATAAAGTTTATCTTTGCTTAAGACACTTAATATAGTTTACTTGGTTCATTTTGCTAATTTAATAAAGTCATAAAGTTTACCTAAGAAAGTTAATAAAGTTTATCTTTGCTTAAGACACTTTGTTTACTTGGTTCATTTTTTTTACTTAATGAAGTGTTGGTGAAAACTTTGAAAAAATGGTTAAGCCTTTGCATGCTTGTGGGATAGATAAGGATAGTTGTGGGATAGATAAACCTCCAGTGCAACCATAGTGGGACTGTATGGTCCACCATCCTAGCGATCCAGATGATTTTCTCCCCCTTTTTATAGAAAATATTGGTTGTCCGCTAGGTGTCCTTCTACATACTCTAGACATACTGCAGACATCCTAAATATACGAGATACATCCCAGATACAAACGTTTTGTCTGTTTTGAATACTTTATATACGAGATGGATAAGCTTACATCCTTTTTATTTCCATGCTACTAACGCTGTGTAGACGTTCCGTGTACTTTTTGTTTCCTCCCTCTTTCTGTTTTCAGCTGCAGCGGATGTGAGTTGATGGGATGGCCAGAGGATGCAGAGAGGATACAGCGGACATTTAACGGATGATAACGGACATAGAACGTTTGTTTCCCGTATATATCGTGGATGTACATTGTACGCGGCAGAAGGTTCATCCGTTCACAAAGTTTTGTGCAGCTCAAAACTTCTTGCGCGGATGAAATTGCAGTGGACGGATGCTCAATGGATAGAGCGTATGAAACATGTATGCAGTGAATACACAACGGATACATAGTGTTTTCCAAAGGATGGCAAGCTTTTTTTTATGTTTTACATCCTCTTGGCATCCATAAATACAGTGGAACCGGGCCTACGTGACCTGGATTCCCAAAACTTCCTCCAATTCTTTCTTTCATCTTACTAATATGTTCTTTGCTGAAATCTTTGTTTTGTCTTTATTTATTTTCAGACCTGCTACTTTCCCATACTCTTCTATCTTTTCTATTAATTTAGGTGCAGACTTCAATGGATCCTCTAATATAAATACCAGGTCATCTGCAAAAGCTTGTAATTTATACTCTTCTTTTTTAATTTTCATTCCTTTTATTTCTTTTTCTTCTCTGATGTTCCTATTCAGCACTTCCAGTGTTAACGCAAACAACAGAAGCGACAGTGGACAGCCTTGTCTGGTCCCTTTTCTTATATCTATAGAGTCTGTTAACTTTCCATTAATTATAACCTTTGCACTTTGTTTATGATATATCGTTTCTATGGCTTGAGTAAAATTTTTACTAAAACCCATTTGGTCCAATTGTAACAGCATAAAATGCCAATTCACATTATCAAAGGCTTTTTGTGCATCTATAAATCAGAGCCATTTGTTTTTCAGGATGTGCCTCATAGTATTCCAGTGTATCTAAAATTATTCTCATTTTATATTTAATCTGTCTCTTCGGCAGAAATCCATTTTGTTTAAATATCCTTTCAGTCTTTCTGCCAGAACTGAAGCGAAGATTTATAATCTGAATTTAATAGGTCTGCAATTTTTAACTTGCTGTGGGTCTGTGTCCTCCTTTGGTATAAGTGTGATATATGCTTCTGACCATGTTTTGGCTATTTTCTTCTTTGTCATAACTTCATTCATAATTTCTAATAAATGAAGATTCAATGTTTCCTGGAATGTCTTATAAAAATTCCACTGGCAAACTGTCTGGACCTGGTACTTTCCCAATGTTGTGCTTTTTTAAAGCTTCTGTTAATTCCTTCATTGTTATGTTACTTTCTAACATTTCAATACCTTTGGGTATCTGAGGCAAATTTGCTTCGTATAAGTATTGTTGAATTCTTTCTTCCTGAACATTCTCTTGATGGTACAGTTTTCCATAGTAATCTTGAATAATTTCTTTTCTTCTCCGCATTTCCCTAGCATACATGTCCTTGTTCATTTATCAGTTGATTTATTCTTCTTGGGTCTCTTTCCTTTCTCAATTTATATGCTAGCCATCTACCTAGTTTGTTTGCATCTTCAAAATAGTTCTGCTTAGCATTTTTAATTTTTTGTGCTATTTCTTCTTTTTCCATTAGCCCCATTTAATGTTTCATTATGTCAATTTTAATTTTAATGTCCTTTTTTTGTGGAAATTTCTGTAGTTCTTTTTCCAACTTCTTGTAGTTATCTTCCAATGTTTTAAAGATTTTTTTTCTGTTTTATATTTCTTTTCCTTCTTTTCCATTATCAAGCCTCTTGTATAAGCCTTCATCGTGTCCCAGAAATTCTGTAATGATGTATCCTCTTTTGTATTTTCTTTAAAGAAAAAAGTCAATTATTTCTCAATTTTCTGTTTAAAGTCTTTTTCCTTTAATATCATATAATTTAAAGTCCATCTAGATCTCCTTTTTTGTCCTTTCCATAGAAGTGTTATTGGTTTGTGATCTGTTTAGGTACTTGCTTCTACTTCAATGTCTTGTATGTTAGAAAGCAATTCTGTTGACATCCATATCATATCTATTCTAGACCATGATGCATGTCTATTTGAATAAAAGGTATATTGTTTATTTTCCGCATTTCTCAATCTCCAGGCATCTTTTAAGTTTATCTCATCTACCATTCAGAAAAGGATTTTGGCAATGTCTTTCTAGTTTTCTTTGCTGTTTTTGTGTTTTATAGTCCAATTTGTCATTTATTATTCCCTTAAAATCTCCCATCAGACAGATATTAGCATAGTCCAGTTCAATTATTTTCTTATGTAATTTCCTGTAAAAATCTTCTTGATTATCATTTGGGGCATAAATTGCAATTAAAAGTGTCTTTAAATTATTGTCCATTATCTCCACCATCAAAATCCTTCCATCATCATCTGTATATATTTGTTCTGCAGGGATTGTATCTCTAATGTATAATACCACTCCTCTCTTTTTACAGTGTGTCAACGCTGTAAATAATTTCCCTAATTTTTGTTGTTTCAATATATAATCATGTTGTTTTTTAATATGTACTTTTTGTAGGCAAATTATATCAAATTTTAATTTCTCTAATTAATATAGAAATGGAAAAAGGATGATTTAAAAAAAAAATAGGAAAAAAAAAGATAGAAATCTGTATATTCCCCTTGCTAAAAAGGTAAAACAAAGGGAGGAGGGAGGGGGAAAAAAGTAGTATTATTCTTGCATCAAAGGACCCAAGTCCAAATATAGAAATCCAATGGGGAGGGGAATAAAAAAAAAAGGAAAGAGAAAATTCAATTCTGTCAATAAGCAAAGCACTGCCACTATATGTTCGAGGCTCTTTACTAAATCAAAAAACAAAATTACCAGTTCTCTTTTCAAAGTCACTTCAATCTTCTTTCTTCAATTTCAAATCCAGACTCCAGCTATCAATAGTTCCACAGAAGAGCACCTGCAAACAATTTACATGCTCTTCCCGCTATCGTACCCAATGAAAAGCACAGAGTCCTTGAATGTAATACCAAATGTATCAACAAGAAAGGAAAACAATGTATCCAAGCCTCCAGGTGGCAGTGCTACTTATTTTCCTTTCCTTTCCCTTCCTCTCTAATATTAAAACCAAGAATAGAAAAAATAAAAAGAATCTAAAATTATTAAAAACAAGAGGGAAAAAAAACTTTTCCAAAGAGTTATTTGAAAGGAAAAAATTAAAATTAAAAAGGAAAGACCAGTCCATTTAAAAATTGAAAAGTTTTTACAAAATCCAAAGTTCCAGTAAAAAGAAAGAAAAAACCTTCAGGTTTAATTTGTGCTTAATCTCGCTGCTTAAGGGCCTGTCACATAGGCCGATAGATGCAAAAAGTATGTAAAAAGGACACAGCGGATGAGAAAATTTTCCATCCGTTGTTATCCGCTCTCAAAAGTGTCCCAAATTTGCATAAACAGAGCAGACAACAATGGAAAGGAACGGACGGGGGGAGGACGTAGCCAGGATGTAAAGCGGATGCTCCACGGAAGCCTAGCGGATGGAAGCGGATGGAAGCGGATGGATCCGCAGGGCTTCCAGGGGAGAACAGCAAAGTGGACGCGCAGCGGAAGGAACGGATGCCGAGCGGATGCCGAGCGATGCAGCAGATGCATCACGGAAGCCTAGCGGATGCCTAGCGGATGCCTAGCGGATGCAAAGCATTCACTGCGCATGCGGGGAGGATGCATTGCGTCAGCCCCGCGGATATAAAAGGATGCAGCTCGCAAGCAGGTCACCATTCAGAGGAAAGACCTGCTGCCAGACACATCTCCAGCCAACAACCATGGGGAAGAAGAGGAAGCCTGTGCCATCTTCTGCCAGCCCTGGCAAGAAGGACAGGGCCACCATCCCACCCCTGGCGCTGACTCTGCTTCTGCTGGGGCTTCTGCTGCTCGGGCTGACTCTGCTGGTGCTGGGGCTTCTGCCGGTGCTGCTCCTGGTGCTGGTGCTTCTGCTGGTGCTGACTCTGCTGGCATTGTTCCTGGTGCTGGTGCTTCTGCTGGTGCTTATTCTGCTGGTGCTGCTCCTGGTGCTGGTGCTTCTGCTGGTGCTTACTCTGCTGCTGATGCTCCTGGTGCTGCTGGTCCTGCTGGTGCTCCTGGTGCTGCTGGTCCTGCTGGTGCTGATGGTCCTGCTGATGCTGCTGGTCCTGCTGGTCCTGCTGGTCCTGCTTTTGCTGCTGCTGTTGTTGTTGCTGCTGCTGCTGCTGGTGTGGTGGACCAGCCCCTAGAACCTCAAAGCCTTTCTGATGAGGGCCCAGAAGGCCCTGCCAGAGGGAGGAAGAGGCAATCACGCGATAGGGAGAGGAGGCAGTACTCCATCGGAGAGGAACATGATGAGGTGCTCAAATGGCTGAGGGAGAATGAGTACCTATGGCGGAAGGGACACAGGCTCTATCGAGACACCAAGAGGAAGCAGGCTGCTTGGAGAGAGAAGGCGGAGAGCCTGGGCTACACTTCGGAGGTGCTCCTCGGCTGGTGGAAGCACATGCACACCTGGTACGGGAAGCTGCACCTCAAGAAATCTGGCCAGGCCACGGTCAAGCTCACCGACCGGGAGACCTACGTGATGGTCAAGTGCAGCTTCTTGGAGGGTGAGGTCCGCCACCAAGGAGCAGCCCCTCTGTCTACCCTCTCTCTCAGGCAGCCCACAGAGAGCCAGTCCTCTTCTGGCCAAGAGTCAGCTCCTGTGTCCAGGCAGGTATCTGTGGAGCGCCCCATGATGGAGACCCCCCCGACAGTTGCACTCCCCATGGTGGAGTGCGTGGAGGACACCCTGACGCAGTAGGAGCAAGGAGAGGGTGCTGACACCAGAGACCAACCCACACCCACATCCAGCTCCACCTCCACAGAAGGCAGGCAGAGAGGCAGACCGGAGGGGCAGAGCCACACTATCCTGCTGGAGATCAGGGACACCATCAAAAGCAGCGTAGATCTCCTCTCGCAGCTGGTTTACACCAACATACCATCCTCAAACCGAAAGCCCTTCCTCACCTATGTTAACGAGACCCTCATGGACATGTCCGAATCACAGTACCAGGTGATAAAGGAGAGGATCACAGGTCTTCTGCACAACCCTCCAGGCCCAGCTGAACCTGCTCCGACCCAGTCCAGGTCTGCTCCTCCACCCCAGGTGATGTCACTGCCCTTCCAAGGCTTTCCACAGGCCCTCACCTACCAAGGCTATGGCTACCAGGAGTTCCAGCAGAACAGGCAGCCCTTCCCAGTCCAGGCACAGGTACATCGTACGCCACCGATGCCACAGATGCCACCCATGCCACAGATGCCACCCATGCCACAGATGCCACCCATGCCTCACCTCGCTCAGCTGCAGACCAGACAGCCTCACTACACTCCTCCTTCCTCCTTCCTCCACCCAAGCCCAGCCTCAGAACATCTGTCATCGGTCTTGGGACTGACACCCCATGTCATGGAGGGAGGGGCTCTCAACATCACAGGACTGAGCCAGTTCACTGAGAGCTTCCTCCACACACCATCCCCTGTTGTCCTCTCGGGGCCAGGCACCCCAATGATGCCTCAGACCAGCAATCCAGCGGCAGCCACCTCCACAGCACCTGGACCCTTCACCCCTGAGATTATGGGCACGCCTCAGAGTGACTGAGAAGAGTGCCAGAGACTGGGTTGCTACCTGTTGACTTTATCTTTGCTTGCCTCCATTCACCAGGCTCCATGTCCCCATTGCCTTGTTGGCGGTCCACAAGCCTGTTCTGCAACACTGGGTAGCGGGTGCGCATGAGATTGTGCAGGATGCAGCAAGCTTCCACGATGTTCCTCATGGTCTCTGGGCGATGCTGCATGGTGGTGAGAAGTACCTGGAACCTGTTGGCCAGGATGCCAAAGGCGTTCTCCACCACCCGCCTTGCCCTGGACAGCCTGTAGTTGAAGATCCTCTCTTCACGGGTGAGGCATCTGGAAGTGTAGGGCTTCATGAGGTAGATTCTGAGGAAGAAGGCGTCATCCCCCACGATGAAGTAGGGCACATCTTGTGTGTCATTGGGCAGGGGGTTTGGATCTGGGAAGCCCATGATGAGGTTGCATTCCAGCTGCTCCTTGAGGTGACTGGCATTGTATACCTGGGCATCTGAAGATGACCTATTGCCTGAAGCATCGATGTACATGAACTTGTAGTCAGCATCGACCATGGTGAAGAGGATGATGCTGAAGAAGCCCTTGTAGTTGTGATAAGTGGACCCTGAGTTGGCTGGCGCTTTGCAGGCCACGTGCTTCCCATCTATGGCTCCAACGGTGTGGGGGAAGTTCCACTTCTGATACCACTGCTCTGCAACTTTCTTCCAGCCTTCTTCAGTGGAGGGGCACTGGAGGAGCTCCTCCAGGTATTCTTCGATGATGGCCTGCACCACTTCTCTGACCACAATGCTGATGGTGTTGTGTGGCACCCTCCAGGCATACTGCATGCTTCTATACGTGGTCCCGGAGGCCAGGTGGCGCAGAGTCAGTGCCACCTTCAGCCCAGGGTCCAGGCTGGGCCGGAAGTTGGTGTTTGCCTTGGTCAACCTGGGTCTCAGCTGCTCCACAACTTTGTCAAACATGGCTGGTGGAATCCTCATGAAGTTCTGGAATGCACGAGGGTCTTCGTTCCTCAGTTCCACCATCAGCTTGTTATACAGTCCATACTCGGCTCTTCTCGTGATCCATCTTCGGACCCAGACACTTCTTGGACGCCTTCTTTTCTTCCCGTAGAACAGGTGAAAGAGCCTGTAGAGGGCTTCGCACTGTTGTAGAACGATGGCAACTACCAAAAGGAGTGTGCGACGATCCATGGTGGAGATGACTGGATGCTGTGGAAGAGCAAGAGCAAGATGAAGGCTGAAGAGATCTGCACAGCAGGACTACTGGACTGAAAGTGAGATCCAGGTGATTTCTACCCCTTTTTATAGGAAATATAGGTTTTCCGCTAGGTGTCCTTTTGCATCCTCTAGACATCCTGCAGACATCCTAAATATCCGAGATACGTCCCCTATACAAACGTTTTTTCCGTTTTAATGCTTTGTATGTGAGCTGCATCCGCTTTCATCCTTTCTACATCTGTGCTACTAATGCTGCGTGTCCGTTCAGCGTCCGTTTTCCGCTGGAGTGGATGTGAGTTGTTCGGATGCGCAGCGGATACCTAGCGGATATCGCGGACACGTAATGGATGACGACGGACGTATAACGGATGTTCCCCGTATGCGTAGCGGATGTATAACGGACGCGTTGGATACTTCATCCGCTCAAAAAGTTTTGTGCAGCTCAAAACTTTTTGAGCAGAGGAAATCACAGTAGACGGATGCTGGACAGATAGAGAGTATGAAAAATGGACGCAGTGAGTACAGAACGGATGCATCGCGTTAACCAATGGATGGCAAGTGTTTCTCTCCATTTTACATCCTCTTTCCATCCGTTGGTGCTGTGTGACATGGGCTTCAAGCACTTTTATCTTCACTTTTAAATTTAATTTTTAGTCTTTTAGGGTGTTCTCTCCAGAAAAAAATAAGTTGAAAATTATCTCACCAAACTGACACACTTTCTTTCCAGGTTTCTTCTGTTCCGGAGCTGTCCCTGCTTCAGCAGCTTTAATGGCTGCCTCTCCACCATAGGAAAAAACAACTTCTCCTGGATCTACCGGGGACTTTGCGATGTCCCTGGGATCAACAGGATATGCCCTCCTCAGTCACTGTCTCTACAGGACAGTTTCGGTCCATTGGGACCATCCTGCAATGGAGATATCAGCAACGATCTTAAAGATCGCATGCTGTACCATCGTGACACCAGCTCTGCCCTCCTTGATCACATAAATTGTTAATAGAGCAAAAAAAAAGTGTGGGACCAAAAACATTGCCTTGCGGAACACCACTGTTAACTGATGCAGGATTAGACAGCAAGTTCCGTATTTTGACTTTCTGCATTCTTTTAGACAGAAAAGCAGCAATCCACTTGTGCAAAGATCCTGAAATGCCATAAGAGTTTAATTTCAACAGCAGTTTATTATGTACTACTGTATCAAAATCCTTACAAAAATCTATGTAAATTGCATCTACAGCTTCACCTTGATCAAGACATTATATGTATGGTGAAGTTGAAGCCTTTTCAGAAGAAAAAATGAAGGGGGAGGTAATTCATTTATTTATTATACATAGATACCCCAACATTTTTCTCTAATGGATAAAAAAGGTCAACCTGCACAGGAAGAAGTGTAGCAATTGACGTAGGATTAGTTGGCCAAAAGTGGTCTTTGTTATAGCTGTCACCTGTGATAGCTGAGGATCAAGGTGACAGCTGAGGATCAAGGAGCAACTCTCTGACAGCAACTATATTAAGCATGTTTCAGTTACTGTTTCCATTTCAGAGTGGCAAGATATTGTACCATCAATTTTAGGAACCTGGCTTGAGATGGCTCCAGGAATTGGAGCTTATGCAGGACTCAGGTTGCCCATCCCTATTATGGAAAATTACTATAAAGGTCTGGGAACAGCCAGTTGGTGTAGTGGGCATCAGACTAGAAACTGGAACATGGTAAATCTTGCCTTAGCTACAAAGCCAGCAGGATGACCTTGGCCCAGACCTTTTCTCACAGAAGCAAGCAATGGCAAACCATTTCCAAAACCTTACCAAAAAACCTGCAGGGATTTGTCCAGGTAATTGTCAGGAGTAAAAAACTTACTCAAAGGCACAACAACAACAACAACAAAAAGGGGTGAGGGGTTTCTAGAAAGTCCAAGCATATCCTACCACCAATCAATCTTCTGATGTAAGCATCTCCCATCCAGATATACTACTGTTCAAATGCTGAAATTGGAAACACAGCTTTGCTGAGATGAATTATATTTTGTCTAGACAAGAAAATACTGGATCTCTGAGATCCCAATCACGGCATTTCTGTACAAGGTATGTACTGATCTGGCGACCCCTCTTTAGGGCAATGGCAGTGACCTAAACCAGGACATTGGTACCTCCAATAAAACACAAGTTGACTTTAGAATCAAGAGCAATTGATGACCCAGAAGCATAAGGTGGGAGAGGGAGAATCAAAATGGTGGCTGTGACTGAAGCTCCACCCTTTTTCAACATATATTATGAAGCACTTTTTTAAAAGGATAAGGTTTTGATTGTGCAGCAATAACTGCCATCTTGACTTTTTTTACAAATTCACAGACTCCCTGAAGATAATTTAAGCCTCAGCTCCAGTGAATTGTATAAACTTAAGCTTTTCATTTTTCAATTACATTAATATTTTGGGGAGCACTAGCTACTTTTTAACTATAAAGTAGTTTCAGATTTGTTAATAGCTCCAATCAATTTAAGATTATGGAAAGTGAAGAACAAAGCAAAAACAAACTACAGTATTTCGTGTGACAATATCAATTATTTGAAAATATAATTTTCAGTCTACGCTTACTACACACCTAAAATCAATCCCCACAATCATCTAGAGCCTTTAACAGCCTCATGAAATGCATTGCCTGTAATATCCACTTTGCTCAAAGCCAACTGAGAATTTAAGTATCAAATACCTCTTTCATTTTTCACCCAGTTTTAAAAAAATAACTTTAGCTCTGTTATTTGTCACTGCTGTTACCAAAGCAACGAAAGGAACATGAGGTCAAAAGCAGGTTTTATGGATCAACCTCATGGATCAAAGACCATGTAGAACTGTGTCTCTGGCTATGAAAACACAGTATCAGAACAGTAATAATAGCCATAGTATCCCTTTCAAATCAGGAGGCTGCCCTCTTTCCTGTTGTTGGTACTGAATATCCCCCCTTGACGATTCAAAATGCAAAAAATCTCAAATCCAAACTTGAGTGGTGGGAAGAGGCTTGGAGTGATGTAGTCACTGTGAGCCAATGTGGTTTTTGTTTTCAAACTATTAATTAACATGCATGTAAATAAATCACAGTTCAAGTTTCATTTATTGAAAATGTTCTTCAAGTTAATGTTTTTATGCAGGAAAAAGGAGTTCTTGTTATGGGCTCTTAATTGCAGGAAAAGGGAGTTCTTGTTTGTTCTCCAGTTCCTTGGCAGTCATTATTGGAAATCATGACTTTCCGCTTTCCAGGAAAATGGTTTTATTAAAATCAAGTGACTCAAAGGGATCACAAATATTCCCTCACAACTGGATTCTGCCTGAATTCAGATGGATGAAAAACCTCATGGAGATGCAGCACACGATTCACAAAGAAGCTTCCCTGTGCAAGATTTTGAGCAGCTTTCAGATTTAAAATGGGAAAATATTTATAAATACAATAAAAAGAAATAACTTACAAAAAAGCCACACAATGAAGGCCTGTAAAAGAAAGCATTCACAATGTCAGATGATTTTCCAGCAGTTTGTGTGTGTGAGAGAAGAAACATTTCCTTTTCTTATATATTAGTATCCTCGGAGCAGCTTTCATGGGGAATGCTTCCTTGCCTAGGCAGTTGAGTCATTGTGTAGAGGCGTAGAAAAATCCTTGCTGACAAATCAGGTTGTGTTTGTTCTTCTCTTCCCCATGATGCTAAATAGAGTACTGACCTTATGATCCTGATACTTTATAATCTAAACAGAAGGCAACTTTGAAAGCATCTTAAAACAAGCTTCCTCACACATTTCTTTTGTCTCAGTGCCCCTTAAAAATATACAGAATCTGCCAGCAAACTTTTTAGTAGTGATAAGTACACAGAATAATTTTTTCCATACAGCCTCTTAAATTTCAAATTGCCAATATAGTCATAAGCTGAAGTTGCTGTCCTCTGGTTCCAGATGGACCCTCAGGAAGTGCTGGATTTGTTGGAGTCGCCTCTTCTGAGATTAAGAATTAATCTCAGAAGAACAAAGAATTAATCTTCTCACCAGAAGCTTCTGGAGGTACTTCACATTGATATAATTGGAAGGCCAAACAAAGCACTTCAAGAGAGAGGATGGGAATTTGCTACATTCAAAATCTCTCCATCTTAAACCATTTCCTCACCAAAAGGAGAGTTTTACGTTAAATGCTGGACTTGTTCTAAAGAATTCCCTCTGACCAACAAAGAAGAAGAGAGGAGTAAAAAAAAAGTATCCAGAATTAGCATCGACAAGCTTTTGGATTTCTCAACAGCACTAACATTTGACTCTTAAAAAGTATATGTAGGGGGTCTTCTGGTGAGGTCTCCCTCGCTGACGGACCAAAGACCATGATCATCCGCAGCTTTGGTCTGTGCTCTCCCATCAGAGGACCCCAATCATCCCGATCTGGGGCCAGAGCCACCCTGTAAGGTTGGTGAAGAAAAGGGAGACTGCCAGCTGAGTCGAGGGGAGCCGCATCTCCCCACCTTGGCTTGGCAAACACTCCTCTCCAAAGACAGCTATAGCGGTGGTCAATATGACCACCCTGAAGAGGAAGAGCTAACTGGAATAAGATTGTGCAGGAGTGGTGAAGAAGAGGACGGCAAGGAAACTGGGATAATTTGGCGCAACATTTAAATATAAGGTACCCTAGAATTAAAAGTATAAGAATTTTTAAGAAAGACAATTAAAGTGGTGGACATAGAAAGTGAAGAAAAAAAATGTTTTTGACAGCTGAGAGTGGCTTTGAACCATAAAAGGAAGAAGCTGGAAGAAGACATCTGTTTAAACTGGATAAATATACTTTTGACGCTAAATAGGCATAACTAAAGCTGAATTCGAATGTGTCAAAGAAAAAATAAAAAATAATAATTGATACTTGGACTTATTGGAACTTTGAAGTTTAAAAAGCCCTAAATAAAGAAAAAGTGGGAGAGAAAAGGGTGAAATTTGGACATAAAAGAGAATGCCATCTAGTGGCCAAAGAATTTATTAATGATTTTTTTAAAAAAAAAACCTATTTTTCTCAAGAATTTGACTTGATACAAAGTAAGTGAAATCTTGATACAATAAAATAGAGACCCTGGAAAATGAAAGTGGAATCTTGAACATTAAAACAAAGAAAGAAGCAAGAAGAAATTATCTTGGGATTGTTTGGTGATTTTGGTATAAACTTAAACTTATGGATATTTAAAACCTAAAGAGAAATTAATAAAAGCTGATCATTGGAAATAAACTTTACTTTATTAAATAATAAATTATTATTAAATAAATAATAAATAAACTTTATTAGTTGAATTAAATTACTGGACAGAAGTGTTTTAAAATGACAGAATCTCTTTTAGAACTAAAAAGGAAACTTAGAAATATGAAAGAAACACTACAAGAAAGAGGCAAATCGTTTGGCTTTGCTTTAAAATTTTTGGAAATGGTGATTTTAGAATATGAAGAACAACGAGGAGTGCCAGAAGAGGAGGAGCTGATTAAAGAAGAGGCATTTTTAATGAACAATTGGAACAACAAATATTAAAGCAAAGGGGGAAAAGAGTGGGAATTAAAAACTTGAGATTCAAGGAGGTAACTAAAAAGGGAAATATCTTAAAAGCCAAACATTGTAAAAAGAAACAGCAGAAAAGGAAACTGTGGAAAGAAGCTTTAAAGAGGGAGGGGGATAAAAACTGGAGGATGAAAAGAAAGGGGGAATTGAAGGGGAAAAGAAGTGATAAGAAACAGGACCAGGAAACAAAGAAATATGGAAATCGAATAAAAATGAAAAGAAATGGTTTATCTAAAAGATATAGTGATAATGGTTAAATAAGAATTAAGAAAGGGGATGATGTAAATGTATTAGAAGTTGCAAACGATTTAGAAAATAGGGAAATATAGATTATTAAAATGAAAGATTGGAACTGATTTTTTTTATTGTTATTGGAATGTTCGTTTTTTGTTAAACTATATATAGAGATAAATGGAATAAATGTGAAAAAAAGAAAAATTATGATAAGTTTATTATCTATGTTTAATGAATGTATGGACTATAGTGAAATGAATTATGAGGATTGTTGCAATGAGATTAATATCAGTGTTTATTATCAATTGAATAGATTAATTGTTCTTTTTGAAATTATAATTTTTATGTAATTGAAGGGAAAAGTACCATGCGGAATCTGACCTAAAAGGTATATATGTTAAGTAGTTGTTAGGAGATTATTAATAATTTTTAGGCAATAATTAAAAGTTGAATGAATATTGGGATTTAAAGGGGAGTTAATTAAAGAATATATAAGTTATAGGGGTGCATACTCAAATTAGTAATTGTGTGGGGAAATCTTTTTGAAATGTTAGAATTGAATTAGAATTTGTGAAATGATGAAATAAGAATATGCGATGAAATTGCAAACTTGACAGATAAAAGTGTAATAGTAAAATGAATATGAAGGTACAAGAGTTATTTAAAGTTTAAGCTGGAGGAAAGTATTTAGAAAAATAATAAAAATAATAGAAAGTATGTAAAGTATTGGTAAGATTTGAAACTAAATGTGAAAGATGAGTATGCAATTATGGTCATGTTTGTACGGAAGTGTGAAAACCTGGAATCATGCTGTTCACTAAAAAGAGATGTTTTTTAAAATGTGGAAAACTGAAATAAAAATTTATTTTTAAAAAAAGTATATGTCGGGTTATTCTGACTAGCCACAATCTCAGTTCATTTTTCAGTAGTTTTTGAATAATATAACTAATTTTTAAAAAGGTTTTCATAAATTGTGCTCACTTTATTATCAAAGTCAAGTGAGACAGATTTTATAAACACATAATTATAGAAAACTCTCATGATAATGCACCCTTTTAGGCCACAGAACTATGCCTCAACTCTAGAACGTATTGTGCAATAATTCTATCCCAACCTTCATAACACCACTGCCTATTTTCTTGCTCGTGATTTTCACCTATCTTATGAGGCGGATGGACTGCAAAAAGATTAATGCCACTAGCTTTTTATGAATACGTGCCCTTAAATTCAAAGGACTTTGCCTTTGGGCAGACATTTATTGAAATAATTTCTGACCTACCTTTCCAATTTCCCAAACAGTTCTCAAGGCAGAATTCAAAATACATAAATTATTTAGAGCAATGTTTCACATACTTGTCAACTTTAAGCTGTGTGGACTTCAACTCCCAGAATTCCAGAGCCAGCCAAAATGGATAGGGAACCACAAAAGTGGGAGGGGGGACAGCATAAGTTATCCATTTTTGCAAATTTGGGCAAATTTTGTTGACCAAACAGAGAAAAGTCCCTCTTACATAAGGATGTCATCCAACCATAGTTTGTAGATGGTTAGCAAAGTTATGCAGCAGATAAATGTCTTTTACACAAGCAGGAGTTCAGTGACTCACCTTAAAAGAATCAGCAGAGGGCAGTACAGATATAATTAACTATTGAGTAAGCCATTTCCTCGAAGGCAGTAGTAAAATAGGAAAGAAAATGAGCAATACAGTACTGTACAAATAGATGGGTTTTCTCTTGCCCAATACTTTATGTAATTACTCATAACCTCAGAACAGGAGAACAAGACTTGATCCAGTTTCACCCCATTCAATAATTATGAACCATTATATTATAAACTTATTACTTTTTTTATTTTATAATATAATAAGTAGCTTTAGAACATACTAAGCAGAATCAGAATGAAAAGTATATAATATTTTAAGTGTTAAATTTAGGGGAAAGATTTAAAGGCGTCATACTTCAATCAATGATTACAGGAGAAATTTTGTGTTAATGAGAAAAGATAATAGAAAATTGAAATAGAACAGACAAAAGATATACGCATAATGATTTAAATTGAGATGAAATAAATAAAATAGAATTAAGAGAGTGAAAAGAGGGGAGAAGCTATATAGGAAATGTTGAATGGTAAATAAGATATGAAATGGGATAAAAAGTGGGCATGAACTTGAATTTATGTCTGTATAAAAAGATGTAACCTGGGAAGACGCTTTCCAAAAAGAAGTTTTATGTTTTTATGTTTTGTGTTTTGTTTGTGTATGTTTGTTTATTGAAAATCAATAAAAAAAATAAAAAAAATAATAACAATTATGAACCATCTAAAATGTGAGAGGGAACAATATACCCTCAGTAACTGATATCTTTACACCTTTGCAAAGTAAGGCTTTAAAATATAAATACTTATTGAGACACACTCAAATTAGAAGTTCCTGAAGAATTGCAAAGTGAAGCTAACCATCTAAATGTATCTGGGCTGGAAAGAAATCAGCTGCACACCCTGACTGATTGCTTCAAATGCCAAATACATAGGAGGTTTCCATCAACCAGCTGATGGGAAAGCAAGTTTCACCTTTGCAGCAAGCTTCTTAGTTAAAAATTCCAAATAACATCCATGTGATTTCCTCTTCCTCAGTCATCTTGTCTTTTGACCTTACTGGGTGTCTACTTATCATACAATGGTTTGTGCAAGGAAAAATAAGTCAGGAGGGGGAAATCCTAGTTCTATTAGCATCATTATGAAATGATAAAGCTGTCACAATGCAATTCTATGTGCCCCTATTTAAAAGTAAACATAACTATTAAGTATTCAGGGTTAAAAACCTTTGACCAGCTGAAAAGATACCTCTGGAGCAAATCAGGAAAGCTATTAGAGAGTCTGAGAAATGCAGGCCAGCCGAAACCAGGGGTGGGATTCAAATGTTTTAACAACCGCTTCTGTGGGCGTGGCTTAGTTGGTGGGCGTGGCTTGGTGGTCATGTTATTAGCCAACTCAATATCACTCACATCGAGGGACGCATCTCCTCGCCTGGCCTCTCGTGACTGTGGGGATGCTGCAACAGTCGTAAGTGTGAAAAATGGTCATAAGTCACTTTTTTCAGTGCCATTGTAACTTTCAATGGTCACTCCACACAAGCAAAGTACCAGCAAAGGAGGAGAAAAAACTCTAGAGAAGTTCCAGAGACAGGAATCCTAGTCCTGCCAAGAATGTAATAAGGGTTAATGGAGAGGCAGTTTCTATAAGCAACACCAGAAAGTTTCCTTCCTGTCTTCCTTACAGGATTAGACCAGTAATTTCTCCTAACAACTGGTTCTCCCAACTGCTTAGAATGTTAACAACTGGTTCTATGGAATAGGTGCAAATTGGTAGAATCCCACCCCTGATCCCACCCCTGGCCGAACCCCATTGCATCTTCTGCCACCCTGCAACAACGAAGTAAGCAGAAAAAGGAAAAGTGGGTCAAGAAAGAAAGAAAAATCAAAAGAAAACATTTGGCACATTTGAAAAGAATTCAGCAAAGTCATACATCACTGATTACATCTATCTCATTCCAAAACTTGGGGCAAAAAGGCCTGTCAACAATTTGAGGAGTCCTTTGTCCCACACATACCTTCTCTGCTGTCATTAGAAACCTTTTGCCAAAGGTCTTTTGTAAGCCCTGCACTCAGGAAGGAAGGATGGACCTGCCAGCAAGGGAGGCAAAGAAGCTTTTACAAAATAGTTTTGAATTCTTAAAAAAATTAAGTACATGTTATGCTTGACTTACAACCAACATGGAGCCAAAAATTATGTTGCTAAGTGAGACATTTGTTAAGTGAGTTTTGCCCCATTTTATGATCTTTCTTGCCTTAGTTGTTGAGTGAATCACTGCAGTCAATTTTAAGTCGTTAAGTAAATCTGCTTTCCCCACTGACTTTGCATGTCAGGTCTCAAAAGATGATCACATGAACCTAGGACACTGCAACGGTCATAAATATGAGTCAGTTGCCAAGCGCCTTAATTTTGATCATGCTTCAACTATTGTGAAAGATGGTTATAAATCACTTTTTTCAGTCATTGTAACTTTGAACTGTCAGTAAATGAACTGTTGTAAGTCGAGGACTGTCTGTACCATTTCTGTTCATGATATCAATGTGGCTTTACAATTGTATATTTTAGCTCAGGAATATCCTGGACAGCAGGGGTAAGTGGCAGTTTCAGAAAACAATCCAAACCATATGGCTGAAGTCCTGCCTCTTTTTAGAACCGTCTTAGCCAGCATCTTGACTTTTTTGAAACCTCTGTCCCATAAATACCTGTCTTTTATTTATTTTATTTGTATTTATGTATTTTTAATACTACTTTCAGTTAAATTCCCTCCAGGAAGGATTATAAAACAAAACCTATTTGGGAACATATCTGAAAGTAATATAAATAAGAAGGAATAAAGAAATAAATAGAATGGGATTAATTCTAGTGTTATTTATTCCCTCTCCATATTTCTACCAATTTTTATATGCCAAAGGCAAATCTCCTAGACTGGCCCTGAATATAAATGTTTTATTCCAGCATGGATATTCTTGCTGCTCCGTTTATTTACTTATTTACATAGAATTACAAAATGCTTGACTCGCAATTATTTGGCATTTTAAGCTAGAAAGAGTTAGTACAACAGGTGAATGGGTTGTTGCAAAATATAATGTAGGAAACCAAGATACAGAAATCCTTGCAAAATTAGAAATTTAATCTGAATTATCTGCTGACAAAGTTTAAAAATGTTAGCACTGGCAAATGATTAAAGGTTTTCAAGTGGATTAATCAGGCCATTTATCTGCTGACTTGAAGTAAATTTCCTCTCCAGGGTAGTAAGGCCAGCTCAAAAGAAGAGTCAGAACCTGAGTTTTACTTTGAAGTGCTTACAATGTTAGCCAAGAAGGAACAAAAGATTCTGATCTTTTCCAAGCGTCTGTCTATGATAAGGCAGAGAAGCTGCTCCCTACTTCCCAGTTGCTGCTAACAGGCTCTTTCCTCTTTTCATTTTCACCTTAGTGGAGACATGGTGAGTCTGAGAAAAGACTAATTGGGTGTCTCTTCCAGGGTTTTTTTTCTCTCTTCTGCTGTTGTTGAGAAGCTGACAAGACATGAGAAAGCACAAGATGCTAATTTTAGTCTTGTTTGTTTTAGAGGATACTTTTCTTCTGGTGTGCCAGACCTCTGTGAAAACCACATTTAGCTTTTCAAACTCCTGTGTGCTGCTTAAAGGAACAACTGTAAATAACTTTGCAAAGCCATTCTGTAGCCATCTGCAACCTGTGGCATCATCTCACTATGTGCTTCTTCTCAGCTGAACTGCTCAATTGAGTGGGCTTTACACAATTTCAGACCACAGCTGCATTCAAAACACATTATGCCATTATGTGGTTGGTTGTGGCTCAGCGTGTTGTGTGAACCTAGCCATTTGTGGCTTTGTCTACAACTATAGCAAGCTCTGGATTAGTGCCATGCATGGACCAAGTTAAAAAACCAAAGCAAACAAGCAAACCACAGTATGACCATATAGGATGTGAACTGAGGCACTATCATTTCTTCAATCAATGACAAAGCAAACCATGATTTAAATGTAATGTGTGAATAGGGTCCATCAAACTCAGCATTGGCCTCTGCCTTTTTTTAGACTTTCAGGCAGAGGGTTTTCTTGTCATTTTTTCACCAGATTCTTTTTGAATCATAAATCCAGGAATGTAACTTAGAATTTTTCACATCAGCCTTTCTCTACTGGGAATCCTCTCAGTATGGGTAGATCGTCAACTTTCTGAATGATACACATAGCTGAGCTTTAAAAAGCTAAGCAGAGGGTCATCCAAATTAGTACTTGGGAGACCACCAAACCACAGGATTGAAGGTAGGCTAAGAAGTTGAAAATATCCTAGAAAAAAGTAATAAACAACTTTTCCATTAGTGGCAAAAAAATAAATAAATAACACAGCCATGTTTACAAAGGCCCCAGAAGTTGAGCTCAACTTAAAACAAAAACAAAAAATTAACTCACAACCTGCAGTGCCTCTTACATCTTTTGATTGTTGCTGAAATGAAATCCCACTGCTGAAAAATAGCACTCTGGGGACTGCAAAAATGAGCCTGGCATTCATGCAGTCTATATTTTATTGGCTGGCTATCCCTGGATCATATAGCATAGTGTTTGAACCACCCGCTTTTGATTAGCAGCAAACCATGCTTAAATTGCATCTTAGCATAAGGCGTAACCAGTTCTAAATGTTTTCAGTTGCCTTGTATGACTTCCTTTAGAAGCACTAAAGCTGGCTTTTTAGAAAACTTTCAACCAGGAATCAAAGAAATCGGAACCCATTTTGAGACAAGCAGACCCGTATGTAAAATCTATAACTTTTTTTTATTCATACATACTGTATTAGAGTAGAGGCTAACTATTTTGCTCATTATTTTGTGATTGTTGTCTCATTTTAGATTTTTTGAGAACATGTTGTGGACACCTTAGCAAAATGGTTGCAGTGATGGCCTCCCTTAAAATATCCAAAAATGGCAGCCATTAGAACATAAGCAGTTAAACCAGACCATCTAATTCAGCAGTCTGTTCTCACAGTGGCCAACCAACTGCACAGGGAATCCCACTAATTTCCCAGTAGATGGCCTTCAGGCTACTAGAAGTTCTAATAGCTACTGATCCCTATGATTTCCGTGAATTGATCCAACCCTTTTTGAAGACAGCCAGGCTGGTATCCAATACACATCTCCTAGTAGTGAATTCCAAAGTGAGACAGTAAGCGAATTTGGTATGCCAGTGAAGGTGTTGATTTACAAAGCAGGAGATTGTGAGTTCTAGTCCTCACTTAGGCATGAAAACCAGCTAGGTGGCTTTGGGCCAGTCATTCTTTTTCAGCCCAACTCACCTCACAGGGTTATTGTTGTGGGGAACATAGGAAGCACCCTGAAGTCAAGAAGAAGGTTAGAAATGACTGCATCATACAATGCATGAACATTTACTGAATACCACAGAGATCAAGCTGGCCTACAAGACCAAATAGAGATCAGAAAAGAGACATGGCAAGGCAACATATTACATGGCCATTGCATTAAAAAAAATTGCAGACAAAGCAGATCTGGAAAAGGCTAAGAGCAGGAAAGTTGATAAAAGAGACAGAGGGGCTAATTCTAGATGCACAAGACCATGCCTTCAGCATAAATTCATACAAAATGAGAATTGAGGAGGAGGAGATTCTGAAACAGCAACAGGCAGCAGATGCCGCTTCTGCGAAAAAACTGAAGAAACAATTATCGACTGCAGGAAGATCATACAGGTTGACTACAAATAGTGACATGACCAAATAGTAATAATGTTGCATTGGACCAGGTGTCCTCAAACTTTTTGGACAGGGGGCCAATTCACAGCCCCTCAGACTGTTGGGGGCCCGCACTATAGTTTGATTTGCCTAATGACCAGCTGGGTAGGCATGGCTAGGTGGGCATGTGACTGGGTGGGCATGGCTAATTTAGCAGCCCATTTTGCCAATTTAGCAGTCCATTAAACAATACACAGCAGCCCCTTTTTCTATTCTTTTTTAATACGGCATAAAGTTTTTGTTCTAAGTTGTTTTTTTTACCAGGGGGGAGAAGTTGGTAATGCCTGGGTAAGGAAAGACATGTTTTCCACAGACCTCAGGGCTATATTTAAAGGGCCAGAAAATGTCATTAGTGTTGGGAGATTCATTGGTGAGGTGATAGTGACTACATGTGCGATGTTCACTGGAACAGTAACTGGAGTTGATAAATCAACAGGTGTGTTAACAGAGAAGTCATAGACAAAGGGCTGATTATGGTAACAGGGAAGCCGAAACTGATTGGGCTGGAGATGTTAACCAGGCTCAAAACATTGGCTGGGCTTCTCATAGCAATTGGAGCAGCCACAGTGCAGGGGGATTATCCTTTGGTACTTGCCTCCCCCCTCAATTGTCAGCAGTTGCGCCACTTCTCTGGGGAAGCAGCCACATCCTGAGCACACCCTTTCGCAGCCAGGGGGATGGTGTGCCCCTTCAGGCAAGCCTGAAAGGCGGCAGAGCCTCGCCTTTCCCCTCCCTCCAAGGCAGTCCTTTGGCCTGGAGCAGACTTCCTCCTCTGCCATTGGCCTTACAGGGGACCCGCAGGGCTCTCACTGCTCGCTCACCACAGCTACCTGCGAAGGTAAGGCCTGTGCTTGGCTGAAGTGCGGGTCCAGTGGGTGGGTTTGGCAATGTGGGCGGCACAGCCTCATGGTCTCGCATGGGCTGGATTAATTGCTTTGGCGGGCCGTATCCGGCCCATGGGCCATAGTTTGAGGACCTCTGCATTGGACTATCTAAAATGAATATCCCTGAAAAAAACTTGTAAAATCATGAATATTTCTTATACTTATTAAAGGAGGAAACCATTTCCAATGAGATGAACTAAGATGTTCTCAAAGTTTGTAAATAATTTTAGTCGTTAATGTCTGTACTATAGGTACTCAATTAGATCTTTCAATTTAAAGTTCCTTGTTGTTTTGGTCCCTGCTGTAAATTTCTGTAAAACTGTACTTCCATTTGGTTAGACATCTAATTTTCTGAATGGTTCAGTTCTTTTTCCCAGACAGCTCAGATTTATGAGATGGCACCAGATTGATCAAGAGAAACAACTGGATTTTTTTTTGAGTCACAACATTTGAAAGGCTCTCTGTCTGCTTTTCAGTGTTTTGAGGACAATTGAAAGAACCTTACTTACTGTGTAGTTTGGTTTTCTTATACATAATACTCCTTGTTCCTTATCAAAAATAATAAAAATAAATGATAAATATAGTACTTGCATTGGCTAAAAACAGCATTATATTAAAAATCAGCAGGAAGAAAATATCTATTTATGACATCAGGTATTTCATTACCATGTAATATGTGTCTGTGTTGCATTTTGTCCTTTGATCTTTTGCACATATTTATCAGATTGCCCACCCAACTAAACCAAGATGGCGTTGTATACACTATTCCCCCAAAACCAGTGGCACATGAATGGCGCAAGAATGTCATTTCACAGTACAGTACATCAAAATTTTAACAACTGGTTCTGTGGGTGTGGCTTAGGTGGTGGGTGTGGCTTGGTGGTCATGTTGTTGGCTGGGTGCGGCCAACTCAATATCACATCAAGGCACGCATCTCCTCACCTGGCCTCTCATGACTGTGGGGATGCTGCAACAGTCGTAAGTGTGAAAAATGTCATAAGTCGCTTTTTTCAGTGCTATTGTAACTTTGAATCGTCTCTCCACACAAGCAAAGTACCAGCAAAGGAGAGGAAGAAAACTCCAGAGACATTCCTGAGACAAGAAGTCTAGTCCTGCCAAGAATGTAATTAGGGTTAACAGAGAAGCAGTTTCTGTAAGCAACACCAGAATGTTTCCTTCCTGACTTTCTTACAGGATTAGACCACTAATTTCTTCTAACAACCGGTTCTCCCAACTGCTTAGAATGTTAACAACCGGTTCTAGCGAATAGGTACGAACCTATAGAATCCCACCCCTGAATATATCCTTTAGTTACTATATAGTAGAGGATAGTCCTTTATTTCAAAAGCTGCCGTTTAGATTTACTAAATGGAGCCACTCAATGCAGTCTTTCTCACATTCAGATAAAAATGTGGAAATTTTTCTTTTTAAACTAAATTTACATATGCTGTTTCATTTTGAATAGTTTATTACTATATACATTTACAAAAAGGTAACATTTTTCTTGGTTTTGCTCCTGAATTTTGCACTGTAAAGCAAAGTAATGAACACAAATAACTTTTTATCCTATAAACCTCTTTCAAATTTGCTCTTCTCAGTGGCTCTTGTATTTTTTCCATTAAAATACGGAGACTGTATTTTAGAAGGACAAGTTACTGTCTAAAACCTGTTTCCTGTAAAACCCTATTATGTGATTCTACAAAATAATTTTCCCTGAGTTCAGCTATGCTTATTTCTGTACATTTGGACTCTTGATTTCGAGTCTATCGCAACAAACCTGAAGAGGCCTTACTTAGCAGTGGAAATCCTGGAACCAATAGTGGTTGTAAGTTGAGAACTAGTGTACATTCTTTAATTTAGTTCTGGCCAAAAGCACGCTCCATATTTGTGATACATGTACAATCTTCCTCCCAAGATCATTGAGCTTGGGAAAGCCAAGTGTAACTTCCCCCACTCCAGTTTCTGTCTTGCTCATTACTTGACTGATGGCCCTTAAAATAATCTTACCTCAAGCAGCCATTTAGCTGCTTGTGTGGCAGTGCCAGCTTTGGTTCATGCTGCGGATGGTTCCATCCCACAAATGTCCCAATTTGCTAGCTGTGAGCTGAGCAAAGCTTAGCCAAAATGCAGCCCGGAAATGCAGGCTCCACCACAGCATCTAGAGGTTCAAGAGGTTATGACAATAAAATGAAATCATGCGTCTCTAGTGCTTTCGTTGGCTCGGTAGAGGAGTCTGCGACCTCCCTGCCGGCCTCCAGTTCAGATAAACATCTCAAAACTTCCCATTCCTTCCAAAGGCAGTTTGTTTACAGTCACTTCCAGGCCCTTCCAATACTCTTCTAGGGTTGGGTTTTTTTTCAAGATTGAAACTGACATTCCTAAGTGCCTTTCTCAATGACTTCCTGAGGTCTCCATTACATTGTCCAGTAGCTCTGTTCCCCCCACCCTTTGGGATCCACAGTGATGGCTGAAAAGGAGGAAGGTACAGTGACCAAACACAAAGAGCAGATACAGCAATGAACTCTGGAATATTTGAAATAGGATATCAATTATCAAACTATTACAGAGCGGGGGGGGGGGGAGAGACTGATTTGGAATTGTTCTACTCTTGACAATGATGAAAAGCATACAATGTAGACAAAGTTACAAGCTAAATGATTGTTTATAATTCATCTCGAATATGTACAGTAAATTATCTTGCAATATCTGGAAGAGACCTTATTGAATAGTTTATTTTATTATTTCCCTATCACAGCTGGGAGAGGAGAGAGTTGCAACTGAGAGAACAGAGAAGCCTTCTTATCAAAAGCTTCCCAGTTATTATATAAATTCTTTTGTTTGTTTCTTTTAGACCACTTCAATAAAATGTTTTTCCTAAATATCATGTCACTGTTTTACAAATAATTTTCTAAAATCCAAAGACTAAAATACAGTTTCCCTCCTGTTTTCTCTACATTTCCAGCACCATAACAACATTTATTTCCCCAAAGGAACATTGATGTGGCTTTTGTATTCAGTACTTCTCCAGCTATTTAACATATTGCATATTTATTTATACAAAATATTGCATGGATTGCTACTGGAAAATGAAAGACAATGTAATAGAAATGTAATCTTCCAAGCTTTTGTTGCAAAAATAATGGCTTTTTACCTGCTAACAACAATAGGACTTTTGACAGCAAATTGCAATATGCTGCTGAGAGTACTATATTAGTAGTTTTCTGGTCTTCTTTTTATTCTGCCATGAATGATATCATATTGGCAGTGATAGTATTCAATTTTTTTTACTACTGGTTCTGTGGGCATGGTGTGGCTTGATGAGCATGGCAGGGGAAGCATACTGTAAAATCCCCATTTCCACCTCACTCCAGGGGAAGGATATACCGCAAAATCTCAATTTCCACCCCACTCCAGGACAAGGATACTACAAAAACTTCTTCCCTCCCCACCCCACTAACCTGCTTTCCAGCTCTGTTCTCCTGTGCAGGGCAACAAAAGAAAACCCAGCCAATCAGCTGGGACTTGGGAGGCAGAGAATAAATGGGGGCGGGGCCAGTCAGAGGTGGGATTTGCCAGTTCTCCAAACTACCCAAAATTTCCACTACCGGTTCTCCAGAACCTGTTAGATAGAACTGGCTGAATACCATCTCTACATATCGCATTCTTGCATGGCACAGGAAGCTGAAGATCTCAAAGATCCCTTGTCTATAGATCTCTTGTCTCATCCAGGTCATGGTTGTCCCAAAGGTACTTTTTCAAGAGGCAAATGTACTGTCTTGTTTTTCTTTGAAGACGTTTCACTTCTAATCCTAGAAGCTTCTTCAGTTCTGTTTTCATTTCTTAGATGAAAACACAGAAAGTACACCCTTTAGATTCAATTCCATGGATCTAGGTGTTCTGTATAGAGTGGTATACTCCAAACAACGCAATCTGATTGGCTAGAAAGACTAGTATTGGATTGGTTCCTTAGGAACCAATCCAAAAGAGCCGCTGAAAGGCGGCAAAATCAAATAGCTGCCATTGGCTACAAGCCGGCAGGCAAGCCTATATAAAAAGGCTGCCGCGGCTTCAGCCAAACCGTTCTGTTACTGTTGCTAGTGTTAATAAAGACTTTGTTTGTTGGAACCTGGTCTACCTCGCGTTTTTCCGGACGGAACACTGGCGACGAAGGTGGGATCGTCCTAAACGCGAGACCAAGCACATGGCAGAAAGAATTCAAGGCTGAAAGTGATGGCTGGGAATAATGCGCCGCCCACACCCTTCAATCCCAACAAAGAGGATTGGGAATCATACGTAGACCATTTCCTGATGTTTTTAGAGAGCAACAAGATGGAAGAGATCTCAGACCAGCGGAAGAGGGCTGTCTTCCTAACGCATTGTGGACCAACCGTATTCAAGATGGCCAAAGCATTGGCGAAGCCCAGAGACGTGAAACAAATGACCTGGTCTGAGCTTCACTGAATGTTAAAGGCCCACTATGCACCGGTAGTGTCAAATCTCATCAAACTGCACGAATTCTACAAAAGGGATCAGAAGGAAGGCGAGACCATCGCTGACTTCGTGACAGCTCTCCAACAACTGGGGGGTTGTTGAACTTGGATAAAGCCATGTGAGATCGAGTTGTCCTAGGTCTGAGAGACTCTAACTTACAAAGTAAACTACTAAATAAACCCAATATCACAGTGGCTGAAGCCGTGAAAAAGTCAGCGGCCACTATGAAGCAAATGAACTCAAATAATGACGCGATGACCCTATCCAGAGGAAAGAAGCAAGTTCCCACCACAACTCATCACGAAGAATTTGACGGTTCATCAGAAATGGAAGATGATGACAATGAGGTCCACCGCCTGTACGCCAACAAAAAAAGGCGCGAAAAAAGAAATTGGCGGGAATGCGCTGGCTGCGGGAGAAACCACCCTTGAGCTGATTGCAGATTCCTTGATGCCATCTGCCAAGCTTGCAAGAAAAGGGGACACATCGAAAAAGTCTGTAGGAATCGAAAAAATAACAGTCCAAACAGATGCAGTAACTCCCCACTACAAGCTGAATCAAAGCAAGCCAAGAAAAAATGGGAGCGCAACAAACGAACCAGCAACCGAGAAAAGACCCATCAAACTGTCACTATTGGAAGTGCCCAGATGGAAAGCAGGAGAAAGGTCAAAATTGTTGTAAAGATTGAAGGAAGCCCCTGCAAGATGGAAGTCGACTCAGGATCCTTCCTGTCAATGGTGTCTTGGAACACAATCAGACGGCTGGTTCCAAACATCAAATTAAAAGAACTCCAGAAACAAAAGTTAATTTTAAAAGACTACCAGGGAAACCGAATTCCTGTGGTAGGTCTAGGACATTTCCGAGTCACATACAAGCAGCACGCTGAAGTCCTGCCTCTAACAATAGTTGACAGGGACTGCCCCAGCCTCCTGGGCATCGAATAGTTCGCACCATTGGGCATCGGAATGACCGGGGTGAGCCGAGTAGCCGCAACCAACTGGGAAGAGAGCCTGATACACGAGTTCCAGGATGTTTTCGACGGCACCTTAGGCAGGTACCGGGGGACCCCAATTTCCTTTAGTTTAGACCCCCAGGTAGCACCTAGAAGGTTAAAAGCCAGACGAGTCCCCTTTGCCTTAAAGACCAAAATAGATGAACAGTTAAATAAATTAATTGAGCAAGGGGTCATGGAACCAATTGACCATGCTAGATGGGAGACACCAATAGTAACACCTGTTAAACCTGATGGGTCGGTACGCATCTGCAAAGACTACAAGGCTACCGTGAACCATGCGTTGCAGCAAAGTGCATACCCTGTGCCAATTGTGCAACATTTACTGCACTCGCTCGGGGGAGGAAAATTTTTTGCCAAGCTTGATTGAGCCCAAGCATATCAACAGCTTCCAGTAGACCCAATAACGGCCAAGGCACAGACAATAGTAACTCACAGAGGGGCATTCAAATATAACAGACTTCAATTTGGAGTAAGCGTTGCCCCAGGCATTTTCCAAAGCCTTATGGAATGCCTATTAAATGGAATTAAAGGGGTCGTTCCATATTTTGATGACGTCCTAATTTCGGCTAAAAACACGACCCAATTAGAGACAAGACTGAATGCAATCTGATTGGCTAGAAAGACCAGTATTGGGTTGGTTCATTAGGAACCAATCCAAAAGAGCTGCTGAAAGGCGGCAAAATCAAATAGCTGCCATTGGCTACAAGCCAGCAGGCAAGCCCATATAAAAAGGCTGCCGCGGCTTCAGCCAAACCGTTCCGTTACTGTTGCTAGTGTTAATAAAGACTTTGTTTGTTGGAACCCGGTCTACCTCGTGTTTTTCCGGACGGAACACTAGGAATTATGATGAACCTCATACCATAAAGTCATAAGAGTTATGACTTTCCCCATGTCATCTTATGAGCAATAACTATTCAATGTAACTATCTCTGTTGTGTAGTTGCAGCACCACAGCAGATCCTGAGTGATAGTATTACAGAGATAAGGGGGTGGTAAAGTCAAGAGGCTAAACATGACTGTGATCAAATCCTTGCCCGTTTTTTATAAACATTATATGCACAATGCACTTCTAAAATAGATGGGCCTCAATTGCATGATCATAGCTGCCATTTTTGCTTTGTGATACAAATATCAAAGCTGGTGTCAACATACATTTGGATAGTAGTTAAAAAAAACCCACCATGTTTTAAGAGCTAGAATTGCCATAAATGTTTCAGTGAGAGAGGGGATATTTTGGGCAAATAGAAGTTTAGGAGGAAATGTTGCTTGAAATATCTGTTTGCTATCCTGATGGGCTACAGTTTGGGAATCATTTGTTGTGGAGTTGTTTTTCTTCTGCCATTAGCCAAAATTGCTGGCATTGTTATTAGGCAAAAAGAAAGGAAAGGTCAAGTTGGAACAAAAAAAAATGATGTTGAAGTATCAAGACTTCTACAACACGGTTGTCCCTTTCTGAAGGACTAGAGGGAAGGGAAAGGCAGAATAATCACCAGCACTGATGATGCTACCTAGTTTGAACAATGAAACATCTTTAAGAAAACAAGCAAGTTCAGAGAGCACCAAGGAACCCTCATGTCAACCCTGAACTACAAATATTCTCCTTTACAGCTGTTTCTAGTGTGTAGTTGTGAAGTGTCAAAATCAGGAAACCCAGACAGTTCAAATGAATATAAGGGTTTATTTCAAGTTTAAGATTCCCTACAAGAATCTGAACTACTAACAGTCAACGCAAATTGGCGGAAGCTAAGAGTCAATGGAATTCAAGGTGGGCTGGACTTAGAAGTGGGCCGAAGGGACTCGAGACTGATGATACATTTGATCCTGTCCTCAGGCTCAACCTGGTTATCTCCTACAGTAGTAACATGGCATTTCAAATGTTAAATGATGTATATTTCACTCCTCTAAATGTTTACTCTTTCATATTTTATATTTCAAAATAGCAGACTTTTTCTCATCACCAGCCAAAGGGATACCATTTGGGGATATCATTTAAGAAACATTTCTCAAGGTGATTTTTCCCCCCTATATTCATTTATGTTGCCCTAGCTAACCTACCCGTTGTTTTGTGAAGTAAAATGAAACTGTGAGTCTAAAATAGCTACAGCAATCTTGAATATAAAAAACCTAATCTTGAGGAAAAATCAAATTTTACTTTGAATACACACACACTCACACACACATTGTACATTATACACACACACGTACAATTTCATGCATATTCTAATTCTTAAAACATTTCTGGACGGCTGAGCTAGAATGAAACATAGGAACAAATAACAATGAGACAGGCAGAATATAAATAAAATAATAAATAAAACAATTTACCTGGGAAGATTCTAGAAAACGGGAAATTTCTGGTAAATAACAGTTGATTGAGGATTCCCCCAAGTTTAGTAGTCCATTGAAGATATCTTCCAAACCAGGAAGTGGACTAAGAAGAATTAAGAGCAAGACAAATCACTCCTAAGGCATTAGTTGGCATTTCAAATCATAGTAGTTTGTTTTGATCATAATTTATTGACAAAGGCATGATTGTCTGGTTCACATGTAGCATGAAAAGCAAACCTCAACAGATGAATTCAAAGTGAAGATCCAGATATTTTTTAGACTTTTGCTGATTTTATTTATTTTCTGGATTGAAGTTTAAAATGTTCCTACTGAATTTTTAACCTTTATTTTAAATTAAGTTATCAATTATATGTATATATGTTCATGTATTCATTTATTCAGTACAGTGTGCTGAAAGTGGGTCACAATAGAATTGGAAAAGATTGATAAGAAACATACTATACTGTACATGTTGTATAAAACATTACAGATAAACTGAAAAATAAAATAAACAATGGAACAGAGTATTTTTTAAAAATACATAAAGACAAAACCAATAAAATTAAAGAAATTAAAGGCAGCGATAGAAATACTACAGACTTCCTTTTAATTCTTTTTGTGAGGGTTTTGACTGAGAAAAGGTTGTAAAATGTATTTTAAAGGAACCATAAATTTTGCGCAAGGAAAGTCAGAGCTCTGTTCCAAAGGGACATTTGAGCTAGAATCATAAAGTGTGTAGGCAGATGCAATTACATGATTTAACCTGAATGAAGTGAATTCCTATTTCAAATGCTACAGATGCTTACCCTTTTTCCACCCCTTCCCTAAGAACAACTCATTGTGGTCTAAGTTTGTTAGCCTGGGACTAAGCCAGTTCCACTCTATTTAACACAGTAGCCTTCCCATAAACCATTCTGGGTCTTTCTGCCAGCATGAGATCATTGTCTTGGAGAAGAGAGGGCGGCCGAGAAGGGGTCCGGGATAGGACCTTTGCAAACAGCTGGGACCACTTCACGTCTGAGTTTGTTGACTTCACCGCTCGGCAAACACAAGATAAATCCCTCAAGTGCAAATGTGCCTGAACTATGCCAGAGACAAATGGATTCCATGTGAGCTGAGTAATGCGGGGAGGGGGGGGCAGAGGACGGTCAGAGGAGAGGGAAGGAGAACAAACAATTGTTGCTCAAAAACACCAAATGTCACCACTAGTCCTGTCTAAGAAAGAACTTTCTTGGGGTGGGGTGAAAATATAAACTCCTCCAGGCATTGTTCTGGCCCTGTCAGAACTTCTCCTTCAGTTTACTTGACCCTCCACCCACGCATGAGGCCCTCTTGTTGAATGCCAGAAGATTTCTGGCTTCTAAGAGGCAGGGGCAGAAGTCAGGGGAAGAAGGGTCTTGGAATCAGGGAACCAATCCAGGGCTTCCCCCTGATCCTGACACTTCTTTCTCATGTTGGGGCGATAATTTCTGACCACTAATCAGTTCCTTGTGCCTCTTCCATCATCCCCATCTATCCAGAGGCCTCGGTGGATCCAATTTTGGTATTTGAAACTGACAAAATGGAGGAGTTTTGCACTCAGCAGGATATGGACTGGTGGCCACCGACTTCCAATGGAAGACTGCAGAGAACAAGTTTAATTTATATGCCACCCAGTTTCCAACCCTTCGGATCATTTACAGCAATAGGGTTAAAATATAAGAAATTAAATGGTCAAAATATATTAGAGCAATTAATGTTGGATAGATCTTTCACTGACTTTCATTTACTGGAAGTTGGGATTCTTCTTGATGTTTCTGTAGTGGTTATAATTTTTACTGGGACCGCTTGCTAGCCTGATGCCGAACTCTCCTGTTTTCTCATCTGGGCTTGGGACCAACAATGGTGGAGTGATGGTGATTAGAAGACTTAAAACAACAAGGCATCTGGCTTAGATGAGATAATCACTGAGATCTTAAAACATGACAGTCAGGCTCTGGTGAAAGAGCTGACAACATTGTTTAATAAATGTTGCCAAAATGGTGTAGCTCCAGAGGACTGGAGAAGAGGGGCTATTGTTAAAATCCCCAAGAAAGGCAACATCTCAGAATGTACTGTTGGAAGAAAGTCCATCTGGGTTCAGTTCCAAGTGGGAAGAAAGATACTGGAAACATGGAGATTACTTGGAAAGATGGTTTTAATGGTGGACAGCAGGACCACACGATTTGAGGCAAAAAGAGCACATGGGTGAGAGAGGGAGAGAGATTTATTCCCTCTGTTGGGCTTTGAACTTGCTTCCTGTTCCCTTGGCAAGAAATGAATCCTGACTGGTTGTCAGACTCCCATGGGGCCATGGAGGGATAATTTTGTAGGTTGTCTTGAGTCCCAAGCTTGGCTGAATCTTGCTAGATGATGTAATCTTCCCGGGTGCCATGTGATGAGATGGGTAGAGGGCTAATCCTATCATGTCCTAAAGGCCATGTCTTAATCCCATCACCCTGGAGCTGAAGGGGGGGGGGGGAGCTGCAGGAAGCTGCTTTGTCTTTAAACACATATTCCTCCTTTTCTCATCCAGGGAAATATAATATTCTGCCTTTTTAATATTTCCTATAAGACTTCATCTTCTGGGAGAGGGGTGGGTGCTAACTTTCTACAGTATCAATTGGCAGGGCATTATCTTCCTTTTGGTGCCCGGAAAGACCTTTTGCATAATTCTCCTTAAGCAAAGACAAAGTGCCATATATCAACATCTGGGAGAAGAACAAGCCGGATTTTGCTGTGGAAGTTCCATAAGGTGAACAAATCTTCACCTTATGAAATACCTACAAATACCTAAACTTATACCTACAATCAAGCTGCTGCAATAAGACCGAAAATGGTCATACGGACACCTTCAAAATATTAATGGAGTTAGACAGGGCTGTATTCTATCACCACTAATCTTTCTCATAGCTCTCAATCACATGATGAACTTCACACATTGGGAAAGGCATTCATTTTTCTGACCAAGGCTGTCTTAGTGACCTGGATTTTGCAGATGATATTGCCTTACCTCAGGAAAATGAGATGAAACTACACAAGTGACAACTGTTTTAGATGAAGAAACAACCAAAATAGGCCTCAGGATAAGTTCTGAGAAATCAAAGATCACAGCAACTTGAGGATGTAGAAAGGTTTGGTACAGTACCCTAATTTGGGTACTGTAATTGCCCCAAATGGAGATGTAGAGATGGATGTCAAGTGCCACATTGGAAAAGCAACAGCTGTTTTCCAGAGGATGAATAAAATCTGATCTTTGTTATCTATATCGCTAAAACTTAAATTCCATTTTCCCAAAGTTGCTTTTCAAAGGGCAACTGGACTTTGTTTTTTCCTTGAAGATGTTTTGTTTCTCATCCAAGAATCTTCTTTCTGTTCCAGATGATTTTTGAAAAGCACCTTGGGACAACCATGACCTAGATGACTAAGAATCTCCACAGACATCTAAAATCAATTTGCTCATCTCTATAGTGATCCCAACAGCTATTTGCAACAAGTTAGACCTGGAAGGGTCAATCAATATTAACAAGAGACTTGAAGTCTTCCTTTGCTGAATCCTAAAGATTCCCTGTTTTGACCATATTACTAACAAAAAAGTGCTCTAAAAGAGTTTCTCCTGCAAATTACATAACATTTCACATGCAAATGACTCCAACTTGTAGGTCATATTCTCTGTATGCAGAACAGAATCCCCTAATGCCAAATGACTAAGAGGACGTCCTCAAAATACATGGCAAAGAACAGAAGACCTCAAGACTCTAAACATTACCCTGAAGTATTTGCCCAAACCTGAAAATGCTTGATAAAATCCCTTGCTGCCCGATATGCTACATAGCAGAAGAGGATCTAATGCTAATGCTAATGTATTGGAAGCTTCCAATTCATGGCAATGCATCTTTATGTAGAGAGGCATTGTCCTGGGAAATGGGGGAGGAAATGACAAAAGCAGCATGATATTGTATATGTATAGAAAAGAAGCAGTGATTGCAGCTTGACAGTGTAACACTGCTTTCCTCATTTTGACAAAGGTTTATGATCCCCCAGTGGTCTTTATCTACCTACAAGATAGACATTAAATTGATCCCTTGTTCTTGAATGCAGCAAAGAATCTGGCCGTTGCATTGGGAAAGAAAAAATCTGATTAACATATATTTGCTTCTTCAGGAAGACCATTCTAATTTTCATAAGAAAATAAAGATTAAGATTGCCTTGGGTATATGCCAGTTTCTGGTGAAAGGAACCAATTGTCCTGATTTAGTTTATCCCTTTCCTAATTAAGATATGTTCTTGATGTGGGGTCTTTGGTGCTCTCGGGGCTTGGTCATTCTCTTGCAGATGTTTCATTATCAAACCAGGCAACATAATCAGTGCTGAACATCGACATCAACTCTCACAATTTCCAAGGCAGCATTGCAGAGAATAATGGGAAATGAAGACCACACATTTAGAGGTAATCTTGATTGGGAAAGGTAGATCTAATGATAACTAAAATTATCCCACTTTGTGTACAATGTACATAAAAGGATATGTATAATAATTTGAAACAGGCAAGTAAGCTGAGTGGGTATTTCCAGCAACATACATGTCTTTCCAGGATCTTTGCTGATTTTTCTTCCGTTCAGTCACCAAACGTAAGTTGAATTTGGTACGTGACCATTTTTTTTAGAGCCCAGACATTGTATAGCATAAGCCAAGTGGAGAGGCTTGACTGGCGCCACTCAAGAAGAACAACAGCAGCCTGCATTTGCTGTCAGTCATTCACTTTCACAGAATCCTTCATAGCTGCTTTCCAAATGGAACATCCTCCCTCTTTCTAAGAGACTGTTTGATCCTCTTTTTTTCCTGGAGCCAACTGCTGTCTCTTGTTGGGTGACCTCAACTAGGCTTTAGCTAAAGCAGTTGTGAAATAATTTGCCCAAAATGATAGAATGGGAAATGCATCCAAAAAACTGTTGGATCCAATCTGGATCAGTCACTGGGGCCAGAGGTTTAATGTTCCGAACTTTTGGACTCGTGCTGGAGCCCATCCTTGGGGGGGGGGGAGAGACACTCCTCTCTCACCAGAATATTCACCTTCATTTGCAAAGTTTTCCTATTCAGAAGCAATACAAAGCCACCAGTTCTACAGCAGGAAACAATGAAATCATCTCTTCGGGGAAAAAGTATTTCTATGACACAACCCAGGTATTTATTTGCTGTGTTAATCACTCACGAGAAAAGAACACAAGGGACCTTCTCTGATCACAAGCAGCAGAACTGGCCTGCTTAGAAATGCATAGGCTGAACGCTGGAAAAAAACTTTCCTTGTAATTGGCCACTTTGAATTGAGAAATTGCTACAAACAGAGAACACTGATTGGCTGTGCTTTGTAGTCACTAGCACACTTTCTCCCCATTAATTGTGTTTGTGCTTTTACAACAAGGGTGAGTAGAGATTGAATGCATAGACAAGTAACAGGTTTGTTGTTATTTTAACATATTTATGATAAAAAGCACAATCGCCACTGTTTTTATTTTTAATAATAATATTCTGCTTTCCCCTATCCAGAAATCTCAATAGTTGGCTAAGAAGGCTGTTCATCATGGCCACATTAGCATTATGTTTTCAGTCTTCAAACTAATTGGAAAATAGGGTGACATTAATTGCACAGTCCCAATAACGAGTGCTGTTCTGAAATAGAACTAAAATATTCAGAGCTAAATGAAAGTAGCAAAAGGGATAGGTGAACCAGCATTCCCATTTTATAAATGTGTCTCTCACTTGATTTGAACATGGAGGGTTTCACATTTCCATATCTCCAGTGATGGTCATTGATCTCCTGAACCTCCACTCTAATCCCTCCTCTGAGTTCTTGGGAATATGCTTGTGGGTGTTTTGCACACTTCCTGTACCTCATTTTAAAATGTTTACATGGGAATTCAGGAATTTAAACTAAATGCTGTCCAGTTTTTGACTTTTGTTTTTAGAGTAAGCTGAACTTTTTTAGCACATAGTTTGAGATGTACAGTCTACCTTAAATCAACTATGTGTGTAAGTGTGTATGTGTATTGGTGTGTTGGTGGTGTGATTTAAGGCAATAGGCTAGAAGCTGGAAGGTTGTAAGCTTTAATCCTTCATCAAATTAAGTGACCTTGGGCAGTTGCTCTTTCTCAGCCCTAGAAAGAAAGTAATGGCAAGTTACTTCTGAAAATGCTGCACAGAACCCTGTGTACACCCACACACATTCCTTGATGGTCATGTGACAGTTATAAATGTAATGGAAAAGGAATGGGGGGGGGGGGTTGTTGGAAGAGGTCTGGAAGACATCTGTACCTGCTAATAAAGGCAATGCACTAATGGACTCACCAGAAATGTAACTTGATTCCTAGAGATTTAACTTTTAGAAAACCAAGGCAAGGGGCTTAAACTCTGAACAATTAAACCTGGAGCTACTCTCAATAAGTTTTGTTTCTCAGCCTAGCCCGAGCAATCCTCACATAAAAGATAAAAAGAAGCACAATGGCAAGAAAGTGGTTTGTTTACCCAGCATGGATTCCAGGGAGCATAGGCCATCCTAATTAAACAAAGAAAGCTGGAGCCAATTGCAAGCAGAAACCTTTTTTTCAAACTGCAGGATTAAATGGCAATAGTGGACTAGGTGTTGTAAAGTGAGCCTTTGCTTGACAAGTTTTTTTCTGAAGAAATAGCTGCTAAGGAGAAGCTGAACAGAGATGGAGGGAAATCTTAGTTGAAGGCTTTTTTGTAAAGCTGGGGGGGAGGGAGCTAGTCTCTGTGAGTCTCCTTAGTCTCTAGACTGTGTGTGTATAATCTGCATACATTCACTCTATAGGTCTTGGATGAAAGCCCAGCCTTCATCTGTCAGTGCCTTTTGCAAACTCAGACACTTCCCCCTTAATTTTGAAATGGGAGCCTCAGACTGCCATCATTTCTCCCTGCAGCCGAGTGGGTAGAAATGGCAGCATCAAGGTAGCTGTTTCCAATTAGTGTTCTTCCCTCCAACCTCGAAAGAAATCAAGGAAATATGATCTATCGGATCCTTCAAGCCAAAAATTTGGAGAAAGGTGGGGGCTGCTTCCCTTCCTTAGGAAGGAAGAGCTAAATCTTGACTGCCTAGATGGCTCAAGCCAAACAAGCAAAATGCCTAATCTATGGGTTCTACCAGCTTGGAGATCTGACTTCAGTGACAATCTAGGTCAGTGTTTCTTAACTTTGGCAACTTTTAAGATGTGTGGACTTCAACTCCTAGAATACTCCAGCAGTCATGTTGAGAAATACTAATCTAAGCTCTCAAGTCTAGGACGTATTTGATTCTACTGAATTCTAATTTTATGAAATGAGATTTTGTTCCCAATTCCTGTGAACACTGTTACTCATAAGGCTCCAGCTGAATTTTTGTTGACTTGGGTTGGATCCATATACCACGCTGAATCACAGAAGCCAAACCACATTTTAATTGAGCAAACGATGAACTCAACCATTTATGGTTCAGTATTGTGTGAAGAATTATGGGAGCCAAACACAGCTTTAGTTCTGAAACCAAGTTGGGAAAATCAAAGCTCTCCACAGTGATAAAACTCCTCATGAATGGGTTGAGCTCATACTTTTGCTTGCTCTTTTCTGCATTTTTTTCTGGCATGTTTGTGATGTTTGGCCAGAACGGTACTTTCATCAGAGTTGTTTCCAAAGAATACAACAACAGCAGTTGATTTTGATTATTTTCTAATAGGTTCCATTGCATCTTTCACCCTAGTCACCCATGAGTCATTTCCAAACCTCCAGTGTTTTTATCTCACAAATGTCCCTTTGAAATTGGATGCAATTGTTCTCCCAGAGCCATTCTGAATCCCCAGACTGAACCAGTCAGTGGGCCTCTCATTCATGGGAGAGTAAAAAATATGATTACCTTCCACCCACCACTATTATGCATCTATTATGCATACTCACTGCGGGGAAGAAAATGACCACTTTTTGTTAAGCTACTCAAAAGAACACATGGCAGCTAAGGTTTTGGCTTCTCTACCTTTTCAGTGTGAAGATGGGGGTGGGGTTAAGAGAATTTTAGGGTTGATAAGCAGGCAGGGATGTTGACTGTCAGTGGGTTGAAAAAGACAGTGCCGCCACTGGTCAAAGCAAAGTCTAAGTAATTCTGGAACCAAACATCTATGCTGATTTGGAAAATTTTGAAAATGGATGTCAAATTAAAACTTGAAGTTTTTCTTTTAGGGATAGCAGATAAACAGGTGGAAAGAAAATATGGGACTTGATTTTTATAAATAACGTTAGCTATAAGGTTGTTTTGTGGCTAGAGATGGAAAGAGGAATATATATGCACGATGGAAGAATGGTGTTAGCCAGTGGTGGGATTCAAATTTTTTCACTACCAGTTCTGTGGGTGAGGCTTGGTGGGTGTGGCAGGGGAAGGATACTGTAAAATCTCCAGTCAGAGGTGGGATTTCCCAGTTCTCCAAACTACTCAAAATTTCCACTACTGGTTCTCCAGAACTGGTCAGGACCTACTGAATACCACCTCTGGTGTTAACTGAGATGGAGAAATTGACCGCTTTGCTTAGAGACAGTAATTTAACTAAATGTCTCGAGACTTGGAGACCACTATTTTATTTCTTATAAAGTAAGGACAAAAAATAATTTTCAATTTGGGGATTTTTTCAGTGTCACTGTGAATGGATGTAAGTCAAGAACTGTGAAATGTAGTCAATTGGGTGGGAAATTGAGGGCCAATATCACACTGTGTTCCATTATACCATGTCTGCATTGGTCTCAATTAAATGTCACCTAATGATAGAAGAGTCTGTAGCAGGCTTCTATGGGCCCCAGCCTCTTCTCTTTGCATGTAAGGGATATAGAAGAGGGGGTAAATGAATTGAATGAAGGTTTTACTATTTATATTGTCCTCCCACAAGTCTGAAAAACCTCCTTGACGATGCAATTGCTTTTCCTTAGGGGACGCAGTGCTGTGGCCTATGTACTGAGGCAGAAAAACTCCTGTGCCCTGCACTCTAGCCACATCAAGTCTGGATGTTTTCAATTTGCTTCCCCTTGGAGGTTGTGCCAAAGGTTGATTTATATTTCTTGGAATCAGCCAGGACATGGATTCCTGGGAGAGAACATTTCTCTGGCCAAAAGAGGAGGATGGAGGAAGCTGGGGAGGGGAGGGGAACCTTCCCCTGATAAGCCTGACCCATTTGATATGGATGCTGACAGATTTAGCGTGTTCAAAATAATTTCCTTTGTGTCGGAAGGAGGGCCCATAAGAGAGAAGAAAGTAAGGAGTTTGTTGATTTTAAAATAATTTTTTATGAATTTAATTGACATGGACTGCAAAGGAGAACAAATTCATTTTAAAAATAAGGTTTTATTTTAATGAAATTAATGACCAAAAATTTAACAGAAAAACAGAAATTAGAATTAGAAAAGAAGATGGGAATTCAAGTGATAAAGAAAATTAAATATTTAGGAATATGGCTGACAGCACATTGTAAGACGTTAAAGGAAAACAATTATGATAAACTAATGCAACAGGTAAAGAAAGATTTAGAAATATGGGGTAAGCTACAACTTTCTTTATTAGGTAGGATTGCTGCCATTAAAATGACTACTGTTCCAAAATTCCTCTATATATTTCAGAGGTACCAATCAAAATTCTTAAAAAATATTTTGTGGAACTCAATAGGACAATTTCAAAATTTATCTGGCAAGGAAAAAAACCGAGAATAAATGTAAAGGCAATGCAGGATATGAAGAGCAGGCGAGGGATGGCACTTCCAAACTGGGAGCTGTATCACAGTGCAGCCTCCTTAGTATGGTTGAAAGAATGAGTGAACTTAACTAACAAGAGAATATTAGTCCTAGAAGGTCATGACTTACAGACAGGGTGGCATGGCTTTTTATGGGATATAGGGAAAACCAGTCAGAAATATTTTCATGAACATCTAAATTAGAGGTGCCCTCCTGACCAATTGGAAGAAAATAAGGAAAAAATATTATTTAAAGATCCTGATCTGTATTTCAACTACGGAGGCAATGACACACCCGAATAATTTGGATATTACCAAGATGATTAAATATAAGGATTTATTGGATCTGCAAGGAAATTTGAAATCATGGCAGAACCTCCAAGATCAGGGACTACAAATCAACCATTGGGCATATCTCCAAGTTCAAAACAGATATAGACAGGATAAGAAAGAGTTCGGAATTTATAATAATCCTCAGCAATTGGATAAAATTCTCTTCGGCCCAGACCAAAAAAAAATCACAGCATTTTATAATTACCTATTAGAGACAGAATTGGAGGAAGAAACAGGTAAACAGATAAAGAAAATATGATAGCCTGGAGTAGGAATATAGGACATAGTATCACTCTAACAGAATGGGAGAGGAATAGAAATAATAAAATCACAAAATCAGCATCATACAAGGAAAATGCTTACAAAATGTTTTATAGGTGGCACCTCCCCCCCTCGAGATTAGTGAAGATGTACTCCAATATGAGTCTGAACTGCTGGAAATGCAAAAAAAAAGGAGGGAACATACTTCCACATTTGGTGGTCCTGTACAGAAGCACAAAGATACTGGCAGAGAATTAAAAAATGGCTGGAGGAAATAACAACAGAACAGATTGAATTCAAACCAGAGTTCTTCCTATTAGGGAATCTTCAATAAAAGAATTTCCAAAAAAAAGTGAAGTATACAATATTACATATATTGACAGCAGCTAGACTGGCTTTTCCACAATGTTCGAAACAACCTCATACTCCATCAGAGGAAATGATTATTCAAAAAATATCAAATTGTGCAGAAATGGATAAATTAACTCTAGCACTAAAAGATAAAGAAACATCAATGTACTATGAGAGCTGGAACTGCTAGTATGAATGGTTAGATCAAAGATGGGCTACATAACTTTGTAAAAAAGGATAAGTGTTCTGTATGCAAATTGGGTTACTCCAAAACATGCAAATCTGATTGGTCAACTAAAGTAAGCATCGGATTGGTTCACTAAGAACCAATCCGAATAAAGTAAAAAAGGCGGCAAATTCGAACAGCTGCCATTGGTTACAAGCCGGCAGGCTAGCCTGTATAAAAGGCTGCCGCTAAGTCGGCCAACCGTTCCGTTTTACTGATTCCTGTAAATAAAGACTTTTCGTTGTTGGAACCCGGTCTACCTCGTGTTTTTCCGAACAAAACACTGGCGACGAGGGTGGGATCGTCCTGAACACGAAAACTGCACGCGGTGAGAAAAAGCCCAGATGACGACAAAGATGCCTGGAAACAACACACCGCCCGCACCCTTCAACCACAACGAAGAGGATTGGGATTCCTATGCAGATCGCTTCCAAATGTATCTGGAAAGCAATAAAATGGAAGGAATTTCAGAGCAACGAAAGAGAGCTGTGTTCCTAACACACTGCGGGCCAACTGTTTTTAAGATGGCAAAGGCTCTAGCGAAGCCACAAGATGTCAAGCAACTAACGTGGCCAGAATTGCAACGAATCCTCAAAGCACACTACGCTCCGATGGTGTCAAACTTAATAAAGCGACACGAATTCTACAGGAGAGACCAGAGAGAGGGAGAGACCGTCGCTGATTTCGTTGCCGCACTTCGACAAATAGGTGGTGAGTGTGAATTCTCAAACCTCGATGAGGCAATGAGGGATCGAGTGGTGTTGGGGTTGAGAGACTCGACCACACAGAGTAAACTACTCAACAAACCCAACATCAGCGTAGCTGAAGCTATCAAGGAAGCCACAGCCGCCGAAGCCGCGAAAAAATCGGCTGTCACTATGAAGAAAATGAACACACATAGTGACGAAACGAATCCAACCAAAGACAAAAAACAATCTACCACCACCACGCATTACGAAGAGTATGGCAAAACACCTGACACGAGCGAAGAAGACGACAAGGTCCACCGTCTATACACTAACAAAAAAGAGCGCGAAAGACGAAATTGGCGGGAATGCGCTGGCTGCGGAGGAAACCATCCCCGAGCCGAATGCAGATTTCTTGATGCCATCTGCAGGGTCTGCAAGAAACGAGGGCATATCGAAAAAGTCTGCAGAAACAAAAAATACTACAGCCCCACGAGACGCAGAAATTCCCCAACACGAGCTGAGCCTAAATGAGCTGAAAGAAAGTGGCAACAAGAGAAGCGAGCCAATACACACCAAACTGTCATTATAAAGAGCGCTCAGACGGAAAGCGGGAAGAAAGTTAAGATTGTTGTAGAGATCGAGGGGAAACCATGCAAGATGGAAGTGGACTCGGGGTCCTTTCTCTCTATGGTATCGTGGGACACAATAAAACAGCTAGTCCCAGATATCAAAACCAAAGAACTAAAAAAGCAGCACCTAACCCTCAAGGACTACCAGGGAAACCAAATCCCTGTAGTCGGCATGGGACATTTCAAAGTTACCTACAAAGAACACGTCAAAGTGCTACCGCTGACCATAGTCGACAGAGACAGACCAAGTCTCCTGGGCATCGAATGGTTCGCACCATTGGGCATCGGGATGACCGGGATCGATCGAGTGACTGCAACCGGCTGGGAAGAAGACCTCATCCGGGAATTCCAGGACATTTTTGACGGCTCACTGGGCAAGTATCGGGGAAATCCCATTTCTTTCAGTTTAAACCCCCAAATAGCCCCACGAAGAATAAAAGCCAGACGAGTTCCTTTTGCACTAAAGGCAAAAATAGAGGAACAGCTAGACAAATTAATAGCCCAGGGGTATTAGAACCTGTGGACCATGCCAAGTGGGAAACGCCTATAGTCACACCTATCAAACCCGACGGGTCCGTTAGAATCTGTGGTGACTATAAGGCTACCCTGAACCACGCATTACAACCAAGCGCATACCCGGTGCCAGTAGTCCAGCATCTACTCCACTCCCTGGGAAAAGGAAAGGTTTTTGCTAAACTCGACCTAGCACAAGCCTACCAACAACTCCCAGTGGACCCAGAAACTGCGGAAGCACAGACGATAGTTACCCATAAGGGCGCATTCAAATGTCACCGACTGCAATTTGGAGTAAGTGTAGCCCCAGGCATTTTCCAGAGTCTAATGGAACGCCTTCTAAATGGCATACAAGGAGTCGTACCATACTTTGACGACGTCCTGATCTCAGCCAAAGATGAAACACAATTTAAAAAAAGACTCAAAGAAGTACTAAGTAAGTTTAGAGAATCTGGCCTCAAAGTGAAAAGAGAAAAGTGTTGCCTAGCTAAGAATAGCGTCGAATTCCTGGGCTATTTAATAGACGGAGAGGGGATACACCCTACAGACAGGAAAATTAAACCCATAAATGAAGCACCAGAACCAAGAAACAAAGCCGAATTACAAGCATTTCTTGGACTGATAAATTTTTATAATGTATTCCTACCGAATAAAGCCACAATAGCAGAACCGTTGCACCGTCTATTGGATAAGAAAGCAATTTGGACTTGGGGTTATAGAGAAAAGGATTATTTCCAGAAAATAAAAAAATTGCTAACATCAACAAACGTTCTCATCCAATTCAGCAACACACTGCCATTGAGGGTGACCTGCGACGCTTCGCCATTTGGAGTCGGTGCCATCCTGAGCCACCAACTGCCTGATGGCAGAGAGGCACCCGTCGCGTACTACTCAAGGACTTTGTCTAAAACCGAGAGGAACTACAGCCAACTCGACAGAGAAGCCCTAGCAATTGTCGCTGGAGTAAAACGCTTCCACGAGTACCTCTACGGGCGGACTTTTCAAATTATAACAGACCACAAACCACTAATGGGAATTTTGGCGGGAAACAAGCCAACACCAAATATCCTTTCTCCAAGAATGACTAGATGGCCAGAGTTTCTAGCAGCCTATTCATACACTCTGACACATCGACCAGGGAAAGAAATTTCCCATGCGGACGCTTTGAGCAGAGCACCCTTGCCAGAAACCGAGGAAGACCTGGCACCAGCGATGACAGCATTACAAATAGAGACTTGCCCCGATCTACCCATTTCTGCTTGTGATGTCGTCAGAGCCACCGCGAAAGACTCAGTGACTTCCCGCATCCTCAGCTGGGTAGGTAAAGGCTGGCCGGAAAACCAAAAAACTGAAAACTTTAAACCTTTCCGGACCAGGCAGACTGAACTTTCGATTCAAAAAGGGTGTTTATTGTGGGGTGATCGGGTAGTGATTCCTAACAAACTGCAACCCAGGGTGCTCGGGATGTTACATGAAGGGCACCTGGGAATTGTGAAAATGAAAAGCCTTGCAAGAAGTTATGTGTGGTGGCCGGGTATTGATAAGGACATAGAATATTGGGTCAGCTCGTGCAACAAGTGCCAGGGAATTAGACTGTCCCCTCCTAAAGCACCTATTAGAGACTGGGAAACCCCGCGAGGCCCTTGGTCAAGGATCCACATTAATTTCGCGGGTCCTACCAAAGGGCATACATTTCTGATTGTCGTTGATGCCTATTCTAATTAGCTAGAAGTAAAAATCATGCCATCAATGACAACAGAAGCTGTAATCAAACAACTAGACAACCTTTTTGCCACCCATGGTCTACCGGACGTCCTCGTATCAGACAACGGGCCACAGCTCACCAGCTTACAATTCGAGCAATACCTAGCCTCCCTAGGTATTAGACATGCCCTAACCGCGCCGGCTCACCCGGCCGCAAACGGCAGGGCTGAGAGAATGGTCCTGTTTACCAAAGAGGGAATAGAAAGAATGGACACCGGGGACGTCCAACAGAAAATAAACCGATTGCTCACTCTCCAACACATAACGCCCAGTACCACGACCAACAAGTCCCCAGCAGAATTGCTCATGGGGAGGAAATTAAGATCACACCTTGATAGGTTGAACCCAAATTTTACGCCAGAAAACCCCCCCAACTCCTCCACATGATTTAGGAAATTTGAAGTAGGCGAGTTGGTTTACACAAAAAACTTCACCGGGGACCCTGTTTGGCTACCAGGTCAAATAACGCAAATTACAGGCCCCAAATCCTACTGGTTAACAATTGATGACGGCAGGGAATGGAAGCGGCACATAGACCAGCTCCGTTCCTGAAATATAGAACGAAATACAGACATACACCCATGCATTGAAAAAACCGGGGATGGACAAACCAGAGGGGGGGGGGGGAAATGCGAGAAACAAATAAAGAACCGATACAAACAAAAACCAAAGAGATTAACAAACAAAAAGAGCAAATAAAAGACTCACTGTTTGAAGAGACTTGCGTGAAGAGCCCATCGGAAGGGGACAGCCAGGCCAGCTCGACCTGCCCGGAGGAAACGGGAGGAAGCGGCAAAACCGCTGGCCTAAGAAACTCAGGCGGCAGAATGGCTGACTCACCCTTCCAGACGGTTCCAGAGAGAAGGACGGACGACACAGCAGCCCCATCCGAACAGGTCGGAGTCTCCGCCGAAACTGAACTGCGCAGGTCCAGTCGAGTCAGGAAAAGCCCCGCCTACCTACGTGACTACATCACCACGTAGGACTGAACCAAGGGGGAGGGGTGTTCTGTATGCAAATTGGGTTACTCCAAAACATGCAAATCTGATTGGTCAACTAAAGTAAGCATCGGATTGGTTCACTAAGAACCAATCCGAATAAAGTAAAAAAGGCGGCAAATTCAATCAGCTGCCATTGGTTACAAGCCGGCAGGCTAGCCTGTATAAAAGGTTGCTGCTAAGTCGGCCAACCGTTCCGTTTTACTGATTCCTGTAAATAAAGACTTTTCGTTGTTGGAACCCGGTCTACCTCGTGTTTTTCCGAACAAAACAATAAGCTATAATTGTTGTGGTAATTATATATTCACATTAAGGATTACTTGTAAATATGGCAGAAAATAAGTATAGAAATAATGACCCACAAACTGTCAAGGATGAAATTGTTTTTAATCATTTTTTGACTTTTCTTTTACTTTTTTCTCTTTTTCTCTCTTCTCTTTTACTTCTCCACTCTTTTTCTTTTTTCCTTTTCCACATTTGTGTATGTGTTGTTTGTTTATTTTAATTGTAAAATTAATTCTAAAATTAATAAAGTTTGTTTTTAAAAAATTAAAAATAAGATTTAAAGGAAAGCAATCTTTAAAGAGCTGGGTGTTTTTCTGTAGAGGAAAACCAAACTTCTGGACTGTTTTAATTTTTAAAGAACTTCATATCAGACTTAAAGGATCCCAAAGAGGTGATTATCCACTGGAATACTCATCAGAGTGGCTGGTTTTAGGCTAAGACATGTTTTCCCATTTATCTACCATTGTCCATTCCTGTTCCCAGAAGGCACTACATTGCTCCCCAAGATGGCCTCCAAGAGGGAATTTCCAAAGCAGCTTGCACAATTCAAAACAATGGCTCCTATCCCCTTGATGGGAGGGCAGGAGACTTTTGGCTGACTCCATTCCAGCTATGAATGATGGTATTAATCTAAAGAAAAAAACTAGTGAGGAGGGAATATGGTTTCTCAGACTGGACAGAACTGTTATGTAAATAGGGAACAGCTATCTCCAACACTCCAGGCTTGGAAAAGAACAGGCAAAAGTTGATGGAAGGAAAAGGCCTACAATTTAAACCCTTATTACTTTATGATTTCTCATACATTAGCATTTGACACCTTTGCATCTTTTCCTGATCCATTCATACCAAATATCCCATATCTAATAATATTCTCCTTCTTCCTTATTTTTCAACATCTTCGGCGCATTCGTATGTCTTATTAATTATTGTGGTTTCGGGAGAGGGGGTTGTAGCCTGTTTCCAATTTTGGGCAAAGGAAATTCTAGCAACAGTTATAATATGGAGCATTAAATATTGGTGTTTTTTATTCAGATTAGCCTCTAACATGCCTAACAGGAAGATTTCTGGTTTTAGTTTGATTCTTTGTTTCATTAACTCCACTAACCAGGATTTAATTTTATGCCAGTATATCCGTGCTTGAGGGCACGTCCACCACATGTGAAAATACATTCCCTGACTATGGTTCATCTCTAGCATTTGGCTATCATATTTGGGAACATTTTAGCTGTTCTCGCTGGGGGGAGGTGCCAATGGTAAAACATCTTATATAAGTTCTCTTTGTAGGAGACCAACAATGCTAGCTTATAAGTTACCTGCCAAATACATTCCCACTGTTCCAAATCAATGCTGTGGCCCAAGTTTTTAGCCCAGATTATCATATTTTCTTTAACAGTTTTCTCTTCCATTTTGTAATCCAATAGATAATTATATATTTTACTAAGATTTCCAGATTTATTTTCAAATGCTTTAAGAGACAAAGGCAGATGCAGCCTTTCTAAAGGCAGATATTCTAAAACAGCGTATTGTGAATGAATCACATATTCCTGAAATTCGGATTAGGGAGACCTTTCGTTGTACAGACCTGAATTAAGAGAAGATGCCAATTTTAGTACAGGGATCTTCCCAGATGCTCCCTCCACTTTTCATCCCCTTCCTAGATAAGAGCTGCCTTTGCAATGAGCTTATCCACCTCAAAGAACCACATACAGATTGGAACCCAGCTCTGTAACTTCTCATCTGCCTCCTGAGTCACGATTACATTTTAGATAATTGTGACTCTGCTCCATTCCCACTCTGTTATTCTTCCAAGCCTATAATACTACCCTGTCTCAATTGGATAATTAGTGGCATGTCAGTGGCTGCACCAGGATAAATATTTCATGCAGCTACCAGTAATGTCTTTCTCTGCCAGGTGTCTTTGCCAATGGACTTCCATTAGTGCACAATTAATAATTTCCTTTTATTTAGGGAGCAACCTCTGGATTGGCACAGGCAGGGATGTGGTTTCCTAGCTGTGGTCATTATCACAACCAAAGTCCAATATTGCAGCCCATGGATTAGTGGATCTTAAAAGATGGTAGTTAGCAAGAGAGAAGGAGACAGGCTGGGTGATCAGAAGCTGAGTTCAACTTCATGCTGGGAGCTCCCAAAGCTTCCATGAAAGAACTAGAAACTAGTTTCCGGTGTGAAAGAGTTGAATAGAATAGAATAGAATAGAATAGAATAGAATAGAATAGAATAGAATAGAATAGAATA
>BLBF01000021.1:28371035-28389493 GCA_015471245.1 Laticauda colubrina | reverse complement strand
TAGAATAGAATAGAATAGAATAGAATAGAATAGAATAGAATAGAATACTTTATTGGCCAAGTGTGATTGGACACACAAGGAATTTGTCTTGATATAATACTCTTAGTATACATAAAGAAAAGGTATATTCGTTAAGAAACAAGAATCATAACATACAACACTTAATGATAGCCATAGGATATGGTTAAGAGGCTCAATAACATCAGTCTGAAAAGTGACGGCAATTTTTCTGCTGCTCTACAGCATCCTTCTCTAGGTGTGTGAGCCCAAAATTTCTGATCAATTCCAATGCATCAGGAAGGCATCTTGTTGGAGAAGCCTACTTTAACCAAGGCATTGAGATTACAAGAAAGGGCACTGTAGCTAGGCATTTCTAGTGGTGTCAGCTATTTTTAAAAGAAGTCTGGGAAAACTATGAGCTCTCTTTTTCTCCAAATTTTCATTCTGGACAGCAACCACAATTCAGAGAGCTGCATTTGGTAGATTTCCTCCCTTGGAACCAGGTGACCTTCCAGCTCTAATATTCTAATGGCTGGGACACAGGAAAGGAGAAGCTTTTTGGAGTCCAGAAAGCACACATCCAGAGGATGTTTTCCCTGTCCCAGCTTTCTCAGTGTAGTCCAGTGGCAGAATTAACTCATCTTGGAGCAAGCAACTTCTTCAGAAGTCTCTGGGTAGGTCTCTCTGAGAGGTTTGCAAGCCAAAGGGAATGGACTAACTTTGCCCTGTAGGCATTAAACTCACTCAAAATTACCATGAAACTCTCCCAACAAAAATCTACAGAACATGTCTTTACTAGGGGTTGTTAAACAACAACAAACCAATAATTTCTCAATAAATGCATCACATAAAATAGAGGCCATGAAGGAAATCTTCAATCAACCACAGAAAAATGTGCAGTATTGTATTTAATTTGTTAGATTTATTTTTTAATGTATGGGGGGATTATAATATCATAGTCCAGAAATATGTCTTTCATAAAAATCTACATGGTTAAACTATCCAAGAATGAGCAGAGAAATAGTCTACAGAAGTTCTGTCGAAGCAAATTTCTGTCCAGTTTTAAGTATTTGTGCTGCAGCTAGGTGATCAAGACAATAGAATTTCAGGATTGTTTCAGAATTTGGATGGAGAAGTATTTTCTCAGGCAACTTGGAATACAGGTTGATCACCTCAACTCAGAGTTTTTTCAAACTTCTGGCAGAAATGGTGTAGGGTCTCCTGCTTGGGCAGGGGTTTGGACTAGATGACCTACAAGGTCCCTTCCAACTCTGATTATCTGTTATCTTACTTTTTAAAAAGTTTCCTTTAAAGTTGTACATCTTTGTACGCATGCATACATGTTATCATCCAGGTCAGGGAAGTATATACTTTCTATTACAGTGTTTTTCAACCTTGGTGACTTTAAGATGGGTGAACTTCAACTCAATTCAAAAGTTGAATTCCACCCATATTAAAATTGCCAAGGTTGAGAAACACTGTTCTATGATATCTGTATTGCTTGGAAAGAGAATCATCAGCCAATTCAGTTTCAGCTACACCTGGTTTAGAGATAGCCCACAAAAGTCTTTTCCAGTAATCCACGTTAGTAAACTCCTGCCAAAATGCTGTCTTCTTCTGTTGTGGTCATTCCATCACTTCTGACTGTTTGTGACACTCTGAACACCAGTTCTGTTATACAATGTTTGATTGCTCATTTTCTAAGTGGCTACCTACTATCGGCAAGCGTACCAAGCAGCTACTATCTATTATCTATCATGTTTCTCCAATAATATGGTTTCCCTCAATAGGAAGTCCCAGCATGTTTTATAGACATAAAATCAAATTAAGCCCCTCCCCCCAAATTAAGGCCTATATGAAACATGCGAAATGGGGGGGAATGGTGGGGAGGGGAACTTGCCATTAGAAAGTACTTTTGTTGCACACTCGGATATGGTGCTGTCTGCGTTGACTTCGGCGTTGGTGGGGCACTTCATATCAGGAGACCTTCCTCCACTGTTGCTTTCCCACCGTTGCTTTCCGTGCTGCTGCAGTGTTTAGAGCAATGCTGCAGCATTTGGCGCAACCATGCGCAGCCAGCCAGGGCTTCTCCCTGCAACCGGAACCCGGCGGAGATACTCAGCTTCAGGTGCTCCTGTTGCCGCCTTCCCTTCACCTTCAAAGGCAATTATCAATGGAAATCGTACCTGTAGTAGGGTGTTGTTTTTAAAAGAATTGGCTTTGCCTTCAAAGGCGAAGGGAAGGTGGCAACAGGAGCGTCTGAAGCCGAGTGTCTCTGCCGGGCTCCGGTTGCAGGGAGGAGTCCTGGCTGGCCGCATGTGGCTGCACCAAATGCCACGGTGTTGCTCTAAATGCCGCAGCAGCACGGGGAGAAGGGAAAGCAATGGTGGCGGAAGGTGTCCCAATACGAAATGCCCCACCAACGCTGAGGTCAACATCCAAGCCATTGCTGCCCACCCGCCCAAAGATGCAAGGGGGGGGAATTAAGTCACCCTCGAAAAGACGGCCTAGCTGTTTTTTGGAGGTAAAAAAAAAAGGGCCAGTCTTATTTTGTGAGAAACATGGTACTGTCTACTACTACCTACTATCAGTTTCAGTACCAAGCAGTATTTTTTAAGACAAATTTTTTTTTAAAAGCAGAACATGCCCAATCTCCCAAGATACCCTTTCCTCATGTCCCTTCCTTCCCAAAAGGTTTCTTTTATTTCACTCTCTTGTAAAGGTCACCCATAGGCAGCTGTCTGAGGTTATTGAACTAGCCATTCCTATCAACAGAACATATACTGTACTTGAATCAGTATCAGCAGCTCTTTACCCTAGAAGCAGGCAATCCATTGACCGCCTGATGGTTGGGATCAGCTCTTATAACTCCTAGTCAACATGGCTGATGGCAAGAGACTGTGATTGAAAGGTATCAGGTTGCCACCACAAACATATACACTGCTCAAAAAAATAAAGGGAACACAAAAATAAGACATCCTAGATCTGAATGAATGAAATATTCTTATTTAATATTTTGTTCATTACATAGTTGAATGTGCTGACAACAAAATCACACAAAAAATATCAATGGAAATTAAATTAAGCAACCCATGGAGGTCTGGATTTGGAGTTACACTCAAAATTAAAGTGAAAAAAAAACACTACAGGTTGATCCAATTTTGATGTAATGTCCTTAAAACAAGTCAAAATGAGGCTCAGTAGTGTGTGTGACTCACGTGCCTGTATGACCTCCCTACATGCCTGGGCATGCTCCTGATGAGGTGGAGGATGGTCTCCTGAGGGATCTCCTCCCACACCTGGACTAAAGCATCCCCCAACTCCTGGACAGTCACTGGTGCAACGTGGCATTGGTGGATGGAGAGAGACATGATGTCCCAGATGTGCTCAATTGGATTCAGGTCTGAAAAATAGGCAGACCAGTCCATAGCATCAGTGCCTTCATCTTGCAGGAATGCTGACACACTCCAGCCACATGAGGTCTCGCATTGTCGTGCATTAGGAGGAACCCAGGGCCAACCGCACCACCATATGGTCTCACAAGGGGTCTAAGGATCTCATCTCGGTACCTAATGGCAGTCAGGCTACCTCTGCCAAGCACATGGAGGGCTGTGCGACCCCCTAAAGAAATGCCACCCCACACCATTACTGACTCACCACCAAACCGGTCATGCTGGAGGATGTTGCAGGCAGCAGAACGTTCTCCACGGCGTCTCCAGACTTGTCAAGTATGTCACATGTGCTCAGTGTGAACCTGCTTTCATCTGTGAAGAGCACAGGGTGCCGGTGGCAAATTTGCCAATCTTGGTGTTCTCTGGCAAATGCCAAATGTCCTGCACAGTGTTGGGCTGCAAGCATAACCCCCACCTGTGGACGTCGGGCCCTCATACCACCCTCATGGAGTCTGTTCCTGACCATTTGAGCAGCCACATGCACATTTGTGGTCTGTTGGAGGTCATTTTGCAGGGCTCTGGCAGTGCTCCTCCTGTCCCTCCTTGCCCAAAGGCAGAGGTAGCAGTCCTGATGCTGTGTTGTTGCCCTCCTATGGCCTCCTCCATGTCTCCTGATATACTGGCCTGTCTCCTGGTACCACCTCCATGCTCTGGACACTATGCTGACAGACACAGCAAACCTTCTTGCCACAGCTCACATTGATGTGCCATCCTGGATGATCTGCACTACCTGAGCCACTTGTGTGGGTTATAGACTCCGTCTCATGCTCCCACTAGAGTGAAAGCACCGCCAGCATTCAAAAGTGACCAAACCATCAGCCAGGAAGCATAGGAACTGAGAAGTGGTTTGTGGTTACCACCTGCAGAACCACTCCTTTATTGGGGATGTCTTGCTAACTGCCTATGCTTTCCACCTGTTGTCTATTCCATTTGCACAACAGCAGGTGAAATTGATTGTTGTTATGTATGGAACTTGGTAGGCTCCAAGTTCCCTATTCTGATTGGCCAAAAAGGCTGTTCTCGGATTAGCCATTAGAGAACCAATCCAATTGGCCCACCGGATGGCAGGAACATTTAAAGTGGTGTCATTGGCCACAAGCCGTGAGCAAGCCGTTATATAAAGGGCTGCCGCGGCTTGGGCTCTTGTTCTGTTACCATTGCTTTACTGAATTAAATAAAGGGTTTGTTGTTGGAACCCGGTCTTGCACAACTTATTTCCGGACGGAACACTGGTGATGAGGGTGGGATCCTCGTAGAAGAGCGAGACCGAAGTACGCGGTGATCAGAACCGAGCGAGAGAGATGACAGGTAACAACGCGCCGCCCGCACCATTCAATCCTGATGAGGAGGACTGGAAGTCATATATCGATCGCTTTCTTATGTTTTTGGAAAGCAACGAACTGCAGGAAATATCTGACCAAAGGAAGAGGGCTGTCTTCCTTACACACTGCAGACCGGCCATCTTTAAAATGGCGAAGGCGCTGGCTAAACCAAGAGATGTCAAACAGATGACTTGGCCTGAGCTGAACAGAATGCTCAGAGCACATTACGCACCTGTGGTTTCCAACTTGATAAAAAGACATGAATTCTACAAGAGAGACCAGAAAGAAGATGAAACTGTCAGAAATTTTGTAGCAGCCCTGAGACACATCAGAGGAGCCTGCGAGTTCCAGAACATGGATGAGGCCATAAGGGACCGTGTGGTCCTCGGTTTGAAGGACACTACACTTCAGAGTAAGCTGCTGAATAGACCAAACATAACCGTGGCCGAGGCTATTGCAGAAGCAACCGCCGCCGAAGCAGCAAAAAATCCGCAGCCACCATGCACCAAATGAATGCAATTCAAGATCCGCCAAACCAAGCCAGAGAGAAGAAGACAGAGGGAAGCAAGAAACAGCCCACAGCGACCACCCACTACGAAGATCTCAAATCCCAGAGCGACACCGATGACGAAAATGAAGATGTCTATAGACTTCAATCAGACAAGAAATGGCAGGAAAAGAGAAGAAACAGGCGGGAGTTTCAGTGTGCGGGATGCGGGGGCAACCACCTGCGAGCTGAATGCAGGTTCCTAGATGTAATCTGTAGGGCTTGTAACAAACGGGGGCACATCGAAAGGGTCTGCCGAAACAAAAAGAGCTATAGTCCTAAAAGACGCGGCAGCACCCCCCCCAGACATGAAGAGAGACAAGCCGGAAGCAGATGGAAGTGAAGGAAAAGAACCAGCGACAGAGAGGAAATGCACCAGATGGTAACCATCGGAAATGCCAGGGCAGAAAACGGGAAAAAGGTCCGGATAAAGGTGAACATCGAAGGGAAGCCCTGTGAGATGGAAGTCGACTCCGGGTCTTTTCTATCTATGGTATCCTGGAATACCATCCGGCGCCTGATACCGGACATTAAACAAAAAGAACTACAAAAACAAAGACTGATTTTAAAATACTACCAGGGATATCAAATCCCGGTAGTGGGCCTTGGACATTTCCTCGTCGAATTTAAAAATCATGCCAAAATCTTGCCTCTGACCATCGTCGACCATGATCGCCCTAGCCTGCTAGGGATCGAATGGTTCGCGCCCCTGGGAATTGGGATGACCGGGATAAACCGCATTGCTGCAGCCAACTGGGAGGAGAGCCTGCAATAAGAATTCCAAGATGTTTTCGATGGGACCTTCGGCAATACAAGGGGACCCCAATTTCATTTAGCCAAGACCTGAAAATAGCCCCCATCTGATTAAAAGCCAGATGTGTCCCGTTTGCCTTAAAACCAAAAATTGATGAACAATTAAATTAATAGCACAAGGGGTGTTAGAGACAATCGACTATGTCAGGTGGGAAACACCCATCGTGACTCCTGTAAAACCAGATGGGTCAGTGCGCATCTGCGGAGACTATAAGGCAACCCTAAACCATGCTCTCCAACAAAGCGCATACCCAGTACCGGTAGTGCAACACTTATTGCACTCCCTAGGGAGAGGAAAATTTTTTGTGAAACTTGATCTTGCACAGGCATACCAACAGTTACCCGTTGACCCCACGACCGCAGAGGCACAGACTATAGTGACACACAGAGGGGCATTCAAGTGTAACCGTCTCCAGTTCGGCGTTAACGTTGCCCCAGGCGTGTTCCAAAGCCTCATGGAGCGTCTGTTAAACAGAATCAAGGTAGTCGTCCCTTATTTTGATGACGTTCTGGTGCCAGCAAAAAACGCCAACCAACTACAGAGCAGATTAAGGGATGTTTTAAGAAGATTTAGAGATGCAGGCCTTAAGGTAAAGCGAGAGAAATATAATCTAGCCACCAACCAGGTCGAGTTTCTGAGCTACCTAATAGATGAACAAGGAATACACCCCACTGAAAAAAAGATAAAGGCAATCAAAGACGCACCTAGAACAAGGAACAAAACTGACCTTCAAGCATTCCTAGGTCTCATAAATTTCTACAGTGTGTTCCTGCCCCATAAGGCAACCATAGCAGAACCTTTACATCAGTTGTTAGACAAAAAAACTACCTAGAAATGGGGCCACCGGGAACAAGCAGCATTTCAGGGTATCAAAGACCTATTAACGTCTAACACCGTTTTAATCCAGTATAGCAATACCCTGCCTTTGATGGTCACCAGTGATGCATCGCCTTTTGGCGATCTTGAGTCACAAGCTACCAGATGGCAGAGAGACACCGGTCGCTTTCTATTCAAAAACGCTTTCCAAGTCAGAACACAATTACAGCCAACTCAACCAAGAAGCCCTCGCAATCATTGCCGCAATCAAAAGATTCCATGAGTACCTTTACGGCAGAACTTTTTTGATCATCACTGATCACAAACCCGTTAGGAATCCTAGCAGGAAACAAGCCAACCCCGAACATTCTGTCACCTAGAATGATGAGGTGGTCTGAATTCCTCGCTGCCTACACCTACACGCTGATTCACCGCCCAGGAAAGACCATCACCCATGCCGATGCCCTGAGCTGTTCCCCGTTGCCCATCACAGAAGAGGACCCAGCTCCCACCGTCTCCACACTTCAACTCAAGACCTGCCCGAACCTGCCGCTAACCGCAGCGGACGTCGCGAGAGCCACCACGAAAGACCCTTTGACAGCTCGCATTCTGAATTGGGTAGGTAAGGGCTGGCCGGAAGAGAACAAAACTGAGACTTTTAAGCCATTTCGCACCTGACAGACTGAACTGTCTATTGAGAAGGGTTGTATTTTGTGGGGTGACAGGGTGGTGATACCAAACAGACTCCAGGAAGATATTTTGTGCATGTTGCACGAGGGGCACCCAGGCATAGTCAAAATGAAAGCCCTGGCCAGGAGTTACGTCTGGTGCAAGGGCTGGACAAGGACATTGAACGTTGGGTGGTAACATGCCATGACTGTCAAAAATCGAGGCCTACCCCCTCACAGGCACCAGTTAGGGAATGGGAAACTCCTGGGGGTCCATGGTCTAGACTACATATTGACTTTGCTGGGCTGACAAAAGGCAACACTTTTTTAATAGTTGTGGATGTCTACTCGAACTGGTTAGAAATCATCCTCATGGCTTCCACAACCACTGAGGCAGTAATGAAACAGCTAGACAAACTTTTCACCATGCATGGACTGCCTGATGTACTGGTGTCGGACAATGGGCCCCAGTTTACCGCGTTAGCATTCGAGCAGTATTTAGCTGCCCAAGGCATCCGACATGCTTTAACGGTGCTGGCCCATCCGGCTGCAAACAGCAGGGCTGAACACATGGTTCGGTACACTAAGGAGGACCTGGATAGAATGGACAAGGGGGACGTGCAAGAAAAACTAAACCAATTACAGCATATTACCCCTAGCAGCACAACCAACAAAAACCCAGCAGAACTCCTAATGGGTAGGAAATTGCGTTCTTACCTTGACAGACTGCTCCCCACTTACACCTGGGATAAACCCCCTGACTCCTCCAACAAATACCATTCATTTGAAATAGGCGACCTGGTCTGTGCGAAAAACCTCACTGGCGACCCATTATGGCTTCCAGCCACGATCACCCAGATCACAGGCCCCCGGTCTTACCGACTACTCCTAGATGATGGAAGAGAATGGAAGCGGCACATCGACCAGCTTCGTTTTCGCACCCTTGAACGCAAAAACACACCAGCGCCAAAAATAAATACTGACCAAAAAACAACCGAGGGAGGGGAATACAAAATAATAAAAAAGGGAGAGACAAACCTCCCATAACAAGACAACAAACACTACACAAAGACTATTAAACAAATCAAAAAGAGCACTCACGGTTAGATAAACCCCAAATGAGAAGTCTGGGAGCAGGGGAACGAAGCGAGGCCTTTCTGGAAGGAGACAGCCAGGCCAGCTCGACCAACTTGGATGAACCAGGAGGGAGCGGCGGAGCCATCTCAACCGGCCCGAGAGACTCAGGCAGGAGCGGCAAGGCTGACTCATCCTTCCAGGAGGTTCCATGGAGAAGGAACAGAGAGACAGCAATCCCGTCCAAACCGCTTGAAGACCACGCTGAGACTGAGTTGTGCAGGTCAACCAGGACTCAAAAAAGCCCCACCTACCTGCGTGACTACGTGACGCACATTGGACTGAACCAAGGAGGGGAGGGGTATTATGTATGGAACTTGGTAGGCTCCAAGTTCCCTATTCTGATTGGCTGAAAAGGCCGTTCTCGGATTGGCCATAAGAGAACCAATCCAATTGGCCCGCCTGACGGCGGGAACACTTAAAGTAGTGTCATTGGCCACAAGCCGCGAGCAAGCCACTATATAAAGGGCTGCCACGGCTTGGGCTCTTGTTCCATTACCATTGCTTTACTGAATTAAATAAAGAGTTTGTTGTTGGAACCGGGTCTCACACAACTTATTTCCGGACAGAACAGTTGTCAATCAGTGTTGCTCCCTAAGTGGACAGTTTGATTTCACAGAAGTGTGATTGACTTGGAGTTACATTGTGTTGTTTAAGTGTTCCCTTTATTTTTTTGAGCAGTGTAGTAGCAAGTATTACATTACAGCTATCATGGATTCCATTCCTAATCATGGATGCCAAAACACAAACCATGTTGTGATATAGTTGCATAAGCTTCCCCCTTTCATGGTTCCATTGTATGGCATGCAAATACATAAAGAGTAGCAATTGAGATATAAGGTCACCGCTCAAATTTTTGGGGTTTGCCCCTTCATGCCTAGGATGGTCACCTGCAAAGTGGAACTTGTAATTTGAGAAAGGGAAAAAAAAACAGGTCTTGCTTTTTCTATGCTGTTTGGCTACATCCGTAATCCCTGAAGCCTTATTTGCATTAAAAAAATATTAAAATCACATAACAACAATAATTAAGCATCAAAAGGGGGGAATCCTAAAATCCAAAATGTTGGGTTATTACAGGCAGTGGGGAGAGGGGGAGCGGCTCTCAAGGAACCAGCCAGCGCCACGATTGCACGGTCCTTTTTGCCCTACTTTGCAGATAATCAAGAGAGTTTACCTTATGAACTCTTCTGTTATAATTTGTAAACTTTCATTGTGATTAGGCTATGGTTAAACATGAATCACCATAATGGATGAACTCATCTGGTTGTGATCTGGATAGAGAAATATTCCTTCATAGTGCCAGCACCTCTCAAGTGGAATTCACTTTGCTGATTTGGTCTTTTAAAAAATGTGTGATATCTGGGGATAAATTTTCTATTGTCTTACTTAATTGCATTCTGTAACTTCAACTACATAAGGATTTGGGAGACCTTCTGACATTTTTTATTTTGATATTTCATCAGTTTCAGAAGAAGATTAACGGAGCTGGATCATCTCCCTTTAAGTCTGAGAACCTGCTATAATTGTTTCAAATATACCTGTTGTTCAGTTAGCATCTGAAACAGCCAGGCCCCAGGATGAAAGGCTGCAGGCCTTTAACTCCTCTCCCAGAAAACCTCTAGGTCTAAAAAATTCTGCCTCTGCCCTTCTGTGTAATTGCTCAGTAGTTACAACTTGAATTGCCTATCTTCCAAGTTCTATTTGGCAAGCTTCCCAGCCCTGTTCTATGTGGTAGAAGGGGTTCCTAGAATTTGTTCCAGTCCTTGTGGTAATTAAAAGGTAAAAATGGAAACAACAAAATAGTATACCTACCTATCCTTGCAATAAAAAGTGCAATGTATTATTACAGTATTGGTCTCAGTCTTTCACCCTGTAGGAATTAAACCAATCTCACAATCTCACAAGACATAAACAAAACCAAATTTTATATAATATGATATATGAAGCTAATCTTTACATTCTCAGCAGGCTACAAGATAGTGTGAGCAGAACCGAAGTCATGTTGGATGGCCCACTGAATTAAATAAGGAAGTGTGTCTCAAACTCAGTAGCTCTGCTAAATAAGAAAGTGTTCCAGTTTGTGCACAAGAGAAAAAAAACAGGATGAGGCTAGAACAATGAGGAATTGTAATAAAGTGCTGAGGTGTCAGAAACCGTGTAACTGCTTTTGCTAGATAGGGAGCCAGCATAAACCTTCGAAATATATGTGTCAATATGAAAACAGAAAGAATGTGAGCCAAGCCCTCGTACGAGGGGGCGGACAGTTAGGGTATAAAAATGCTGCCTGAATTTTGCTCTGTGTTCCTTCAATGCCTGAGGGAACCCGTCTCTGCAGACACGTGAATAAAACCTTGTTTTCCTTGGATCAACGAATCTTTTGGTGGTTTTTTTATCTGCTTCCACCTCACAATAGTACTGATGACTGATCTGATATAAACTGGTTTGTTTGATGTAGTTCTCTTGGGAGGAAAAGGTAGTTTAAAAAATTAAAACTAAACATAATGTCCAACTAGAGAAGTTATCTGTTCTTAGGAGATCCACAGGGGTCATCAAAATAGTCAAAATAGACCCCATGTGATAGAAACCTCATCTCCTTTTACATATGTGCATATTGGCCAAGTTCAGAGTTTTACAGCTTTGTACTTGCACACTGGAAATCACTTTATGTTTTGTTTCTCCTACCGGTAGTTGACTGTCTCATCCTTTTAATTACTAACCCTTTGCTACATCTGATGGCATCATTTGAGGGGTTTCTTTCATTCCCCCTCTCCCACACCCTCTTCCCAGCAAGTTCACCCTGTCAAGTCATAGAGAGAGACAGTTTGGTCTAGTAGACGTTATAACCCCAAGCCAGAAAGCAGCTTTGGGCCCACCTTTCTCTCTGATCCCATCTCACCACACAGGGTGGTTATTGAGGAGAAAATAGGAGGAGAAAGACATCTTGGATATGTTTGTAAAAATAATAAAGGCAGGATACAAGTGAAAAAATGAACACAGCTTGGGGTTATTTGATCCAAAATGCCAAAATCCAAACAATCACTCTTTGGCAAGGCTACTGGTAGAAAATGTTGCTATCCTGCAGGATGTTGGCAGCCAGATTTCTAGCCTTCATGCAGCTGAATGATAGAAACAGCTTAAGCCCCTGTCACATTGCACCAACGGATGCAAAGAGGATGTAAAATGGACAAAAAAGCTTGCCATCCGTTGGTTAACGCGATGTATCCATTCTGTACTCACTGCCTCCGTTTTGCTTCCTCTCTATCCGTCCAGCATCCGTTTATGGACGTTTCATCCACTTAGAAAGTTTTGAGCTGCTCAAAACTTTTGTGCGGAAAATGTATCCAATGCGTCCGTTCTGCATCCACTACACATCCGCTAGGCATCCGTTCTGCATCCGTTACGCATCCGCTATATCCGCGAGGCATCCGTTCCGCATCCGACCAACTCGCATCCGCTCGGACGCAGGGAGGAAGTGGAACGGACGCGGAATGGATGCAGAACGGATGCCTAGCGGATGCAGCATGGAAACAAAGCATTTAAAACGGAAAAAACGTTCACAGAGGGGACCTATCTCGGATATTAAGGATGCCTAGAGGATGCCTAGAGGATGCAAAGGGACACCTATACTGCCTATAAAAAGGGGGACCAACTCACCTGCATCTCACTTTCAGCCCAGCAGCCCAGCTATGCAGACCTCTGCAGCCTTCATCTGACTCTTGCTCTTCCACAGCATCCAGTCATGTCCACCGTGCATCGTAACACAGTCCTTTTGGCAGCCACCATCCTTCTGCAACAGTGCGAAGCCATCTACAGGCTCTGTGAACTCTACTACGGGAAGAAAAAGAGGCGGCCAAGAAGCGTCTGGGTCCGAAGATGGATCGGGAGAAGAGCAGAGTACGGACTGTACAACAAGTTGATGGTGGAGCTCAGGAACGAAGACACTCGTGCATTCCAGAACTTCATGAGGATGCCTCCAGCCATGTTTGATGAAGTAGTGCAGCGGCTGACACCCAGGTTGACCAAGCAGAGCACCAACTTCTGGCCCAGCCTGGAACCTGGGCTCAAGGTGGCACTGACTCTGCGCCACCTGGCCTCAGGGACCACCTACAGGAGCATGCAGTACGGCTAGAGGGTGCCACACAACACCATCAGCATTGTGGTCAGAGAAGTGGTGCAGGCCATCATCGAAGAATACCTGGAGGAGCTCCTCCAATGCCCCTCCACTGAAGAAGGATGGAAGAAAGTTGCAGATCAGTGGTATCAGAGGTGGAACTTCCCACACACCGTTGGAGCCATAGATGGCAAGCACGTGGCCTGCAGAGCACCACCCAAGTCGGGCTCCACTTATTTCAACTCCAAGGGCTTCTTCAGCATCGTCCTCTTTGCCATGGTTGATGCTGACTACAAGTTCATGTACATCGATGCTTCAGGCAACGGGTCACCTTCAGATGCCCAGGTATACAACGCCAGTGACCTCAAGGAGGGGCTGGAATGCAACCTCATCATGGGCTTCCCAGATCCAGACCCCCTGCCCAACGACACGCAAGATGTGCCCTACTTCATCGTGGGGGATGATGCCTTCTCCCTCAGAACCTACCTCATGAAGCCCTACACTTCCAGATGCCTCACCCGTGAAGAGAGAATCTTCAACTACAGGCTGTCCAGGGCAAGGCAGGTGGTGGAGAACGCCTTTGGCATCCTGGCCAACAGGTTCCAGGTACTTCTCACCACCATGCAGCATCGCCCAGAGACTGTGAGGAGGATCGTGGAAGCTTGCTGCATCCTGCACAATCTCATGCACACCCGCTACCCAGTCTTGCAGAACAGGCTCGTGGACCTCCAACAAAGCAATGGGGACATGGAGCCTGGTGAATGGAGGCAAGGGCGAAACCTGATAGACACTGAGGATGTGCAAGGCCCCAACAGAGCCTCACGTGAAGGGAAGAAGCAGTGCAACCTCCTGAGACACTGGTGCAACTCCCCAGCTGGAGCAGTGGAGTGGCAAGACAGGATGATAGATGATTAATGGGTGCTTCCTTCAGCCTGTCTCATCACACTGATGAGATTGGGCCATGTATGTTGAGTGGCCCTACAATGAACAGGGCGTTTAATAAAAAGTTGTGTTTATATTGAAATGTGTTGATCAATGAATAAATTGTTATTGATAAAAAAGGGCCATAGGTGTGGCACCTGGGAGGACCATACAGTCCCACTATGCTTACACTGGAGGTTTATCTATCCCCACAGCTATTACCCATCCCAAAGGTATCCCTGCCCATCCCACAGCTATTACCCATCCCACAGGTATCCCTGCTATCTTAACCCATCTCACAAGCATGCAAAGGCTTAAACCAATTATAAAAGTTTCCACCAAGACTTTATTAAAAAAAAGAAATGAAGCAAGTGTGTGAATCAAAGATAAACTTTACTGAACAACAAGCTGTAAAAGAAAATGACCCAAGTCAAGTGTCCAAATAAAGTCCACACCCAGTCTCTGGCAGTCTTCACGGTCACTCGGAGGTGTGCCCAGTCTCAGGGTTGAAGGGTCCAGGTGCTGTGGAGGTGGTTGCTGCTGCAGTGCTGGTCTGAAGCACCACTGGGGTGCCTGGCCCCGAGAGGACAACAGGTGATGTTGTGTTGAGGAAGCTCTCGGACAGCTGGCTCAGACCCATAATGCTGAGAGGTCCTTCCTCCATGCCATGCCATGGGCTGTAGTACAAGCAGTATGAGCAAGTCCAGGAGCACGAGCAGGATCAGCAGGACCAGCAGGACCAGGAGCAGCTTCAGCAGAGTAAGCACCAGCAGAAGCACCACTGCCAGGAGCAGCTTCAGCAGAACCTCCAGCACCAGAAGAGTGAGCCCGAGCAGCAGAAGCCCCAGCAGAAGCAGAGTCAGGGACAGGGGGCGGGAGGGTGGCCCTATCCCTCTTGCCAGGGATGGCGCAGGATGCTGAGGCTTTCACTTCTTCCCGATGGTTGTGGGTTTGCTGGCTGGCAGGGAGGCTGGCAGGCACCAAGGCTGGCAGGAAGTCTGGCACCAAGGCTGGCAGGCAGGCAGGCAGGCAGGCACCAAGGCTGGCATGCAGACTGGCTGGCAGGGAGGCTGGAAGGCAGGCTGGCAGCAAGGCTGGCAGGCAGGCAGAGAGCAAGGTGGGCAGCAAGGCTTGCAGGCAGGCATGCAGGCAGGGCAGGCAAGGACTCGATGTATCCAGCAGCAGGTCTTTCCTCCGAATGCTGGCCACGTGCGAGCTGCTTCCCTTTATATCCGCATGGCTTACGCAATGCATCCCCCCCACATGCGCAATTAACGCTCGGCATCCATTCGGCTTCCGCTGTGCATCCGCTGTGCATCCGCTATGGATCCGCTTCATCCACTCGGTGTCCATTCTGCATCCGCTGTATTCGTTCTGCGTCCGCTTTGCTGAGGTCCCCCGGAAGCCTAGCGGATGTGCCATCCACTCCCATCCGCTTCCATCCGCTGGGCTTCCGTTCCGCATCCGCTTTCCATCTGCCCTGCGTCCTCCCCGCGTCCGTTCCTTTCTGTGTTATCCGCTCCGTTTATGCAAAATTTTGCATCTTTTGAGAGCGGATAACAACGGATGGAACATTTTGCTCGTCCGTTGTGTCCTTTTTACATACGTTTTGCATCCGTCGGGTAGTATGACAGGGCCTTTACTATAGTTAGTGTCATAATCAATATTTGTTTTAGGTAATGCACGGAAACTATAACCATCATAAAACCAGCCAAGGTGAAGGGTACCTTCTTCAGGCAAAATAACATCAGCAGAACAAGTTAGAGAACATATTGTTTTCCTTCAGAGTGTGGAAGATGTCATGGGACAAGAAGACAACACATGTGCTAATTAATCCCAAGTAAGAAAACATTCCAATTTAATTGCAGCAGCAACAAAGGAAAAAGGGTCAATTAATCCAAACAATTGGTTCAAGTTATGATGACCCAACTGTACTCCCTAGTTGCATTACTGACCACAAGCAAATGATAAAATAATTACTACAAACTCTTCTTTTTATTGCTCTGAAGTTTGGAAACTCAAGCAGAGGGAGATTTGAGCCAAAAACCAGTCAGCAGAATGAATGAATCTCCCTTTTCCCACCATTCCAAACCCTGCACTAAAACCAGATTGTTTGGCCTGAATAAACTTAGGTCTGCTTACCATTCCTATATCTATTAGCCTGATTATTCCTTCTCAGCTGGTTTTGTTTCACTTACTGCTAACCAAGTACTCCTAGCCATTTCTCCCATTGCCATCTCCTCCTTCATTTTAATATATATGGGGAGAAACGTCTTTTCACTGTGGGTCAGGAGCTAAGTGTTTTCAAGAGAAACTAAGCAGTGGCGCGGTGGTTAGAGTGCAGTATTGCAGGCTACTTCTGCTGACTATCGGCTGCCTGCAATTTCGTAGTTTGAATATCACCAGTTCAAGACTGACTCAGCTTTCCATCCTTCTGAGGTTGGTAGAATGAGAATCCAGATTGTTGGGGGCAATATGCTGACTTTATAAACTGCTTAGGCCCTGTCACACTGCAAAAACGGATGCAAAGAGGAAGCAAAACGGAAAAAAAATCTTGCCATCCGTTCTAAAACGCGATGTACACACTGCCTCTGTTTGGCTTCCTCTCAATCCGTCCAGCATCCGTTTATTGACGTTTCATCCGCTCCAAAAGTTTTAGGCTGCCTAAAACTTTTGCGCGGAAAATGTATCCAATTCGTCCGTTCTGCATCCGCTACGCATCCGCTATGCATCCGTTACGCATCCGTTACGCATCCACTATATCCACTAGGCATCCGCTGCGCATCCGCGCAACTCGCATCCGCTCGGATGCAGGGAGGAAGCAGAACGGACGCGGAACGGATGCAGAACGGATGCAGAATGGAAACAAAGCATTTAAAATGGAAAAAACGTTTGCAGAGGGGACCTATCTCGGATATTAAGGATGCCTAGTGGATGCCTAGAGGATGCCTAGAAGATGCAAAGGGACACCTATACTGCCTATAAAAAGGGGGAGCAACTCGCCTGCTTCGCACTTTCAGACCAGCAGCCCAGCGGTACAGACCTCTGCAGCCTTCATCTGACTCTTCCTCTTCCACAGCATCCAGTCATCTCCACCATGGATTGCGACAAAATCCTTTTGGCAGCCAACATCCTTCTGCATCACTGCAAAACCATCAACAGTCTCTGTGAACTCTACTACGGCAAGAAAAGGAGGCACCCAAAAAAAGTCTGGGTCCAAAGATGGTTAGCCAGAAGAGCACAGTACCAACTTTATGACAAACTGATGGTGGAGCTCAGGAGCGAAGACACTCGTGCGTTCCAGAACTTCATGAATATGCCTCCAGCCATGTTTGACGAACTTCTGCAGCGCCTGACACCCAGGTTGAGCAAGACAAAAACCAACATCCCGCCCAGCCTGGAACCTGGGCTCAGGGTGGCACTCACTCTGCACCACCCGGCCTCAGGGACCACCTACAGGAGCATGCAGTACGGCTGGAGAGTGCCACCCAGCACCATCAGCTTTGTGGTCAGAGAAGTGGTGTGGGCCATCCTCGAAGAATACAAGGAGGAGCTCCTCCAATGCCCCACCACTGAAGAAGGATGGAAGAAAGTTGCAGAGCAGTGGTATCAGAAGTGGAACTTTCCACACACCGTTGGAGCCATCGATGGCAAGCACGTGGCCTGCAAGGTTCCAGCCAACTCGGGGTCCACTTATTTCAACTACAAGGGCTTCTTCAGCATCATCCTCTTCGCCATGGTCGATGCTGACTACAAGTTCATGTACATCGATGTTTCAGGCAACGGCTCATCTTCCGATGCCCAGGTATACAACGACAGTCACCTCAAGGAGGGGCTGGAAAGCAACCTCATGGTGGGCTTCCCAGATCCAGAACCCCTGCCCAATGACACGCAAGATGTGCCCTACTTCATCGTGGGGGATGACGCCTTCTCCCTCTCAACCTACCTCATGAAGCCCTACACCTCCAAATACCTCACCCGTGAAGAGAGGATTTTCAACTACAGGCTGTCCAGGGCAAGGCGAGTGGTGGAGAACGCCTTTGGCATCCTGGCCAACAGGTTCCAGGTACTTCTCAACACCATGCAGCATTGCCCACAGAGAATGAGGAGGATCGTGGAAGTTTGCTGCATCCTGCACAATCTCATGCGCACCCGCTACCCAGTCTTGCAGAACAGGCTCGTGGACCTCCAGCAAGGCAATGGGGACATGGAGCCTGGGGAATGGAGGCAAGGGCGAAACCTGATCGACACTGAGGATGTGCAAGGGCCCAACAGAGCCTCAGGTGAGGCGAAGAAGCAGCGCAACCTTCTGAAAGACAGGTGCAAATCCCCAGCTGGAGCAGTGGAGTAGCAAGACAGGATGGTAGATGCTTAATGGATGCTTCCTTCAGCCTGTCTCATCACACGGATGAGTTTGGGCCATGTATGTTTGGTTGTCCTACAATGAACAGGGCGTTTAATAAAGAGTTGTGTTTATGTTGACATGTGTGGATCGATGCTTACATTGTAATTGATAAGGGCCATAGGGGTGGCAGCTGGGAGGGTGGACCATACAGTCCCACTATGCTTGCACTGGAGATTTATCTATCCCACAGCTATCTTAACCCAAAGGTATCCCTGCCCATTCCACAGCTATCTTAACCCATCCCAAAGGTATCCCTGCCCATCCCACA
>BLBF01000021.1:28260350-28359908 GCA_015471245.1 Laticauda colubrina | reverse complement strand
CTGGTCCTGCTCGTGCTCCTGGTCCTGCTCGTGCTCCTGGTCCTGCTCGTGCTGCTGCTGCTGCTGATGATGATGATCCTGCTGCTGCTGCTGCTGATGATGATGATTATGATCCTGCTGCTGCTGCTGCTGATGATGATGATGATGATGCTGATTATGATCCTGCTGCTGCTGCTGCTGCTGATGATGATGATGATGATCCTGCTGGTGATGCTGCTGGTGGTGGTGTGGAGGACCAGCCCCTACAAACTGGAAGCCCCTCAGATGAGGGCCCATCTGGTCCTACCAAAGGGAGGAAGAGGCATATGCGGGAACGGGAGAGGAGGCAATACTCCATTGAGGAGGAACACAAGGATGAGGTGCTGGAGTGGCTGAGAGAGAATGACTATCTGTGGCGGAAGGGACACCAGCTGTACAGGGACACCAAAAGGAAGCAGGCTGCTTGGAGAGAGAAGGCGGAGAGTCTGGGCTACACATCGGATGTGCTCCTCGGCTGGTGGAACCACATGCACACTTGGTATGGGAAGCTGCACCTCAAGAAATCTGGCCAGGCCACGGTTAAGCTGACGGACAGAGAGACCTATGTCATGGCCAGGTGCAGCTTCCTGGAGGGTGAGATCCGCCACTGAGGAGCAGCAGCAGCCCCTCTCACGACCCTCTCTCTCCGGCAGCCTGCTGAAAGCCAGTCCTCTTCCAGCCGAGAGTCAGCTCCTGTCTCCAGGCAGGTTTCTGTGGAGCGTCCCACGGCAGAGAACCCGCAGACAGTTGTTTTAACCATGGTGGAGCATGTGGAGGACTCCCTGGTGCAGGGAGAAAGTAGACGGCACATCCACCCACAGCTCCACCTCCACAGAAAGACAGAGAGCCAGACAGGAGGGGCAGAGCCACACTGCCCTGCTGGAGATCAGGGACACCATCCGGAGCAGCATAGATCTCCTCTCTCAGCTGGTCCACACCGACTCCTCATCCTCCAACCGCAAGCCCTTCCTCAATTATTTAAACCAGACCCTCATGGACATGGCGGAACCCCAGTACCAGGTGGTGAAGGACCGGATCACCGAGCTGCTTCACAACCCTCCAGACCCAGAGGAACCTGCTCCCACGCAGTCCAGGTCTGCTCCTCCATCCCAGGTGATGTCCCTCCCATTCCAAGGCTTTCCACAGCCCGTCACCTACCAGGGCTACGGCTACCAGGAGGTCCAGCAGCACAGGCAGCAGCCCTTCCCAGTCCAGGCACAGAGTCATCGGATGACACCGTTGCCACCGGTTAAACTGATGCCACCGATGCCACCCACGCCAATGATGCCACCGACAACAGCGATGCCACCAATGCCACCAATGCCACCAACGCCAGTCTTCACCCAGCTGCAGACCAGACAGCCCCACTACGCTGCTCCTTCCTCCACCCCACAGCCAAGCCCAGCCTCAGTACATCTGTCCTCGGTACTGGGGCTGACACGATATGGCATGGAGGAAGGATCTCTCAACATCACCGGGCTGAGCCAGCTGTCCGAGACCTTCCTCAACACACCATCACCTGTTGTCCTCTCAGGGCCAGGCACCCCAGTGGTGCTTCAGACAGCACTCCAGCAGCAGCCACCTCCACAGCACCTGGACCCTTCACCCCTGAGACTGGGCACACCTCCGAGTGACCAAGAGGAGTACCAGAGACTGTGTGGCTACCTGTAGTCTTTATTTGGACACTTGACTTGGATCATTTTTCTTTTACAGCTTGTGATTAACAAAGTTTATCTTTGCTTCACACACTTGCTTCATTTATTTATGTCAATAAAGTCTTGGTGGAAACTTTTAGAAATGGTTTAAGCCTTTGCATGCTTGTGGGATGGGTTAAGATAGCAGTGGGATGGGCAGGGATACCTGTGGGATGGGCAGGGATACCTGTGGGATGGGTAATAGCTGTGGGATGGGCAGGGATACCTGTGGGATGGGCAGGGATACCTGTGGGATGGGCAGGGATAAGTGTGGGAAGGGTAATAGCTGTGGGATGGGCAGGGATACCTTTGGGATGGGTTAAGATACCTGTGGGATGGGTTAAGATAGCTGTGGGATAGATAAACCTCCAGTGCAAGCATAGTGGGACTGTATGGTCCACCCTCCCAGGTGCCACACCTATGGCCCTTATCAATACTAATGTAAGCATTGATCCACACATGTCAACATAAACACAACTCTTTATTAAATGCCCTGTTCACTGTAGGCCCACCCAACATACATGGCCCATTGCCTTGTTGGAGGTCCACGAGCCTGTTCTGCAAGACTGGGTAGCAGGTGCGCATGAGATTGTGCAGGATGCAGCAAGCTTCCACGATCCTCCTCACGGTCTCTGGGCGATGCTGCATGGTGGTGAGAAGTACCTGGAATATGTTGGCCAGGATGCCAAAGGCGTTCTCCACCACCCGCCTTGCCCTGGACAGCCTGTAGTTGAAGATTCTCTCTTCACGGGTGAGGAGTCTGGAAGTGTAGGGCTTCATGAGGTAGGTTCTGAGGGAGAAGGCGTCATCCCCCACGATGAAGTAGGGCACATCTTGCATGTCGTTGGGCAGGGGTTCTGGACCTGGGAAGCCCATGATGAGGTTGCGTTCCAGCCCCTCCTTGAGGTCACTGGCGTTGTATACCTGGGCATCTGAACATGACCCGTTGCCTGAAGCATCGATGTACCTGAACTTGTAGTCAGCATCGACCATGGCGAAGAGGACGATGCTGAAGAAGCCCCTGTAGTTGAAATAAGTGGACCCCGACTTGGCTGGTGCTTTGCAGGCCACATGCTTGCCATCTATGGCTCCAACGGTGTGGGGGAAGTTCCACTTCTGATACCACTGCTCTGCAACTTTCTTCCATCGTTCTTCAGTGGAGGGGCACTGGAGGAGCTCCTCCAGGTATTCTTCGATGATGGCCTGCACCACTTCTCTGACCACAATGCTGATGGTGTTGTGTGGCACCCTCCAGCCGTACTGCATGCTCCTGTAGGTGGTCCCTGAGGCCAGGTGGCGCAGAGTCAGTGCCACCTTGAGCCCAGGGTCCAGGCTGGGCCAGAAGTTGGTGCTCTGCTTGGTCAATCTTGGTGTCAGCCTCTGCACAACTTCGTCAAACATGGCTGGAGGCATCCTCATGAAGTTCTGGAATGCACGAGTGTCTTCATTCCTAAGCTCCACCATCAGCTTGTTGTACAGTCCGTACTCTGCTCTTCTCCTGATCCATCTTCAGACCCAGACGCTTCTTGGCTGCCTCTTTTTCTTCCCGTAGTAGAGTTTACAGAGCCTGTAGATGGCTTCGCACTGTTGCAGAAGGATGGTGGCTACCAAAAGGAGTTTGTTACGATCCATGGTGGACATGACTGGATGCTGTGGAAGAGCAAGAGGCGGATGAAGGCTGCAGAGGTCTGCACAGCAGGGCTGCTGGTCTGAAAGTGAGATGCAGGTGAGTTGCTCCCCCTTTTTATAGGCAATATAGGTTTTCCCCTATGTGTCCCTTTGCACCCTCTAGGCATCCTCTAGACATCCTTAATATCCGAGATAGGTCCCCTCTGCGAACGTTTTTTCCGTTTTAAATGCTTTCTTTGCGAGCTGCATCCACTTTCATCCTTTCTCCATCCGTGCTACTAATGCTGCACATCCATTCCGCGTCCGTTCCGCTTCCTCCCTGCGTCTGTTTACTGCTGGAGCGGATTGAGTTGTGCGGATGCGCAGCGGATGCCTAGCGGATATAGCGGATGCGTAACAGATGCAGAATGGATGTCCCCCGTATGCCTAGCGGATGCAGAATGGATGCATTGAATACATTTTCCGCTCAAAAGTTTTGAGCAGCTCAAAACCCTCAGAGCGGATGGAACGACAATAGACGGATGCTGGACGGATAGAGAGGCAGCAAAACGGAGACAGTGAGTACAGAACGGAAGCATCACGTTAACCAACGGATGGCAAGTGTTTTTCTCCATTTTACATCCTCTTTCCATCCGTTGGTGCAGTGTGACAGGGGCTTTAGCTAGCACTTGAGGACAGAATGAGAAGCAAGGGATGGAAGTTCATCAGGTGGAGATCCAACCTTGAAATGAGGAATTTCCTGACAGTCAGAACAATTAACCCATAGAACAGCTTCCCTCCTGGAGTTGTGGGTACTCCATCAGTGGAGGTTTACAAGAAAAGATTGGACAACCATTCATTGGGGATTGCATAAGGACTCCAGCCTTGGGCTGGCGATTGAACTGAATGGTCTCCAAGGTCTTTTCCAGCCCTGTGATTCTATGATTTTATGAAAAAATAATATGTGCAGGAAGAGTGAATGGCTGAGGGGAAGGGGGAAATCATGATTGGATGATGGTGTTGAGATCCTCAAAACAAGAGAAGTGAGAACTTTAAAGAACAAAAAACAATGTATGTCATGATGGATGGAAATAGTGGAAACAAGAATAGGATAGAGCAGTGGTAGGATTCAAAAATTTTTACTATCGGTTCTGTAGGTGTGGTGTGGCATGGCTTGGTGGGCGTGGCAGGGAAAAGATACTGCACAATCTCCATTCCCACCCCACTCCAGAGGGAGGGTACTGTAAAATCCCCATTCTCTCCCCAACCCACTAATCTGCTTTCCAGCTCCATTCTCCTGTGCAGGGCAACACAAGAAGTTGGGACTTGGGAAGCAGAGAATAGATGGGGGTGGGACCAGTCAGAGGTGGTATTCAAACTACTTACAATTTCTGCTACTGGTTCCCCAATCTACTTAAAATTTCCTTTACCAGTTCTCCAGAACTGGTCAGAACCTGCTGAATACCACTTCTGGGATAAAGAATGAAAATAAGACAAAGCAAGGATCGAAATGTATGGAAATATGTAGGGTTCATTCTCAGTCCTGGGAATAAAATGTCACATTAACCACTTTCAAAGGACGGGACCTCGTGATGCTGCCTTTGATTCATCTCCAGGCCACTCTAAACGCAGCATAAAGTGCCCCTTAGATGTTTTTGGTTTTGAAACAGTGTTTTCTGTTTTCTCCTGACATAAATTTTTGGTATACAATGACCAAGATTGAAGCGCAGATGTCTGTCATCTACTGAGCTCTTATTGGCTAGGAGAGGTTGCTATGGGCCTGTTTCCCCGCCCCCCACTTCTGTCATTGGCCGTTGTCTGCTATGGCTTTTGGTGTGAACTGCAAGGGAAACCAGAGTCCCAGTTTCTAGAGGCATATAACTTTGCAAAGAATCATTCAAGCATTACTCCTTAGAGATATTGGAAAATCTACTATCAAATTCACAATTACAGAACTGCTTCCAAATAGCTATGTACAAATTTTAGTTCTGAAGATGTCTATTGTAGGATCCAGTTTGGTCTAATAGTTAAGACACTAGGCTAGCAATCAGGAGACCATGAGCTCTCGTCCCACTTTGGCAGGAAACCAGCTGGGTGACCTTGGGCCAGTCATTCTTTCTTAGCCCTAGGAAGGAGGCAATGGCAGACCTCATTTGAAAAACCTTGCCTAGAAAAACACAGGGACTTGTCTAGGCAAATACTAAGAGTCAAAACTGATTCAAAGGCACAAAAATAATAAGATGTCTATTGCATTTCTCCTAATAACTGCAAACACAGTATTTTCTAATTTTTATCTGTTACTTTACATCAATATCTCAGAAGATTTTCTTTCTGTGCCAAAGTGGGAAGCATTCTAAATTTTCCATAGAATTATAGACAGACAGTAAACACTTCATTTAATGGACCTCAGCTTAATGCATTTCACCTAAACCAATATTGAGACATGGACTGAAATCTGAACTGTAGGGTTTTATGCCAGCTGACTTTCCAGCAATTTTCATCATGGAAGAACAGTAGTTTCAGGCTATCATTGTGGGACTGCCTTTAGTTTGCATGCTGGACTTGACCTCACTTGCTTGGGTGTCTAGATAATTAATATTGTGTCACTGAAAAAAAAAGCAGTCACTAATCAACTCTGGTCCAAGGGACGGATGTGATTAGCAGATTGATTCAATACAAAACTGAAATCACATGGAAAATGTACTGAAGTAATTTTCTTAGAATAAGTACTTTTGAAAGTTACTGTTGAGGCAGTTCCCCGTAAGAAGAATGAGCACATACAGGGAGACGTATTTGAGAGTAGTGTTGGATAATACTCACAGAGCACACAGATACACTGTACAGTAAATGTAGGTTTTTACTTCTAGAAAGGTTTAAGCAAAGTCCAAAATAAGCAATCCAAAGTCATTCACAAGTTAAATCAGTCAGTTTGCAATCCAGGGATAATCCAAATATCAAAGGCCAGTGTCAAAAAACAGTTCAGTATCAGACTTACATTAAATCCAGGAATATCAGTCAATTAGAAAAAATGGAGGAACAGCAATACTTTCCAACAGAAGGAAACAGAGAAACTCACTCAGACACACTCTCTTCTGAGACTAAGACTAAGACAAACAGGTTTCTGGCTCCATCTTATGGCCGTTTGAGAAACCACACCTAATTACAGTTTTGCATTTTCTCAAAGATACAGTTTTAAAATGTTTATCCTGGTTTATATATTTCTCACCCAAATACCTGTTAGGTGACTTATATTCCTAACAGTTATGATACCAGGAATAGAATAGAAAATGAGTCGAGATTATCCAGGATTTCTTAGCCTTTGTTCGGTTTCATTTTACAGAAAATCCAGATATCTTCATTACAGAGAGCTGCATTACTTTCTTGTTTGTTTAAACCTGATTTGGTAATGATTTTGCAATAAAATACAATGTAATGCCAGCTGCCTGATTGGATAGACAAAACATCCATGCAGTTTTAAAAGTTGCTTCATCATTATTTCCTTTCTACACTTTTTTGGTTTTGCTTTCTGCTTAGCATTTATGGAATTGATGACAAATAGCTTGTTGACATGGGTTCTTGTTCCCCCAATGATAGGGGATCATTTATGGTTCCTTTTTATCTTGTTTTTGTTTTGTGGGTGGCCGTTTGTTTTTTGTTTTGTTTTGTTTGATGCTATAAAAAGCACAACAGCTGAAAAGAAAGAACATGATGAAATGAAATATTTGATTTAAACCTTGTCCTTTTCAGAAGAACAGGAATAATTTGTCAGCTGTACTAAATGACAAAAAAATAAAATGGTTTAGAGAGGAAGCAGGTAATTAAATTTAACATTGTTTACATGTGAGTAAGCATTAGAGAAGTATTGGGACCATGAAGAACATATAATAGAGTCATTCTGTGTGCAAAAATCACCAATGAAAAATTCACTTCTGGCTTATTGACTTAAAAAAAATCAACTTTGGCATGAAAGGAGTAATCTTCAGGATTAGAGAATGAATAAAAAAAAAATTTCCTTCCAGCATGAGCATGCATTTAAGAAAGCGACAGCTATGAGAAGAACATCATTTCCATATTGGTCTCACCTAAATGCATGTTGATTTTGTGAAGCCCTACACTAGGATGAAGAGAGCAGTCTTACATGTATTACCTTTAGTGAAAGACCACAGCCCCTTGTTGCATAGATGTTGAGAAGAAGTGATCACAGAAAAGCAGATCTAGCTTAATGATTTACAGAATTAGAACTGTTACAAGCTCAGCAGAGCCACACCAAGAGGCTTAATCACAGAATCTGGACCTCAAATTTATGTTTTTCTTGTTTAAGCTTTTTAAGAAATCTCTCTTCATATGACCTCTTTCTCTCCAAAAAAGCCTGACTTCACATTCTCATCTAGCTTTACAAATACCAGGAGTCTCTTTCCAGGAAGAACTTTTTTTTTAACAGGAGAACCACTATCTGTATTCTGAAAGGCAGAGTTCAGTTACTTACATCACATCTTACTGATCCTGTGTAGCTCAGCTCCAGTCTCTGCAGATACGATATGCATGTGTGTCACCTCCCTTGGCCTTAGACTAAGAGGCCTGTTCAGCCTAAGGAGAAAGTTGGTTGCATTCATCCACACATGTCAACATAAACACAACTCTTTATTAAATGCCCTGTTCATTGTAGGCCCACCCAACATACATGGCCCAATCTCATCCGTGTGATGATACAGGCTGAAGGAAGCATCCATTAATCATCTATCATCCTGTCTTGCCACTCCACTGCTCCAGCTGGGGAGTTGCACCAGTGTTTCAGGAGGTTGCGCTGCTTCTTCCCTTCACGTGAGGCTCTGTTGGGACCTTGCACATCCTCAGTGTCTATCAAGTTTTGCCCTTGCCTCCATTCCCCAGGCTCCATGTCCCCATTGCCTTGTTGGAGGTCCACGAGCCTGTTCTGCAAGACTGGGTAGCGGGTGCACATGAGATTGTGCAGATGCAGCAAGCTTCCACGATCCTCCTCACGGTCTCTGGGCAATGCTGCATGGTGGTGAGAAGTACCTGGAACCTGTTGGCCAGGATGCCAAAGACGTTCTCCACCACCCGCCTTGCCCTGGACAGCCTGTAGTGGAAGATCCTCTCTTCATGGGTGAGGAGTCTGGAGGTGTAGGGCTTCATGAGGTAGGTTCTGAGGGAGAAGGCGTCATCCCCCACGATGAAGTAGGGCACATCTTGCGTGTCGTTGGGCAGGGGTTCTGGATCTGGGAAGCCCATGATGAGGTTGCGTTCCAGCCCCTCCTTGAGGTCACTGGCGTTGTATACCTGGGCATCTGAACATGACCCGTTGCCTGAAGCATCGATGTACCTGAACTTGTAGTCAGCATCGACCATGGTGAAGAGGATGATGCTGAAGAAGCCCTTGTAGTTGAAATAAGTGGACCCCGACTTGGCTGTTGCTTTGCAGGCCACGTGCTTGCCATCTATGGCTCCAACGGTGTGTGGGAAGTTCCACCTCTGATACCACTGCTCTGCAACTTTCTTCCATCCTTCTTCAGTGGAGGGGCACTTGAGGAGCTCCTCCAGGTATTCTTCGATGATGGCCTGCACGACTTCTCTGACCACAATGCTGATGGTGTTGTGTGGCACCCTCCAGCCGTACTGCATGCTCCTGTAGGTGGTCCCTGAGGCCAGGTGGCACAGAGTCAGTGCCACCTTGAGCCCAGGGTCCAGGCTGGGCTGGAAGTTGGTGCTCTGCTTGGTCGCCCTGGGTGTCAGCCGCTGCACAACTTCATCAAACATGGCTGGATGCATCCTCATGAAGTTCTGGAATGCACGAGGGTCTTTGTTCCTAAGCTCCACCATCAGCTTGTTGTACAGTCCGTACTCTGCTCTTCTCCTGATCCATCTTTGGACCCAGACGCTTCTTGGCCACCTCCTTTTCTTCCCATAGTAGAGTTCACAGAGCCTGTAGATGGCTTTGCACTGTTGCAGAAGGATGGTGGCTACCAAAAGGACTGTGTTATGATCCAAGGTGGACATGACTGGATGCTGTGGAAGAGCAAGAGGCAGATGAAGGCTGCAGAGGTCTGCCCAAGCAGGGCTGCTGGTCTGAAAGTGAGATCCAGGTGAGTTGCTCCCCCTTTTTATAGGCAATATAGGTTTTCCCCTAGGTGTTCTTTTGCATCCTCTAGGCATCCTCTAGACATCCTTAATATCCGAGATAGGTCCCCTTTGCGAACGTTTTTTCCGTTTTAAATGCTTTCTTTGCGAGCTGCATCCACTTTCATCCTTTCTCCGTCCGTGCTACTAATGCTACGCTTCCGTTCCGCGTCCGTTCTGCTTCCTCCCTGTGTCCGCTTTCTGCTGGAGCGGATTTGAGTTGTGTGGATGCGCAGTGGATGCCTAGCGGATGTAGCGGACGCGTAACGGATGACGACAGATGCAGAACGGATGTCCCCCATATGCCTGGCGGATGCAGAACGGACGCGTTGGATACATTTTCTGCTCAGGAAGTTTTGAGCAGCTCAAAACTTTTTGAGCAGATGAAATGTCAATAGACGGATGCTGGACGGATAGAGAGGAAGCAAAACGGACGCAGTGAGTACAAAACGGAAGCATCGCATTAACTAACAGATGGCAACTGTTTTTCTCTGTTTTACATCCTCTTTCCATCCGTTGGTGCAGTGTGACAGCGGTTTTATGGCTGACTAACCAACATTTCAATTCCTTCAACATGATGGCATTTTACAAATCCTCCACACAACTGTCAGATCTGCAGAGCTCCGGATGGCCACCCTGTGGTAGCAGAGAGCGATGGATTAAATTGGCATCTTCTAGTGGTTATTTGGAATCTTGCAGCTTAGTTCTGGAACTCTGTTCTAGATCCTTGCTGCATCAGATGGACTGCATCCAGTACAGTGCCAACCTATTTTTTTGTCAAACAACTTATTCCAATCATGCTGATGTGGCCTTAACGCCAGAGTGGATTTTGAACTGAAAACATTTTGCATCTCGGATCTCTCAAAACCAGACAAAGGGTCACCTCTTATTCTTCAGAGATTCTTAAAAATCCCACCTTCCATTTTGCACAGCTTTCCCTGAAATGAAAGAACTCTACTGTGTAGTCTCAGCATTGAGCACCAATACTCTTCACTGTACTGAACTCTCACAGAAAAGGAGTCTATCTTTGAAAGTCAATTGCTGGGTAAAAAACACTGGGAGAGCTGCTGTTTCTAGACTTGGGGAAGCCTTAGCTTTTGTGGCAAGAGATTCTGGGCATTTCAGCTCTGGTGGGGAAGCCTCTTGGAGCAGCAAATGATGTGCTTTGACCCTATTTTTTCATGCATGCACAGTGTAGGGCTTTTTTTCCCTATGTGGACCATGCAAAAGAGAGGCCTCTTTCTCTCTGCCCCACATACACCCTGATTGAACTCCTATGAAAGTTTCCCTCAGGCAGACACAGGCACACTAGGAGCCTATTGTTCTCCTATAGACATTTACGCATGGCCTCAGTCAATGATACTGGGGTCAGGCTCTTTCTTCCTGGATGCATCCCATCATCCTAATCAAGAGGGCACCTCAAGAGAAGTAACCAGCTGCAAGTCTTTATCCAAGAATGAGTTGATTGTGCCTGGAGAGTCTTCACAGGTGAAGGCAGAGAGCCAGGGCAATTAGAAAACCAAAAGTTCCCTTTACTATAGAAGGATAATCCTGCACTTAGCCTCAGTTCTTTATCTGTAAAATGGAACATAACCAAGTCTGCGTTCTCTGATTTTTTTCCCTCATCAGCTATGAAGATCAGTTCTGCAGCAAGAAAAGCTTATTTGTGTAAATGAAGATAAATTATATAATTTAAGCATAACTCCGGTCCTGCTGCACATGTAACATCTCAACCAAATATAATCTAGGACACTTAAATGTCTCCCTGTTTGCTCTCAAGGATACTATATTATCCATGCACTTTCAAGTCTCTTTGGATCACTGGGGAATAGAACATAAGTTAAGCCTCCTCCTCCCCCTACCTCTTTTGGGATGCTTATACTGTATTCACCTTCACCATGTCGATGTTGCCTGTGTCAATGCCAAAGATATTCTGACGTGACATCTGAAAAAAGAGCTATGAATTTCCTGCTAGGATTGATCCAGCTTATCAGAAACTGAGCATCTGCTGACTTTGGGGGATTTCACATCTTTGGGCAAAGTTTCTCTCCATCCTGCAAAACATCAAGAACAAAAGGGCAGCCACAACATTTTTCAAGCAGTCTGAGCAGATAGAAAACGGCCTTGTGTATTTAAATCCTCACATTGTCTTTTTCTATCCCAGCCAAGCTCTGAAAACCAATTTGGCAAGAGCTGAAAGCAATTCCTTTAAACTGGGGGAAAAGCTGGCTAAGGTGGCCTAAGATTGACCAGTGCTCAAGAGACATCAGCTTCTCCATTATTAGCCAATAAATGCTGTTATCCATGCAAAGTCTGGCAGCTTGATTGACAGATGCAAAAAGAATTAGGTGGTAGACCAAGAGAGCCAGGTTCAAGTCCACCTTGGTCACTGAAAGCACAAATGGGATTTTGAAACATTCATTTTTTCTGAGCCCACCCTACTTTTATATAGGATTGTTTATTGGGATGAGAAATTGAAGGAAGGCATGCATTCAATTTGCAACCAAGATCCCACCTGCAAAGCAGAACTATGACAGTTTTCCAGTCCTAAAATAGTTTATTCTAATCTCTGGAGTTTTCTCTCCATTATCTTGGGTTGAGTAAGTAGATCCAACCTGTTCCACGGAAAGCACTTTTTAACTTTGTGTCAAGGCACCTTTTGATCTCAGACTAGGGTTTTTTCAGTTTATAGTTAGAAAGAATATGACCCAATTTTTGCAAGCCAGATATCTATCCAAGTCCACATGCAATTTCTTACTAAAAATGATTTTTTTAAAAAAAATCAAAATGTATCTACGTAGAATATGTTGCATTACACAATAAAGGTATTTCAATATGCACATGTGGATATAAGCATGAATTTTCATGCAGTCGATTATGATTCTGCGGTCCCACTGCTCTGACAATGAAATGTTCCAAAGAGCGAGCAGGGCAGCAATTCATTCACATTAATCTATAAATGAGGTGCAGCCCCTAATGCAGTTTTGCTTGGAGTGCAGGAAGCATCTTGACATGACATAATTTTTCTGAAAAATCAGCATTTCCTTCCCAATGTGACTGCCACTCTACTTTGCAACTATTATTACTCGATTCCTGTGTGGGTGAGCAGACTGATACCACCAATATTGGGGGTTTCCCAACTATACGGAGACGAGAAACTATTGTTCCGTGATGTTTGATGTCTTGGCACCCAGGATGTCTGCAGCCTTGACCATGCCATGGGGCTAGCAAGAACCTGCAATGCTTATGGCGGAGTAGGAGTCAGAGAATAGACTGTAATCAGCACTATCTGTTCAGAGTTGACTCACCACTCACACATTTACTCACCCTATGAATATGTTTTTAAGAAAAAGGTCACACTGTAGGTGAGGTAGGACAGTTCTCAAATCAGAATTCTGAAAGGGAAATAAGGGTTTTACACTTTGTCACCATCATCATCCCAGTCTAGACTACATGCTGTGTGCTTGCTCTTGGCACTCACTGATACAAGGAAATTTGAAGTGTGTTTATTTATTCAATCAATGACCAGCAACATAAAGTAATAAAAAGAGAGATAAAAGATTGCAAGTACAATCAGGATCAACAGGTAAAAATGGACACAATTACATACAGTACTTACCTGGAGGGAAATATATCATGATCACTGATACAAGGAGGAAAACCTGAATTGCTCCTACCTTTTGTCTGAGACTTCAGTGTCACAGGGGAAAATAATGAGTGACTCTTCTCCAAGCAAAGCTATTTCACTACCACTGATTACCCATTAAACATGTAAAATAATATATGTAAAATAATAATTTCTCTCTAACTGGAAGTGTCCTTTGAAAAATCCCTGAAAAAAAAAGACTTCCTTTAAGTTCTTTGCAGATTTTATCAGCATTGCTTGAGGTGTTGGAATGACCTGAAAAGGAGTGGGGGGAGGCTGGGTAGAATCATGAGAGTTGCTGATGTACTTGGGCCTTTAGTCACTGAGGTTTGCTCAATCCTGTAAAGTTTTAAAAGGACAAATGAAGTGTATAAAATGCCAAGAACATCTGGTATACTATCTTCAGGATCTTTGGTATTATTTTCATTTCCTCTGCATTTTCAGAACTTTATTTTTAACACTTTAAATATTTGAGAAATATTTAAGAATATTTCTCAACTACCCTGCCACTCCTCCTACATAATCTACCTAAGCAGCTATATTTATTATCGGGGGGGGGGGGGGGGGGTGGGGGAAATGTATCCTGAGATAGTGAGCAATGCCAGGAGTCTGCCCCTGATTGCCATTTCTTTCCAACAATTCTCCTGGCATAGTGTGGACTCATACCATGATGCAAAATGTAAAATACAGCTCTCAAAAGTCTCTAAGCATGGAAAAATGCTGTGCCAATAGATCAGTATTGAAACACATCCCATCCATAAATTCCTTAATTTATTAAGGTATTATAAACCGGCTATAGAACTAAGCTTTGATCTGCCCCTGCTTTTCCCAGAGACTGTGAACTGATCTGTCTCCCTTTATTTGATTTCTCCACAGTATGAATACCTTGGTCTTCAGCACAGAGCTGATGTCAAAACTTGGCATGTCTGAGTGGATACCAGGGTCCATCTAATTGAGGACATTCCAGCTGCCACTGTAGATATCATCAGGGATAATCCATAGTGCGAGAACAACCCTGGAAATACCATTCAGGAATCTGGACCAGAAAGTAAGAAGAGATACCTAAGTCAAACCAACAGCATATAAAGTCTAGTCTGCTATTTGCATCATAAGAACAACCTGACTGATGTCTCCAGGGAGCCCAAAAGCAGAGCATGAATACTGTGGCAACCTCCTACAAATATATCCTTCCATGGATTTCATCACATTAAACTATAGGGACAATATAAGTTTGTTACTTCAGATATTGACTCTGAGTTGGACTGGGTGGGCTTCCAAAAGATGTTTCTGCACTACAGCTTAAAACTATGGTAAACCAGCTAGAAATTAAGCCAGCTTAATTCACTTTGGTTGCTATGATGACCTGATGTTCTGCAAGTCTAGGGTGGATAGGTCTGCTTCTTTGTCTCTACTAGACTAGTTAAAGGAGGGAAGGGAAGATATATATATCCTACTTTAAATTTTCCTGTCTCTTGGGCTGAAAAGGGAAAGTAGCTGAAATTTTAATTATTTTTTTTAAACACCTGGTTCAAACAAAGACAAATCCATCTTTTTATTGTACTGCTTTTTTAAATGCTTTTTTTCAATGTAGTGGCTAAAAAAGACCCTATGCCCAGCTTTTCACTCACTGGCAATGAGCAGTGATTGGAGAGGAGGGAAACATTCTTGCCAAAGCACATAGTAATCAAGTTGAGCATTTGCCTAAAATGAGCCACAAAGCAGACAAATCAGAAAATACTTCCTGAGCCAGCCCAAGACATGAAACACCACTTCTGAAGTACCATAGAAAAGAGAGTGATAAGGAGGACATCATATTTCCTGTCCTCAAGAAGGTGTCAATAGCCTGAAAAGTTATGCTGTTTCTAAAATTTCAGCAGAACCTGAATTTGTATGAATTTGTACCTACCTGTACTGTACCTACAAACTGTCTTATAGGCTCAATATCTAATTACATAGACATCCATAAAACAGTGTGTAATATATAAAGTTTAAAAGTGTTTACATAGGACTTAGATTTTATTGATTGGTATATCACCAAATTCGATTCTGTGCTGATACTGTCTTTATTATAAAAGCTGCCTTGAAAAATTTATCGTCTTGAAGTAAAAGAGTAAAAGTTAAAAAAAGTAAAAGTAAAAAAAGAGATGTAATAAAAAGTAAATAATTAAAAAACAAAAACAATGAAGCCCTTTCCATAAGCTGATCTATAGTTCATGCTACACCAGCTTTATAAAGCCTCTATTTCCCATAAAACCACTGTTTTGTTTATTTTCTCAACTTCTCTTTGATGCAGACCTCAGCAGCATCGGTGCCCTGAAATTGGTCTTCTAAGTGCAGCTGGTTACCAGCTGTTTCTCTTGTGTTTTAAAAATTTCCTATTCTAATGGCGGTGGGGCTGTTTCTCAGAATGATATGCTGTACCTCAGGTTGATTATGAAACTCAGAACTTCAGGGAATTTGGGTATTTTTTAAAAAAAAGTCCTTCTCCCCATGACTTCCTTTTAAAAGAATCAGTGGGGCAGAATCACAAGGGGAAAACCCAGATGTCTAACATCATGTTGTTGTTGCTTTGGCTGGAGCAGTCTAGAAGTATGGTAAAATAAATACCTACAAAATAATAAAAATATTCAACAGACATTTCTTACTGAGTTGGTGATGCAGCTCCAGAGATGATTGAATTTATATTAGTCTACTGAATACACTATGCCAGCCAACTTCAAAGATTTTATTTTTAAACACAGCAACTTGTTTAGAATTCAAAGATTCCCCTATTGTATTTTTAAAATACAGCTCCTGTAATAAGAGCAAATAAAACTGTACTTTCTAAAGTATTATTTAATTCTCTGGTCTTCTACCCAAAGCTCTTTATCTGTGAACACCATATTAGAAACTGTAGCTTTGTAGCCCCCAAATTTTTCAGAGTATGGCTTTCTCCACCTTGCCTCTGCTCCTGCCAATTTTTTAAAATTAATTTTAAAAAGGGATAAAGTTAGAAAATGAGCCAATCATGAAAAATGGTGGACAGAGATTAAGAAAAATACCTAACTCTGGGTAAGTCCCTTTATCTTGCCATGCCCAAACATGACCCACAAATTTGGCAAAGAATTTTAAAAGGTCATTTGTGTGTATCTTGGAATAAACTACAGCCATTATACATATCTCCAAAGCATTGTTCCCTTATATTCTCCAATTACACATTGCCAAGAAGCAAGACTACGGTAAGTCTCAATATGTATTGTGGGAAGGTGGCATGTGGAAGATGTGTTGCTTTTGACAATACAAGAATTAGGATATTCTTCTTCTTCAGTCAGACACTTAGATTGGAAACTCCATTTGCTGCTGCACTTGAGGAAGCAGGGCTATTGTGCTGGTCTGTGATATTTCAATGATGAAAAGAAAACCAGATGTGATCGTCAGCAACATTTGTCTCGCTTGGCTGCCTTGTCTAAGGGACAGGTTGACAATGAATTTCCAAAATAACTTGTGGCATTTCCATCTTTTCTGGCTAACTCCTCTTGCTCTGCTTATTACTCTCTGGATAGGTATAAAGCAGACAGAGCAACTCCACAAAGGATACATACAAAGTCTTTTTATTGGTTCATCAGGCATCCTTATCAACTCACAGTTATGACAAGGTTCTTCTTAATGTCCAATCCTTTGCATATCTGCATTATGGTGTAGAAAGATAATAAACTCTCACCCCCATGAAGATTGAAGCAGCTGCATGGTAATGGATTCAGGCAAGAGTGAGGGAGCCTCCCTCGACCCAACAAGGTTCAATTTAGTGACCAATCAGAATTATAGATGTGACCACAAGACATGGACTAAATTTCCCAGGATACCTTAACTACATTTACCACGATGCATTCCGTTTTTTAAACTTGCCCCCCTACTCTCAATTCCAAACTATCCCAAATGCTATTAACTCTAAACTGTCTGGACAGCACACCCCTAAGAACCAGAATCTGGGTGCAATTTTTCTCCCTAATCGAAAATGTATAGATGGGATGATTCAGCAGTGAAAAGGACTAGTTCCATCCGTTAAACTAAACCATGGCACTGAAAATGAGTTTTAATGCAATATTAGCATTAACTATAGTTAAACAGGAGAAAAGGAAGAAGCTTCCCCCTTTTTTCCTCTTTTGAAGGGAAGATTTGGAGGCTGGGTTTAAGCCCCTGTCCCACTGCACCAACGGAATGCTAAGAGGATGTAAAACGTTAAAAAACATTGGAAAATGCTATGCGTTTATGTGTACTCATTGCATACATGTTTCGTACGCTCTATCCTTTGAGCATCCGTCCACTGAGATTTCATCCGCTCAAGAAGTTTTGAGCGGCACAAAACTTTGTGAATGGATGAACTTTCCGCTGTGTACAATGTAAATCGGTGACATACGAGCAACAAACATTCTATGTCCTTTTATCATCCGTTAGACGTCCGCTGTATCCTCTCTGCATTCTCTGGGCATCCCCTCAACTCAAGCCCATGTCACACTGCACCAACGGATGCAAAGAGGATGTAAAACGGACAAAAAAGCTTGCCATCCATTGGAAAACGCGATACATCCGTTGTGTACTCACTGCGTACGTCTTTCATACGCTCTATCCGTCAAACATTCGTCTACTGCTATTTCATCCGCTGCGTACAATCTACATCCGCGACAAATACGGGTAACAAACGTTCTACGTCCGTTGTCATCCGTTACATGTCCGATGTATCCTCTCGGCATCCTCTGGGTATCCGCGCAACTCAAATCCGCTGCAGCGGAAAGCGAAAAGAGGGAGGAAGCGAAAGGTACACGAAACGTCCACACAGCGTTAGTAGCACGGACATAGAAAGGATGAAAGCGGATGCAGCTCGGATATAAAGCATTAAAACGGACAAAATGTTCATATATGGGACGTATCTCAGATATTTAGGATGTCTGAAGGATGCCTAGAGTATGTGGAAGGACACCTAGCGGAAAACCGACATTTCCTACAAAAAGGGGGAGGAAATCACCTGGATCTCACTATCAGTCCAGCAGCCCTGGTATGCAGACCTCTTCACCCTTGCTCTTGCTCATCCACATCATCCATTGATGTCCACCATGGATCATAGCACACTCCTTTTGGCAGCCGCCATCATTCAACACCAGAACCAAGCCCTCTTCAGACTGTTTCACCTTTTCTACGCAAGGAGAAGGAGACGTCCAAGAGCTGTCTGGGTCCGAAGATGGATTGGGAGAAGAATGGAGTTTGGACTCTATGACAAACTGATGGTGGAGCTGAGGAATGAAGACCCTCGTGCATTCCAGCACTTCATGACGATGCCACCAGCCATGTTTGACGAAGTTGTGGAGTGTCTGAGACCCAGGTTGACCAAGCCAAGCACCAACTTCCGTCCCAGCCTGGACCCTGGACTGAAGGTGGCACTGATTCTGCGCCACCTGGCCTCTGGAACCACATACAGAAACATGCAGTATGCCTGGAGGGTGCCACACAACACCATCAGCATAGTGGTCAGAGAAGTGGTGCAGGCCATCATCAAAGAATACGTGGAGGAGCTCCTCCAGTGTCCCACCACTGAAGAAGGCTGGAGGAAAGTTGCAGAGCAGTGGTATCAAAAGTGGAACTTCCCCCACACCGTTGGAGCCATAGATGGGAAGCACGTGGCCTGCAAAGCTCCAGCCAACTCAGGGTCCAATTATTTCAACTACAAGGGCTTCTTCAGTATCATTCTCTTCATCATGGTCGATGCTGACTACGAGTTCATGTACCTCGATGCTTCAGGCAACGGATCTTCTTCAGATGCCTAGATATACAACACCAGTGACCTCAAGGGTGGGCTAGAACGCAACCTCATCATGGGTTTCCTGGATCCAGACCCCCTACCCAACGACACACAAGATGTGCCCTACTTCATTGTGGGTGATGATGCCTTCTCCCTCAGAACCTACCTCACAAAGCCCTACACTTCAAGATACCTCACCCGTGAAGAGAGGATCTTCAACTACAGGCTGTCCAGGGCAAGACGAGTGGTGGAGAACACCTTTAGCATCCTGGCCAACAGGTTCCAGGTACTTCTCACCACCATGCAGCATCGCCCACAGACCGTGAGGAACATCGTGGAAGCTTGCTGCATCCTGCACAATCTCATGCACACCCGCTACCCAGTTTTGCAGAACAGGCTTGTGGACCGTCAACAAGGCAATGGGGACATGGAGCCTGGTGAATGGAGGCAAGGACGAAACCTGATAGACACTGTGGATGTGCAAGGCCTCAATAGAGCTTCACGTGAAGGGAAGAAGCAGCACAACCTCCTGAAACACTGGTGCAACTCCCCAGTTGGAACAGTGGAGTGGCAAGACAGGATGGTAGATGCTTAATGGATGCTTCCCTCAGCCTGTCTCATCACACTGATGACATTGTGCCATGTATGTTGAGTGGCCCTACAATGAACAGGGCATTAATAAAGAGTTTTGTTTATGTTGAAATGCGTTGATCAATGATTAAATTGTTATTGATAATAAAGGGCCATATGTGTGGCAGCTGGGAGGGTGGACCATACAGTCCCACTATGCTTGCACTGGAGGTTTATCTATCCCACAACTGTCCTTACCCATCCCACAACTATCCTTACCCATCTCACAGCTATCCTTACCCATCCCACAGCTATCCTTACCCATCCCACAGCTATGCATCCCACAGCTATCCTTACCCATCCCACAGCTATGCATCCCACAGCTATCCTTACCCATCCCACAGCTATCCATCCCACAGCTATCCTTACCAATCCCACAAGCATGCAAAGGCTTAACCCTTTTTTCAAAGTTTTCCCAACACTTTATCAAGTAAAAAAAATGAACCCAGTGTGTGAAGCAAAGATAACCTTTATTAATAACAAACTGTATGACTTTATTAAAAAGCAAAATGACCCAAGTAAAGTGTCTTAAGCAAAGATAAAGTGAACAGGTAACAACTCAATCTCTGGCATTCTTCTCAGTCATTCTGAGGCGTGCCCATGGTCTCAGATGTAAAGGGGCCAGGGACTGTGCAGGTGGCTGTTGCTGGAGTGCTGGTCTGAGGTGCCATTGGGGTGCCTGGCCCCGAGAGTACAACAGGAGATGGTGTGTGCAGGAAGCTCTCAGAGAGCTGACTCAGTCCCGTGAGGTTGAGAGGCCCTTCATCAAGTACCTGGGATATGAGGCCCAAGACTGATGACAGATGTTCTGAGGAAGGGCTTGGCTGTGGGGTGGAGGAAGGAGGAGTGTAGTGGGGCTGTCTGGTCTGCAGCTGGGTCAGGTGAGGCGTCTGTGGCATCTGTGGTGTCCGAGGAACCTGGGCCTGGACTGGGAAGGGATGCCTCTGCTGTGGGAAGTCTTGGTAGTGGTAGGCTTGGTAGGCGAGGGGCTGTTGAAATCCGTGCAAGGGCTGTGACATCGCCTGGGATGGAGGAGCAGACCTGGAGTGAGTAGGAGCAGGTTCAGCTGGGCCTGCAGGGTGGTGCAGAAGAGCTGTGATCCTCTCCTCCATCACCTGGTACTGGGCCTCGGGCATGTCCATGAGGGTCTGGCTCACGTACGTGATGAAGGGCTTGCGGTTCGAGGATGGTATGTCGAAGTGGACCAGCTGGGAGAGGAGATCTGTGCTGGCTTTGATTGCGTCCCTTATCTCCAAGAGGACAGTGTGGTTCTGTCCCTCCGGTCTGCCTCTCTGCCTGCTTTCTGTGGAGCTGGGGTGAGGGTGGGTGTGAATTGGTCTCTGGTGGTTGCTTCTTCTTGCTCCATCTGAGACAGGGGATCCTCCACGTCCTCTGGCATGGGGAGTGCAGCTGTTGGGGGGGGTCTCTGTTGTGGGGCCCTCCAAAGACACCTGCCTGGACATGGTAGCTGTCTCCTGACTGGAAGAGGAGTGGCTCTCTGTGGGCTGTCTGAGGGAGAGAGTTGACAGAGGGGCTGCTCCTCGGTGGTGGATCTCACCCTCCAGGAAGCTGCACCTGGCCATGACATAGGTCTCCCAGTCAGTGAGCTTGACAGCGGCCTGCCCGGATTTCTTCAGGTGCAGCTTGCCATACCAGGTGTGCATGTGCTTTCACCATCCAAGGAGTACATCTGAAGTGTAGCCCAGGCTCTCTGCCTTCTATCTCCTCGCTGCCTGCTTCCTCTTGGTGTCGCAATAGAGCCTGTGGCCCTTCCTCCACAGGTACTCGTTCTCCCTCAACCATTCCAGCACCTCCTCCTCATGGTCTTCGGAAATGGAATACTGTTTCCTCTCTCCCTTCTCCTTGCCTTGCCTCTTTGTCCCTCTGGCAGGGGCTTCAGGGCCTTCAGCAGCAGGGCTTTGAGGGCCTTGGGGCTGGTCCATCACAGCAGCAGCACCAGCACCAGCAGGAGAAGCACGAGCAGCAGCACCAGAAGGAGAAGCACCAGCAGCACCAGCAGGAGAAGCACCAGCAGCACCAGCAGGAGAAGCACCAGCAGCAGCAACACCAGGAGCACCACCAGCAGCAGCAGAAGCACTGGCAGCTTCAGAGTCAGCATCAGGGGGTGGGATGGTGGTTCTGTCCTTCTTTCCAGGGCTGGCGGGAGTAGGCACAGGCTTCCTCTTCTTCCCCATGGTGTTCTCTCAAGATGTCTCTGGCAGCAGGTCTTTCCTCTGAATGCTGACTACTTGCGAGCTGCATCCTTTTATATCCGTGGAGCTTACGCAAATCATCCTCCCCACATGTGCAGTGAATGCTTTACATCCTCTAGGCATCCGCTAGGCATCCTATAGGCATCTGTGATGCATCTGCATCATCTGCTACGCATCCGTTCCTTCTGCTATGCATCCGCTTTGCTGTTCTCCCCCAGAATCCCTGCGGATGTGTCATCCCCTTCCATCCGCTAGACTTCCTACGAACATCCGCTTTACATCCCCGCTACATCCTCCCCACGTCCATTCCTTTCCATTGTTGTCCGTTCTGTTTATGCAAATTTGGGGCACTTTTGAGAGCGGATAACAACGGATGGAGCCACCCCTGAAATTTTGCTCGTCCGCTGTGTCCTTTTTGCATACGTTTTGCATCCGTCGGCCAGTGGGACCTAGCCTTCACATCCGCTGCAGCTGAAAATGGAAAGAGGGAGGAAACAAAAGGTACACGGAACATCTACACAGCGTTCGTAGCACGGAAATAGAAAGGATGAGCAGTGAACGGTTTGCATCCTATATACATCCTCTAGACTTCCTATGAACATCCCTTTAACATCCCTGCTACATACTACCCACGTCCATTCTTTTCCTTTCTTTTCCGTTCTGTTTATGCAAATTTTTGCCACTTTTTGGAGCGGATGACAACGGATGGAGCACCCCCGAAATTTTGCTCATCTGCTGTGTCCTTTTTGCATAGGTTTTGCATCCTTCGGCCAGTGGGACCTAGTCTTTAAGAAGAAAGAAGGGGAGAAATGGCATGTAATATAAGTTTGACAGAATTAAGTATTCTCTGGACTTTCAATGACTTTGATATACTTACTTATTGTTGCAAAAGGATGCCTACAATTTCTCTTCACAAATTCATGCACTGAACAGCCAGTCAGGTGGCCTCACTTAAAAATGTTTAGATATCTTATCCAGCAAAGGTTTTTTAAAAAGGGAAACAAGTATCTTCCTACTGGTATGAAAATTACATACAGCCCAAGTGCCTGCAGGACTGTCTTCTCTGGGGAGCTGAGCTATGAGATCCTTTTTTTAAAAATACCCCACTTTGAGACAGCCTCTCCTTGGAAGTTAAACTAGCTTCTTCTAGAGTTTCCTCCTGGAGTCTGGTTTAAAATTAAAATCTTCCAGAAGACATTTAGGTATTAAATGTAGTCCTTGACTTACAACTCCAGTTGGGACCAGAATTTCCATTGGTTCCCTTGTACATCACTTCTTTCAGTGATATTGTAACTTCAAACACTCACTCAATGAATGGTTGTAAGTGAAGGGTTAGCTGTAATGGGTTCTCATCAATTGGGTGTTTGCTTTCGCATTTTCATGATTTGTATTGCATGTTATTATTGTTATTAGCTGCTGGAAGTCTTGGGAGATTCAGTGGCATAAAAACTAATAAATAAATAGGCATACCTCCCTAGCTAGGAGCTATGATGAATGAAGTCTGTTACTTGGGGGGTGGGCGGGAGGCTCTATTCATCTGACATCAAACCCACAGAAAATACCAAGAGGTTGGATTGTAAGGAGCCCAGAGACATTGACTGAGAAATTGAACAAGCAACCCAGTAAAAGGCAAGATGGACTGCTGGAAGTAGAGCAGGCAGCAGCAAAGATAAGGGCAATATCCAGCTTTTTCCTAGGAATTATGCCACGACTAATCCAGGAACCCGGAATCTAGCCTAGAACATCAGAGCAAAGCTCTTATTGCAAATGGGGAAGGCGAGCTAACAGAAAGCATTTCGAGGGTGATTGTTACTTTGGAGCATGAAGTCAGGACCAAGCCTTACTAAAATCATGAAGTCAGAATCGCCTGTCCGCAGAACAACCCGCCACTCATTCAGCCACTCATCCCTCCTTCAAGTTTTCATGAGGCGGACTCTCCCAATTGCTCACCCAACTTCGGGTGGGCTGATATTTGGTTTTGGCTTCGGAACAAATCCCTTTCGATTGGGATTTCGTCAGATTCTGTTTCCCCACCTTGAAAAAGACTCAAAAGAGTTACGTTTACTGTTCCAGGCACCTTTCCTTTTTCTTTTGCACGGAAAAGCAGCTTTCAGCGTTTCGCCAGTACAATACAAGTAACTGCTGGGCTGCGCGGCTCTCATTTTGGAGCCTATTATTTCCCAAAGAAACGGAGGAGCGATAAATTGGTCTCTAAAGGCCTGTTGCGGTCCAGTTAATATAAGCGAGGCCGCCGCCGCCGCCGCCGCCGCCAGGAGCTGTTCTCCCGTCCCGCTTCTGCCCTTTTGACCTCTCTCATGACCGTATGAGGCTTTCAATTAAGCCTTTTTTTTTTTTTAATGAACAAGGAGAGACCCAACTCTCCGTAGCGGCCCTCCCCCTTCCGCATTTAATTCCGAAAAATTGCTTTTCCGACGCTGAACCAAGATGCAGGGAGTTCCCCAGTAAGTTCGAGCCTTGCTGCTACCTCAGCAACTCGCCGGCTGAGTTTGGCCTTCCAAGTTGGGAGTTCATCACGGCCTACCTTGGAGGGTCATTGTGTTGGTTGCTAGCGCTTGGATCCCTCCTCTCCCCAGCGTCTATGGCGGAGGCGAAGCACTTGTGGGGGGAGCCAGAAAGGGCGCCGTTTGTAGTCGGGGGCTTGTGTGGGGATAGCGTTATTCTGGGTTGATATCTGGATCCTTCGGCGTTTTACATGTTATCGATAAGCGGCCTTTGGGAGATATGAATTTGCCACCCGCGCCCCTCCTCACGGCCCCTCAGCCTCGGGCGGATCTGCTGCCTCCGGCGGGGTGGGAGACAGAAGAAGGAAGAGCCCATGAATCCCGTCCTGCCCCGGCTCGCCGCGAGCCAAGGCAGCGAGAGGGGCGGGCAGTCGAAGAAAGGGGCGCACCCCCTGCCGGAGGAAGCGCCGCTGAGCCCGCCGGGCGCCGCGCCTCCTTTCCGCTGCATCCAAGGCACAGCTGGATCGCCCCGACGACTGAGCGGGAGGTCAGGCAGGCGGGCAGGCGGGCGATGGAGGCTGCTCGTCAGCCCCTCTGCTCGACCCGGCTGCCTCCTGCTGCCGACGTCGCTCGGGCTTCCACAGCCGGCTGAGAGGAGACCTCGCCGCCGCTTCTTTCTGCCGGAGCCGTGAGGTGAGTCCGGCGGCGACGCGGAGCGCTCGCCTCTTCCTCGATTCGCCGTCCCGCCAAGCGCGGGGTGGCTGCTTCCCTCTGCATCCTCCAGCTCCCTCTTTTGTGGAAGTCCAGGCATCCCCTCGCTCCTCCTGGCCAGAGAGAATCGCCTCTTTCTCCCCCTCCCCGAGCCCCCCTCCCCGCTGGCAACTTTCGTCCTCGGCTTCGGGATGCGGCCTCTGGAGCCGAACCTACGTCAGGTCGCCCTCGCTTCTTGCTGCCCCTTTTCGCAGACCCTTCGCTGGGTTGCTTTTTTTTTTTTTTTTTTTCCCTCCCGCCCCCCCCCCCCCGCCCCCGCTGCCGGGACAGCGGAGCCGTCGCGCCCGCCCTCCGTAGCGGTGCTGCTCTTTCAAACGTCCCCTCCATCCTTTCTTCTCATTTTAAGGCGCCCCCTCCTGAGCGGATGCTCTCATGTACACAGCCACACCCCCAGCCAAAGCGGGAGAGGAGAAATCTCTGAATGGTCCGGCAGAGCCGTTATTTAACCCCGCAATGTTTAACGCCTTTGATTTCTTGGATGTTAGATTTGCGTAGATTGGGGTTTGGCCGCTGCTCTTGTTGCTGGAGGTTCAGGGGGTCCTGCGTTGGAACCGGGCTTCTTGTCTCCTCCCAGTTGCAGGGTTTGTGAGTACCGTCATGCATGCAGCTGCTTTTATGCCTTTGTAGAAAAGTCAGTGGCTTTTGTGAAAAAAGAAGTGCACTCTTTTCCCCCCCTTTTCTTTCAAAAGTCCTGTTCCATCCAATTAGCCTTATAGACATGAACCGGTTGCAAGGGCTTTCCAAGCTCAAGTAGCAGACAATAGACGAAAATAGCCGAGAAAGCAAACCTTGCCTGGTATCAAGTAGGCCAAGACAAGTATGGATGGTTTTAACTCAGGTGGCTTTTCAAGTGGTTGGATACATTCCTGGAGGCCAGGTCAATGGGGAACTGCTAGTCTTCAAGATTCCCAGTAATCTCTGAATTGAGGGCACAGGTTTCCAAAGACCAATGGCAGAAAAGGAGCAGGGGAAGACTTTTTTATCTCTTGCTTGGGAGCGCACAGAGCCATCGATTTTTCCACTGTGAGAAACAAAGTTGAATTAATAGGCTTTGGCCTCTTCCAAATCCTGTTCTTGAGTACCGGGAGCCAAGGATAATTAGGCACAATCTTGGAGATGTTAGTTAGCTTTTACCAACCGGGGTGTGGCCTTTCTATGCAAGTTGCCAAAATAACCTGGCTGTGGGCATGCTTTGGCTTGGTTGGGTGCACTTGCCCTTCTCAGGCTGCAAAATATTCCTTTGAACAAATAGAATCTTCTTTTCTGAAACGATTTCTCAGGTGAAGTAGGCAGCGCTAATAGGAGGAGGATTGGGAAGATGTGCTCTGAATAGATCTTGGTTTTTAAAAAGAGAAGCTTGTAAATTAATTCAAAGCAGTTGTTTCTCAACTGATTAAGGGCTATCCGTGACTCGAGGCATATGGGCCTATTGGACGGATCTGTCTCTTTTAATTAAAATCTATTTTTGATCTTCTTGAGAAGAAAAAATAGACTGAAGATGGGGACTTGGCAGTTGTTCTGTGTAACTGTGCAAAAGGTGAAGGGGGGTTAAAAGAAGCCACTAGGACCTGTGGTGGTGGCCTATCTTGATTTAGATCTTTTCACAAGTAACTGGGAAGTCCCCTTTTTTGACATTCAGCTTTTTAATTTTCAGCTTATCCACATATGACCTTTCTAGGGATTTCAGTCAGTTATAAGGTTGCTTCGGATTGTAGGATTTGGGCTTGGCATCAGATCAGAGATATAATATTAGGCACCAGAAAGAAACCACGACATTTCCCTTGATAGTCATCATTTCTTCAGTGAGACAAACCATTATTTAGGAAAGAGTTGTCCCTCAAGGTACCCAGGATTATGTCCAGTTATTTTTGTTCTAAACTCATTAAAATAAACTCATAAGATTAGATCTAAGGTTCACTGGGTCCAGTGGAGTCAACCCTCCCATAGGAAAGTAGACTGATGTCATTCAGATGGCACTGGGTAGCTCTGGAAATGGGTGGAGGCAGGAATTGGGGTCTGAATGATGGCAAGAGTTCGAAAAGATTTGATTCCAGAGATGCAGGCAGCACATGAAACCACTCCCCCTCTGGTCTGCAGAAAAACCTCTCTCCGTGGCATCGATCTCTGGTGCCCAAAAGGTTGGGGATTGGGGGGGGGGGGCACTGGAAGACTGAGAATGTGAAACAAAGCAGAAAAGAACCACACCTTGTTGTTGATTGATCCAGCAATCCCAATTTTTGACACTAACAGAACAGAGGCGTTGACCTTTTCAGTGGCAGCCCCATCACAGAAAATTTCCAAAAGAAAATTCATTTATTGTTCTCCCCCTTACAAATGAACTTGCAAAATTTGTGGATGAATTTGAGGGGATGAGATTAGGGTTGTTGTTTTTCTTAAATATAGGTAATCTTTGACTTAACAACAGTTCATTTAGTGATGATTCGAAGTTATAACAGCACTGAAAAATATAACCATTTTTCACACTTATAACCATTGTGGCATCCCCATGATCACATGATCAAAATTCAAATCTTGGCATCTGGTTCATTTTGTGACAGTTGCAGTGTCCCAGGGTCATGTGATTCCTTTTTGTGACCTCACAAGCAAAGTCAGTGGGGAAGCCAGATTCACTTAACTTACTTAACTGCAGTGATTCACTTAACAACTGTGGCAAGAAAGGTCGTAAAATGGGACAAAGCTCACTTTATAAATGTCTCACTTAACAACAGAAATTTTGGGCTGAATTGTGGTTGTAAGTTGAGAACTATCTGTAAGATGCATTTTATTGTTTTTAGATAGCATGCTTTGGTAGTTTTATACATAGTATTTATACTTTTATTTGTATAATTTTGTTATAGTGACTTTGTTTAAATCACTTGGAGGTGGCTGCAAAACTCTTTATATATAATATTTGTCCTATTTCTTTGAAAAGCTATCCATATCTGAAGCCAGTTAATGTGCATTTTGGCCATCCTACTTCCTCTAGTGTTCTTTTTATGCATATATGTGTAGATTTAATACTACCCAGGAACAAAAGACAGATATTGCAAAGACCAAGTCTCAGTCTCTAACTCTTCCCCCTCGGCCAATTTCTGCTCAAAACAACCCTTTCCTCCCCCCACCCCACTTGTCACATCACTGCAAAAGAGACTTGAGAAAAAAGGTACTTGCAGCTGGGTGTCATGTGTAACATGAGTTGATGGCCATCACAACATCCTAAAGCAAGGAATTCTTTCAGCCAATTGTGTGTTTGTATGGAGCAAAATTTCCTTTTGTTTGCCTTGTCACTTCAGCCAGTCAGTTGAACTCTTTGATCTCAAACTTGTGTCATGTTACCAAGAATCATTCTCCATTTCTGTCTCTAGTCCCCAATTCTGTGATGTTTGTCTACAAACCTAAGCTTTTACTCATATTCAAATAGAGATGGGTCATCTTCTGGCTTTGTTCTGTCTCCCTGTCTCTAATGGAATAGAACCATGAGTGGCTCCTAATCTTGGTAATGGCATACCATTCTTAAATCAACAAAGAAAGAGGCTTTTGCTCTCCTATGTTTGTAGGTTTCCAGGATGCATTTGGTTGCCCAGTGTGGCTGGACTTGTGATTGACAGAACGTATGACTGAAAATTGTTCTTAGCAGCATGAAAAACCTTTGCTCTGTATAATTCTTTCCAGGGCATTTTTAAATATTGTAGGAAGATAACATTTTTAACTTTCTTTCAGCTGTGATGGAGTGGTCTGTGAGGAATATCCCAACCACTGTTTTTGTTAAATAACATAAAACTCAACAAAGCATGTGGCCATTTTGCAGGAATCTCAGCATTTGGGAGGGAGCTGATTAACTGCAACTTGGTTGAGGATTTGTCTTCTTTTGCTTTAAAAAGGCCAGTTGATTCTGCATTCTTGGAAAGGTCTATTTAATCTGGATGAGTTGTTGGGAAAAATTTCTACAATGAAAGCCTCTAGAGAGATAATAACAATTCGCATCTACCCCCATCTAGACCTGAACTGTTTGTTTTAGAAACTTGAGCGGTCTTCCAAGTCAAGTGTCCCCCTTTCCCATCTCCAGCTGCTCTCTGCTTGCTGTCTTACCAGCTAGGGACCCCCTTTTTCCTCATTTGCTTATGTGCATATTAATTTAGGGTTCTTTGAAAAGGACCTATGAATCATCCTTCCCCCAGTTCTGTCTTAAACTCCCACTAGGTAGAAGATCAGTTCCCTGCTCTTTGAGTAATTTGCTTTCCCAAATCCTCTTGCTAAATCTCAAGCCAGCAACAAAAAAAATCTGTCGTAATCTGTGGCCAGCACAACTGCGGTTCCTCGGACTTCTGGCCTCAAATGTCCTAGAGTTTGTCAGGGAGCTCTGGTTTTGATTAAGCCAGTCAGACAGCAGTTGTTATCCTGCCCTATGCTGCACAAGTCCCCAAGATGAGTAAATTAAGAGCTGGGTTTAGCACTGAAAAATCAGACCAGGAAGATATAGCTATTCTCCACCCACTCATGCTATTTAAGTATTGAAGGAATTCTCCTCAGCTGGCATGACTTCATCCATTATAAACCATCTCTCTGCCCCACCCTGTAACTCCTACAGATAGTCTTAACTTCCATAGAACAGGAAGTGCTTCATGGTAGTTGGCTTCTGAACAAAGATCCCCTCTTGGCTCCTTGTGCCAAGGAACAGAGGTCAGTGTGGGTGGGTGGACAAGAAGGGTCCATCCTCTCTGTTAAAATATCCAGACAGCAGAAAACAGAAGTGGATTAATGCAGAAACCAATACCCAGCAGGTCTTTGGCATTTACCTCTGGTGTTCCAGATAGGAAGCAGATGTTGGTCCTTAAATGGAATAGATAGTAGGCCATCGCTTCAACTTCAAGTAGAAGAATACTTCCTGATTTGTGATTGGAATAGCAGCTAATGGTGCATATGAAGAAAGACTATACACTGCATCTTGCTGATGAAATGCCTGTTCATATTATGCTTCAAGGTCAAAACTTGTCTTTGTTTATTTTTAAGTTGCACTTTAAACTGTCCAGGCTGGAGAAGACTACCAGCTACCAACGATGGCAGCCCCTTTCTGCCCTTATTGAGCGATGGAGTGTGTATATACTGCTCTTACTAAAGAGTGGGTGCAGGTTGGAACATCTCAGGAAAAGAGCAAAGCAGCTAGTTGCATTCCACTCAGGCAAGATGCTACTTTTGCTTTGGAAATGGAGAGGAACAAGGTTCAGAGGATGTGTCTTGGATACAATTAAAGGAAAATTGTGGAGAAATATTTTGGTTTTTTTTAGATAACTCATTGCATGAAGACTGCAGCACTTAGTACAGATCAGTGAACTCCTTTCCTTATTTTTACAGGCATACCAAGCAGATGAGTTCATTTAGCAGTTTATAATAATAATGTGCAGTTTCAGATCTGAAGGGAGAAAGATGTTTCAGAATATAAATGTAAGCACATGTGGCAATTTTTGGCAATTCCTTGAACGAAACGTAAGTTTTTCTTTGCAGCTGTGCAGGATATTCTGAAAGACCTTCTCTCCCTCCCCCCAACCATTACTATTTCCAAGGAAATCTCTTCAGGGGACATGAGCATCTTAAATTATCTTCTTTAGCTGTGCATTGCAAATTAAGAACAGTAAGAAATACTGTATTGTTTCACACAGTGGTACAATTTTTCAATATAGTAAGAAAACTAGGCATCTTAGTAACATAGTTTGATAAACTATGATTAGAAGGTCAGCAAAGATGGGCAAAAGTGAGGAACTGTCATCTGTTGGAAAAAATGAGACATTTTTAGAGGGCAACAGTAAGTATTAATTTCAGTTCAAAAGATTTAAAAAGAATATAGGAAAGCTGTAACAAAAGTAAGAAAAGGAACATTGAAAATAAACTAGAGTTTTGGGAAAATATGTCAAAGAGAACATACCACGAAGGTAGAAATTAGTTATTTAAAAACTCAGGAAAGTAGATTTATGGTTAAAGATTAATTCAATAGTTAAATAGTAAACTTTCAACTAATAGGAGGAACAAGTAAAAAGAAGGTCTCTCTTTGAGCTTATTCAGAGAATGTTGAATAATGTCAGGAAGGCTAGATAGCAGATACCACATTTTGGAGTAGAGGTATCTATCCAAAGCACATACCTAAAGAAGTCTTATACTATCCAAAAATGGCATTCTGTTACAAAGCTGTAAGAACAATGGACAGTATCTCCTGTGGAGAAGTGGAAGATCTCCTTTATTCTTTAGATAAGTTGAAGAGATATCTGGCTCCGGTTGCAGATTCTTTTCAGGAAAAAGGGTAAGAAAGTTGTTGTCAGTGGGTTTCATCTGGCCCATCACATATTTTCCTCTGTGTGATTGTCACACAGATTCCCCAGATGGACCTTCAAAACTTGCTCACTAAGGAGCAGTGGAAGAGCACGGATGGGGGGAAAAATAAGGGCCACTAGGAGGAGAGAAACCATAACTGTTCTGCAGAGGGGGAGAGGGAATGAAAACAGGAAAGGTGCAAACTGTTCTAATGCCTTACAATGAGTATCAGAAGTGAGTGGGATGGAGAGGGGGAAGCCACAGAAAATAAAGGTTGAAAGGAATGCTCCTGGGATCTGTTTTCCATAAAAACTCATTAAAAATGTGGAGAAAACAAGCCTTAAGAAGGGAGAATAGCCACGTTCTGTTGAGCTTGAGAAGAGAATGGGCAGCCGACATTCAGGAGAGACAAATGCTGCCCCAACATAAAGGGAAGAAAAAGGCCAAGAAGACTAAACAAAACTTCATTTATGCATGCATATTTTTCCCCTGCAGCTTACTTTACTGTAAAAAAACAATCATTCTACCGAACACCTTTCAAAAACGCAGAATGATTGTTTGCTTTCTGACCTGTAATACAGGTCATACAAAAACCACCCTTGATTTGTCTGTGAACTAACCACATGATATGTAGAGCACTTTATTGTGCAATTGCCCTGTTTTTTCAGAGAACTTTAATTAGGATCCGGATGATGTCAGGTGTCCTTTTGAATCCTTTTATGCCTTCCCACCTTTTCTCTCTCTCTCTCTCTCTCTCTCTCTCTCTCTCTCTCTCTCTCTCTCTCTCTCTCTCTCTCTCTCTCTCTCTCTCTCTCCCTCCCTCCCTCCCTCCCTCTCTCTCTCTCTCTCTCTCTCTCTCTCTCTCTCTCTCTCTCTCTCTCTCTCTCTCTCTCTCTCTCTCTCCCTTCCTCCCCCTTTCTCTCTTTTTCCTTATCATTAAAATATTTTAAGAAAGTAACGATGGAATTTCTGCTTAAGATCCCTCTGTTTGGAAATACTTATGCAGTAACAAAGAGATATTGTAAATGTTGTTTTAAGACTTGGTTCCATGCACGGGCTTGGATTGATTTCACCTACCCCTTTCAATATAACCTACGCTGTATGATATCAGAAGACTGATCCCCACTTATTTCAATCCATAAATATTTGGAAGTAAATAATTTATCAGATGGTAAACAGCTTCTGGATCACTTGGAAAAATTATCTGAATTGTGAACTGACTTTTTTTTAGTAATGGTGTAAGGGAAAGACATAATGTTCTTTGTAAAACTGTGCTACATCCCTTATGTCCTAAATAGAATTTTCACTGGATATTGGTATATTGATAAGGACAGTTTTGATGTCTCTTTTCTAGTTGAAGATCCACCTTGGTGATGTTTTGAATAGACATCCCTCTTGATCTTGTTGGACTTGATAACAGATTTTGATATCACCCATCAATCTTTCTGGACGAACTGTGGGGTTCAGGATTAGAAGTTCTGTTAATGGTTTCTTCCTTCCTAACTAGTTGCTATCAGTTCATTGGGAAAGAGAAGTCAACCCGTTACTCCAATTTAAAGTTCCTCAAAATATCTGCATGAAGCTGCTGGTTAAGGTCATTCAGAGGGCAGGGAATGAGCAAAAGGTTAATGATATTCAGCTCTATATATCAGCCCTTATCCAGACACTTGTAGTGGATGTCCTGCCCTGATTTCTGGAGTTTGTTAGGGTCTGGATGGGAAATAACAGGTGGAACCCTAGTAAGAGAATTCAAGGCATTCTAGCAGGATCGTGCTGTCCCCTTCAGAACTGGTATGAAGGAATATAGAGATAACCTTGATAAAGGAATGCAAGAATAATTAAAGGGAACTGATAGGCAACTCAGTCCTGTGAAAGGAGAAGTCATAAGAAAAACTCAAAACAACTCCACCTTGATTCTATTTGGTAAAAGAGAGACCAGGTTTTATTATTATTCAGTATAACAGTAAAGTAGTATTCCTTGAATCCTTGTTTTGTTTACTTCTGAAATGATTTACCTGGACAGACTGACAAAAGATTTCTGGAAATTCTCCTGGACTTCTGCTGGAATAGTTGGTGGAAACATAGCCATGAGAGCCTTTGCAGAATTATATTGAATGTATCAGTGCCCTTTCCTGGATCAGGATGCATTGCTTATAGATGACCATGCCCTCATCACTTCACAGTTGATCTTATTGCCATTTACACCAAATGGGGTGTCATTGAGACCATTCTAGTCTGCCATGCAGCTGCCAGGATAATTAGAATCTGTACCATCTCATCATAAGAAGCATTTTACAGGAATGAAACAGTAAAGAAAAATAATTAACTACTGGGACATTGGGGGAAAAACATGGAGAATATGAGATGAAATCAAAAGAGCAACTAACTGTAGCCACATTTATTTTTCAATAGTTTTTGTATGCACTAAAGTTAAGGATTTAGGGCAGATAATAAAGCATCTGGAAAAGAGTAGCAGAAGACAGAATTTGAGCTACATACAAATGATGAACATGCAATTGTTAAAATGTATAAGCTTTTGAAATTTGAAACAGAAGAACAAGTGAAAGATCGTATGATAAAATGGGTTAAGAACTTTGCATGGTTATATTGATGGAACCAATGGCAAAACAAGTGGTTAAAAGGACTGAAATTTAATTTATGTTGTACCCTAAAAAAGAATTTTTATAAATGATGTACCGTTGGTATATGACTCAAGAAAAATTGTCTAGAATGTGTAAAGGTGCTTCAAATTTATATTGAATATGTGGATAACATAAAGAGTGATTTTTATTATGACTGGTGGATTTGTAAAAAAGCCAGAAATTGGGAGGGAGGAAGACAGGGAGGGAAGGAAGGAAGAAAAGATTGATTTCCTATTTCAATAGTCCAATCACATCAATCTCAGAGTTAATTCCAGCTGCTGTGATGTGTGATATATATTTAGCTTCCCACCAAACTCATTCACTTGCTCTTAGGTCCAGTTTAGAAGGCTTTAAGACAAACTGGACCTCATTTGCAAACAGTACTTTGTTAAGATCTAATTAATTCCAAGAAAGTTCCAAGAAAATTGTGTTTTTTTTTACTTTTTCAGTGTTTTTTTTTAAAAAAAAAACATTTTTTGGAAGAAGAATTTGCTTAAACTTTAAAGTCTCTTCTTTTTTAATCATTTGTTTTTAGAGAAATTCAGGAAATCAGAAATGCAAGAGATTTTGCACATAAGGAAAATTATTGAGTTTCAAATGACTGTAGCTATTGTGACATTACATCTCTCCACCCCCATCTAAGCTTTTACAGATATATCAGGCTTGCATGATTAGGGTGTAGGCACTCAGTCCCCTGTGGTGACTTTCATCTCATGTCACATTAGTAATGTGAGGTGATAAAAGTGGGAGGAAAGGACTCATAATTCTTGTGAAGGCTGCTGTATTGCCTGGTCGTGTCATCACTTGATATTTCAGATGAATGACAGGCCCTGGGATACAGCATTCCCCTCTCTAAAGCCAAATAAATATAAAAGAAAGTTGTGAGGGGAAATGACTGGGGAAGGATTAATTATACTAGTATCTAGTTTTGAGGTGGTTTCCTACATTGCATTCTCTGTTTGCAGAGAAGTAGCCCTAGGAGCACAATTTCCTGGAGAAGTAATGACTCTTTTGTGACAACCTTTCAGTATATCAGTGGCATTAATGCAAGCAATGAAAACGGAAGAGAACTATTTTTAAATGACTGGTGAAAATATAGGTTCCCCAATTGTCCTATGGGCTAATTTTAAACAGTATTTGATCTGAAGTGATCTGAAGTGAAAAATGCAAATTGGAACATTTTCTGAGAATGCAGAATTCTGACATTGTAACAATACCCTACCAATGAATACAGGGATGAATACCAGTGAGAGGTGGATTGTGTTAGTTGCTTTGGTGGTCTCTCTTTCCTCTTATAAACTCATGCCTGAGTTGATGACTTCATGATATAGAGGCACTCAAGGATGAAACCAGGTTCCAGTAAAATTCCCTAAACACAAGGATAAAACATTGAGAAATGTATTCTGAAAGCAAACATTTACTTTAAATCAACAAAATAATTAATTCTTGAAAAGTTTCTGCTAGCATCAATTATATCACCAGCACCTTCTCTTTCAAATTCCAGAAACCAATATTGTTTAATTATTCTGAGTGTTATACTAATTGATAGGTAAAGAGAAGGAGGAAGAGAAGGAGAGAGGGATTTAACTTGCTTGCTGAGTTTTACGCCCATGGGGCCAACCTGGTGTAGAATGATAGCCTTTTCCCCCAACTATATTTGCTGGGATGTAGATCGAATAGAAATGGCAAAATCAGGGTTATGGTAGAACAATCTCCTTTTGTAATACCATGTTTTTCTTTAAGAAGAAAGATATTTTCCATTGTGATCTTTGTGGAAGTTTGAAGAATGGCCTAGCCGTAGCCCATCAAGAATTCATCTCCACCTCCCTTCTTCCATCATATACCCATCTCAGTTGCATGTAAACATGCACTAAGAATCCACATAAAGGGCCCAAAGAAGATGGTAGAGAACAGCCGTTATATAAACAACAGTCCCACTGCTGTCTAGATCAATAACTTCTGAATCAAGCATATGGTTTGCAATTTTTAATCTAACAAAAAAGTAAGCTAGCAGCTTCCAAAGTGTGAAATCTAAACATTAAGGAATAGGGTTTATATATTTGGCTACAGTCAAATCCTTTAAATAAACAATCTTTCATTACTAAAAGCTTAATGCATTTGGAATTTAGTTTTTCAATCTTGAAATTTAGCTGGATCCAAAATATGGAATGGAGTGAAATGTATTCGCCTTGAATCTTCCAAAAATGGATTTATCCAAACCTTGTACCATTTGCTTGCTGTTTGCAGAGAGCTTTGCTCATTACAGGTTTTGAAGAAATATCTTGATGAGGAATCTTTTTCTTATCTATGTTGTCTGTGGGGTAAGCTGGCTGTTCAGCATGATTCAATATTGCAGGAATTCTTGAGGTGCTCTGTGTTTTCTTAAGATGGAGTTTTCATAATCAAAATCCATTCAACACAATCTGTTACATCTTTTTACTCTGTCTCTGGCAGGCTTTCCATGTCTGCCTCTGCTATTGCTAAGATGTTGCCTACATTGTTTTCAGCTGGGGCTCATCTTTCCATTGAGCCAACTGTCATACGATGGGATAATACACTATGTTTGGAATAGAAGAATAGTTTTTGCATTCTTTACCATCAACAAACCTACCAAAGGTCATCCCTAGGCTCTATGGCTTGTTATAGTTGGAAGTAGTATATATATCCTGCTTTTCAGGAGGACACATGCATTGGACATTGGATAGGCAAAGGCTCTTGTAATATTGGCCTGTGTCCTTCTTCCTTCCATCTACCTCACTTCCATTGAAAGTCATCTTTCCTGAGCCTGCGAAAGTATCTATGTCTGTGGAAGACATAGGTCAGTATCTGGGCAGTATTGTACATATAAACCAATATATCATCCAAGTGAATTAAGTGAATTAATATTGTAAGGTATGATTGATGAAGATGCACTACTTTTGGGCTCAGTGGACCTTTTGTTGTATTATAACATTTTTCAAAGAGCCCCTTGACTGCAAAGACAAGGTAAATATGTGAGGATTATAGGATGAGAATCTTACTAGTGAACGCCTCTCTTCATGCAAGGACAAGACGAACTATCATCCTCCATGTCACACAGATCAGCCTGATAATCCAAGATGCTAAAGCTCACTAAATACTTCTAGGGTAGTTGCTCTGCAGGTTTAATATGTACAGTACATTTTGGATTTCAGTCTTGCAAATTTTAACATCTCAATGTGACTCCCATCTCCTTCATGTTATATGGCAACCTGCAGAAAGCTACTCTTATTGGGGAATCCTCCTTCTCATGTTACTATCAGGAGCTAAGGATTCCTTCCCAAATCCTGTATTGACGACATCATGAGCTTGGATCTGTGTGTCTCTTTGATTTTTAATAAGTCTTCAGAGGTAACTTTTCCCAGTTAAACCAAAAAATATATAACATTATACTGGGAAATTGTTTGTTGTATGTACTCCCTGCAAAATGTCATGTTTGAATGCTCTTATGTCCATTTGATAATAATATCCCCACAACATATCTCCCATGTGGCATTTTCTCTTGCATTGACCACCAGGAGACAGTAGGTAGTCAGTTTCATTCTTACTAGATATCATTAGAAGTAGAGGCAGGTCTTATTTTATGGGTTTAAAACCTCTAGCAGGAACTGTTCTTGTGGACCTTGATATTTTAGATTATTATATAAAATGCATTAGCTTTAGGAGCTATCTAGATTCTGGTGAAGGACAATCACTTGGAATCATGTTTTACAGAATAGAAACTGAGGATGAGACATGTTACCAGCTTAAAAGCTTCTGCATATTCTTCTGACTGAGCTTTGATGGGGGAACATGTGACTTCAGGACCAACAGGAACTCTCATCCTAATGTCCTGCAGGTTTTGTTGTCAACTGGCTTTTCAGATGCTTGTAGGTGTAGGTCCAGCAGTTTTTTAGACTGTCTCCCTAGGATTTGCGTCCTCTTCTGCTATGAACCTGTGAATAACAAGTCAAAAAGAGAAAGAAAGTGTATATATATCTCTCTGTGTTTTTAGGTGACCAAAGATTTTAATCCGACAGGGTGAGACTTCTACTGGTAGTATGATAAGAGGCTTCAGCTCTTTGCTTCCCCCATGACGTGAGAACTGGGGTTGTATAAAACTAATTGATTCTATTTGTTCAATGCTTTTCTTGTATAAGATGATGCACATCTCAGCTTGTGTTGAATTATAGTGTATGAAGGCTGGCATTTATCTAGCATACAAGCAGGCACAGAGGGTTACAGCATTCCTTTGCAACACCAGTCAACCACTTCTGCTCTTCTTGTAATTGTCCCTTGTGCTTAAATATGCAAAGTCATATGAAGTTCCCTGTTGGTTTTGCCCTCTGGTGTGCAGGGTTGTATACGTAATTAACGGCTGGCTGCTTGTACCGTTGGAGCTTCTTTGCTGTGGCATGCAGGCTTCACTCATCTTTTAGTTGGGCCATGGGCTTCCTTGTTTGCTAGATTGGTGTATTCAAGTTACTTCTCTTGCTCTCAAATTGTGATCCACTGCTACTTTGTCTTGGTGCTTGGGTATTTTTGAAAACACTTGTCTACTTTTTCTCTCTTAGGCTCCCTTTCAGCTTTGTTGAGTCTAACATTCTTCTAAGCATCTTAACTTTGCTGGGCTTTTTCTGACAGACTGTGACAAGATTGCTTTCTCTGGCTTGAAATGCTCTTTTCCTGTTTTTTTTAGTAGTTGATTCTCCACTCCAAAACAAGTCTTCCTTCTTGCTGCTGCTGCTGCTGCTGCTGCTGCTTCTGGTGACTCAACAGCCTGAAGCCATAGGCTGGGACGTGCCTGAATATGATTTTTGGGCTGGCTATGCTGGTACATCTTGGCGTTCTGGGTTAGTGCAGTTATTTTACCCGGTCACGTTGCTTGCGACCAGCTGGTTTCTTCGCTGAGTAAGCCACTTTCCAGGTAGGAAAAATCCAAGGATGGGAGACCTGTCCGAAGAGCCCTCGACCAAAGTGAGATTGGAAACATTTGAAGATTTGAAGGGGTGAGGGAGGGTATCTTCGCTTCTAGAACTGCTGCAGTCTTGTGAGCCAAAATTGTCAAACATCTACTTTTAGATGGATCAGAAAGCGCATTGATTCTCTTTCTATCCCTCAATACAGTTGTCTGTAATTTTTTTTAAGTGCTTTTAAATAAGTTGCAAGTAGCCATTTGTATGATGAGTGGTCACTTGGATAATTATTTGCTACCATCCCTTGCAGGTGCAACTCTCAGTAAGGTGAAGATTATGTATGGTCCATACCATACTGGTTTTCCTTATATAAGCACAAACATTGTCAATAAGTGACTAGCACCCATAGACTGTTAGTATGTAGGATAAAGTGTCTTACATAACTCAGCTCATTGAAGACTGTAGAAGTGCATGGTGTATTGGTTGATCTGATAGTGCATGCATAGGAATAGGTGACTTGCATAGGATTGACCCCCTCATTCCAGATAGTTCAGATGAATCTTTGCAACATAGCTTTACCAGCAAAGAGAGCCTCCTTCTTTTGCTATTGTACAGCCAGAGCAACATATTGCTCTCCCATATTCCTGGTTTTGGTATTCTTTCTACTTGAGATCTACCAGGATGCTAGGGACTGAACAAAGGTGCCTGCTGCTGCTGATGAATGCACTGTCCTGTGTGTACCTTTAAATAAAATAAGGCAGTCTCCATAATTTCAAACAATAGAGTATACAATGTCACTCTTCAAAACTATTAGGACGTTTGGCAACTCTGAAGCTGCCTAATTTATTTTTTAAGAATCATAGTTGAAAGGGTGTAGACCTATGAATGCACTCCCTCACTCAGTTCTGGAATCCAAATTAAAATATTCCAGACAGATCAATGTGTAGATTCTATTTTCATATTTCTGGTGAAGAGGAATCCACTACTTCTCGGGATCTTTTTTCCTTTTCTCAGACTGTTCTTATTGTTAGGATTTATTTTTCTTGAAATTCATTTGGAATTGGACCTCTAAGTCAAAAATTTTGTGTCCTGCATTGTGGAATGAGACAAGCCTTGTCATCTTTCTGTGTTGCAGCCATGCAGTATATGAGGAGTGCTAATTTATCCTATGTCGAACATCTTTTCTCAAGAATAAAGTTTCTCAGTTCCTTCAATCTCTTTTCATAGTTCTCTGGTCAATTAAATTGATCTTCTTTGAACCTATCCTAATGTCTGTGAACATTTCTTAAAGTATGATACCCAGGATTAGCAACGGTAATTGAGATGTCTGGCCAAAGGAGAATAGAGTGGAATAATTCTTCTTCATGATTTGGAAGTAATATTTCTTTTAAGGCAGCCTAAAGTAGCATTTGCAATCACTGTAGCCATATCACACTATTAGCTCCTACTTGGTTTGTAGTCACTTACTTATCTTTTTTGCAAACAGTATTAACCTTTTGGTCAGGGAGTTTCCTAAGTGAAGAATTTCACATTTCCTCCTGTTAAATTTCACTCAGTGATTTTCATTCCATTTAACCAGACTACCAGATTATTATTAGTATTTTGTGTGAGTAATCTACAGTTATCTCAAAGGTGCTTTTTCAAAAGGCAACTGGACTATGTATTTTTTTTTTCTCTTGTGGAGAAAGAAGACATTTCACTTCTCATAGAATAGAATAGAATTCTTTATTGGCCAAGTGTGATTGGATACACAAGAAAATTGTCTTGGTGCAAATACTTTCGGTATACATAAAAGATACATTCGTCAAGAATTATAAGATACAACAATTAATGGTAGTCATAGGGTATAATAAGCAATCAAATCATACTAGGAAAGTCCATATAAATCATAAGGATACAAGTGACAAAGTTACAGTCATACAGTCACAAATGGGAGGGGGTGGGTGATAAGGAGTGATGAGAAGATTAACAGTAATAGTAGTGCAGACTTTGTAAATGGACAGTGTTGAGGGAATTATTTGTTTAGCAGAGATGGCGTTCGGGAAAAAAACTGTTCTTGTGTCTAGTTGTTCTGGTGTGCAGTGCTCTATAGCGTCGTTTTGAGGGAAGGAGTTGAAACAGTTTGTGACTGGGATGTGAGGGGTCTGTAAATATATTCACAGCCCTCTTTTTGACTCATACAGTATACAGGTCCTCGATTTGAAGGCAGGTTGGTGGTAGTACTTTTTTTCTTTCTTCTCATCCAAGAAGCTTCATTTTCTTTTTCTTCATTTTGCGACTTTTTTTTCCTCAAGGGGGAAAAAACATAATCTATTTGCCATTTTAAAAAGCACCTTTGAGACAATCATGGCCTGGATGACTGAGAATCTCCATAGATGTATTCTACAGTTAGACTCACAGTCTAAGACTGTGGCTCATTGTACAGTCAACCAGATGTTTAGATTGGATATGGCATTTTTATCCACCTATCAAACCCTTTCCAAGGACCTAAAATAGTGAGATGATGTTGTTGATGGTATTAAATATATTTTAAGCTGTTCCAAGTAAAACTGCCTTTTGCAATTGATTGGAAATAGTTTTGTCAATGCTGATGGTGTTCACTTGTTGCTAGATGATTTGGGATTGCACCCAAAGTACCTATTACTATTATTATTTTGCCTTTTGAAGTATTAGCTGTCCAAGCTATGTTGTATCATCTGAAAATCTGACAAGCATTTCCTCCACCATTTCATCTAAGTCATCCAGAAAATGATTGAACAGTAGAGGAGTGATTGTTATGGCACTCCATTCAAATCCTCTGTTCAGTTTGATATAGGTAGAACTATTAATCTGCAAATTTTGAATTGTTTTAATGTTTTTAAGTTGATTTTTTAAAGAAAGAGATAAGTAAGCTGACATTCTGCAAAAAACTACCCTCAAACATAATTTGTACTTTTTCAATGTCTTAGGGACCCATCTAGAGTCCATTTCATTTTTTGTTCCTAAAAAATGAAATAAAATCCAGGGTTCTGTCTGCTTTCTGATGCCTCATGCACCCTAGAACCATTCTGTGAGTGCCCATATAATTCTCACAGGGTTCCATATTATGATCAAGAATCTCAAAGGTGGGTTCCCTGCTTTGAGGTCAAAGTTGGGGAATTCTTATCTGATCTTCCAGATTTTGAACAACCTTAGAAGTCTTCTTATTTCCTTTAAGCATCCATGAAACATTTGTATACTCTTTTGAGATTTGACTTGATTCTAAGACCACTAACTAGCATCCTATGTGCTGCATGAAAATGTAGATTGCTTCTCAGGGCTCTTGTTTTGGCTGACATAGGCCCTCATCACCTGACATAAGGTCATCCTTGTCCTCTGTAATATTTGCAATTGCAACCATAGACTAGAACAAGTTTGTTTAATGTTTAGCAAGTCATGCTACAGTTCATCTCAATTATTTTGATTGCTTTAGCTTTGGTTTCCTGCTATGTTCCCAATAATTGCTTTTTTTATTGCATTTTTTGTTACTTATGTCCTCCCTAAATTACAGACCTGAAGCTTGCATAGAATATTCTGGACATGATAAAATTAGGCTTTGGTTGTATTTATGGAATGCCAAATGTATCCAAACTGACAAATACACTCTGTACTAATACCAGTATCTGGGAATGCTGAACACCCAACCAAGATGGGTAACTTAGCTGACAGTATTGTAAAAGCCTTGATTGGCCAAAATGATGTTGGGTGGCAAATATAAGTATGGGCTGATCTTTCCATAGATTGTGACTTGGAATGTAGGAGGAGTAAAGGGGAAAGAGCATACATTAACAATGAAAGAAGAGAAAGAAAAAATATTGCAGCTCTGTGAAATTAAGAGAATGGGAAACAGAAGTCTTCTTTAACTGTTCATGTATTTTTCTGAACTCAGTGGCTTATGCACAAGCCCAAGAAAAGGCATAACTTCTTTAAAGGGTAGCCAGCAGGTAGAGAGAGAACCTAGGCTGGATTTTTGCCTGGTTCATATCTGAATGAATGTCTCTCATTAGTCTGATCTTGTAGAATAGCATTGATGAATACATGCAGGGAAGTGAATGCTATCCGAACAATAAAATTAAAATTAATTTCCAACATAATGAATAAAAAGTGGACATAGCCTTCCATGAGGGAAACCTCTTGAAGCAAAACAAATACAATTATGTGACAGAGTTCCACAGAAATGTATAAAATTACAGTAATGCAAAATAGGAAAAAAGATGCTTGATGGAATGATTAACTAAAAGAGGCTGTTAGTAAGAAAAATGCATATACAAAAATATATTTGTAAAGCATATGGATAGAAGGAAGATAGTTGTGAATAATGTAGTTAGTGACAGCAGAGAACTATTAAGATTACTGTAAAAGGGCAGAGAAAATGCAGAATGATTTTGATTAAAATAAAAAATAGTTTGAGAAATACACCAGGTGAAGAGATCTAACCAAGAAGCCTCCATCAGTGTGAAGGGAATTAAAGTGATGAGATGGTGTGGGATGTACTTTAACTCAAACGAGGGAATTTTTGAAGGAATATTTTAGAGATTTGTGTGGTAATGACTTGTCAAAGAATGGTTTTAAACAAACACTATAAATGTTAGTGTTTAATGAAAAAATAGTCAGAATGTTGAGAAATGATAAGGCTACAGGTACAGCTAGTGTAACTGGAAATGTTTAAATATGGATTTGGTTTGTTAACTTGAGTGGCATGACTTGTGCAACACCTGTAAAGACTGAAGCTGTATCTGATGCTTGGAAGAATCAATTATTGTTCCCATGTACAAAAGAAAAGGAGCAAAAATGAAAAAAATGCACAAGAGGGATTTAGTATGTTAATTGTATTTAGTATGTTAATCAGGGATGGGATTGTACTAGTTTGCACCTATTCACTAGAAACGGTTGTTAACATTCTAAGCAGTTTGGAGAACCGGTTGTTAGAATAAAATACTGGCCTAATCCTGTAAGGAAGGCAGGAAGGAAACATTCTGGTGTTGCTTACAGAAACTGTTTCTCTGTTAACCCTTATTACATTCTTGGCAGGACTAGACTTCCTGTCTCAGGAACATCTCTGGAGTTTTTTCCCCTTCCTTTGCTGGTATTTTGCTTGTGTGGAGTGACCATTCAAAGTTACAATGGCACTGAAAAAGTGACTTATGACCATTTTTCACACTTAGGACTGATGCAGCATCCCCACAGTCATGAGAGGCCAAGCGAGGAGATGTGTGCCTCAATGTGAGTGATATTGAGTTGGCCACACCCAGCCAATAACATGACCACCAAGCCATGTCCACCCAGTCACATTACCACCAAGCCACGCCTACCACCTAAGCCACGCCTACAGAATCGGTTGTTAAAAATTTGAATCCCACCCCTGATGTTAATTAATTTTAATGTGTTAAGGAGTCCTGTGGCGCAGTGGTTAGAATGCAGTATTGCAGGCAAAAATCTGCCAACTGCCAGCAGTTCAATCCTGACTGGCTCAAGGTCAATTCAGTGTTCCAGCCTTCCAAGGTTGGTAAAATGAAGACCCAGATTGTTAAGGGCAATGTGCTGACTCTATAAAGCACTTAGAGAGGGCTGTAAAATACTGTGAAGCAGCATATAAGTCTATTTCTATTAATTGTGCCTGGGAAGGCATTTGGCAGTTTTCTGATCAAAAATGTATGAGAGGAGAAAGTGAGCAATACTTGGGGCATGCAGGATGGAAATCTGTGCAGGTAACATTTACTATTTATCCAGTCACTGCCAAGTGTAAGGAAATAATGTATTGCATAGTTGTTGGTTTAGCAAACCATGTGATCAGATGAATAGAATTGAATGATGGAATATTTTGTATGAATTTGGAATTGAGAATAACTTGCTCAATTGAGAGAATAGACAATGAAATTCATACAGAAGTAAACAAATGAAATGATTGTCCAGTGGTTCATATTGAGCAGCCAATGCAAATAGGTATAATATAAAAATGTATTTTTAATAAATGTATGAGGAATACTTGTGTTTAACACCACAAGGTGTGTTGTTGGTTGGGTATGTGGAGATGTACATACTTTTAATAGGCAGTAAGCATATAATGCTGTGTTTTCCCTCAGAAACTGTGGTATTCTAAAGCATATGATGCAATGAGAATTATGGATCTGAAAATTAATGTATCAAAACCCAAAGCAGATGTGTTGGACATGGAAAATGTAGTGAACAAGCGTAATTTAAATGTAAATGGCAAAAACCACAGCATCTGTATTAAATTGTGTACAGTGTTTGGAAAAATGTATTTTTAAGATGTCCAAATGTTGCTAAAAGAGGAGAAGGCAGCATGTATGAGGAACAAAGGAAACAATATCTCTGTATATAAAAGTGTGCTTCTTCTACTTTGGTTGCCCGGAAGTGAAATTTTCACAAGAGGCATAAAAGTTGAATAACCTATTTAAAAACCATTCATGATAAAGCAAGAAATGGGCTCAAGAATGAATGTAGATTGACTTTCGGTTTGAGCTTCTTCGGCGACAGACCGAAGTCTCGTCTCTCCAAGACTTCGATCCATGCTCGCCACTGGAGCACCCCGAGCTGGCTGGTTTCGGGGCTAAGCCACCCCGTAGAGGTGGTGAAGAGGGGGGAAACTGCCTGCAGAGTTGAGGAGAGCCTCATCTCTCCTCCCCAGCTTGCCATTACTCCCTTTCTCGAAGGCAGTTGCAGTGGTGGTCAGAAATGTCCACCACAAAGAAGGACTTGACCGGAAAAGAATGTGCAGGAGGAAGATAAGAAGAGAAAGGGTCAAACAGCAAAAGCAACAAATAAGGTACCCTGGATTTTAAACTTAACAACATCGTTCCCAAAGAAGATCTTGAAGCTGCGAAGGAGAGAGAGAAAGGAAAGGATTGGGTTTTTTCTTCCCTTCCTTATACTAATAGCTAAGAGACTTAAGCAAGAAACTGAAAAAAAAAAATCCACTTTGACATTAATAGGCATCTAAGCTGGAAATAAAAGTCAAAGGGATAATTAAGATTTCTGGACATTTAAAAGTTTTTAAAAGCTGGAAAGGAGAAAAAAAAATACAAGGGAAGGATTTGGAAAAATGGAGGAGACTGCATGGAATTAAGGAATGGAACTGTAATTAAAAGGAACTCACAGTGAAATTTTGATAAGATTCCTCAAAGATACATTTTAATGGAAACTTGGTAATAAAATAATAGAACCCCAGGAAGATAAAGTGGAAAAAAGAAGCAAGTAGTAACAGCCTTGGATTATTGGATTATTTGGTGATTTTTGGTTTTTACAACTAGATGACTAAAATTAATTGGGTGGTTGTTTAAAAGTTTTTAAAATGGTATCAATCTTAGAAGAACTGAAAATGGAACTTTAAAAATGGAAAGAAGATGCACAAGAAGGGAGAAGTTCTTTTGGCTTCATGTTTCAATTTTTAGAAATGGAGATCTGGAACTATGAGAAGCAACAAGAAACGATTGCAGAACAGGAAGATTGGGACAAAGAAGAAGCCATCTTTAATGATCAAATAATTCTAAGTGGGGGGAAAAATAAAAGGGGGGAAAGAGAGTGAAAGGTTTAAGACAAGAAAAAACAACCAAAAAGAAGAAGGACAATTTGAAAGATAAGTATAATATTAGAAAGCAATAGAAGAGGGGATTACAGATGAAAGAGTTAAAAGTAGAGAGACAAGGGGGCAAAAAGGGGAGGGAGAAGAAGAGGGGGAAGAAAGTAAGGAAAAGAAGTTGTAAAAGACAGAAACAAGAAATGGAGATACAGGGAAAAGATATAATGATTGTAACTATAAGCTTGTTTAGAAATAATGGGTGAAAATTTAATTGTAAAAGGGATTCTGCAAAGGTACATAAAGGGCCTGTCACATAGGCCGACGGATGCAAAAAGTATGTAAAAAGGACACAGCGGACGAGAAAATGTTCCATCTGTTGTTATCCGCTCTCAAAAGTGCCCCAAATTTGCATAAACAGAGCGGACAACAACGGAAAGGAATGGACGGGGGGAGGATGTAGCCAGGATTTTAAGCGGATGCTCCACGGAAGCCTAGCAGATGGAAGCTGATGGCACATCCGCAGGGCTTCCGGAGGAGCACAGCGAAGCAGACGCGCAGCGGAAGGAGCGGATGCAGAGCGAATGCCAAGCAGATGACGCGGATGCATCACAGATGCCTAGCGGATGCCTAGCAGATGCAAAGCATTCACTGCGCATGCGTGGAAGATGCATTGCATCAGCCCCGCTGATATAAAAGAATGCAGCTCGCAAGCAGGTCACCATTCAGAGGAAAGACCTGCTGCCAGACACATCTCCAGCCAACAACCATGGGGAAGAAGAGGAAGTCTGTGCTATTTTCTGCCAGTCCTGGCAAGAAGGACAGGGCCACCATCCCACCCCCTGGCCCTGACCCTGCTTCTGCTGGGGCTTCTGCTGCTTGGGCTGACTCTGCTGGTGCTGGGGCTTCTGATGGTGCTTACTCTGCTGGCACTGCTCCTGGTGCTGGTGCTTCTGCTGGTGCTTACTCTGCTGGTGCTGCTCCTGGTGCTGCTGGTGCTCCTGGTGCTGCTGGTCCTGCTGGTGCTTACTCTGCTGCTGCTAATCCTGGTGTTGCTGATGCTGCTGGTGCTGTTGGTCCTGCTGGTGCTGCTTTTGCTGCTGCTGTTGTTGTTGCTGCTGCTGGTGGTGGTGTGGTGGAGCAGCCCCTAGAACCTCGAAGCCCCTCTGATGAGGGCCCAGAAGGCCCTGCCAGAGGGAGGAAGAGGCATACGTGAGATAGGGAGAGGAGGCAATACTCAATCGAAGAGGAACATGAGGATGAGGTGCTCGAATGGCTGAGGGAGAACGAGTCCCTATGGCGGAAGGGACACAGGCTCTATTGAGACACCAAGAGGAAGCAGGCTGCTTGGAGAGAGAAGGTGGAGAGCCTGGGCTACACTTCGGAGGTCCTCCTCAGGTGGTAAAAGCACGTGCACACCTGGTACGGGAAGCTGCACCTCAAGAAGTCTGGCCAGGCTGCGGTCAAGCTCACTGACCGGGAGACCTACGTCATGGCCAAGTGCAGCTTCTTGGAGGGTGAGATCCGCCACCGAGGAGCAGCCCCTCTGTCTACCCTCTCTCTCAGGCAGCCCACAGAGAGCCAGTCCTCTTCTGGCCAAGAGTCAGCTCCTGTGTCCAGGCAGGTATCTGTGGAGCGTCCCACGACAGAGAGCCCCCCGACAGCTGCAGTCCCTGTGGCAGAGCACATGGAGGACCCCCTGATGCAGTGGGAGCAAGGAGAGGGCACTTCCACAAGAGACCAACCCACACCCACACCCAGCTCCACCTCCACAGAAAGCAGGCAGAGAGCCAGACCGGAGGGACAGAGCCACATTGTCCTGCTGGAGATCAGGGACACCATCAAAAGCACCGTAGATCTCCTCTCTCAGCTGGTACACACCGACATACCATCCTCAAACCAAAAGCCCTTCCTCACCTACATCAACCAGACCCTCATGGACATGTCCGAATCACAGTACCAGGTGATAAAGGAGAGGATCACCGGTCTTCTGCACAACCCTCCAGGCCCAGCTGAACCTGCTCCCACCCAGTCCAGGTCTGCTCCTCCACCCCAGGTGATGTCACAGCCCTTCCAAGGCTTTCCACAGGCCCTCACCTACCAAGGCTACAGCTACCAGGGGTTCCAGCAGCACAGGCAGCCCTTCCCAGTCCAGGCACAGGTTCATTGAATGCCACCCATGCCACAGATGCCACCCATGCCTCACCTCACTCAGCTGCAGACCAGACAGCCCCACTACACTCCTCCTTCCTCCACCCGACAGCCAAGCCCGGCCTCAGAACATCCGTCATCGGTCTTGGGACTGACACCCCATATCATGGAGGAAGGGGCTCTCAACATCACAGGACTGAGCCAGCTCTCTGAGAGCTTCCTCCACACACCATCCCCTGTTGTCCTCTCGGGGCCAGGCACCCCAATGGCACCTCAGACCAGCAATCCAGCAGCAGCCACCTCCACAGCACCTGGACCCTTCACCCCTGAGACTATGGGCACGCCTCAGAGTGACTGAGAAGAGTGCCAGAGACTGGGTTGCTACCTGTTGACTTTATCTTTGCTTGGGACACTTTTCTAGGGTCATTTTGCTTTTACAGTTTGTTATTAATAAAGTTTATCTTTGCTTCACACACTTGGTTCAGTTCATTTAGTAAATAAAGTCTTGGTGGAAACTTTTAGAAATGGTTTAAGCCTTTGCATGCTTGTGGGATGGGTAAGGATAGCAGTGGGATGGAAAGGGATACCTGTGGGATGGGTAATAGCTGTGGGATGGCTTAGGATAGCAGAGGAATGGGCAGGGATACCTGTGGAATGGGGAATAGCTGTGGGATGGGTTAGGATAGCAGTGGGATAGATAAACCTCCAGTGCAAGCATAGTGGGACTGTATGGTCGACCCTCCCAGGTGCCACACCTGTGGCCCTTTATTATCAATAACAATTTAATCATTCATAAACACATTTCAACATAAACACAACTCTTTATTAAATGCCCTGTTCATTGTAGGGCCACTCAACATACATGGCACAATCTCATCAGTGTGATGAGACAGGCTGAAGGAAGCATCCATTAAGCATCTACCATCCTGTCTTGCCACTCCACTGCTCCAGCTGGGGAGTTGCACCAATGTTTCAGGAGGTTGCGTTGCTTCTTCCCTTCATGTGAAGCTCTGTTGGGGCTTTGCACATCCACAGTATCTATCAGGTTTCGCCCTTGCCTCCTTTCACCAGGCTCCATGTCCCCATTGCCTTGTTGGTGGTCCACGAGGGTGTTCTGCAACACTGGGTAGCAAGTATGCATGAGATTGTGCAGGATGCAGCAAACTTCCACAATGTTCCTCACCGTCTCTGGGCGATGCTGCATGGTAGTGAGAAGTACCTGGAACCTGTTGGCCAGGATGCCAAAGGCGTTCTCCACCACCTGGCTTGCCCTGGACAGCCTGTAGTTGAAGATCCTCTCTTCACGAGTGAGGCATCTGGAAGTGTAGGGCTTCATGAGGTAGGTTCTGAGGGAGAAGGCGTCATCCCTCACGATGAAGTAGGGCACATCTTGTGTGTCGTTGGGCAGGGGGTCTGGATCTGGGAAGCCCATGATGAGGTTGAGTTCCAGCCCCTCCTTGAGGTGACTGGCGTTGAATACCTGGGCATCTGAAGATGAGCCGTTGCCTGAAGCATCGATGTACATGAACTTGTAGTCAGCATCGACCATGGCGAAGAGGATGATGCTGAAGAAACCCTTGCAGTTGTGATAAATGGACCCCGAGTTGGCTGGAGCTTTGCAGGCCACGTGCTTCCCATCTATGGCTCCAACGGTGTGAGGGAAGTTCCACTTCTGATACCACTGCTCTGCAACTTTCTTCCAGCCTTCTTCAGTGGAGGGGCACTGGAGGAGCTCCTCCAGGTATTCTTCGATGATGGATTGCATCACTTCTCTGACCACAATGCTGATGGTGTTGTGTGGCACCCTCCAGGCGTACTGCATGCTCCTGTACGTGGTCCTGGAGGCCAGGTGGCGCAGAGTCAGTGCCACCTTCAGCCCAGGGTGTTTGCCTTGGTCAACCTGGGTCTCAGCCGCTCCACAACTTCGTCAAACATGGCTGGCGGCATCCTCCTGAAGTTCAGGAATGCACGAGAGTCTTCGTTCCTCAGCTCCACCATCAGCTTGTTATACAGTCCGTACTCGGCTCTTCTCGTGATCCATCTTCGGACCCAAACACTTCTTGGACGCCTCCTTTTCTTCCCGTAGAACAGGTGAAAGAGCCTGTAGAGGGCTTCGCACTGTTGTAGAACGATGGCGGCTACCAAAAGGAGTGTGTGACAATCCATGGTGGAGATGACTGGATGCTGTAGAAGAGCAAGAGCCAGATGAAGGCTGAAGAGGTCTGCACCGCAGGGCTGCTGGACTGAAAGTGAGATCCAGGTGATTTCTCCCCCTTTTTATAGGAAATATAGGTTTTCCGCTAGGTGTCCTTTTGCATCCTCTAGGCATCCTGCAGACATCCTAAATATCCGAGATACGTCCCCTATACAAACGTTTTTTCTGTTTTAATGCTTTGTGTGCGAGCTGCATCCGCTTTCATCCTTTCTACATCCGTGCTACTAATGCTGCATGTCCGTTCCGCGTCCGTTTCACTTCCTCCCTGTGTCCGTTTTCCGCTGGAGCGGATGCGAGTTGCGCGAATGCGCAGTGGATGCCTAGCGGATATAGCGGACACGTAACAGATGACAACGGACGTCTAACGGATGTTCCCCGTATGCGGACGCGTTGGATACTTTATCCGCTCAAAACGTTTTGTGCAGCTCAAAACTTTTTGAGCAGATGAAATGTCAGTAGACGGATGCTGGACGGATAGAGAGTATGAAAAACGGACGCAGTGAGTACAGAATGGATGCATCACGTTAACCAATGGATGGCAAGTGTTTCTCTCCATTTTTCATCCTCTTTCCATCCATTGGTGCTGTGTGACAGGGGCTTTAAATAGCACTGTTATAATACAATAGAAATAATTTTAGAAAATATGATGATGGATAAAATATTTATTGTAATGTAGTGGAATGTTTGTTAATAAATAAATGAATTAAAATGATTGAGAGAATTAAAAGGGAACATTTTTAATTATTAGTGATGATTTATAAAAATATAAGTAAATAAGAAATATGGGAAAAAAGAATTAATCATGGAAAGTTTATAAGTGTTCCCAAGGAAGTATGATATTCAGTTGAAAAGAAATGTTAAAGATGTTAAGATTTTAATACATATTAATGATAGAATTGAATTGGAATGAAATGTGTGTTTTATTTACATATGTATATAATTTTTTCTTTTTAAGAATATAGTGTCTATTTTAAGAATGTACCAAGCAGAATCCGATTGGAAGTTATATGTTATATTGAATGCGATTATCTTAAAGCTATACATTGAAGCTTAAATAAGAGTTTGAATGGATAAAAATAAAGGATATAAAGGCATCATACTCTATTGGTAACTACAGGGAAAAATTTGCTTAATAAGAAAAGATAATATGAAATTGTAACAGGACAGACAAAAGTATAAATATAATGATTTGAATTGTGATGAGATAATCAAAACAAAATGGAGAAAATTAAAAGAGGGGAAAACTATGTAGAAAATATAACATGGTAATAAGATATGGAATAGAATATAAAAATGAGCATGAAATTGAGTTTTGTGTCTGTATGAAGAAGTGATAGCCTGGGACCATGCTATTTTCAAAAAAGATGTTTTATCTGTATTTTGTTTTTTGTGAAAACCCAAATAAAATTTTCAAAAAAAAAAAAAGAATAAATGTAGATTGAACGCAAAATGAATGACCAGAATTTGTGTGTGGTGTGTGTGTGATTTATTATCTGGAGGAAAAAAAATATGATCACTGAATTGCACAATAAATGAAGCAAGGAAGAATGATTTGGTTGAGAAGAGAAGGCTGAGTGACTAGATAAAGTTAGTAAGACTGCTTACCTTGAAAGGGAATAGCTGGAAAGATATATGTATAAAAATATTGCTATATTTTTAAACTCTGTTTTTATTATGTCAGTTTGAAAAAAACTTCACAAATAGAACTGCCATAATAGCAAGGACATTAATTTGGAAGGTATGGATATAAACTGATTCTGCCGTGGAATCAGTTTCCCCAGGGGTGGTAATAGACTGACTCAAATGTCATGCAAACCTGGACTGAGTGTAGGTTAAGTATTCATATAACCATGCTTATTTATATAGTTACGGATTCTGATCAGCTATTTTGGTACATCTGTATTTTCAATTCATCATTAATTCAGAAGAATCCAGCAGAGAGAAATACAAAAATTATTTGCAATTTAAAACAAAGCAAAACAACGTCTTTACTTACTGTACAGTACATAATATTATCATGAACCTTAATCTTCCATTATACCAATAGGGCAATTCTACAGAAGTCTTAACTTTACATTTCCATCAACCTCTTTGGACAATTTCACCCAACGGGTACTGTCGGTGGGACTTGTTTCCAAAGAAGAAATTCAAGCTAACCAAACTAGTCTTGGGTGATCAGATATGCTATCTTCCATGCCATTTCTACATCCTTAGCATTTAGAAAATTGAGCGATAGGAAAATCAGCCTGGCATGTAATCAGGTGAATTTTGCTCTGGGCATGTCCCTTGATACGCCCAGTAGTAATGGTCTACAATTACTTGTAGTAAACATACGACACACGTCCCTTGTAGTAAACATACGACACACGTCCCTTCTACAAAGTGGAAATCTAGTTCAGTTATAGAACTTTTCCTTATTTATATCAATGGCCATTGGCACTAAAGGCAAACAAATTTAATAAATAAATAATTGAACCTTTATGATCAGATATATTTTGCCCAAGTTCTCCACTGTTCCTTACCCTCATATCAAATGCTTTCAGATGCTGGTAAGATTAGTGATACAATCCATCTTTGGATACTCGGACATTTGTTGTGCAGTAGATTTTTTTTTTTAAATCATTCCAGCAGTGTTTGTAATGGAAAAAGTGATTGCGTACAGTATTCATACATGTTGCCAACCATTTTCAATGCAATCCTTCTAATAATTTGTCACTGCATTGAAAGTCTTACATGAGTCCTTTTGACTCTGTAACAATGACATCTGTAAGCACCATTAGTGATTCTTCAACATTCTGTTTTCAGTCACTGCTCTTAACAGTTTGAGTTCTGCTTGGCATTTAACAAAATCAATTTTTCTGTACCCGCAACTGTAATATACATTTATTAGATTTTTATTCCACCCTTTTTTTAATCAACTCAAGTTGGCATACATACCTAAATGTTCCGGCTTCCCATAACAACCTTGTGAGGTGGCTTGCACTGATAAAGACCGACTATCCCAAAATCACCCAGCTGCCTTTCATTCCTCAAGGAAAACTGGAACCCATGATCTTTTGGTTTCTAGCCTAGCATCTTTAGCCACTAGAGCAAACTGGCTCTTGATCCTTTGGGGCAACCTTTTGGAGAATGAGTACTTTATTGATATGGCTAATATAGAGAAGTACAGAGTGATGGTATAAAACAGATACAGCCAGAGGTGGGATTCAAAATTTTTAAAAACTGGTTCTTTGGGCGTGGCTTAGTTGGTGGGCATGGCTTGGTGATCATGTGACTGGCTAGGCATGGCCAGTCATGTGACTGGCTAGGCATGGTCAATAACATCAAGGTATGCATGTCCTCACCTGGCCTCATGACTGTGGGGATGCTGCAACAGTCGTAAGTGTGAAAAACGGTCATAAGTCACTTTTTTCGATGGTCACTCCACACAAGCAAAGTACCAGCAAAGGAGGAAAAAAAAACTCCAGAGAAGTTCCAGAGACAGGAAGCCTAGTCCTGCCAAGAATGTAATAAGGGTTAACGGAAAGGCAGTTTCTATAAGCAACACCAGAATGTTTCCTTCCTGCCTTCCTTACAGGATTAGGCCAGTAATTTCTTTTAACAACCAGTTATCCGAACTGCTTAGAATGTTAACAACCGGTTCTAGTGAATAGGTGCGAACTGGTAGAATCCCATCCCTGTATACAGCTATGTCTGGTGTATGGATTGAAGGACCTGGGATTTTCCATCCTTCTCTATGTGTGTTCATAGGCCATATTGGTCCTTTCAATTCAACGGATTTTTGCAGTCAATTTATCATCCAACTGTTGATACCAAAGTAGGGTGGGGGGGAAATCAAACTACAGCAGTTGAAAGAAAGTGAAATTAGCAGATCTGGTCCTGGGACTCTTGAATGAGCAAACGGTTTGGAATCCAAGGAAATCAAGGTCATATTGATCTTGGCCATGATTTGTTCTGCTTGTTTGTTCAAACTTTAAGAATTTTACACTGCTTTACTACATAGGGCTGTAAACAGTCTACAAAATAGGAGTAATAGCAATGAAGTATTGTGGTTTGAAATGAAACATCTAATTCAATGAAATCCCCAAATCAATGAAACAGTGAATTATCACAGTACTGTCTCATGCATGGGTGTCAAACTTGTGGCGTCCAGTTGCAGTCATGTGACGTTTCACAATGTTTTCTTCCTTCACGGAGCTGGGGTGGGTGCTGCCAATTTGGCTCCCCTGGTCTAAAGTCTATGTATATAGACATTAGGTTGTACATGGCTGTAGTAGTATTAGTATCCTTCTTGTCTTCCTTACTACCCCCTCTTATTAGTATTATTATTATGCATATTATTCCTCTGTCTCCTGTGTGGAAACACTGAGGGTTTCCACACAGGAGACAAATCTCTTGTGTGTCTAATCACACTTAGCCAAATAAAGTATTCTAATTCTAAATTCTAGTTTGGATAAAAGCAAGATACAAAATGACTTGTGAACTGCTTTAGCTATTCAGTCTCTGAAGACCTTCTTGAAAAGCCAGGTCCAACTCTTCTTAGGAGGCACTCACCTCCAGAGCAGGGTGGTGCACAGGGGTTGATTTGTCACCAAGCATGCCAACCTCTTTGTCTCCTCCCACTGTAAAACACAAGAGAAAGAAAATCTCTACAAGCTTTTTCTTGTCACCTGGTTTGGCCAAGTAAATACCTGGGTTAGGTTGACTCAAAAACACAAACCATGTAATTTTCATCTCTTCCTGTAATCAGTGGAGGAGCTATCTATCCAAGCAGTAAAGTTTGTTCTAGGTCCTCTGTTCCTCTGTTCCTCTGGTCCTCTATATTGTTCTTTGGGCCAAAATTGGACTCCCATGGCTTTTTATTATTACCAAATTAAAATATTATCTTCCCATCCTCAATGCTGAAGAAAACTACACTGGCATAAAAAAATGCTATTCCCATCATGGATCCCTACCCTATCTAATTAAAATTTCTGAAGATGCCTAACTCCCCTATAAGCTACACTGACTATGTCCATCATTATAAAGGGCAGTCTTTATTCAGATAACTTCCTTTAGTTTTATTTAAAAACAACAATGTTATTTGTCCTTTATTTTGATCATTTAATTTTTACCATACAAATGGCATCACTAAATGCATAGTCATTCACATTCATCTACAAACTTAAGAATTTGAATGCTCTTTCAAGGAAGGAGGAAAGGGAAGGACAGGGAAGGAAAACATTCCTTTACCTGGATTCTAATTATGTGGCAAAGCTCTATGATGTAGAAATGATTTCTCACATTTGTGGAAGGTTTCCAAAAAGGATCTGAATTTAGGAGTTCCGTATGTTGATCTCTACTTTCCTCATACAAATCTAATCATGTACGGAGCCAAATAAATGAACTGGGATTCTCTTTGTAAGCTTGCTTAAGCCCATGTCACACTGGCCAACGGATGCAAAAAGGACACAGCGGACGAGCAAAATGTTCCATCCGTTGTTATCCGCTCTCAAAAGGGGCAAAAATTTGCATAACCGGAGCGGATAACACGGACGCGGGGAGGACGCAGAGCGGATGCAAAGCGGATGTGGAACGGAAGCCCAGCGGATGGAAGCGGATGGGAGTGGATGGCACATCCGCAGGGCTTCCGGGGGGCCTCAGCGAATCGGACGCGGAACGGAAAGAGCGGATGCACAGCGGATGAAGCGGATGCAGAGCGGAAGCCTAGCGGATGCACAGCGGAAGCCTAATGGATGCCTGGCGTTAATTGCGCATGCGGGGAGGATGCATTGCGTCAGCCCCGTGGATATAACGGAAGCAGCTCGGAAGCAGCTCGCCATTCAGAGGAAAGACCTGCTGCCGGACACATCGACTGCCTTGCTTGCCCTGCCTGCATGTCTGCCTGCCAGGCTTACTGCCAGCCTTGCTACCAGCCTTGCTGCCAGCCTTGCTCCCAGCCTCCTGCCAGCCTCCCTGCCAGCCTTGCTGCCAGCCTGCCTGCAAGCCTTGCTGCCAGCCGGTCTGCCTGCCAGCCTTGCTGCCTGCCTTCCTGCCAGCCTTGGTTCATGTCTGCCTGCCAGCCTTGGTGCCTGCCTGCCTGCCAGCCTTCCTGCAAGCCTTGGTTCATGTCTGCCTGCAAGCCTTGGTGCCTGCCTTGGTGCCAGCCTGCCTGCCAGCCTCCCTGCCAGCCTTTCTGCCTGCCTTGGTGCCAGCCTCCCTGCCAGCCTTGGTTCCTGCCAGCCTCCCTGCCAGCCAGCAACCCCACAACCATGCATAAGCACAGCAAGCCTCAGACATCTGCTGCCAGCCCTGGCAAGAGGGACAGGGCTACCATCCCGCCCCCTGGCCCTCACTCTGGTTCTCCTGGGGCTTCTGCAGCATGGGCTCGCTCTTCTGGGGCTGGCGCTTCTGCTGCTTCTGCTTCTGGAGGAGCTGATGACAAGCACTCCAGCACCAGCCATCTCCACAGCACCTGCACTCTTCACCCCTGGGACTGAACGACCAAGAGGAGTACCAGAGACTCATTTTTGTCTTATAGCTTGTTGTTAATAAAGTCTATTTATGATTCACAGACTTGCTTCATTTCTTTTTTTTCATAAAGTCTTGCAGGAAACTTTTAGAAATGGTTTAAGCCTTTGCATGCTTGTGGGATGGGTTAAGATAGCAGTGGGATGGGTTAGGATAGCAATGGGATAGATAAACCTCCAGTGCAAGCATAGTGGGACTGTATGGTCCAGCCTCCCATGTGCCACACCTACGGCCCTTTATTATCAATAATAATGTAATAATTATCCACACATGTCAACATAAACACAACTCTTTATTAAACGCCCTGTTCATTGTAGGCCAACCAAACATACATGGCCCAATCTCATCCGTGTGATGAGACAGGCTGAAGGAAGCATCCATTAAACATCTACTATCCTGTCTTGCCACTCCACTGCTCCAGCTGGGGAGTTGCACCATTGTCTCAGGAGGTTGCGCTGCTTCTTCGCTTCATGTGAGGCTCTGTTGGGGCCTTGCACATCCTCAGTGTCGATCAGGTTTCGCCCTTGCCTCCATTCCCCAGGCTCCATGTCCCCATTGCCTTGTTGACGGTCCACGAGCCTGTTCTGCAAGACTGGGTAGCGGGTGCGCATGAGATTGTGCAGGATGCAGCAAGCTTCCATGATCCTCCTCACGGTCTCTGGGCAATGCTGCATGGTGGTGAGAAGTTCCTGGAACCTGTTGGCCAGGATGCCAAAGGCGTTCTCCACCACCCGCCTTGCCCTGGACAGCCTGTAGTTGAAGATCCTCTCTTCACAGGTGAGGAGTCTGGAGGTGTAGGGCTTCATGAGGTAGGTTGTGAGGGAGAAGGCGTCATCCCCCACGTTGAAGTAGGGCACATCTTCTATGTCGTTGGGCAGGGGTTCTGGATCTGAGAAGCCCACGATGAGGTTGCCTTCCAGCTCCTCCTTGAGGTGACTGATGTTGTATACCTGGGCATCTGAAGATGAGCCGTTGCCTGAAGCATCGATGTACATGAACTTGTAGTCAGCATCGACCATGGCGAAGAGGATGATGCTGAAGAAGCCCTTGGAGTTGAGATAAGTGGACCCCGAGTTGGCTGGAGATTTGCAGGCCACGTGCTTGCCATCTATGGCTCCAACGGTGTGAGGGAAGTTCCACTTCTGATACCACTGCTCTGCAACTTTCTTCCATCCTTCTTCAGTGGAGGGGTACTGGAGGAGCTCCTCCTTGTATTCTTCGATGATGGCCTGCACCACTTCTCTGACCACAATGCTGATGGTGTTGGATGGCACCCTCCAGCCGTACTGCATGCTCCTGTAGGAGGTCCCTGAGGCCAGGTGGCGCAGAGTGAGTGCCACCTTGATCCCAGTTTCCAGGCTGGGCCGGAAGCTGGTGCTCTGCTTGGTCAACCTGGGTGTCAGCCGCTGCACAACTTCGTCAAACATGGCTGGAGGCATCCTCATGAAGTTCTGGAACACCCGAGTGTCTTCGTTCCTGAGCTCCACCATCAGCTTGCTGTGCAGTCCATCCTCTGCTCTTCTGGCGAACCATCTTCGGACCCAGACTCTTTTTGGCTGCCTCTTTTTCTTCTCACAGTAGAGTTCACAGAGCCTGCAGATGGCTTCGCACTGTTGCAGAACGATGGTGGCTGCCGAAAGGACTTTGTTGCAATCCACGGTGGACATGACTGGATGGTATGGAAGAGGAAGAGGCAGATGAAGGCTGCAGAGGTCTGCACTGCTGGGCTGATGTTCTGAAAGTGAGATGCAGGCGAGTTGCTCCCCCTTTTTATAGGCAGTATAGGTTTTCCGCTAGGCATCCTCTAGGCACCCTCTAGGCATCCTCTAGGCATCCTCTAGACATCCTTAATATCCAAGATAGGTCCCCTCTGCGAACGTTTTTTCCGTTTTAAACGCTTTGTTTCCGTTCTGCATCCGTTCTGCATCCGTTCTGCGTCCGTTCTGCGTCCGTTCTGCTTCCTCCCCACGTCCAGGCGGATGGAGTTGCGCGGATGCGTAGCGGATGCCTAGCGGATATAGCGGATGCATAACGGATGTGTAGCGGATGCAGAACGGACAAACTGGATACATTTTCCGTGCAAAAGTTTTAGGCAGCCCCAAACCTTTGGAGCGGATGAAACGTCAATAAACGGATGCTGGACGGATAGAGAGGAAGCCAAACGGAGGCAGTGAGTACATCGAGTTTTCGAATGGATGGCAAGGTTTTTTGTCCGTTTTACATCCTCTTTACATCCGTTGGTTCAGTGTTACATGGGCTTAGTTTCTTTCATATTTTATCCTGCACTGTAAGCAATCTGTACAACCTTCAACAGGTTTGTGTTTTCTCCTTCACTTTTGACTCCCAGTAAAATAGTTTGCTTTTCATATGTAACCCTTTTTCTGAATATATAAATTTATCCAGTGTATTAGTTCTTTTGCTTCTTCAAAGTCTTTCTTTCTGCAGTTCTTGTCCATCTTTGCTTCAAACACAAACTTTCCTGCAGAATCTGCAGATTTTAAATTTTAAACTGATGCTCCCTTATAGACTGATATTTGCACAAGCAAATTCTACTTCAGTTATACAGCTGTTGGGTAACTGATGAATTCAAACTTTTATTTGTCCAAAGTTGCCTTCAGCTGATAGAATAACAGAGTTGGAAGGGACCCTGGAGGTCTTCTAGTCCAGCCCCCTGCTCAACCCTATACCACTTCAGACAAATGATTATAGAACATTCTGATTTCTACTATTGAGTTTTACTTTTATATTTCATTTTTCAATAGAATGGGCTAGACACTATTATTCTTAAACAGTATATGAGAGTTTTTTTCTTTTGCATCCTTCAGATTTTGGCAGTTTTAAAAGCCATAGAATCATGAGCATGAACTGGTTAATCAAAAGCAGCGTAAACATTTTGTTCTCGGGCCTCCTTCCCAATTTTAATAATTAACTTCAAAAAACTGTTTATTTGTGTGGAATGTACAGTATTTTTCAATATTTACTGTATTAAAAATTAAAGTTGATGCATTTGTGGAATAAGTATTGAACCATGTAAAAATGACATTAAACCCATTATATATTAATACAAATACAATGTTTTTCATGACAACATCTTTATGACTGCATTTAGAAAAAAAACATAATGAGTGACATTCTTTTAAAATGTTTGCAAATCTCATCAATATCTGGCAAATAATTCTGATTTTGCAGACCACTCATAAGGTCTTGGGGAAACGCCAGAGGTCTCCCTCTCTCTCTCCCTTTTTCTTCCCCCCCCTTTCCCAGGCCACAATAATCTCAATGTCCTTGAGATTAATGTCAAGAACCTGCCTTTCTTCCGTTAAAGGCAGAGTAAACCCAGCAACATCCATGGGAAATCTGGATCAGAAAAGTGAAGGCAATCAAAACTCTGTGCTTTGTGCATATGTGCCATCTTCATTTATGACCCTCATTGTGGATACCACTGAGTAGATCTATTCAATGACCTGTTTCCTATATATAAATATTTACTGCTGTTCAACTGGAGTCTGATAATTATTTGATGCTTTTACACTTCTGCTGTCAACAAAAGCAAAACTTTAACCAAAAGGCTGAATAAAAACAGGAAATGTGGTCTAGTGCAGAGGTATGGAACCTGTTCCTTTAAAAAAAGATGACAAAATCTCTGATTAAGAAACAAAGCTCCAGTACTGTAATAGAAAATCTGCTTCATCTGAGTGATTTCCCCCCTTTGTGTTTCATGAAATTGCCTATCAAATTCTTGGAAAAACCTAGGATTTCATGCAGTACAATTTGAAACCTCTAGTCTTGTGTTAGCCCTCACTGTAATTGTTCTAGTATTTAAGTTGTAATAAGCAGGAATTTTTGATGACATCTTTAATTGCAATTTAAAAGTTATGCTAAAGCAGGGTAACCTTGGGTGACTGACTTCTTAGAGAACTATTGCACATTTAAAAAGAACACAAGTATCACTTTTTTAAAAAAGAAAACAAAACTCTTCCTCTTCTTAAAATAAGCACTCAGTTTGTAAATAAAGACTGCTGTTGTCATGTCACAAATTGAAAACCTTTTTAATTTTTTAAAAAGCCCGGAAGATGAATCAGTCCTCAAAGTAAAGCAAATGTACCAACTAATCCAGTGGTGTCAAACTCATAGCCTGCAGGCTGGATGCATCACATGCTGGTCCCACCCACCCCCGCCTAGTTTAGCGATATGTCACGTGATGACACCATGACAATGCGAGTTTGACACCCCTGAACTCATCCTATCCTAGCTTAAGTCTGTGAAGTATCTGTGAAAGGGAATAAATGTTGACATGTTTATTGTGGCATCATCACACCAATAATGCACATTACAGCATTACAGGCTTGTATGGAATATCAAATTGCCAGTACATGTCAATTGAGTGATGAAGTCGATCTCAAATATGCATACACACTACATCAAATCAGCGACTGTGGGCAGCTTACAATTCAAAAACTACATTACAATTAAAAATATTATAAACATTTTATAAAACACGAAAAACACTCAGATTAAATACACATAGCAGCCAAGATACATGGCCACTCAGCAACGCAGCCAGGAAACAGGATCCAAAATGCATTCAACAGCCCAGCCATGGGAACCCAGCCAGGTTTGTAGGGCCTTATGAAAGGCTTACAGGTTGGGGGCCATCTGATTTCCAAAGAGAGGATGTTCCGTAGAGCAGGGGCCATTGTAGAAAAAGTTCATTTTCTGGTCTCTGCCAGCTGACAGGATCTGCAGCATATCCATTCTGCTTGATCTAGTTGGATAGGGAAAGACTCTTGGAAAAAGGCAATTCCTTGGGTATCCTGGATAACATTTATTGCTAAGTCTGGTGTAGAAACTGAGAATGATGCCAATAATCACATCACTGTGGAAAGGGGTGGCCTGTGCTATATAGCTTCTTCAAACCTCATTAACCATGGATCAAGTCACCAACATTCCCCTAATATTGGAACTCAAGTATAGAGATCGTCTTCAACTTAAAACTATAACTCAGCCCAAAATTTCTGTTGCAAAGCAAGGTAGATGTTAAGTAACTTTTGCCCCATTTTACAATCTTCGTTTGCCATAGTTCTTAAGCAAATCGCTACAGAATCATGCATTTCATTAAGCAAATCTGGCTTTCCCCACTGACTTTGCATTTAGAATTAGAAGAACTTTATTGTCATTGTACAACGAAACTGTGGATGCACCCAAGCAACTGTTTGCAATACAATAAAAGCAAATCACTTTAAAATGAAGATAAGAAAGATAGAGTACCCAGGTCTCCATTTGCAATTTGAGAGTACAATATCTACGAATATACACAAAATATACATCCAACACTGGCTGTAACGCTTAGCCGAGTATAATACACAAGAGATGGATTGTACTGTAATACATGTGAATGGGGTATTGAGATTTCACATCTTTTCACATCTTAATGAGGTAGTGACTTTGTGTTTATTTGCGGTTCGGATGGCCCAGGGAAAGAAACTATTTGTTAGTCTAGTGATGTGAGATTTTATTGACCTAAAAATTTCAGAAGACGTCTGGGAAGGTTTCAAATGGTGATCACATGACCCCAGGACAGTGTAACTGTCATAAATATGTGCAGTTGCCAAGTGCCCAAATTTTGATCACATGACCACGGGGATGCTGCAGCAATGGTAAATGTAAAAAATGGTGACCAGCCCACAACTGGTGGGCTGCAGGGGGTTCCCAGGGGTTTGAAAGAGCCCCTAGCTAAGATTCTGTGCAGTTCAGAAAACCCCCCAAATCCCACTCCTGCTTGGCCCCACCAACCCTGTCCTGTCCCTCCCAAGGAGTCCCCACCCAGCTCATTTTGGATGCAGGTAAGTGCAGGGTGCGTGTGGAGGCTCAGGTAGGGTGAAAAATGGGGCTCCTGGAAGTTCAAGAAGGCCAGAAATGGGGCTGTTTCTAGTTTCCATAGAGCCTCTGGAGCCCAGGGAGGCTGTTTCCACCCTCCCAGAGGCTCGATGAAAGTCTCTGGAGCCCAGGGAGGACAAAAATCCCCCCCCCCATGGTGCAAGAGGTCAGCTAGGCAACACCCACCATGGCCACGCCCACCCAGCAACCGAGCAGAGAACCCCTTGCTGAACATTTTGAAGCCCACTCCTGGTCACAAGCCACTTTTTTCAGTGCCATTGTAATTTCAAATAGTCACTAAACGAATGGTTATAAGTCGAGGACTACCTGTAGAATGAAATATGAGGCAAACGGATTTTTTCAAGAACTTCAAAGCCTTTGCGTTAATCCGTGTCTGCTTGTGTTATCGGTGAAAGGCTTTGTGAAAGAATATGGATAGGAAAGTACCACTTTCTGTTTTATTCCATCCCCTCACCTACATATTGGAGACATTAGAGCTGTGGAATAGTAGAGGTCTCTACTTCAGAAACATTAAACTAACACATAGGTAGTCCTCAATTTATGACTATTCATTTAACAATCATTTGAAGTTACAACAGGACTGGAAAAAGAAATGATTTACTACTAGTCCTCACACTTATGACCATCACAGCATCCTGGCAGTTACATAATTGGAATTTGGGCACTTGGCAATCAACAGATAATTACAATAGTTGCCACATCCTTGGGTCACGTGATGGCCATTTGTGATCTTCCCAGGGGGCTTCCAACAACAAAGTCAATGTGGGAAGCCAGATTCACTTAACAACCACAGTGATTCATTTATCAACCTTGGCAAAAAAATGGTTGCAAAATCAGGCATGACTAACTTAATAATGGCATCACTTAGCAATGGAAGTGCCAGTTCCAACTGTCATAAGTTGAGGACTACATGGACCTATTTATGTGTGGAAAATCTGGCCAATTACATGTAAGTGCCATGCTAAGAAATTGCCTTTTCTTCTGAAGTTATCAAGTACGTTCCATGGAGAAAGGAAGAATGTGGTAACCAGATGTTCCAAATGTTCCTTATCTGTCCTGTTAGGAAATGAATCTGTCATTTAGAAGTCTGGGTACCCAGAAATCAAATAGAGCTCAGATACAGAGAGCCTTGGGATCATCACTCACTATTCTGCAGAATGGACTTTCTCTTGCCTTGTGTGTCAAATAAGTAGATGATACTGATCACTTTGGAAAAAAGTTCAATAGACTTGCCCACAGTTCTGTAGCTGTACTATCTGGAGGTCAAATTCCCTCAAAATGTAATTACCCAATGCTCAGTGCTGTGTTGGCCTACCAGATGAGAACTTTAAAAAGGCTTTATCACCCCCTTTCCCCCCACACCAGGTCTCCTCTACCTATGGGTCACTTATAGAGAAACCATAATTATTGGTTTCTGAACTCTACCACTGTTACCACATTCCCAACATTTCTGAACTATTGCAATGGCTGCAGAAGGCACACGGTTTTAATAGCTTGGGTGTTAGGGAGCTTACAATCTAATCTACATTAAAGACAGGCAACAAGACTTAATTGCATTTGATTCTTATTATGGGAAATGCAAATATATAGTACAGTAATTCTGTTTAGATTGGCATGCAGCCTATTAGACTTCTTAAGATTTTTGAATTACATTTTTATGAACTTGGACAATTGTTGTACTGTGCATCTGGATGACTTGCTCATTTATACCAAAAGTTTTGTTCTCCATACTGAGAATATTTGGAGAATAGCAGTTATGACTGCTGTCCAATTTCAACTCAAAAAATGTGCCTTTCATTTAAGGCTTGGTCCGGGCTATTTGGACTATTGCATTTTCTTGAGATGGGTCCAGCTAGTGTGGAATTTATTTTGTTTTCTTGGAACTCTGCAGTATCAGAGACATAAAGTATATTCTACGCTTTTCCTATTTTTAATGTAAATTTGTTCTTAATCTTGATTCAACTTACTAAGAAATTGTTTCGCTTAAATTTAGCATATTTCTTCTTGCATATTTGTTATGTCTTTAGTACTCTTCCACCTCTGCTTCTTCTCAGACCACAATACTGCTGCAGATATCTTAGGGTGAGTTATCTATGAGCAATAGATTTTGTCAAACTTCCTTTGTTGAACTGAGATTCTACCTGATCTCTTCCTCAATCACACTGAAAAACAGAGGGTACGAATGCATCTTTGAACAGCATCTTCTTTGTTATGTGCTGAAAGATAGTTGGCTCAATCTTTTAACTCTTGTTCAGTTTGCTTATAACAACTCAGTTCATACATCTATTTAAATGTCATTAATATAGGCCATCTATAATTATCACCTACTCCTGCTGGAAATACTGTGAGGCTTTCTCCCATTCCAGAGACCTTATTTTCTCCAAGTTATTTAGCACTTCCTGAAGAATCAGTTGGACCATGCAAAGACCTATTAACTATCATCAACATCACTACCTTCCATTGATGATGGAGATGAATCTGGTCCAATTTTGTACCAGATTTCTTCCCTTAGACTGACTAAAGAGATGGGTGCCAAACTTATTGGACTCTTTCCCCTAATCACATTGATCAATCCTGTGGCATTTTGTTGGCAGCTTCTAGGCCTGGAATGCTTCTCCATAACCCATCTTGGTATATGAGGTGCATATTGGATCACAGTATTAGATCAATGAACCAGAACACTTACCCCAGCCAAATGCATTTGAGGAGGTCATCCTGGAAAAAGTTGTTTGTAGTACCCTATTTTTGTGAAGTGGTGGGAGCTAAGATCGGAAAGCAGAGGTTCTCTATCATGGTGCCTATGCTATAGAACAGCCTCCCTCTAAAAATTATCAGATTGGCCTCCTCTCCTCTTCAATGCCCTTCTGGAAGGTTTTAAAAACAGATTTCCTAGAGGACCTTTGGCTACCTATTTTTTATGATTAGGTTTTATAATGATTGTCTTGGATGTATTGTGCACTGTGTTTTTTATTTTTTTTTAATCATTGTGGAAGTTTTACGATAGCATGCCGTGTGTGTGTGTGTGTGTGTGTGTGTGTGTGTGTGTGTGTGTGTGTATAGACCTGATATATGATCTTGTCTTTCCTGTCTGCAACAAAACAAATTACCTACCCCATTCATGTCTGTGAAGCTTCAGCTATAAGCAGGATCCTGAATACAAGGCTGAATATCAGGACTTATTGTGGTACCTGATGTAAACTCAGACAAGAAGGAGATCTGGGCTTTTCTTTTCCTTCTACTAAAGCTTTAAATGAATTGTAGATCTAGTCTGCTTTGTGCATTCTCAGTGAATTGCCACCAAAATATGTGTGACTCTATTCAGCTATATACTACAGCATATAAAAAGAATATTCCCACCATTGAATCAAGGTATTCCCTACTTGTGGGTGTCTCCATAGGCAAAACAGGCTCGTTCTTTTGGACTTAAATCCTGATGCATACCTGAGTCTGCAAAGCACTGCATCCAGGAGACGACAAACATGGGTGTGGAGAATGGAGCTACCTCCTACTCAAAAGTATGTAAGTAGTAGCTTCTCACTACATCAGTCTGCGATTTCAAGGGCTTACTTAGATAAGGGCACTGGAAATATTTGGAAAATGTGGCTCCAATAAAGCTGTTGCCATGTGGCATTCGTTCCTGGAATACTTGTGTTAGGCTCTTTCTCTTATATACTATGGAAACAGCAGGTGATCCTCTGCCAAAACTTCAAAGGAAGGAGCATGGAAAATAGCCGCACACACCCACTTACCTATTTTGCTAATATGAAGGAATGAACAAAGCATATGTATTTTCCTGAAGCATTTTTGCTGCTTCACTCAAGCCAGGAATAACTTTAAGTGAGCTGAAGATCATTTACACTCCTTTGGGCAGGCATTCTCTCCCTCAGTGTACTATGAGCCTTTTGCAAGTCGTCAGAGGTTGGAAACCTGCGAAATGATGGTGTAGTGGTGGCCAATGGTGAAAAAATATGCAACTGTAGACAGCTCAGAAGGTAATGCTTCCCCCACACCACTTTCAGGATTTTTAAATTGCCAAAGGCTGGTGATAAAAGAGCTTTCTTGCAGTTTTTCGTGTTTGTTTCTTTGAGCCCTAATGTCTTCTGTTTTTCCTAATATTATATTTTTTTCCGATGCCCCCTGTTTTATATTGTATTTTTTCTGATGCTCCCTGTTTCAGGAATGCATTTCAACATTCATTTTCTTCCTTCCTCCTCTTGTTCCTCCTCCTCCTCCTCTTTCTTTCATTACTCTCTTTTTTTAGACTTAATTTTAAAAATGTTAATTCAACATCACATGTACCCAAATGACATGTGCATGTAAAACTGCCATTACAGTATGTTGTAAAAGGTATCGTCAGGATTCCAGCAGTTACCCCAATGAAATCACGAGTTTCGAGCCAAACTTCCAAAACCTCAAAGGATTTATTGGGAGTTAACATGTCCCACATTGCCTGGGTGTAGCCGACTCTGAGACACATAATTCATTGTCACCCTTGACCCTGCTTTCCCCCCACCCCCTGGGTGTATCATAATTCATATTTATAGCCAAGAGTGTTCTCATGTTCTCCAGTTAGGTTTTTGAAGTTAGATTTTGGAGAACAATCATGTTCTCCAATTAGATTTTTGTGCGGCAGAAACGTCAGCCACCTTGTTACTAGCTCTGAAAAATTATGTGTGGAATGCACTTTCGATTTCCAAGCTGCCACACTGCTCTTTCAAAGCCTTTTCCCCTCTCCCTTTCTGTTGGCAACTCTAAAAAGACCAAGGAAATATTTTATGAGTTGACAGGTATCTAGAAAGCCATAACAACCTATTTTTAGTAGAAAACATTTGTATAGCTATATTAGTGAAAATGTAAGGAGATAATGACTGATCTTAATGGCTATTCAAGGTGCAAAATGCATCTTATGGGCCTCAAATAACTCAGCTCTACCTCTTGCAATCCCAAGAACAGGTTCCCTAAAATCATCTCAGCTCCAAATTTTGGTCCATTTAGAGTGTGGTGATTTGATGGAGGTTAAGATGCAAAATAAATCTTTCAAAAGCTTAAGACATTAATTTCTTCCTTTTATCCTCCTCCCTGCCCCAAATCAAACTAACTTTGGATTCTGTCCCTGAGTACTTTATTGAATCCTTTGACATTCCATGCAAAGCCCAAGAACATCTCAAATTGACATACTGTACAGTACACCTCAAGCTAAATACAATCCAAAAAGGTGTGTTATTTTATCAGATGCTACTATTAAGCTTCTTTATCTTCTCTTCCCACTTCTATCCACACATCTTTTCTTCTGTATAGCTTTATCACTCCCAGTTGGGTTTCTGTTCCTGTTTTTAATCTGATTTAGAGAGGAGGTGCTTATGTATGTGCAGATGTGTACATGTACATAGTTGGGCATGGTCTAATCTGGAAGGGAAAAAGTGTTTGGGGTGAAGACAAGGAAATAATGGGGCTTCTTTCTTTGTGTATGGAACCAGTTCCTGGATAGAATGGACTTCAGTCTTGGAAGGGTTTGAACAAGATCTTCTTTGTATTGTCATCTCTGCAGCAACTCTACAGAAGTTGGAAAAGTCAGAAAGTCTCATATCTCAAGCAAAGCTAAACTACATAAAAGCAGACTCTGCAATGGACATTGAGCAAGAGATAAAGAGGATAATATCGCTAAGAAATGGTGATTCAAAACTTAACAGCCTTAAGTTGCAATTTAGCAGCTATGCCGTTCCAGTACTGTAGCTCTTCTTTTCTTTTCTCTATGGTTTGGGACTGTTAACTCTTTAGCATCTTTGGATGGGACGGCTTATTTATCCATGAGTGAAACTTGAGAACCTATTACTTTTGGCTAGACTTTATAAAGAATATAGTAGGTATGGCAGGAAGAAGAATTTATTTATTTTCCGTTGTTCAGTGATGAAGTTCTTACTCAGGCCTTTTCTGACTCACATTGCACAAATGGTTCTAAAGAAAAGATAAGGTGCATTGTATCATCTGACAAATCCTTCCTTTAAAAACCTGCCAGTCATAAACTCATTCAGTTAATTTAGAAAAACACACTGTGTCAGTTTAGTCTATACCCCAACACCTACTCCTGTACCCCGAAGCCTGCAAAACAACAATACTATTGACCAGTTCCACAGTATTAAGATAATTCCTGAAAACATGGATAAATTGGAAATGGTTGCAAACACTTGAACACTTTCACTCAGGAAAGCCTCTCTCCTTTTCCTAAACAAACTCTTAAGTTGTTTTTAAAGAAGCAAACTGAGAGGAAAGCAATCGGGTTTAGTTCTTAACATTTTTAAAAAAAATATCTGCCATATGATTGCCTGATTTGGATGTTTTATTCTCAACTTGAAAAGCATATATTGGGGAAGGAAGAGTCATTGACACTTGTATACTTACCCATTTCAAAATCCCCTCCCTGTGTTATTTTTCATCCAGTTAACACTTATTGATAATTTTGGCATCCATCTTGTGGAAAAATGAGCTAAAGTGGGTGGAAGAATATGACCTGGAAAAGTGACAGTGAAGGGAAGTATTCCACCACCCTTAATCAATTTTTTCCTGGCTTTTTTGAAGCAAACTTAAAGTCATGAGCTCTGGGTTTGCCTTGTGATGCTTGGCTCATTTACTTATTTTCCTTTCTTGTTTCCTGAGGAAGAATCAGTAGGCATGCTGAACTCATAAGGCTCCAGTTCTAAACAATGGAGTGCTTTGTAGACCAGTCTTGCAGTCTTGCACTCTTCTCAAACAAAACCTCTCATTCACAAGACAATTCTGCCTAAAGAACTCTGGAAGAGCTAATATCCTTCATGGCTTTATTGGAGCGCGGCATGCGCCTGTTGAAAGGAGAGCATTCTTTATGAGCAGAGCTCCATTCAGCCCGGAGGGACTCAACAGGCCTCTCCCCCCATGGAGCAACATGTTTTCATAAAGCCGCCTTTTTCCAGTAAGACATCTTTGTTTTCTAGTTAAAGTGGCGGCTGGCTGACTTCCGCAAGCCAAATGTATGGGCAATGTGGAGCAAGAAACTGAGGTGCACGTGAAAAGAAAAATGCCAGAATGATTGCTGGCAGCTGCCAGATAACGAAGAGCCTTTGGCCTCTGCTGAGTGGCTGGCTAACTTGTGTGGCCACCTCAAGATGGACAGACAGGGATGGAACAAACAATGGTCTACGCCCATAGTTAGGTTGCTAAGAACTTGAGTTAATTTGAAGCTTAAAATTTAAAGTCGTCTCCTTTGCTGAACATCAAATCAAATCTTTATTATGATCATAAACCAGCATATCAAAATAGTGAACAACAGGCAATTGGCCCTTTTATGAAACTTGCATTAACAGCTCACCACCTAATAGTGAGTGAGCTGCCTAATGGGGATATGTCTTCTCGAGCAAAAAGCAAAATCAGAGTCTTTGTCCATTTTTCTTGCTTTGGAAGAGTTGAGTTCCTGGACAGAACTTACATGAGTGAAAGCCATGGACATTCCTTTTTCTGTAGCCCCAATTGAAATGAAGGTGTGAATGCCATAGCATGCTAGAAGCCAACAGCAACTTTGCTACGAAATGTTTCATGCGGAACAATACTTCACTTACCTGAAAAGAATATTTTGTTTCTCTGATAATTTACCTGTAAAAGGAGAAGATTGTCTTTAGTCCAGGGCTGTCAAACTCCCGGCCCATGGGCCAGATGCGTCATGCTCTGGCCACGCCCATGCCTGGTTTAGCAGAGGGAGAAAAAGTCATGTGACACCGCTGTGACAACATGAGTTTGACACTCCTGCTTTTGACATACTGGCTACAGAAATAGAGGCTGGTGATGTTTTTCTCTGCCTTCTCTTCCTGGTTTTGGGGGCTGAAGTCTTAAATTCAGGATTGTCTTCCCTTGGATTAGATTCTGATCTGAAGACAAGATTTCAACTGGTTTGTCTGAAGTTGTAAGAAGCAAGTAGGCACCCTGGGAGTTCCCTTCAGCCTCCCTTGACCTTCTTGGGAATCCACTGGGACTCCTGGCCTTCTGCCAATTTTATGGGACGGGCAGCCGGAATCAAAGCTCGCCAATTTCTGCAACTCAGTTCTTGCTTTTCATTGATGCCTGCTCTGAACCACAGTAAAGTGATACAGAGCAGGCATTGCTAAGTATGAAATACTGAAGTCCTAAGTTCAAGCATTTCTTAGCACAGGACAGGCTGGGGCTGTCCAAGACTAGGAAAATTTCCAATTCTAAATGCAGCCTTTAAATCAGATTTGAATCTTTTCTGCAGACGTAATTCTAGAGGCTACAAGACTGCCTTGCTATGTATCTCAGGGTAGCTGGCACAGTTACTCCTGTAAGCTGCTTGAGGAAATTTACTCAGGTTCTGAAAGGTTGCATGTGATTCTCATTGGGCCTTTATGTCAGAATAATAGCCTCGGAATATCAGATGTTTATGAAAAGTGATTTTCTGTATTCTGAGTGTTTCATATATATAATTAAAAACCTGTTTGGGTTCAGTTGCGGGTTTTCTTTTTTAAATCTTGAAAATCTGGATTCTGTGACCTTCCTATATGATGCAGCCTGAGAACATGTGCATGATTCCTGTTTTACTGCTCTAGCCCTTTGCAGCTATCCCTCTGGCTTTGGAGATTTCAGTAGGCATTGCCCACTCAATTGGAATATATCTCCAGTTATAGGAGGTACAAACTTGTTTCTCCTGTAGTTGCTATTCTATAAAAATTGAGTTTCTTGATAAGTTGGATTTTTGCCTGTTGCTATATTTTTGGTCATTATTTCCACAAAATCAGAGAATTCAGGTTCATTCAAGACACAGCTTAATATTATTGCTCTCTCATTATAGGTCCTCTCTTCTCTCCCTCCCTCCCTCCCTCCCTCCCTCCCTACACACACACATACGTACGTATGTACATATATTGCAGTCTTCAAAATAAAAGCAATGCAGTTATACTTGCACACATGTCATAAACTTATTTACATTTGATTTCTAATTTCTGATTGACCTCACATGTGGCCCAGGCAATGTGAAATCCCCAGTTCTGTCCTATAGCCACCTTGCTACCCTCTTCAGTCACTCTGAGGGCATCTTTTGCTGCTCCCTCAGAGAATGGCCAGATGATAACTCCCCAGCCTTTTTCTCTTTCCCATGAAAAGCAAACAGAGTAAAGGAAGAAATCAGATCAAATGTTCCTGGGCACTGATTTTGCTACCCTCATTGTCCAGGGATGTCACCAGAGAGGTATGGAAGCTTCAGTCCACTGGTTGGCTCAGTGGGGAGATGGAGTGCAGCAGCAAGAATATTTGCATGGTAGCACAACATTTCTTCAAAGAATAAAAAGAGCAAGGCTAATGGCTACATGGAAGAACTTGCAACTCACTTGCTCCTTCTCCTTTAAATTAGACTTAAGTATTTTATTTTATCAATGTAGAGCCTATTCTTACTCACATAAGCTCAGTTTGGTTAAACTAAGCCATTAAGTTTAAGAAACTAAGCCATTAAGAAACTGCCAGTTTCTTTAAAAGTTCTACCAGACATAAATATACTCAAATTATACTACGTATAATCTGTTGATCTGAAGATGTTTCTCCCTTCTGGGGTTGCAAGCCTGCTCCATGCACTGAGCTGAAGCACACAGGCAAACTAGTTGTCCCTGGAGATTCTCGGAAACTGAGTGAGGAGGTTCCCAAAATTATGAAACTGAGTGTTTGTGGAAGTATGTGCAGGCATGCGTGGGTGTGTATATGTGCAGGCACATGTCTCTGCTAGGACAGAGCAATATTTTCTCTCTAGCTAGATGAAGATAAGCCAAGCAAGCTCTTGGCAGCTGTAAGAAATGACAGAATTGGAATCAATTGGATCTATAAACAAAGCAAAGCTGGAAGCGATTTGGATGGCTATCCAAATATGGAACACCTATGGCTCTTCTGTTCTTCTGATGTTAAGAGAGCCTTGGGACATCAATGTTGTGTCATATTAACTCAAATTTGGAGAAAGCTACTCTTCTGTGGCCAATAATACTATTTTCCAATTCACAAAGCAAGCATATTTCTACAAATTGGGCAAGAGTTGTCTGAAAGTTGCTTTTTTTTTCAAAAGGCAAGAAAAAAACAGCCCAGTTGCCTTTTGAAAAAGTAACTTTGAGACAATTATGACCTGAATGATTGAGAATCTCCACAGACATTTGGGCTCTTCCCTCTCTCTCTTTAGGGAATTGATGTTGCAGGGAATCCTGTGGCTGAAATATAAAAAGGTGATATATGTTATTTATAGGTTAATGCTTACAGATTTATTTTGAAGACATGGGCTTATCCACACGTCCCATGTCCCATAGCTTGAATAGGCCAACAGTCATTTTTGGAGGGCGAGAAGAACAGTGTTGCTCTGTACTCAACCAATGAGTTAAATACAATGAATACAATCAGTTAAATCTATGGTTAGCATGGCCTCTAATATTTTCTAGAGATACCTTTGCCAACCATGCTTTAATAGCACCGCATTGAAAGAGCTTCCTTCTAAGTTTCCTGGCTGAAAACCCAGAAGAAATGTCTGTGTGTTATAATTATTTCTCTTGCCCTTTGTTTTTTCCCTGTGTTTTTTAAATAGAGTAGCTCGAGAAGACATGAGAGGCCAACAAGGCTGTAAGACAAAAATATTTTAAAGTTGATCATTGTATTTTCGTGTTATATAAATTTTGATGCTTCACTTCTGTTTGGTATATGTAAATTCAATTTAATTTTGCATTATTAATCATATGTACACAGTGCACATGCACACACATGCAAACATCTCTGCATCTATACACAAATATAAGAATATACATCTCCAGGAAGAATCATAATTAACTGCACAGAGAACACATCAGTTGGGACATTGTCCAGTGGGAGGATGTGGTTGCCTATTGTCCAGACTCTGTCCTTACAAGCTATTGCTAAAGTCTGGGAAAGATTGTCTAAGCCATTTTAGAATCAATCTGACAAGAGCAGGACAGAAGAAGCTTAAGAGTGCAATGTGGATAAGACCTGTGATTGACTTAACAACACTTTAATCTGAAGTTCTTAAAGCTGGTCCCTTGGGAGAGAAATATGTAATACAACAACCTGTCGAAACCATTAGACCAGCATGATCAGAAGTCATTTTTTCTCTCTCAATCTGTAACTGCTGCTAGAAGTGAGTCCTGGTTAGGGCATCATAGCTGTGGGGAGTTACTGGCTGAGATGTGCACATCTAAGGAAATGGGGAGGGGGGGAGGAATACATTTTATACATAATAGATGTAATAATTTATGCACCCTTTAATGTATTTCTTTCTTCTACCCCCCCCCCCCCCCAATACAATGGCCTTCACCTTACTGGAAATATACTGTGTATAATCAGCTGCATTAGGCTAAGGTCAAACCAAGTACTGTACTGATGTTCTTTGCTATAAAGTTGACAGCAAAAGGTGTCAGATGGGCAATCAAGTTAAAGTATAATTGGTGAATTAGTATTTACAATCTGGAAAAAAAGGGGAGGGAACTTAAACATTGGAGTCTCTGTACATCATAGAAAATGGGGAGGGGAAGGTTTCTCTGTTCCTAAAATTAGAAGTGAACTGTATGTTTTTATCCCCTCCCCATTAATCATCATCACATTGTAAAATGTTGATCTCATTGTCTTATGCATTGATCACATGCCTCTGGTAAATTGGACCTTTGGTTTTCAGTTTCTTGCACAGTATGTTCCAATACTTACTTGCATTTATGACTGAATTATGTGGAGGGAGGGAAAAAGGGAAAGAGTTGCAAAATACTCCTTTGGGAGGAAAGGTGAATTTCCTGATCTGGCCAATAAAAGCTACAGCTACCTGGCTTCATCTGAATTGCTATTTTTTTCCTAAGTTGAGTCCAATGATACATTTTGATTAATTGCAATAAATGTGCACCCATCACAGAACCACTACTTATGTCTTAATACATCTCTGTATGTATCCTAAAATTAAAAATCTCATGACTTCTACACATGGCCCACATATTGCATTATGCCATCAGTTATTTATTAAATAAGCCCTAGAGTCCTGCTGAACTAGAAACCATGATTAATAAACTACAGCAATTGAGTTCCACATGGCATACTAATTCAAAACAAAATAGCATTTCTGCTTAGCACATTTTGTGTATCTTCTGTGTGTGTTTTTGTGGATATGCCTGTACATAGTTTAAAAAAAAATCACTGAAGTTTTTAAAAAATTTAAGTCTAAGCAGTTCATTTATTATTCTCTAGCAGAGTAAATTGGGCACTTGAAATTTGATTACTTTAAGGCAGTAATGGAAAACCTGTAGCTTTCCAGAAGTAACATAAATACATTTCAAAAGCAGGATGGTATAGTGATTAAGAGGTTGAACTAGGAGTGGGAAGACTTGGTTCTAATCTGCCCACAGTTATGGGACCTCCCTGGGTGACTTTGGGTAATTACTCCTTGCATCTTCCTCAAAGAATTGTGCAGGGGAAATAATAAGAAGAAAAAGTGTGATACAAATAAAATCAATAAACTACACCCCCCCAGCATGCCTTACCTTTGCTCATTTTGTGGAATACAAATTCTGTAAATCTGGCATATGTTTTCAAATTGAAGAATGATACTGCCAAATATTTTGGGAGTACTAATTGGATACCATTTGTTAGTAACATTTCTGAAGAAGATATTATTTTATAAGAAATTAAAATTAATTTATCATGAAGTATTTAACACAATAACACATTATTTCCTATGAAATATGGTCATATTAAAACTTTAAAAATGGGAGAAATTCATTAGCAGTATTTCTTACAATTGGCAATTCTGGTTAAAGGTAATAGGACAGTATTTGAACTTGAAAAATGCCAAACCTGGTAAAAAAAAAAAAAAAAGGAAAGATAAAATACTTTTCAAGATACCTTATTTTCATTATATTTTGGATCAGAGTTTCTTGTTTAAGTAATTTAATCATTCTTGGGCTTGAATTCTAAATCTAGAGATGTTTTGCACAAGGGAAAAGACATACTTTTGATATTCAAAATGATCTATGGTATGGATGCTCTAATTAATTGTTTGGGCATGGTTTTATAGACCAATTGCAGTCCACTCCAAAATTATATAAAATACTCAAAAAAATCAGCTGCAATTCAATCTGTTCATTTTCCCAGAGGAATACTACCATACTTCAATGCTGTTCCTGCTGCAATTTTGGAGGGCCATTGCAAAAAAAAAAAAAGTCCCCTGTGAGCTAAGACTGTGTCTATGTGGTTAAGGAGCTGTTGAAACATCAGCTCATGTATTGCTATATTTTACCATCTATAACAGGGCTGTCAAACTCCCAGCCCGTGGGCAAGATGCCTCACACGCTGGCCACAGCCACACCCAGTTTAGTAAAGAGGAAAAAAGTTCCGATATGTTATGTGACGCCGCCGTGATGATGTGAGTTTGATACCCGTGATCTATAAGGACTCAGTGATCCGCCTTATAACTCCTTATCTGATAAAAACACCATGGAAGTTCTGATTTTTTTAATGTATATTTCTTAGCAGATCTATATGATTCAGTTTCTCTGATCGTAGCTAACTTTTGTTATACCGCCTATAAAAGTAGGCAGACTTTGATTATCCACTGAAGAATCCACTACCAATTGTAATGTTTTATCTTATTTTACTTTATTTTATTTTTAATATGTTTTTAATAATTTTTAATATTCTTTAATAATTTGAAGCTTCGGCCAGATGTCTTTTTTAATTACTAAGCTTTGGGGAGAAGCCATTCTTATGTTCACAACTTTTTTCTTGATAAGCATGGGTCAGAAAACTCGGCTACATTTTATGGAACCTGACTACAAGATCAAATTCCGTGATAGTAACCTTTATATCTATAGAATCTCTATAGTTTTTTTCAATGAACTGAATTTTTATAGCACTACTGTTGATGAGGGATCCTTGGTCATCTCTGTGCTTGGTTGTTTTCTTGCAGACATTTCATTACCCATACTAGGGTACTGTGCACTGATGGTGTTGTCAAATTTGGGTAATGAAACATCAGCTCAGAGTGCACTGAGGGCCCCTCAATTTAACCCTGAGCAACAAATATTCTCTTCTATACTTAACACTTTTCATATAATGTCCATCAAATTCAGTGGGACTTAGGCACAAGATTGGGATTAATGCAAGATAATTTCTTCCAAGTTATCTTCTTCCAAAAGATAAACACAGGGGTGGGATTCAAATTATTTAACAACCGGTTCTTTGGGTGTGGCTTAAGTGGAAGGTGTGGTTTAGTGGACATGTGACTAGGTGGACGTGACTTGGTGGTCATATTATAGGCTGAGCATGGCCAACTCAATATCACTCACATCAAGGCATGCATCTCCTCGCCTGGCCTCTCATGACTGTGAGGATGATGCAACAGTCATAAGTGTGAAAAATGGTCATAATTCACTTTTTTCAGTGCCATTGTAACTTTGAATGGTCATTCCACACAAGCAAAGTACTAGCAAAGAAAGGGGGAAAACTCCAGAGATGTTCCTGAGACAGGAAGTCTAGTCCTGCAAAGAATGTAATAAGAGTTGATAGAGAGGCAGTTTCTGTAAGCAACACCAGAATGTTTCCTTCCTACCTTCCTTACAGGATTAGGCCAGTAATTTATTCTAACAACGAGTTCTCCGAACTCTTAGAATGTTAACAAACAGTTCTAGTGAATAGGTGCGAAATGGTAGAATCCCACTCCTGGATAAACATAATCGGAGTATGGTAGGGAGCAATAGATCTCATATTTTCTTCAAAAAAACATTTTTAATAGAGTGTCATCCAAATTAAAGCTGGCTATCAAGAACATACATTAAATAACACTATTTAGAACAGATGTGTCAAACATGCGGCCTCTGGGTCGCATCCAGCCCTCAATAGGCTGTGGAGATGGCCCACAGGGCTGTCCTGGAGACAACAAAGGATCAGCCCCTGCTGCCCAGGACCAGTCACGCCTACCCAGTCAGCCACGATGGCCAGGCCACGCCCATCCCAATCCTCCATGAGCAAACAAACTCCTGATGTGGCATGCGATGGGATGCTGATTTAGAGCCTATAAAAAAGGGTTACCAAGAAGTAGGTGTCCTTGACATCATGGCTGAAAACACATTATTAATTCACAAACTCAAACAATATACACAGATACTAATTTCCACTTGACTCTGGGATAATATATAGACTTATTCCCCAACAGTTTTGCTGAGTTGTCTTTGGTTGCAATCACCTGTTCATTTCAGCTCAAATTGTGATGGTATAAAAGAACCTGGGGAATTTGCTGTGTACTTGAGCTCTTGAAAAGAGTTTTGCTGACTATTCCCAGCTGAGGGAGAGGACTTCCTGCCTTGCTCTATAGCACAAAAGGCTTGGCTCAGCCTCCTATTCAATATCCAGGCTCTTTAGACCTCTGCTCACATCTGACCTGGCTTTTGTGATCATTCCTATTGCCACTTTTGAACAATGGTAAAAGGACACCCTAGGCCAGATGTGTCAAACTCAATTTCATTGAGGGCTACATCAGGGCTGAGGTTGACCTGGGGGGGGGGGAACTGGACTGTGTGGCTAACTGGGTGGGCATGGCCAGCTTGGCACCATTCACTGGGCGTGGCCAACTGGGTGGGGAGGTCAGCTTGACACTGCTCCCCAAGCTGCTGGCAAGTTTCCTCTTCACATTGGGTAGACTGGGCCAAAGCAACACAGGCCAGCCCCTTACATTTTCCAGGATCCAGCCCATGTTTGACACCCTTGCCCTAGGCTGTCTCAAAGCTTTGTTCTGGATTTGAAGTCAGAGGCTTGGATAAGGGTGCCTCTTGAAGTTGTCTAGAAACTTTCCCTTCCCTTGAAGTGGAGAGAAGAAGAAGAAATGTTCAAGCCCTTTGTGGCTCATTTGCTCTTCTATTATGAAGATGATTTCATGTCCCTGTTTTTCAGTGTGAAAAAAATAAATAAAATGCTTTTTAAGGTTTTTTTTTCCTGCTTTAAGATGGACATTCTAAGTTTTAACTGAGACAAAGAAATGGCTGGTCACTTTTTCATTATCCTTGTTCTGTGTCTACCATTAGTGGGGACATGTTAGACGTAAACAAAATCCAAGCATTCCACAAATCCAAGCAGATAATAGAAAGCTGTTTTGCAAAAGTGGGACTCAACTTATTTCTTTTGACATTTTCAACTGAAAAGCATGAAAAACATTATTCTTTCTGTCTAACCTATTTATTTAAGACTTTATTGAGCCTATCAGCCTCAACATAATACCCTCCATATGGATTGGATTATAATTCTTAAAACCCACAGTTGTTGGCTTTACCAGCTCGCTGGCTGTAGATGAGGAATATTAGAGCAACACATTTTCAGGACATGACATTAGGGAGGACTGTTCCTAAATCTTGTAAGCAACCAATCTTATACAGTAAAAATATTAACGTTATTTTAAAAAAGAAAAAATGACAGTGATTTTCCTAAGAAGAAATGAAATTAGTAGTAAAATAACAGAGGAGTGAAAGCTTAAATTACATTCTTTAAGGATTTTTCAGATGGAGCAATGAAAAAAAGCACTTTTTCTCTCTTTCCTCTTGTCCATGAGCCTGTGCTTAGCATGATTATTAAGCTGAGAGAAGAGATAGCAAAACATTTCCAATTCAGTACAAGTGAAAATGAAAATGTGGGCATTAACCACTTAAGAAATTCTTCCTCTGTGATTTCTGTTTTCTGCTTTTTTTTAGTCGACTCGCATCAGTGCAGACTTTGTTGTTTTACTATCAACCACTAATGATTTACATTTTTGAGAAATAGACTCAAAAATTCATGAGTTTTCTAGAAAGTTTGTAACTTGGGTAATTACCTACATGAATGGTTGAATTAGTTATGTAAATTCATTATAATTATTTGGCACCACTATCCTGCTGCATGAAGTATAAATCTTTTTTTCTTTGCTGGGTTAAAACCTAACATTGCATTAGATGAAATGTGCAAATATACGTGCCTCACAGACAGATTACCACAGTAGTGTAATGAAGTGGTTCAGGCAACTTTTCATGTTAATTTTTTAGATAAATGGAACTTGCAGAGTTTCAACTTCCACATGTGTTTTCTTGCAATGCACTGATTTTTAGGTGGGAAGTAAAGGTTTCATATGTTGCCCACATGTAGCATTGCTTCCTTGTCCCCAAACACATAAAAATAACTTGAAGAGGAACCCATAGTTCCTTTCAAATGTGCTAACTTAGCCCAACTGCGGGAGAGGGGATGGAAACCCAGCAGAAATCCCACAAGTTGTCTTCAGTACTGCTATAACAAAGGTCTTCTCACTGCTATACCATGCAAAAAAGAAATAAAGCAATTTGCTTGTGTAGGCACACACAAAGCTCCATGTTTTACTGTTGCTGCTGTGATTTGTCTGACTGTATGCAAAAATAAATCTGGGAAATAATATCATCTTTCAGAAACCATAACAGTGTCAAAATAATAAGATATGCCATCATGCCATTGGTTAATTGGTATTATGACATAATGATGTCATGACTCCTGATGCAAATATGTAAGCTGCATTATTTATATTATGATGTAATGATTATGTTCCACCCTTCCCTGACATGCTAAACACATAACATGAAGTAGTAGTTTCTGCAAATGGGAGACTGAGCTTTACACAAGATGTATAGAATAGTAATGATTTAAAGAAAGACTACTTTTACTGCATTTTCAAATACATGAGCCAGAAATACATCATGTTCATATTTTAAGACAGACATGTGAAGTCAGAAATCTGAAGATGACTTTCATCAGAAATGATATAAGATGAACTATCTTGCACAATATTTCAGTCTTCCTCTTTTTCTACAATCTTATCTAATTGATTTTGGCTAGTTTTCTATCAATGGATTAAAAAGAAAGAATATTGGAAGACACTGCAGTTTTGCTCGTTGGATTTTATTTGTTCAAAAGTCTTGTTTCGCATTTGCCATTAGGTGTCAGTAATATATTTTCAAATATGTTTCTGTGCAAATTGCAGTCAAATGGGCTAGAAATTGAATTAAAATGATAGAGAGCTAAGATCTTTCAAATCAAAACAGCAGCAGTTTTGTAGAACTCAGAAAGGTACATGTAGTTAAAATGTTTGTGAACCAGAGAGACATACTGCTTGGAATACTAGGCAGCAAAGATCTTCCATTGTGTGTAATCTACAGGAAGGATCAAGCACAAATCCAACCTTAGGTTTTTCTGGTCCTCTGAACAACCAGTTTCCAAACTTCTTCAGGCCTTGGAACCTGTTGATTAAAAAGAAATTCCCTAATCAAGAGACAAAGCTCTAGTGACAAAAGATTGACTATCACTTTCTTCTCCATTAATATTCTCATGAAACGCTAAAGAACTTGTGAAAAATCTTGTTCTAAACCACGCTACGGTTCTTTGCATTATACAAAAATGGAGAAAAGCCATATTTAAGGATGCAAAACTGGAGTTTTGTACTAATGCCAATCAGCAGCTCAGTTATGGGATCTCATATATTTGCTATCAATGGCAATAATCCTAAATAGTCAGAATTTGCAGCTTTAGTTACTGCTCATTGTTTCAGTTTGTTGTGCAGTATGCTGTTTTACAGTGAGATGGCTTAATAGCGAAGTATAAATTTAATGTCACTTTGGACTATAAGGAGCTGGAAATAAGTGACATACTGTAGAATGACTCATCTGCTAATTCTTCTGCTTTCTGTACATCTCCTCAGAAAAACATAATGCTGACTGCTGCTGAAAGGCTGGCAATCCGAACTAGAAATGAATCCTGAGTTTTCTGAATCAAGCTGCACCTCACACATTAACTAAAGCTCTCCGCAGGTAACTTGCTTTCTTTTTGTTGGTGCCCTTGAGGAATGTTGTGCGAGGCTCTCCATCTGGAGCCATTTGAAGAATTCGCCCACCCAATTTCTCTGCCCACATATCTGATGGAAGAATTTCTAAGGGCCAACTTGGCTTCTGTTGTTCTTCTTGTTGTGCAATGAATCAGAAATGTTCAGCAACTTCGTGAGATGAAGAAACAGAGATCCAGAATGGTAAATGCTTCTACAGCTGAAAGGAAATGAATTACCAGCTGTGATTAATGTTTCCTATAAAAGCTGTGTCAATATTTGGTGCACGTGGCCAAATTCTCATTGCTTCTTGGTTAGGAGATGGAACTGCCTGAAAGTCTGTGTACCAGTTTGTCCCCTCCTCAGTGCTGCCCATCCCAGCAGGCATCCTCCTTTCCAGAGACCTTGGGAGGGGCTGATGTCTAGTTGCTCTTTAAGTAATTAATAATTTGGAGTGGAAAGTAAGCAGAGGGCTTGCCTAGTTTTTTAAGTTGGAGGGAAGCAATTTCACTTTGTATTCCATACATACTCACACACATACACCGTGGGAGTGAGGAACTGCTCCATTCCACCTGGGGTTCAGGCCTCTAACTTTTGGAGAGTTATGTTTCAGGGAAGGTGGGGCTCCCAGCCTACCACTTAAGTGAAAGTTGAAAGACAATGTATTTTAATGACGGGAAAAAGGGCAACGCTATTACTTGAATATCTGCCTTGTTTCTTTGACAATCATATTATGTCCTTAAGTAAGCAAAGGCACACCTTAATTGTTATACAGATGTTTGATTAAATGTGGGAATCTCATTATCATTCTACTGTATATTCTCCAAAAGCAGACTGAAAAGATCAAAGCCACGAGTTGTGGAAACTGGAACTTAAAAGCCAGTGATGTTTGTGGTGCTTCTTTAGCTGGGCCTATGTTCAGCAGTCCTAAGTATTTGAATCTTAGTTCTGCTAGATCTTTTCTTGAGCCTTGGGCCTTATCGAGCCAGTGCAATAAATTGTCAGCCAAGCACAGTGGTCAGAAACTTTACAGTCTGTCACGCCTCTGTTGAAGTCTGATTCCAAATGAGAGGAGGAGCAGCCGACAGGGAGTGGGAGTGTGGCTACGGAGGTTGTGGAGGAGGCTGGGGAGGGGCAGAGTCCGGCTGAGCATTCAGAGTAAGACCCAGGCCCATCCCCTCTTCATCCTAGGTCACGCAGGGAAATGCGGATAAGGGAGAAACGTGAATGGCTTGATCTGCTGGGGAGGAAAAGGCCTTGATCCCCATCATGGGCTGCAGCTGTGAGGACTGTTGAAAAGGACAAACTGCACATGGGCCAGTGCTGGAAGCAAAGTGTGAAAATATTTCTAGTTTGTCAGTTCTTATCTGAGTTTTGGCGTCCTACCCAGTTTGTATTTTTTCCTCCAGTCAATGATAATTGGACCTTTGAAGACAAGTTGAAGGAATTAAAGGGACTTCACCTGTTTTTGTGACTTTGTTGCTTTTGTATCCCACCCTGGATCATCACACAGTCTTTGAGATTCCACACACTTTTGACTAACCAGAATACTAAGGCTCTAGAATCTAGGCCTGATAATAGTCATGCCTGATATAATTTTTGGTTCCTTATCCATTTCCTTTTTAAAAAGAGACTTTATTGGATCTATGTTATTAGAAAAACAGGAGAAAATGATGCCATAGATCCAAGTTTGGGACTGCTTTTCAAGCCAGCAGCCAAATGAAGGAAATAACTTTTCTTGGAACACCAATTATGTTATTCTTATTTGAACATATGCTATCAGATGTTTGAGATTTTTTTCCTCCTCCAATGCTACAGTTTGATCAAAATAACTGAGTGCAGAGTTTGTACTTTGCATGTTGAAGGTTCCAAATTTGTTTTTTGGGACCTCTGCTGCTTCAGAGAGTTCTGAAAAAGAAAGACTGGAAAGCCTTCTATCTGGGTCTCTGGGGAGTTGTTTCAGTAAGAGTCAACAAGAGTTGAGTTGGTTGTTCCAGTGTTTTGACTCAGCATGAATTATATTAACTAGAGTTTGATCACTAGTGCCCTTCACCCTCATAGATTTTCTAAAACATGCCAGTGAATCTTTAATTATTGCTATGTTCTGAAAAACACACAGGAGTGGAATGGAAAGAAATGGTCATTGGACAATTTGTGATGAGAAAGTCAGACCGATATTGAGGCAGTAATCAAGGTATATTCTTAAAGCTGGAATGGCCTGAAAAACAGATCCCTCTTCTGACTTCATCCTATGCATGGAAGGATTTGCTGTCTGAACAAGAATAAGGAATCATAATTGACCTATGAATCAGGGGTCTCCAACCTTGGCAATTTGAACTCGTGGACTTCAATTCCCAGAATTCCTCAGCCAGCTTTGCTTTGCTGAGGAATTCTGGGAGTTGAAGTCCACAAGTCTTCAAATTGCCAAGATTGGAGACCCCTGCTATAAATAATCCCACATGAGAAGGGGAGGGGTGGTATAGCAGCTTGCTGCCATCGCAGGACATCTTTACTCCTTCTGTCCTGTAACCAGCAGATGCAAATCTTCCCCAAGAGACTAAAGTTTGTACTGCCAGTCACACCACAGCTGTGACCTTAGTTAACCCACATTTCTCTCATAGATGTGGCCTAATGTGGAAATAATAACACTGACCTACTTTGCAACACCACTGCAAGGATGATTCCAGAGATAATAGGCATGAAGCGTTTAGATAGTTACTGATCAACAGTTCTAACTCCCCTGACTTTCTCACAGCAGATGGCAGCATGTAGCCACATTGATTGATCTCAGAAAAGCTGCACAATATCAGAACCTGATTAGTTCTTAAATAGGAGACTATCAAGGCTGGATGCTACATTGGGAAGTTAAAGAAAGAATCCCCAGAAGGCAGTAGTAGCAAATCACTTGTATATTGTTTTTCACTGGAAGTTGAAGTTGATTCATGGAAGACATTATCTTACTTTGACATTTTTCTATATCTCTCAAGCTTTGTTCTGTATTTCTCAAATACAGTTCTCTGGGCCTCTTAAACAAAAATGTGCAAAGCCCCCCTTGGACCTGATTTCCCCAGTGCTGGTGGAGGAAGATCAGGTATTTCTGAAGAGATTTTCATCTAGCCAAGTTCAGAGATACCCATGGTTGTTGGACCATTTTTGTGCAGTGCTTACTGAAGTACCTGTGCTGGTATAGTAACACCCAGCCAGTATTTGGAATTATAAGCATGATGAACTTAACTATATGACCCAGCCAAAAAACCCTCAAACCATTATGAAATAGATGGGACACAAAGGGGTACCTGAAATACAACTTTGGAGGCTTCTGGAAGGGAGGCTGTGCCTTTTTTTAAATTACAAACTGATGCAGAAACAGGATAAACTGAATTTCAGGCAAGACAAATATAAAAGTGTACTGAAATTGTCACTCCTCCCTAAGCTTGTCAGCATAAATCAGCAAATAGCTTAATTATATATCCTCAAACATGATTAATTTGGTCCAACTGTAAAGCCATTTTCCATAAAACAAGCAATGTCATGTAAATGAGGCATATATTTTTTTGCAGATTTCCATGTTGAGTAGCCAGAATGTAGGAAGCAAGGCTCAGGTTTTTTCAACTGAGGAACTGGCTAGCAACTTCCTCAAACATCTCCATTAATCCAAAATATTGCTTTTAAAAAAACCAAAGATGAAATCTGAGCATTGGGCTGGATTATTCTAGAGGGAGCTCTCTTCAAATTATGACCATGCTGATGAAGTGAGACAAGCGTGCTTAATGTCTCTATTCCCTCACCTGTTCTACATTGGGTTTTCATCTGCTGTTTTAAGCAATAGCCTGATTTGTCTGTCTTCTTTGTCTTCAGATTTCACCTGGTTGATCCTCAGTTCCTCTGTTCCAAATGAACTCATTTCTGGTGGAGTCTTATCCAAATGTCTTCTGAGAGAGACCTCCCCAGGTGGGCACCTCGGTAACCAGCCATGGGAAACGTCTACAAGTACTACTTCAACAAGGACAAAATCTTCCAGCACTACAACTACACTAAGGATAAGCTGGAGAGAGATGAGGAGTCTCCACTGACTCCCACTGCCATTCTCATCATTGTGCTCTGTTGCTTCATTATCCTGGAGAACCTGCTGGTGCTCATATCCGTCTGGAGGAACAAGAAATTCCACTCTGCCATGTTCATCTTCATTGGCAATTTGGCTTTTTCGGACCTCATGGCTGGCTCGGCTTTCATTGCCAACATCGTGCTCTCGGGCCCAGCTACCTTTCGCCTCACTCCGATACAGTGGTTCGTGCGAGAAGGCACTGCTTTTACCACCCTGGCCGCGTCAGTCTTCAGCTTGTTAGCCATTGCGATTGAACGACACGTGGCTATTACCAAGGTGAAAGTCTACAGTAGTGACAAGAACTGCAGGATGTTGCTGCTGATTGGGGCCTGCTGGGTCATCTCAGCCACCATTGGGGGGCTACCCATCCTTGGCTGGAACTGCATGTCGGACCTCGAGAAATGCTCCACTGTTCTGCCCCTTTATTCTAAAAGCTACATTGTCTTTGTGGTTACCATTTTCACTGTCATCCTCTTCTCCATAGTGGTCCTTTACGTCCGGATCTACCGCATTGTCCGCTCCAGCCACGCTGAGAAAGCCAGTTCCCAGACAATGGCCTTGCTCAGGACAGTTACCTTTGTCCTGGGGGCCTTCATCATCTGCTGGCTGCCTGCCTTCACCATCCTCCTGATAGACGCTTCATGCGCCAGGAAGTCTTGTCCTATCCTTTACCAGTCAAAGTATTTCTTTGCCTTTGCTACCCTCAATTCAGCCATTAACCCCCTCATTTATACCCTTCGCAGCAAAGACATGAGGAAGGAGTTCCTAAGGGTGCTTTGTTGCTGGGGGATGATGGGGCAGGGAAAGCCAGCAGAGCGTTGCATGATCCCTCTCCGCAGTTCCAGTTCCTTGGAGCGATGCACTCCAAAACAGGATCTTCCCACTTTATCTTTCATGAAGGAACATTCCACGTTTGTGTGAAAAAGGACACCTGGAAAGGAACTGTGGAACAGCCAGGCAATGGCAAAGGATGGTGGGTGGGATTGGACCCAAGAAAGCGGTACAAACCTAATGAATATATTGTCCTGGTGGTCAAATCAACCTGCCTTGGACTTACATGGAGGTATCCATTTGTTCACTAAGACCTGCACAGTATTATGATTTTATGTTAGGAGTGTGTGTGTGAAAGACAGAGTGATTGGCTGCTGAATGATGGAGTGACATGAAGCGGGGAGGGTGGGTAGCTACTTGCGCTACCTAGACTCTGATTTGGTACGATTCTCCTCTTCTCTAAAAGTTGCCCTTGCCTGTGTATAGACCCACTATTATTATTATTGTTGTTGTTATTATGGTCCTGCATCTTGGAGCCGTTCATTCTCCTCTTTGCACAAAACATTCACCCATTCTTCCCTGGGAAGCGGTTGCTCGGATCAGTTTGGCCATTTGCAAGTTTAGTTGATTTAAACCAGTCTTCAATCTGAGGCACACAAGACTACAAGGCCTCATAATCCAAACCCCTTGAATCCTGGGTTACCTATCTAGAGGCAGTCCTTGACTTACAACCATTCATTTGGTGACTGTTCAAAGTTAACAACAGCACTGAAAAAGAAATGTGACTTATGACCTTTTTTCACACTACTGTTGCAGTATCCCCAGAGTCATGGGATAAAAATTTGGATATTTGGCAAGTGACTCATATTTATGATTATTGTGGTGTACCGGGGTCGTGTGATCACTTTTTGTGATCTAATAAGCACAGTCAATGGGGGAGCCAGATTCACTTAACAACCATGTTATGAACAACTGTAGGTATTCACTAAATATCTATGGCAAGAAAGGTCATAAAATGGAGCAAAATTCATTTAACTGTCTTGCTTAGCAACAGAAATTTGGGGCTCAATTGCAGTCATAAGTCAAGGACTACCCATAGTGACTGAAGTTGAAGACAGTCATATCTTTAGAACTACAAGAGGGTATATTCATTATACTTCTGCTGAAAATATGAAATATCTGGCTCTTTACTTTCTGAGAGGGATGCAAGGGCTGCTTCCAAAGATGTATGTAAATATTTTGGGGTACATATCTGCTAATGTCTATGACATCACAGATGCCAAACTATATGTTCTCTTCATCCTCGCCAAGACACTTTTATCAATGTTTTTAAAAGTCTTCTTCCTCTACTGTAGCCTGGAAGCCAAACAAGTTTTGAATTTGTTTTTTTTTTAAAAAAATAAGGCAAAGGCTATACATATTGATTAAATAAATGCAGAAAAATGCATAACGAGCTTTTGTGGATGCTGAAGAGAAATAATTGCAAAATTATCATAATCCCTACTAAATTTGTTCTTTCTGTTTTTCATATTTTTCACTGAAAAAGAATGCATTTATGTTCTCCAGGACAGGATTCACTTCTGGCTGTGAAAATGTTTTCAAAAGCAATAACAAAGCATTTCTCCACCTTTCAGTAGCCACCCCTTCCCCTTCCTATCCTGAAGTAGGTTTCCTATTTCCTTCCTTAGCCTTGTCTTTTTTTGAAACTGAGATATAATCATACGAGCAATTGAGTGAATATTTTTCTGAAAATATCACATGCACAAGCAGTCTGGATCTGCAGGCTTACGTTCACCCACACTGCTCCCTTGTAGCAAGTATGAATAGACTTAATGCATGTTAAGAAAGGATGGGCTTAAAAAAAACAATGTTTTAAATGAGATAGGGAAGATTTCTGTTTTAATTTTATTCTTAAAAGTTGATGAAATGAAACTGCATTTCCTGGAACTCTTGGTGAAAAAGAGTTAGTGACTCCTTCAGGGTCAAAAAAAAAAGTTTTAATATGGACAAATTTTCATCCATCTTGCAGATAGGCAGTTTAGGTACTACTGACATGCTCTGGTTTGGCCAGAGATCCTACAGGCAAATGCCAACCTCTTAATTGATTAAGATACCAGTCTACAGGAAGTTTGCCTGCAGAAGCATGATTGAAATGAATGGAATTTATACCATTCAAACATGAGCACTTAACAGATAACAGATAATCAGAGTTGGAAGGGACCTTATAGGTCATCTCGTCCAACTCTCCCACCCAAGCAGGAAACCTAAACCATTTCTGACAAATGGCAGTCCAATCTCTTCTTGAAAGTCTCAAGTGGTGGTGCTCCCACAACTTCCAAGGGCAAAGCTGTTCCGTTGGTTGGTTGTTCTCACTGTCAGAAAGTTTCTCCTTGTTTCCAGCTTAAATCTCTCCTTGTTCAGTTTCCATCCATTATTCCTTGTCTGGCCTACAGATGCTATAGAAAATAGCTTGACCCCTTCTTCTCTGTGGCAGCCCCTCAAATATTGGAAAACTGCTATCATGTCTCCCTTGGTCCTTCTCTTTACTAGTCTAGCCAAGCCCAGTTCCTGCAACCGTTCTTCATATGCCTTAGTCTCCAGTCCCCTAATCATCCTGGTTGCTCTTTTCTGTACTCTTTCTCGATTTATCTACTCTAAGCCTTAAAAAAAGTGAGAAAGACCAGTTTCTCTCTTTCTATAATGCATTACCATTCAGGAATATTAAATATTTATAACAAAAGAAAAGACCCAAAAAACATCTAAGCAGCAATTTTGAGATCACCATTTTCATATGTTTTGATTTTGTCTTGCAGCTCTATAGAACTAGAGGAAAATCAATTTCCTTGAAGCAAGCTTTCCATTCTTTCTAGGGACCTGTTTCCTTTCCAGGATCAATACCCTTGTATCACATACAGGCAGTCCTTGACTTAACAGCAGTTCATTTAGTGACCATTCAAAGTTACAACAGCACTGAAAAAAGGTGACTTATGACCATTTTTCACACTTACAACCAATGCAGCATTCCCCATGGTCATGTGATCAGAATTCAGACGCTTGGCAACTGATTCATATTTATGATGTTTGCACTGTCCAGCAGTCATGTGATCACCTTTTGTAACCTTCTGGCATGCAAAGTTAATGGGGAAGCCAGAGTCACTTAATAGGAGTGTTACTGATTTTAACAACTGCAGTGATTTGCTTAACAACCGTGGCAAGAAAGGTCACAAAATGGGCCAAAACTCACTTCACAAATGTCTCACTTAATGACAGAAATGTTGGGCTCAGTTGAGGTTGTAAGTTGAGGACTACTTGTACTGTTTAAAAGGCATTAACAGGACAGCAGTTCCTAAAATCTCCCAACGGTTCTTAAACTATGCAAATTGCATGTACTTCTACACAAATATAAGCTCCACTGCTGTATAAGTTTAGTTTAACATACTCCCAGTTTGGCATTTGGCTGCCTCAATGAACAATGAAGTGAACCAAAGCTCCTATTAGGATGGTACCTCAGGAAACAAAAGCACTGCTGAGACATTACGTGCTTGGAGAACCATCTTATTCAAAGTCCTTGTCAGTTCCTTTTGTGCTTTTGGGAGAATGGAGCTCAGAGAAGCCTCAGCTTAACACTCTGGACATCCTTTCTCAGGTTATGGAGTAGTGGACTGAGTTGAAGATCAGCAATTAGCACCTTTAGAAACAAATACGGCTGCGTCATCAGGCTCAAGTCCCCAGGTTCCAGCCCACCGGCAATAGAGCTAATCTGATGGTGACAACAGGACTTGCTGGCAATTTGTGTTGAAAGAGTATCACCAACCCATGGTTTGTCCCTTTTGAAAGAAATGGTGATGCGGAAGACTGATCTAGAGCTGCACTTGGCAGCAACTACTAGTCATTCCCCTGTCCCCCGTCCCCCCCCCTGGACACTAATTCTGAGAGAAGATTTTGCATCACAATAATCATCAGCCCTAAGCGTTTGAAGAGATTAAGTTTGTGCACAAATCCAGTCCTATCTTAAATATTCCTGTCCCAACCTGAAATTCCAGTCTACCACAGAGGCTTTCTAACTTCTATCCCAATGACAACAACAACCATCCAGCTGTAATGGGAGAACAAAGGGGTGCTTGGGGGCTTGCAGGGAGTGGATTTCTGAGGTTGGGGCATCTCTAAGAGGGAAGTGATGAAAAGCAGGAAAGGTGGCAATGCCTTTAAGGAGAAAGCCAGAAGTGGGTGTTTCCTGCTTGCATAGCTGATTCCAGCCTGGAACCATGATTCACCCAGCATGATGTGTAGGAACATGCCATAGGAGGGTGAGAGGAGGATGTTTTTATGAATCAATGAGATGCAGGCGTGGGAATGATTTCCCTCCTCAGGCACAGGCAGTGCAGTCCAAAGTTCTAGAGGAGGTAATTTAAAGAAGCTGCCGCCCACACTTTCTTTGCTCCAGAATACAGTCGTGTATTTTCCTGCATACAACTCATTTAGCAACCACAATTGGGACCAGCAGTTCATCACTAAGTGAAGCCATTGCTAAGTGAAACTGCAAATGTGCTGATGATCTTACTGCAGGCTTTCCTTTTGCTTTACAGACCAGAAAAGGTCATAAATGCAAGAATTAATTCTAATCACCATTGTAACTGCAAAGGATTGCTAAACAAGGAGATGTTACAAACAACAGGTATAGAATAAGCAAGGAAAAATGTGCAGGGGTAGAGTAACAAGAAACTATGAGTTACCTTCCTGTCAATGTACCTTTAAGCAGTTAAGCAAATTATATGAGAAATGGTTTAAATAAATCTGAATATCGGGATATTCTGAAAGACTTCTCCCCCTCTCCCCTCCTTTCTGTGTACATGCATAAGCAGATTTTTGGCCTGCCTGCTCTAAAGTAAGTCCCATTAAGTTCAATAGGACAGTGTATGTCAAATTTTGCAATCTTAAACTATGAAACCATGTATGTTTATGTTGCTTGTCATAGTCATGAAATATCACTATGTTTGTCCTGTATATGTATGTGTGTGTGTGTGTGTGTTTAATATGGGAGTGCCAGTTGATGTGGATATGTGACATAGCCTCTCTGTGAGGTATTACTGATGCCTGCATTGACATCAACATACAATGAGGTAAATGCCACCCATATCCATACGTAGGCTGGTGTCTAATCCTATTTGTCTTTAGGTGAAGGGGCATGGCGTAATGCCCATCTTTGGCAAGAAGGGGCTCTGCTGTCATATTTCTGTACACATGAAGGGATGCTATGCACCAGATGTCTGGCTCTCTCTTCCCTTGGCTCGAGTTTGTACTTGTCTTCTCACTTTCACTTCTTGTATGTGTTCAAATCTGGGGTAAGGCCCTCGGCTGCTTTCCATCGGAGACTAATCAGTTCCTCCTTTATTGGGTGGAAAACCCCTCCCAAATAACTGACTCCATTCACTTATCAGTAACAATCCCATTCCCATTGATTGCAGGTGACCTTGAAAGGGAAAATATGAGCAAAATTGCTTATTGATATTAATATTATCAAGAGTTTAAAGTGACAGAGAATGAGTATTGCTCAGGCTGTGACCATTTAATTCACTGTTGTTTCTGCTAGAAGATTTTTCAAGGTCTTGTAGGCCTTCCAAAATCTATAAAAACTTGTTTTAGTAGAGCAAAATGGATGTGTATGTATGAGTGTATGTGCGTCTTTGTATACATCCTCATAAGTAATATTGGTTATCTTAAATTATCCATCCTTTGCTATTATCTCCATCCCCAATCCCTGATTAGCTGAGTTGCTATACATACAGTACAAATTTAACAATTTGTGTTTTGTGTATGTTTTGAACCAATATACCATGATTTCCTTATCATTTGAATTTTGTACATTTCTGACTTATTGTTTTAAAAATGCACTTTTTCAAATTTTGTGGTGCCACAAGTTTGTACATATTTGTTTATGCATATATTCATGAAAATAATGTACACAAATCTATCATATTAAGAAAGTTTGTTTGCAGAAGCTATGTAACATTAGGCAGAACCATTAACCAAATGCAGGCAAAATTGGATAAATGTCTCTACCACACTACATTCAGTTTTGGATGGAAACTTTAGGAGGGGGGAACCCTCAAGTTTGACAAATCAGACTTGACCAATATGCAAAAATCAAGAATCAGAGAAGGTGACAAAATTATAAAAATCAAGTCTGAGAGAATATGAAATATTTCTCTATCCATTATAATCCATTCCCCAATTGAAATATACCTGTACATTCATTCTATACTAAATATCTCTGTGGCTCATTGTTTTCCTATTCCATCCACATCATGAACTATAGGAGTTCCTTCATATGCTGGTTTACTGACAGTCACCCTGGCAGTATAAATATAATAAACTTAGCATTTATGATATGAATATAAGCATTCACCATCATTGGCTGCACCACCAGCTAAGATTACTAAGAATTTTACACCAGCAACATATAGAAGACAATATTTTCTCGCCTTCTGATGATAGGTAGGAAAATGTAACCAGTCTTCTAGGAATATAAAATATTCAAGGATATACACACACTACCTCTTGTTCCTGTCCCTCCCCAAGGGACTCTGTGCAATGGAAATGTGGGGAAATGCTGGTTTTACGTATGGATTATGAAATACGGTAACCAATGTGGGATAGAAACTAAGCATGTGTTTCAAATACTAAAAGCAATTGTAGTAGGAACCTTGGGTAGCAGTCATCATAATTCAAGTATACTCAAGCTTATGTGACTTTCAGAGGTGAAAATGCTTAGAAAGAGTAACCCTTAGAATTGTAACTTTAAGTGGCTCTGATGCTGGAGAATCCAAGGAATCTAAAGCTCTGTCATTATTCACCAACACAAGTGATTTGTAAAAATAATAAAGGCAGGATACAAATTAAAGAAATAATAATTGTGAGGTAAGTAGGCAAAAAAGGGCAGGTCTTCCTATTTATGTTCCCTGGTCAGGAAAGAGAGATCTTGAATGTTCTCCCCCTACTAAGGGGTATGAATATGGTTTGGGATCACTGGATTTGGCATACTCTTGTTGACCCCTTCTCACAGAAAGCTAGTCTTCAAGATTTCCAGGGAGAGGAGACAAATGGGAGAAATCTGAAAAATTTTGTCATTGAGTTGCCTTCTTAAGGATCTCTGTAAGTTAAGACTCAGTTTGGTTGATAGTTTTATTTTTTCAATAGTAATTGAGGTGAGTGAGTGAGGAACACTTTGTTAGATGGTAGCTAAGCTGCTTCCAAATTCTCCATTCTCTTCCAAAAAATGGTATCTCCTTTCATGACACAATATGAACAGCGCCCCATGTTATTAAAGCTGTACTCATCACATTTTCTAGCACAATTTTCATTGGGGGATGTAGGAAAGTGATTTTGGACTGTTATTTCCCATTATTCCTTATTGTTGACTATCCTGGGTAGGACAAATTAGTATTTGGAAGACCATGGTTTTTTTTTTTCTTTTTATGATCCTGTGATCCCCCTTAATTCGGGGTAGAATCGGGGTGACTGAATGGAGCTGAGGGTTTAATCGTTGGATGCCCTTTCTGATGTCTATATGGAGTTCACAGCAGATATTTTCTCTTTGCACTCTTGAGAAACATCTGCTGTTACCTAGGATTGTCTTCACCACTAGCCTACCATGCCATTCTAGAAGACCATACATTATGTGCACCTTTAAATCTGAAATAGGAAACTGGTTTATATTGGAATGGAAAACCTCCAGCTCCAAAAAATCCTTGCACACCTAAGATACTTGCATGCATAAACCCACATATAAGCCCACTTCTCCAAAAGCTTCAATGCAGCAAAGCCTGAGGAAAAGGAAATACCCCTTTCTTCTTTGCCTGCTTTCCTGCTTCGACTAACCAGTGTTAACCTTTGCTATTTTCTGACCTCATTTATTCATGACTGTAAAGTCCATGGTGGAGAATCAGATTATCAGACAGCCCAACTATTACACTGGGAGGATTGCTGACACTTTTGAAGGACTGCATCACAAGGATTCTGGACAGCCCAACCTGGTTTCCATCAACAGAACTGTCCCTCTCCATCACTCCCTCCTGACCCCACACTTCAAACTGAACTTCTTAAGTAAGCCTTCCCAAGGAAAGTAAAGCACAGTTCTCAGCAGGATTTTTACTTAGATCTCTCTAGGGACAGGGGGGCAGTGGGATATTTTTAAATAGACTTTTGCAATCATTTTTCCCCCTGGATATAATTGTGTTTAGCTCCCACAACCTGAGCCAGACAGGGTTTATAAGGGGAAAATGCAGCATTCCATTTGCTCAGAGCACTTATAAGGAAGGCTATTTCTTCCCTTCTGTTACCCTGAGGAAGGAATAGGATGGAATCAAGGAAGGCAAAGGCCTGGCCCAGATACACACTGCAGGAATGGGATGCATAAACTAACAGTAGAGCACACTTTTCATTTTCAGCCCCAGGACTTAGATTAAGTAGGCCCGAGAAATTCTCAGTGATCTCAGTGAAGATAAAGCATAAGCTGTTTGAAGCTTTAGTCTCCTGGCTTGGACTTCAACTACCAAACGCCTCGGCATACATCAGAGATTATGCTATCTGTAGTTTGAAATCTCTTCAGACAACTTTAGAAATCTCTTTTGTCTGAAACCTCTTCAGACAAAAACTTTAAGTTGTATGGACTCTCAGAATTCCCCAGTGGTGTCTGGAGAATTCTGGGAGTTAAAACCCACCCATCTTAAAGTTGTTGTGTTTGAAAAACACTGTGGAATCCTTGGTGTTCTCTGAGCTTGGTTGTTTTGTTGGAGACATTTCATTACCCAACTAGGTGACATCTTCAGTTGCCACTGCTCTAGAAGGCTTGTCCTTTAGCTTGGGTCAGCAGAAGGAAACTTCCTCTGTTTCTGTAGCATAAAGTACAACAGCAGATTCCTCAAGAAACCATTCAAAGCAATGTTAGAAAGGAAAGTTGAACACTTACTAAAGGTATGTTTAACATATCTGGACAGTCTCATATTTTTCTTGTGAAGAAACCAGCTAAAATTCTCAGGTGGCATTATGAACAAGGCCATCGTAACCATCCACATAGGCACCAACTTAGTTTCAAAAAGTTCATATGGAAAGTAGAACAGTCTCCTTCTGGACACCTGCAAGAACAAATAGCCCTTTTAAGTACCATGAACCAAGCAATTCTGGCTGCTCAGGGTATTATTGGCACTCATTAAGATCATATAACATTAGCGTCACATGCTCCGTATAACTGCAATGACCACATCCATATTTTTCTGCAATAACTACAGAATCAGCCAAAATTGAGCAAGACCACCTCTGATTACAGCTGCAGTTTTTGGATATGATTGGGCAGCTATTTGAGCTCTAAATTTTCAGCGCAAGCCAAGTAATGGGTTGGAGATTTCACATACAGGTAGTCCTCAACTTACAATAGTTCATTTAATAACTTGGAAGTTACAACAGCAAAAGTGACTTATGACCCCTTTTCACACAACCATTGTAGCATTCCCATGGTCATGTGATTAGAATTCAGCCACTTGGCAGCTGACTCATGACCGTTGCAGTGTTCCAGGGTCATGTGATCATCTTTTGCGACATTCTGACAAGCAAAGTCAATGGGGAAGCCAGATTCACTTAACAATCATGTTACTAATTTAACAGCAATGATTCACTTAATAACTATGGCAACAAAAGTTGTAAAATGGGACAAAATTCACTTAACAAATATTTTGCTTAGCAACAGAAATTTTGGGCTTGTGATTGTAACTCGAGGACTATCTATTATATGTGCATACCATAATAGGCATGTATAAATATTCAAGCAGTTCTCAAACTTATTACCACAATTGGGACCAAAATCTCAACTGTTGAGAGAAGTGGTTGTTAAAGGAGACGCCCATGTGACTACTTCACTCAAATATCACAAGGTATATCAGACACGGGAATCCTCTACTGAGTACCACGTGTTCTGTTTTCTGCTCAGAACAACTCTGGCCTCCAACAAGGAAGAGATTGGTCAACCAGAAGCCTCTGTTTCATGTAAGGTCAAGTAAGCTAGCTAGGTCAGCATGGAAGCTGCTCTGGGCAGAAGCCACAGTGCCTGATGCTCTGGTTTCTGTACAGAGAGAAGTTTATGATTACTCAGTTTTGAAAAGGAATGGGCCTTTTCAAGAAGTAGGTTGGGAGGAGGCAGGCAAGTGAAGGTAGGTGCTGTCACATGTCCCACCAAATCCAGAAGTTGTCCTGTTTCTTCACAACATGTATTTGCAAGTCTCCTCCCCAAGTTTACATTTCAAGAGTGGCATTTGAAGGCCCATAGAAATCTCAATTTTTGTTATGTCCGGGCTTCCCAAATAATCAGCCTCCAAACATCTTTAGTGTTCAAAACCAACACGTGCTCCTGGATTTCGTGAAGTTTTACACATGGCTTTGTTTGTGATGAGGAAAAATTATTGACTGATAATTCTCATGCAGGAAACCTCGATGCACTTCCCTTTTCCTTGCTGCAGAAGGCCAGCACATTTGGGGTGGCAATAATGGAGCCATCTTTGTGGAGAGAACATTGATTAAATGGGACACATTTTGTAAACGGCAATCCAGCTTTTTCAGGCTGCCTCTTTCCAGCCCTCTCCCATCTCCTCTGCCTGACTGTGATGGCTGCACGAGAGGTCTTCATTCTTCAGTGCAGGAAGGCTATGCTGAAAATCGAGCCCCAAAGACAAACATTCCCAGGAAAGCTAGAGAGGTCACTGGCTTCTTCCTGACTCTGCAGGCAACAGATGGCTTAGACCAGCAAGAAAGCTTGTTTGTCTTTCTCCAAGCAACATTGTGTTTTTGTTTCTTTGTTTTATCTGTTCTTATGCCCCCCTCCCCAAACACATGCACTAATAACTGTTTATGTTTTATAAAAATATTTCATCTCACTTTTCAATATGTAACTTCTGATGTGATAAATATATCACTTTTTAAACCACCGATGATATGTCCTTGTAGCAGCCTAAGATTTTATCCTTTTCAGGGCTGCTGGCATGGATCGTTCTCCCTGCTTTTAGCTCTCCCCAGGTTCCAGAACTCTGAGACCACAGCCAAGGAATCTAGCACCCAAAGTTTCCTAGGTTAAAGGAAAAGGAGAATGTTTTTTTTATGCATTTCAGTCTGCTGCTCCTTAGTGTTACAGAAAAATCTATATGGGCCACTTTGACGTAACTGATCACCTCTTTCTTGTTTAAGGAGTTTATGAAGACTGTGTCTATGCTTCACAATTGCACAAGTGTTGTTCTTGCTCTATTAAGCAAAGGGGAAGGCAACAAAAATAAATAAATGCAGCAATTACAGCAGAATCAGTTTGTTAAGTGTGCTTGAGAAGCATTGGGCAAAATTCTGATGAATTAAGTATAAGATGGCAATGAATAAAATTTGGAAAGGGCAAGATGGCTTCATGCCAAGCAATGGATGTCCAAATCATTTTTTTTGTTTTTCAGCAGATCACTGAGAGATGTTTACATGTGAGAAAAGGTATGAATGTCTGCTAATTTAGAAAAAAATATAAAGCACCTGAAGGCCAGACAAGGAATAATGGATGGAAACTGAACAAGGAGAGATTTAAGCTGGAAATAAGGAGAAACTTTCTGACAGTGAGAACAATCAACCAATGGAACAGCTTTGCCCTCAGATGTTGTGGGAGCACCACCACTTGAGACCTTCAAGAAGAGATTGGACTGCCATTTGTCAGAAATGGTGTAGGGTCTCCCGCTTGGGCGGGGCGGGAGGTTGGACATCTAGATATAAGGTCCCTTCCAACTCTGTTAATCTTTAAAAAAATGTGTGATAAAAGCGAATAAGATTGAATAATGGAATGTTTTGCAGGAATATGAAAGTTGGTTGTGGAATACAATAAAGGTAGTATATATGTCAGATGTTTAAGGAATGGCTCAGCATTGAATAGCTCAGCATTGAGCAAAGAATATGACAAGGATGAGTAAAGACTTGTTATTTGTTTAAGGTGTTTATAGAGAAATGAATAAGGAGCTCGTGGAGACATTACAGGTGTATTGGCTGGGGACATCCACTTTTGTATACAAATGGATACAAATGGTTTTGGCTGAAAACAAAATGATTTGCAATAAATGCTGAATAGATTGTACCATGCAGTGAGAATTTTAAAAAGTAGTTCTGTTTGACAAAAAAAATAGAATAAATAATTGCCCATTATATATGAACTATAAAAAAGGAACAATTTGTGTATCATGGTAGAATGTTTACTAAAGATGGGGAAAAAAAGAAATTTTAAGATGTGCAAATGTTGGTTACCTAGCCTTACCATTTGTTACCCAAAGCACCAACCAATGTTGTTGCCCACACCCAGCAGTGATTTCCTCCCTTTTGTAGCTTGGTCAGTTGTAACCTATTCTCTGTGATCTTTTCTGCAAGGAAATGAGGTATTGTCTATATGACGTTAATTTTATCTTCTCTTCTTCTTGCCTGCCTAGTGCTTACTCCCTATTGCCACCAGGGAGTAAGTGGAAGAGAAGGCTGACCAGCATCTTACATGGAAAAATTAAAACTTTAGCAAAGCCTCTAAAAGGAATGCTGTTCTCATATGAGACCCAAGCTCAATATTCCCAAACAAAAAAAGGAGGGGGGAGGAAGGAAGGAAGGAAGGAAGGAAGGAAGGAAGGAAGGAAGGAAGG
>BLBF01000021.1:28237603-28260340 GCA_015471245.1 Laticauda colubrina | reverse complement strand
GAAGGAAGGAAGGAAGGAAGGAAGGAAGGAAGGAAGGAAGGAAGGAAATTGTTGCTGGCAAAATTCTGTTTTTTCCTGGTATTAGCCCCCTAAGGTTGACTACACTATCAATGTCACAAGAAGGCTAAAACTAGTTTTATTAAGATTGGGTATAATAGCAGAACCTAATGACTGCATATCTCCAATTGTTTTGGCCTGCGTAGAACATTGTGGCAGAGTGGGTGCCCTCCAGTCTCTTCTTTTATTAAATGTTGTCATTATGTAGGACCAAGGAGGGTGCCTTCTTGTCATAGCTCCTGCCCTCTGGATATAGCATTCCCCCACAGATATGGATGGTACCCTCTTTCCTTGGGTTCTAGAAACCCCTTAAGACCTGACTCTGGTCTCAGATGTGGGTTAATGCATTTGTAAGGGCCCTGTTGTGGTTCCCTGTTATTGTTATGGCTGTTTTAGTTTGGGCTGTCTCTATTGTTTTGTATTTTATATATAATTTATATTTGAACTCGCTAGTGTGCATATAGCTTTCACCCTCGTCCCCACTCACCTTTCATTTTTATTGGACATTTTGTTGTTAGATTTCAATGGTGTATCACTAAAACAATTCCAAACATCAAACGAGTGCATTCAATAAATATGCCAGTTTTACTAACACAGCCAAATCTAGCCATTTGGGGATCTCGGTTCTGTGCAGTATTTCTTTGCTCTTTCAAGCAACCATAATAAAGTAGATTTTGCAGATCGGTCACCTCAAAGCAACAAGTGTTATAAGCAGGGAGGAGAAGAAGTTAGGCAGGTCAAAGGCAAATTTCTTCACTTCACAGACTTTACAAGGCATGGTGGCGTTCAGTCCCATTAGCTGCATGTTGCAAGAGGTCAAAGAACAACAAGCCGCCAAAGAGGTCATCCCCTTTCAGTTTCACTAATCCATTTCATAATATGACTGGATTGCTTCCTATTCTAGCCTGCTTGGTGGTTGCTCAGTGGGGTGAAAAATGGGGATGGGGAAATGAATGACTCATCAATGGAGAGCTGCCAATGTCGGTGTGGCAGCACCTGATGCAAATGATCAGGAAATGTCTTTGCCTAGAAGAAAAATACTGTGCCTCCAAGTCAGACAATTTTTGACTTCTTTGCTGGCAAAGCCCTCAAAAGATTCAATGTTTCTACTGAGCCAGGGTTTTCATTGTTGAACATTCTGGCTTTGAATCAAAGCTCATTTCAAACACAGGAACTATACCAAAGAATTGGGCAAGTTAGGCTAAAAGGAGTTCCAGCCAGGAGAATAACCAGGTTTTGAGTTCTACCATGTGATTGCACCCATGGATCAGGAGCTCAGTCCATTCTTTAATGCAAGCCTCCCAAAAATGTTCAAGAACCACTGGAGAGCAGGGTCATGTGCCTCGTGTTAATTAGCCAGGAGTAATGTGCCATTTGGATTTCTCTCAGGTCCCAGCGTGTCTAGGGTTGGCCCTACTACAATGTTCTCTTCCTGAAATCAATATAGTCATGAATGGTGGAGGCTGGTGCTATCATTAGTGATTCATCAGACAACTAAGGGAAAGGCAGTTGCTAGTTCACCAAACTGGGAGCAGCTGGGACCCAGATGACAGCAGCAGAAAAGGAGCCAGAGCTATGACACTGGCAGCTTCTGTGGTTACTAGAGATGAGAGGAGACCAGGCAGGGCTTGCTGGCCATTTACTGAGAAATACAGCTACCATAGTTGGCCGAGGGAGAAATGTACAGCAGTGTGCCATAGCAATTCCATCAAATTAATCTCCTTGGAAGGTCTTCCGGACTCTGTTGAACAACAAATCCCATCATCTTTCACTATTGGCCATGCTGAGGCTGCTGGGAGGTATAGGTCGGGAGTATCTGGATCCTCATTCCTCACTCCAAGGCTGTTTTAAAGTGGAGTACTCAAGACCTGGACCCCATCCTAGTAAATCATGCAGTTCTTTCTTTTAAGGAGAAAATGATGCTTTGATAAAATGCAGCTGGTTATAGTTGATCTCCATTGCTATTGGCTGGGCCTCTCTTAATCGTTCTGTGGAGACTTATAAAAGCTATTCCTTTTTACAAATGCACATCCATCAGAAATGTCTGTGTCTTTCACATTTGAATTGGAGATCAGATCCTGAAGAATAACCAGCCTTGTTTCTGCTAAAAGCATCACGAGTTTCAGTGGGAGCTGTTTCCCCGTCTTTCACTGGAGCAGTCAAATCTGGATAAGGTTAAAAAAAGAAGAAATTGTTTCTTCCTTTGCTATATCTAATACGGTCTTTAAGATGGTTTTTTTTAATACTTGGAAATGCTATAAGGCATCATGTATAACTAACAGTACATACCGCCTGTTTCTTAAAATTCTGTGTCTTAGTTTTGGACTGTAAACAAATAAAATAAATATCAGACATAAAAGGCATGTATAATAATCAAAATGTAGACACATGTGCCATTATGCCATCACACCAATGTAACAACATCTGATGTAGGTACGGAAGTCTCGTTCTTTGTACTGCATCAGGATGGATATGTCACAATTTGCCCCCAGCAGACATCGATGTCAGCCGTTTGTTTAATTTTTTTTCAGGTCTTTGGCATCCTCCAGCTCTGCTAGTCTACAACTTTCATCACTCTCATGCTATTAGGAAGATGAGTGGGAGCTAAGACTTGTGGAAAATGCCAGACTGGCTGCCTACAAATGAGCTCAAATAATTTAGATGAACTAAGTGGAAGCAGCAAGAAAAATAAAGTGTTTGGCCAGAAAAACTGTAAAATAGAAATGCATCAAGCAGTGCATCAAGGTTTCCCTCCCTCAGATTTTAAATTGATTTTACAGCCTTAATTCACACAAAAACATGTAAATAGAAAAGAGAAACAAAAAACATAAAAAAAATTTTTTAAAAAAAAAATTGAACTATTCCAATTCATTTAAGTTTGATGAAGAAACAAGGGGGATTTGTGGTTATGGTAATATCAAGATTTAATTTCAGTTCTGACTCTGAATTAAGAGCCAAAATCAGGACCTTTGTTGGAATTTCCCTTTCCTTCCTGAATATGTTCTGTGACTCACAAATCAAACCAGGCAGAATGTTTTTAGAATAGTTTACTAAATGAAGCTTCACCATATGAAGCAACTGATCAGAGATTAAAAAGGGGATTTATGTAGTTCAAACAAAGACAGGGGAGTTGCCAGGTACTTTTTATGTCTGAAAAAGCCCCAACTCTCTTGTCAATAGCAATTTGTACAGCTTCATTCTCTGTAAAGCCAGGACCATGCTGAAGGATGTGGCCTGAACAGGACAACCTTCTAAACCAGCACATTCTGGACAAAGAAACCTTAAGAGTGAAATAAACTGTAAAGCAACCAAAAATAAACATAAATAAACAAAGACTGCGGATGGCAAATGCAATTGATAAACACTAGGATGGAAAACACAGCCTAGTATCTAATTCCCAAAGCTAGTATCTTCGGATTTATAACATGGCTTCCATCCTTCTCAACCAGAGGCCAGCCTGCCTGGAATTTCCAATATGTTTAATGGTGTAAAGTTAGGGAAGACTACTTTAACACTGATAAAATTGTCGAAGGCATTAAAGATGAATACACTTTTTGTGAACCTGTCCAAATTGTTTATTGATGCCCAGTGCCAGTAGTTGTTGATGATACTCGAGAGGACCTTTGACTGATGTTCACAACATCTCCTTGAATTGATCTGTTATTCTAGCACGCTTGGTTGTTTTCAGAAGTACGCGATAAATAGGGCAGCAGCACAGAGGGGGGTGGTCAGACAGGACCATGTCATGCATGGGATTGGAGCTAGGATTAACTGTATTTTTCTGTTTGGGGGAGGGGTGACCTTTATCTTTTTAAAAGTGTGTTAAGCTTGGACTTTACAGAATAGTTTAATGTATTTCCTGTCTCAAAATAGAGGATATGGATGTTCAGCAGTCCAGTAAAAAGGATTTCTAGCTGGGGGACAGATACAAAAAAGGGGTTGCATGTGGCTGAGGCTTTGAGTTGCCCATAATTGTTTTAATAGGAAAAACTAGAGCTTGAAAAATACTATTAATGGCCATATGATGATTTCTCAAAGACAAATGCCAATTGCTGGGAATTCAGGCTTTCTGGCAGTATATGTAGAATTGCTCATAGTCCTGGGAGTCAGGCAGCATGCAAATTAAATAAATTGTTGTTCTTGTTGTTTGTTGTTAGCAACCTCAGTAACCCAGTACTCTTGGGGAAACCTCGGCCATTGCCATATCTCTCAGGAAACAGTCAATTGTGTGAAAGCTCTTGTTTTACAAATGATAACCTGAACATTGACATACAGCAAATGAACATTTGCAAACCCTTCATTCCTAAGACTTGCCTGTGACATCAGCCAAGTGATTAAAATGGGGGTACCTACCTGAGCCCTGATAAGTGGGTTTTATGAAAGAAAAGAGAAAACAAACCCCAATCAATGCAAATAAATTAATATGCTATTTTCTCTCACTCACATTTTGTGGTTGGTTTCAGCAGTAGCAAACCTCAAGCTTCTCTTTGATTTCCTATGCCATTTTTTTGCTCTAGTAAGCATCCTGCTTAGATGGAATTATACAGGGGAATAAAACTTCATGTAGTAAACTCTAAGATGTTCTTGCCTTTCTCCCAAAAAGCAGTGTTTCTCAAAAGCACATTGGCTCATAACTGCTAGAAATATATGTTGCTTCAATGTTTAGCAATTCAAGGTTTTAAAATCAAGTTAAGAGCCTCATCAAGTGGTGGCTAAGCAGTACTGCAGGTTTTTCAATTCTGGAGCCCAAATATACTGATTGATCTGACAAGATGATGCTGGCCAGGGGCTGACAAAAACTATAGTCTATCTTATCAGAAAAACTCTGTTAGTATAATAACATAAATGCAGCATGCTTATATCAGTAAATGCTTTTATAATGAATGCTGAAAGCATTCTTGACCCAGCATGCTATAGAAAGCACCAACTTACAGTTTCTGCACTTGATTAGAGACACATTTCCATTCTCACCTCTGGTTTTTTTTTAAAGTATCTTATGAGGAATCCAAAAATCATGGTACTAATCATTAAAAGTGGAATTCTAAAGCAAAGTATGAACTCCAAAGTTTAGAAATAATTCTTATGCTGTTTAATTTACTCCACTTATTTCAGTTTATCTGATGTATGTTTTGACAATTTTGTTCATTAGGATTTTTTTATCCTGCCTTTATTACTTTATAAGTAAGTCAAGGCAGCAGACATACCTAATATCCCTTCCCCCTTATTTTTCCCACAATAATTCATAGTTCCATCAGCAATGAACAAAATGAATAAATCTGTTCCCATCTATCTCTGGCCCTTTCTAATGTTCTGAATGTTCAAAATGTGGCCCTTTCCCTGTTTGCAATTTAATGTATAGCACTTTATCAGCCATATTTTCAAACTTTGAGATCAGAAAATCTGTGCCGGTGTGACAAAAATGTGCCTTTAGCAGTCCAGGAGATGCAAACTCTCCTTCCTTCTGCTCATCATCTAGCCTCAGTGATTTATCTTCCAGCCACCTCTTTTTTAGCGAGATCCCAAGATCTTCTGGACATCACTATTTAAAAAAAAAAACTATCCACATGGACTCTGTGTCACATTATATTGGGTGGAAGCAGGTAGCAGATATATGCACCCCTGAAAATAATGGCACTAGCCTTAATCTTTCTTCTTGCAGCATCCTGAAAAAAGGAATACATATTTACTCAAAGCATGGAAGGATCAGAAGAGCCTTGAATTTCATCTGCCATGGTCCACCAAGTACTTTTCTGGATTATGTACCCAGCTCTCCTGTTGGGGGTTGCATTCGTATGTTGTCCAGAGGTCAACCTGTTTCATTTAGCTAGCTTTTAGGGACAGCAGCAACATCTCACAGGAGCAGGCCTCTTATTCTTTTGTGAGCATTTCCACGTGTATCAAAATATGCCTGTCTAAATTACAAGTTGTTTGGCTGAATTCAGTTACTTTAAAACCTTATTTAAACACATGTTTATGATTCAGAGTTATCAGGAGGTGAGACACATTATTTTGTTCAATGATGCCTAATCTGTCCCTTTCTCATTAAATCTCCCTGTTAAGTAGGTTTTTCCATCCTGGCTGGTTGGATGCCATGAGAGGTACGGACTAAAGTCAGAACTAGAAACCAATCACCATGCCAGAAATGAACAGCACATTTGCAAAACAGGATATGTCAATAGCCATAGGCTTTGTGATGCACACATTCATTTTATAACGGTCTGTTTTTGAAAGCGGGGGAGTGAGTGGGAAGTGGTGCAATAAACCGCTGTAGAAGTGGCAATAGTACTTTTTTCACATTGTGACTGTTTTAATGCTACAGGTTTTAAACTACCACTCTCCATGATACAGCCGTCATATAACAAAATGCCTTCTATATAATGCCTCAATGTTTTGTCTTCTAGTTTTGTACTTCAAACAGGCATTCCAATCTTTCAGAGTCAGTGGGAAAATTAGGAATTTGGAAGTTGTGTTCTGGGCATTCTTAAAACACACTTGTTGGAAAAGATACCTGGACCCAAATCACTCTTTTTCCAGAATCAAAGACTTAAAGACAAAGAATTTCCCCCCTAAACTCAGAGGATGGACTTGAACATCAAGTGCCTGTTTCATAGAGACCCAATGATGCTCAGAGAAATGTAGATTAGATACAGGTAAAAGATCCATCTGCATTACATATCTCTATCAAGACAAATAAAAGCACCATGATGCACCACATTTACAAATGTAGATACATCATCATCATCTTCTTCCTAGAGCATTCCTGAAGGTGCAGGGTCCGCTTTTGGGATCATTGAATGCCACTTTGCACAATCAGCTGCATCTCCAGGGCCCAGGGTCCCAGCTTGCATATTTTTGTTTGACAGTGTCTTGCCATCTCTGTTTTGGACACCCATGGAGTTGTCAGCCATTAACTTCTAATTGGTAGGTTGTCTTGGCAACGGTGGAAGGTACTGTTCTCTGGACATGTCCATACCAGTGGAGCCGGTCTTCTCTCATCTTCTCTGTAATTGGTGTCATACCAAAATGCTGTGGAATGGTGTCATTTGTGATGTGATCAAAAAGGGAGATGCCCAATATCCAATGGAGCATTTGCATTTCCATGGTATGGAGGTAGCTTTTGGTCCCTGTTGTTGCTACCCAGCATTCAGTGCCATACGGTGCAACAGGGTGGAGGGTTGTCTTGTAAATCTAAGATTTAAGATGGGTTGGCATTCGTCTGTCACATAACACACCATGCAGATACATCATCCTTGACACATATAGAATCTAGATAAAACCAGTGTAACAGAAAAAGGGCAAAAGAAAACATATGCCAGATATACAGTCAAAACGTATTTTTAAAAAAACTAAAGCAGCAAAACATAAACTGCAAAGATAGACCATGCCACTTCTTTTCCAGGCACTTCCTCTTAAATACATTTTCCAGTATCTTAGGATATGGCTTAGTGCCATCTTGGTATTATTATATTATTTTTCCTGGGTAGCTAGATCAGCTACAGAACAAAGGAATAAGCTTTGCCAGAGCTTTTACAAGATATCAGTAAAGTTCACATAATTTGCTTGCTCACTGTTCTTCAATGACAGTTCATAAATAAACCACAATTGGTTGCGTTAAACTCAAAACCAAAGAAACCACATTATGGATTATGCATGAGGTGAGCATTATGCCAAAATGTTCATTTGAGATTTTCCCACCTACTTTCTTCTCATTGCATCATCTATCAATGTACCTTTTTTCTGCTCTGCTAGCGTAAATGGTCAACAAATGAAAGTTTGTGGGAAAAATCCCAAATACTGAAATTTCTTGGGATTATATTTTGGTCAATAATGTTTATTAATTAACAGCTTTTTCCCATCTAATAATTTCAAATATGGAGCCATTCTTTCCATGGTCCCTCCATCTATTGTATCGAGCTTAATCCTCTTCTCAAGACTATGGCTGCATCTGACAATATGTGATCCTAAAGATATTTTTGGAAATAAAATTCAAGATTCATAAATCTGTGAAGATGCCATTTTGTCCCAAGCTTCTCCTTGCTTAGTGAAGACCCTTATAATACGCACTGGTTACAAATAAATAAGAGATTTTATAAGAAAACTCCAGAGGAAAAAAAAATGTTACAAGAGGCCCTGATATAAAATAAGCATTTTTAAATAAGCATTTTGGAGAGCCAATTTGGTGTAGCAATTAAGGCACCAGGAGAGCATATGTTCTAGATCTGCCTTAGGCACAAAGCCATCTGGGTGACTTTCAACCAATCACACTCTTTCAACCCTAAAGGCTAGGTCACACTGGCCGATGGATGCAAAACGTATGCAAAAAGGACACAGCGGACGAGCAAAATTTCCATCCGTTGTTATCTGCTCTCAAAAGTGCCCCAAATTTGCATAAACAGAGCGGACAACAACGGAAAGGAACGGACGTGGGGAGGATGTAGCGGGGATGTAAAGCGGATGTTCGTAGGAAGCCTAGCAGATGGAAGCGGATGGAAGCGGATGACACATCCACAGGGCTTCCGTGGGAGAACAACGAAGCGGACGCGTAGCGGAAGGAGCGGATGCATAGCGAATAACGCGGATGCATCACGGACGCCTATAGGATGCATAGCGGATGCGTAGCGGATGCAAAGCGTTCACTGCGCATGCGGGGAGGATGAATTGCATAAGCGCCGCGGATATAAAAGGAGGCAGCTCGCAAGCAGTCAGCATTCAGAGGAAAGACCTGCTGCCAGAGACATCTTGAGAGAACACCATGGGGAAGAAGAGGAAGCCTGTGCCTACTCCTGCCAGCCCTGGCAAGAAGGACAGAACCATCCCAACCCCTGGCGCTGACTCTGAAGCTGCTGGTGCTTCTGCTGCTGCTGGTGGTGCTCCTGGTGTTGCTGCTGCTGGTGCTTCTCCTGCTGGTGCTGCTGGTGCTTCTCCTGCTGGTGCTGCTGGTGCTTCTCCTGGTGCTGCTGGTGGTGCTGCTGGTACTGCTGGTGCTTCTCCTGCTGGTGCTGCTGGTGATGCTGGTGCTTCTCCTGCTGCTGCTGCTGCTTCTCCTGCTGCTGCTGCTGTGATAGACCAGCCCCAAGGCCCTGCTGCTCAAGCCCCTGAAGGCCCTGCCAGAGGGAGGAAGAGGCAAGGCAAGGAGAAGGAAGAGAGGAAACAGTACTCCATTTCCGAAGACCATGAGGAGGAGGTGCTGGAATGGCTGAGGGAGAATGAGTACCTGTGGAGGAAGGGCCACAGGCTCTATCGCAACACCAAGAGGAAGCAGGCAATGTGGAGAGACAAGGTAGAGAGCCTGGGCTACACTTCAGACGTACTGGTGGATGGTGGAAGCACATGCACACCTGGTATGGCAAGCTGCACCTGAAGAAATCTGGGCAGGCCGTTGTCAAGCTCACTGACCGGGAGACCTATGTCATGGCCAGGTGCAGCTTCCTGGAGGGTGAGATCCACCACCGAGGAGCAGCCCCTCTGTCAACCCTCTCCCTCAGACAGCCCACAGAGAGCCACTCCTCTTCCAGCCAGGAGACAGCTACTGTTAGGGATAACATTGTTCACCCTAACTGGTTTAGGCGAAATAATAACTATGAATCATAGTTAGTGTATGTTAGAGTGTATACAGCTTTAACTGGAAAATAGCAATTAAAGGAGTGGTTAAGAAAACAATATAAAAGTAGAAAGACTACGGCTTGCTCTCACTCTCTCTGGCTTTGATGATCCCTGATTACTGCTTGGAATCAAGACTGCATTGCTCGAATGGGAGAGACAACAAAGGACTGATTTTGTAAGTGAACTGACATAGGATATTCTACATGGACTTTGCTAACTGAATATCCCTGAATGGACTGACTACATGGTAAATGACTATTGGACTGATATTTGACTATGCCATAAACTTATACTGGAATAAACTATATTCTTGATAGCACAAGCGTATCTGTTATTTTTACTGTATGTTAATAAACATACAAGCTTAGCTCACTCATTTATCTGTGTGCCTATCTGACTAACGCTGCACATTCTGTTTAGCTTGTCTACCTAACCCTGGTTGGGGAACCCAGGCTTAACAGCTACCATGTCCAGGCAGGTGTCTTTGGAGGGACCCATGATAGAGACCCCCCCGACAGCTGCACTCCCCATGCCAGAGGACATGGAGGATCCCCTGTCTCAGATGGAGCAAGAAGAAGCAGCCACCAGAGACCGAGCCACCCCCACCCCCAGCTCCAACTCCACAGAAAGCAGGCCGAGAGGCAGACCAGACGGACAGAGCCACACTGTCCTCTTGGAGATCAGGGACACAATCAAAGCTAGCACAGATCTCCTCTCCCAGTTGGTCCACTTCGACATACCATCCTCGAACCGCAAGCCCTTCATCACGTGCATGAGCCAGACCCTCATGGACACGCCTGAGGCCCAGTACCAGGTGATGAAGAAATGGATCACAGGTCTTCTACACCAACCTCCAGGCCCAGCTGAACCTGCTCCTACCCATTCCAGGTCTGCTCCTCCACCCCAGGTGATGTCACAGCCCTTCCACGGATTTCAACAGCCCCTCGCCTATCAAGCCTACCACTACCAGGACTTCCCACAGCAGAGGCAGCCCTTCCCAGTCCAGGCCCAGGTTCATCGGATGACACAGGCGCCACAGATGCCTCACCTGACCCAGATGCAGACCAGACAGCCCCACTACACTCCTCCTTCCTCCACCCCACAGCCAAGTCCTTCCTCAGAACATCTGTCATCAGTCTTGGGCCTCACATCCCAGGTGCTTGAGGAAGGGCCTCTCAACCTCACGGGACTGAGTCAGCTCTCTGAGAGCTTCCTGCACACATCATCTCCTGTTGTACTCTCAGGGCCAGGCACCCCAATGGCGCCTCAGACCAGCACTCCAGCAACAGCCACCTCCACACTCCTTGGACCCTTTACATCTGAGACCATGGGCACACCTCAGAGTGACTGAGAAGAGTGCCAGAGACTGAGTTGTTACCTGTTCACTTTATCTTTGCTTAAGACACTTTACTTGGGTCATTTTGCTTTTTAATAAAGTCATACAGTTTGTTATTAATAAAGGTTATCTTTGCTTCACACACTGGGTTCATTTTTTTTACTTAATAAAGTGTTGGGGAAAACTTTGAAAAAAGGGTTAAGCCTTTGCATGCTTGTGGGATTGGTAAGGATAGCTGTGGGATGGATAGCTGTGGGATGGGTAAGGATAGTTGTGGGATGGGTAATGATAGCTGTGGGATTGGTAAGGATAGCTGTGGGATAAGGATAGTTGTGGGATGGGTAAGGATAGTTGTGGGATAGATAAACCTCCAGTGCAAGCATAGTGGGACTGTATGGTCCACCATCCCAGCTGCCACACATATGACCCTTTATTATCAATAACAATTTAATCATTGATCAACACATTTCAACATAAACAAAACTCTTTATTAATGCCCTGTCCATTGTAGGACCACTCAACATACATGGCACAATGTCATCAGTGTGATGAGACAGGCTGAAGGAAGCATCCATTAAGCATCTACCATCCGGTCTTGCCACTCCACTGCTCCAGCTGGGGAGTTGCACCAGTGCTTCAGGAGGTTGCACTGCTTCTTCCCTTCACGTGAAGCTCTGTTGAGGCCTTGCACATCCACAGTGTCTATCAGGTTTTGTCCTTGCCTCCATTCCCCAGGCTCCATGTCCCCATTGCCTTGTTGACGGTCCACAAGCCTGTTCTGCAACACTGGGTAGCGGGTGCGCATGAGATTGTGCAGGATGCAGCAAGCTTCCACGATCCTCCTCACAGTCTGTGGGTGATGCTGCATGGTGGTGAGAAGAACCTGGAACCTGTTGGCCAGCATGCCAAAGGCGTTCTCCATCACCCGTCTTGCCCTGGACAGCCTGTAGTTGAAGATCCTCTCTTCACAGGTGAGGTATCTGGAAGTGTAGGGCTTCATGAGGTAGGTTCTGAGGGAGAAGATGTCATCACCCACAATGAAGTAGGGCACATCTTGTGTGTTGTTGGGTAGAGAGTCTGGATCTGGGAAACCCATGATGAGGTTGCATTCCAGCCCATCCTTGAGGTCACTGGCGTTGTATACCTAGCCATCTGAAGCTGACCCGTTGCCTGAAGCATCGATGTACATGAACTTGTAGTCAGCATCAACCATGGCAAAGAGGATGATGCTGTAGAAGCCCTTGTAGTTGAAATAATTGGACCCCAAGTTGGCTGGAGTTTTGCAGGCCACGTGCTTCCCATCTATGGCTCCAACAGTGTGGGGAAAGTTCCACCTCTGATACCACTCTTCTGCAAGTTTTCTCCAGCCTTGTTCAATGGAGGGGCACTTTAGGAGCTCCTCCACGTATTCTTCGATGATGGCCTGCACCACTTCTCTTACCACAATGCTGATGGTGTTGTGTGGCACCCTCCAGGCATACTGCATGTTTCTGTATGTGGTCCCAGAGACCAGGTGGCGCAAAGTCAGTGCCACCTTCAGTGCAGGGCCCAGGCGGGGATGCAAGTTGGTGCTTATCTTGGTCAACCTGGGTCTCAGATGCTCCACAACTTCGTCAAACATGGCTGGTGGCATCCTCATGAAGTTCAGGAATGCACAAGGGTCTTCATTCCTCAGCTCCACCATCAGCTTGTCATAGAGTCCAAACTCCACTCTTCTCCCGATCCATCTTCGGACCCAGACAGCTCTTGGAAGTCTCCTTCTCCTTGCGTAGAAAAGGTGAAACAGTCTGAAGGGGGCTTGGTTCTGGTGTTGCATGATGACGGCTACCAAAAGGAGTGTGCGATGATCCATGGTGGACATCCATGGATGATGTGGAAGAGCAAGAGCAAGGCTGAAGAGATCTGCACACCACGGATGCTGGACTGATAGTGAGATCCAGGTGATTTCCTCCCCCTTTTTATGGGAAATGTTGGTTTTCCGCTAGGTGTCCTTCCACATACTCTAGACATCCTCCAGACATCCTAAATATCCGAGATACGTCCCATATATGAACGTTTTGTCCGTTTTAATGCTTTATATCTGAGCTGCATCCGCTTTCATCCTTTCTATGTCCGTGCTACTAACGCTGTGTGGATGTTCCGCGTACCTTTCGCTTCCTCCCTCTTTCCGCTTTCCGCTGGAGCAGATGTGAGTTGCGCGGATGGCTAGAGGATGCTGAGAGGATATATCGGATGTGTAACGGATGACAACGGACGTAAAACGTTTGTTGCCCGTATGTGTCGCGAATGTACATCATACACGGCGGAAAGTTCATCCGCTCAAAACGTTTTGTGCAGCTCAAAACTTTTTGAGCGGATAAAATAGCAGTAGACGGATTTTTGACGGATAGAGCGGATGAAAGTCGTACGCAGTGAGTACACAACGGATGCATCGCGTTTTCCAACAGATGGCAAGCTTTTTTGTCTGTTTTACATCCTCTTTGCATCCGTTGGTGCAGTGTGACATGGGTTTAAGAAGGAGGCAAGGGCAAGTCACTTCCAAAAATATAGCCAAGAAAATTGCAGGACTTGTTCAGGCAGTTGCCAAGAGTCAGCAAGGACTTGAAGGAACAAAAAGAATTGTAAAAAAGTGTTATATTAGCCCCTGAACAAGTAGGAGGCACTGTAATTTCTATGTTCATCCCTTTAATGGGATTTGAGCCCATAAATGCCCTAAATGTACATTTACCTTTGAAGCCATATTTGCCCTGGCAGTCAGAAGCTGGAAAAAAAATGCAAAAGTCTCCATACGCAAAGTACTAGTCCTCAACTTACAACAGTTCATTTAGTGATCGTTCAAAGTTACAATAGTACTGAAAAAAGTGACATGACCATTTTTCACATTTACAAACTTTGTAGTATCCCCATGAACATGTGATCAAAATTCAGATGTTTGGAAACTGTTTCATACTTATTGCTGTTTTCCAAGATCATGTGATCACCTTTTGCAATCTTTTGGCAAGCAAAATCAATGGGGAAGCCAGATTCATTTAATAATCTTGTTACCAACATATCAACTGCAGTGATTCACTTAACAACTGTGGCCAGGAAGGTCATAAAATGGAGCAAAATCCACTTAATGATTGTCTCAATCAACAACAGAGATCTTGGGTTCAATTGTGGACGTAAGTCGAGGACTATCTGTATATATTTCCCCTATATAGTATATTTGGGGTGGGGGGAAAGAAGATGTATCTGCATAGCTTCTGTGAAACATTTCCAATTTCAGCAAACTGCAAGTAATATTACTTGCATTAAGCCACTGTCAAAGGAGTTTGTCTTTCAGAAATTTTATTTTGCTCCAGGAGCTTTTAAACTTTGAAAGCACAAGGTCTTCTCCCAACTATTTATTCAGGTTCCATCTTGGACCTTATGGGGGTACTCCAAACAATAGAGGGAGAAGTTGGTACCTCTGATGACCCAAGGTAAGCCCAACACCTCCCTTTCCTTTAAAGAGGGTTTATGCAAATGTGAATTAATGTAATTACTGTCTTAAAGCCCATGTCACACTGCACCAACGGATGAAAAGAGGATGTAAAACTGAGAGAAACACTTGCCATCCATTGGTTAACACAATTCATCCGTTCTGTACTAACTGCCTCCGTTTTTCATCCTCTCTATCCGTCCAGCATCCATCGACTGAGGTTCCATCCGCTTTTTGAGCGGAAAATGTATCCAACGCGTCCGTTCTGCATCCGCAACGCATACGGGGAACATCCATTCTACATCCATCGTCATCTGTTACGCGTCCGCTATATCCGCTAGGCATCCGCTGCACATCCGCGCAACTCAAATCCGCTCTAGCAGAAAACGGACACAGGGAGGAAGCGAAACAGATGTGGAACAGACGCACAGCGTTAGTAGCATGGACAGAGAAAGGATGAAAGCGGATGCAGCTCGCAAAGAAAGCATTTAAAACGGAAAAAACGTTCGCAGAGGGGACCTATCTCAGATATTAAGGATGTCTAGAGGATGCCTAGAGGATGTAAAAGGACACATAGGGGAAAACCTATATTTCCTATAAAAAGGGGGAGGAACTCACCTGGATCTCACTTTCAGTCCAGCAGCCCTGCTGTGCAGACCTCTGCAGCCTTCATCTGGCTCTTGCTCTTCCACAGCATCCAGTCATCTCCACCATGGATCATAACACAGTCCTTTTGGTAGCCACCATCATTCTGCAACAGTGCGAAGCCATCTACAGGCTCTTTCAACTGTTCTACGGGAAGAAAAGGAGGAGGCCAAGAAGTGTCTGGGTCCGAAGATGGATCGGGAGAAGAGCAGAGTATGGACTGTACAACAAGCTGATGGTGGAGCTGAGGAACGAAGACCCTCGTGCATTCCAGAACTACATTAGGATGCCTCCAGCCATGTTTGATGAAGTTGTGGAGCGGCTGAGACTCAGGCTGACCAAGGCAAACACCAACTTCCGGCCCAGCCTGGACCCTGGGCTCAAGGTGGCACTGACTCTGCACCACCTGGCCTCAGGGACCACCTACAAGAGCATGCAGTACGGCTGGAGGGTGCCACACAACACCATCAGCATTGTGGTCAGAGAAGTGGTGCAGGCCATCATCGAAGAATACCTGGAGGAGCTCCTCCAGTGCCCCTCCACTGAAGAAGGCTGGAAGAAAGTTGCAGAGCAGTGGTATCAGAAATGGAACTTCCCTCACATCGTTGGAGCCATAGATGGGAAGCACGTGGCCTGCAAAGCTCCAGCCAAGCCGGGGTCCACTTATTTCAACTACAAGGGCTTCTTCAGCATCATCCTCTTCGCCATGGTCGATGCTGATTACAAGTTCATGTACATCGATGCTTCAGGCAACGGCTCATCTTCAGATGTCCAGGTATACAACACCAGTGACCTCAAGGATGGGCTGGAACGCAACCTCATCATGGGCTTCCCAGATCCAGACCCCCTGCCCAACAACACACAAGATGTGCCCTACTTCATCATGGGGGATGACGCCTTCTCCCTCAGAACCTACCTCATGAAGCCCTACACTTCCAGATGCCTCACTCGTGAAGAGAGGATCTTCAACTACAGGCTGTCCAGGGCAAGGTGGGTGGTGGAGAACGCCTTTGGCATGCTGGCCAACAGGTTCCAGGTTCTTCTCACCACCATGCAGCATTCCCCAGAGACCGTGAGGAGGATCGTGGAAGCTTGCTGCATCCTGCACAATCTCATGCGTACCCACTACCCAGTGTTGCAGAACAGGCTCGTGGACCTCCAACAAGGCAATGGGGACATGGAGCCTGGGGAATGGAGGCAAGGGCGAAACCTGATAGACACTGTGGATGTGCAAGGCCCCAACAGAGCTTCACGTGAAGGGAAGAAACAGCACAACCTCCTGAGACACTGGTGCAACTCCCCAGCTGGAGCAGTGGAGTGGCATGACAGGATGATAGATGATTAATGGATGCTTCCTTCAGCCTGTCTCATCACACTGATGAGATTGGGATATGTATGTTGGGTGGGCTTACAATGAACAGGGCATTTAATAAAGAGTTGTGTTTATGTTGACATATGTGGATGAATTATTATTGATAATAAAGGGCCATAAGTGTGGCACCTGGGAGGGTGGACCATACAGTCCCACTATGCTTGCACTGGAGGTTTATCTATCCCACAGCTATTACCCATCCCAAAGGTATCCCTGCCCATCCCACAGCTATTACCCATCCCACAGGTATCCCTGCCCATCCCACAGCTATTACCCATCCCAAAGGTATCCCTGCCCATCCCACTGCTATCCTTACCCATCCCACAAGCATGCAAAGGCTTAAACCATTTCTAAAAGTTTCCACCAAGACTTTATTGACAAAAATAAATGAAGCAAGTGTGTGAAGCAAAGATAATCTTTATTAATAACAAGCTGTAAAAGAAAATGACCCAAATCAAGTGTCCAAAGCAAAAATAAAGTCGACAGGTAGCCACCCAGTCTCTGGCACTCTTCACAGTCAGTCTGAGGCATTCCCATCGTCTCAGGAGTGAAGGGTCCAGGTGCTACGCAGGTGGCTGCTGCTGGAGTGCTGGTTTGAGGCGCCATTGGGGTGCCGGGCCCCGAGAGGACAACAGGGGACGGTGTGTTGAGGAAGCTCTCAGACAGCTGGCTCAGCCCCGTGATGTTGAGAGCCCCTTCCTCCATGACATGGGGTGTCAGCCCCAATACTGATGACAGATGTTCTGAGGCCGGGCTTGGCTGTGGGGTGGAGGAAGGAGCAGTGTAGTGGGGCTGTCTGGTCTGCAGCTGGTGTTGGTGGCATCGGTGGCATGGGTGGCATCTGTGGCGTGGCTGGCATTGGTGGCGTGGGTGGCATCGGTGGCATAAGTGGCACCAGTGGCGTACGATGTACCTGTGCCTGGACTGGGAAGGGCTGCCTGTGCTGCTGGACCTCCTGGTAGCCGTAGCCTTGGTAGGTGAGGGCCTGTGGAAAGCCTTGGAAGGGCAGTGACATCACCTGGGGTGGAGGAGCAGGCCTGGACTGGGTGGAAGCAGGTTCAGCTTGGTCTGGAGGGTTGTGAAGAACGGTGATCCTGTCCTTCACCACCTGGTACTGGGGTTCCAACATGTTCATGAAGGTCTGGTTGACGTAGGTGAGGAAGGGCTTGCGATTGGAGGATGGGGCGTCGGTGTGTACCAGCTGAGAGAGGAGATCTACGCTGCTCCTGATGGTGTCCCTGATCTCCAGCAGGACAGTGTGGCTCTGCCCCTCCAGTCTGCCTCTCTGCCTTTCAGTGGAGGTGGAGCTGGGGCTGGATGCGGGTTGGGCTGTGGTGGAAGTGCCCTCTCCTTGCTCCCACTGCGTCAGGGGGTCCTCCACGCGCTCCGCCATGGGGAGTGCAACTGTCGGGGGGGTCTCCATTGTGGAGAGATACCTGCCTGTACACAGGAGCTGACTCTTGGCCAGAAAAGGACTGGCTCTCAGCAGGCTGCCTGAGAGAGAGGGTTGTGAGAGGGGCTGCTCCTCAGTGGCGGATCTCACCCTCCAAGAAGCTGCACTTGGCCATCACGTAGGTCTCTCGGTCCGTCAGCTTGACCGCGGCCTGGCCAGATTTCTTTTTTTTTTATAAAGTTTTTATTAATTTTCTACAAACAGACAAACATACAAAACATTAAAAACATCTACTCTCATATATACTTCCAGATTTCTTGAGGTGAAGCTTCCCGTACCAGGTATGCATGTGCTTCCACCAGCTGAGGAGCACCTCCGAAGTGTAGCCCAAGCTCTCCGCCTTCTCTCTCCAAGCAGCCTGCTTCTTCTTGGTGTCTCGATAGAGCCTGTGTCCCTTCCGCCAAAGACATTCATTCTCCCACAGCCACTCCAACACCTCCTCATGTTCCTCTTCAATTGTGTCTTGCCTCCTCTCCCATTCACGCGTCTGCCTCTTCCTCCCTTTGGCAGGGCCATATGGGCCCTCATCAGAGGGGCTTCGAGGTTGTAGGGGCTGCTCCTCATCACCACCACCACCACTAGCAGCAGCAACAACAACAGTAGCAGCAAAAGCAGGACCAGCAGGACCCGCAGGACCAGCAGGACCAGCAGGACCAGTAGCAGAACCAGCAGGACCAGGAGCACCAGCAGGACCAGAAGCACGAGCAGGACCAGAAGCACGAGCAGGACCAGGACCACCAGAAGGACCAGGACCACCAGCAGGACCAGGAGCATCGCCAGCAGAGTAAGCACCAGCAGGACCAGCAGGACCAAGAGCAGTGCCAGCAGAGTAAGCACCAACAGAAGCCCCAGCACCAGGAGCAGTGCCAGCAGAGTAAGCACCAGCAGAAGCACCACCACCAGAAGCAGCACCAGCAGAAGCACCACCACCAGAAGCAGCACCAGCAGAAGCACCACCACCAGAAGCAGCATCAGCAGAAGCACCACCTCCAGAAGCAGCAGCATCAGAAGCCCCAGCACCAGAAGAGCGAGCCTGGGCAGCAGAAGCCCCAGCAGAAGCAGAGTCAGGGCCAGGGAATGGGAGGGTGGCCCTGTCCCTCTTGCCAAGGCTGGCAGCAGATTGCAGAGGCTTCCTTTTCTTCCCCATGGTTATTGGGCTGCTGGCTGGCTGGCTGGCAGGCTGGCTGGCTGGCTGGCAAGCTGTGTCTGGAAGCAGGTCTTTCCTCTGAATGGTGACCTGCTTGCGAGCTGCTTCTCTTTATATCCACGGGGTTGATGCAATGCATCCTCCCCACATGCGCAGTGAACGCTAGGCATCTGCTAGGCATCCGCTAGGCTTCCGCTTGGCTTCCACTCTGCATCCGCTTCATCCGCTCTGCATCCGCTCTGCATGCGCTCTTTCCGTTTCATGTCCGCTTTGCTCTGCTCCCCTGGAAGCCTTGCGGATGTGCCATCCGCTCCCATCTGCTTCCATCCTCTAGGCTTCCGTGGAGCATCCGCTTTCCATCCACACTACGTCCTCCCCCCGTCCGTTCCTTTCCGTGTTGTCCGCTCTTGGTTATGCAAATTCAGGGCACTTTTGAGAGCGGATAACAATGGATGGAACATTTTGCTCGTCCGCTGTGTCCTTTTTACAAATGTTTTGCATCCGTCGGCCAGTGTGACAGGACCTTAAATAATGAATTCATCCTGATAGATCAGTCTCCTTGTTAGTCCTCAGTGCTCTCTGAGCTTGGCCGTTTGCTTGCAGATGTTTTTTTACCACACTACGTAACAAAATGTCTACAGGCAATCAGCCAAGCTCAGCGAGCACTGAGGGACTGTACAGCAGGGGTCCCCAACCCACAACTGGGCCATGGCTTGTTCAGAATTGGGCCACGCAAGCAGTTGGCCAGTGCATGTGCGCAGCTTAACTTATGCAAGCATACATGGACATGTGCAGCTCGACTTGTGTAGATCACTTCCCGTTTCCCCCCTTGCTGGGCCACCAAGCCATAAAAGTTGGAGACTACTGCGCTATGGGGCAATCCTGAATTGCTTATATTCTCTTCTATTGGTATTAACAGACACATTAAATTCATCATACTGTTGAAACGAAAAAACCAGGCTCGCTTCTCCAGCCAGGAGAATGGACATGAAAAGAAGCCGTTGTGGCAAATAAGGACATTTCTGTAGCCCCTGTAGGAGGTAATTCTTCAGCAAGATGGCAAAGAGCATCCACTTCACCTGATCTTATTGGGAAGCAAATGTTATCAGGAGAAAGCAGTTCCACAGATGCCCTGAATCATGAAAAGTTTTAGAGATGACAACCAGCAACTTTAATAGCATCCAGAAGTAACGGTGTTACTATATATGTGTAGACCAAGGAGCATGAAAACTACCTAAACTGGTGCATTCAGTCGACTCCAAGATTCCCCAAACATTGTCTATTATGTGTTGTTGATTAGACCAAATTGTTCCTTCATTTATATTCTTCTTAGCTTTTCTTCTTAATGTGTAGCTTGTATAGAACTACAATCTTAAATGTGAGATTTTGTCAACTTCTCCTTCTAAATAGTTTTATTGTCTGAATTTTAAAGAATGCTTTTTTATAGTTGGAGAACATCCAAATTTATATTATTTTAAGACAGCTTCCCTAGTTTTCCGTTCTAATTGATTTGTTTTTGTTTAGCACAATAGTAGAATGACTTGGCCTATATGAAATATATTTCTGAGACTACAGCATACACCCAGTTCATGTTCTGTCCTTTGTTTGCTGATAACACCACAGTTATCTTGGTTCATGTGAATTTACATATAACTAAGCTTAATGATCTTAGGGAGGTTTTCTTCAATTTATTATAGTGGAGATCTGAGAATGAAAAAGAAACGTGCAGAAGATGGCAACCCATCAAGGAAGAAGATACAGAAGTAACCTGAACTGGAAAGAATATCAGAAAAGGGAAGGCTACATAGGACTCATAAGGCAGGGGTCTCCAAGCTTGGCCACTTTACAACTTGTGGACTTTAACTCCCAGAATTCCTCGGCCAGCGAATACTGGCTGAGGAATTCTGGGAGTTGAAGTCCACAAGTTGTAAAGTGGCCAAGCTTGGAGACCCCTATCATAAGGGATTTAACTTGCAGGAAGTTAAGATTGCCTTAAACACCTCCAAAATTTCCCCAAGCTAGAAATATTTTGACAGTGAAACTGTAGGAGTCAGCTCCCTTTCACTGGAATTGTACAAGTGAAGATTAGACCACCATTTATCTGCATGCTTGAGTTTGGCTTCCAGAACCAAGCAGGGAATGGGACTCAGTGGCCTAGTGATACCCTTTCAACCCTTTCTTTCTTGTGCTGCTCCATCTGATCAGAGTCAACCCATCCCAAATAAACAAACAATTGGTAGCTTAGCATCTTCAGATTAAATTACTTTCCTTACTTGATCCTTTGTAGGCCATGGAGGATGGTGGGTAGAGAAATGTTCTTCACATAGGGCTCTTGAGTTCTTTCACTAATACTGCAATTAGTCTTCAATTTTTCCTATGGTGACCTTGCCTTTCCTTCACCAGATGCCATATAAATGGGAGGGTGGGAGAGATATAAAGAGAGGCCTAAAGAAAATTTTAAATGCTGGCAGACCCAGGAAAGCCTTCCATTCTTTTGTCTTGGGATGAGTAATAAAGGTCAAAATTGCTGTTTGGATTGTATAAGAAATTAACTGGAAGCTCATGCCTTGGCAAAGAACAAATCTGATGCCTCCAGACTGGTGAATCCTTGTCTCATTGTTGATCCAAGGAACTATCTAAAGGCCCGGTCCCACTGGCCGACGGACGCAAAACGTATGCATAAAGGACACAGCAGACGAACAAAATTTCGGGGATGGCTCCATCCGTTGTCGTCCGCTCCAAAAAGTGGCGAAAATTTGCATAAACAGAATGGAAAAGAATGGAAAAGAACGGACGTGGGTAGTATGTAGTGGGGATGTTAAACGGATGTTCATCGGAAACCTAGCAGATGAAAGCAGATGGAAACAGATGACACCTCCGAAGGGGTTCCGGGGGAGAATTTCGAAGTGGACACATAACGGAAGGGGCGGATGCATAGCAGATGAAGCGGATGCATCACGGACGTCTGATGCCGCGCGGATGTATATCGGATGCAAAGCGTTCACTGCGCATGCGGGGAGTATGAATTGCGTCAGCTCCGTGGATATAAAAGGATGCAACATGCACGCAGTCAGCATACAGGGGAAAGACGTGCTGCCACATATATCTTGCAGGAACACCATGGTTTGTCAGTCAGGCAAGAAGAGGAAGCCCGTGCCTATTTGTTCAAGCCCTGGCAAGGTGAAGAAGGCCAGAACCAGCATCCCACCCTCTGGCACTGACTCTGAAGCTGCTGCTGCTGCTGCTGTGGTGGACCAGCCCCAAGGCCCTCAAAGCGCTGCTGCTGAAGGCCCTGCTGCTCAAGCCCCTGAAGGCCCTGCTGAAGCCCCTGCCAGAGGGAGGAAGAGGCAAGGCAAGGAGAAGGGAGAAGAGGAAACAGAACACCGTTTCCGAGGAGCATGAGGATGAGGTGCTGGAATGGCTGAGGGAGAACGAGTACCTCTGGAGAAAGGGCCACAGACTGTATCGGGACACCAAGAAGAAGCAGGCAGCTTGGAGAGACATGGCAGAGAGCCTGGGGTACACTGCAGAAGTACTCCTTGGATGGTGGAAGCACATGCACATCTGGTATGGCAAGCTAAACCTCAAGAAATCCGGGCAGCCGCTGTCAAGCTTGTTAGGGATAACATTGTTCACCCTAACTGGTTTAGGTGAAATAATA
>BLBF01000021.1:28193116-28237593 GCA_015471245.1 Laticauda colubrina | reverse complement strand
TATTATTTTACCTAAACCAGTTAGGGTAAACAATGTTATCCCTAACAAACCCATCCCCACCCCCACCCCCAGCTCCAGAGGATGCAGGCAGAGAGGCAGAGTGGAGGGCCAGGCCCACAGTGTGCTGTTGGAGATCAGGTACACAATGAAGACCAGAACAGAACTTCTCTCTCAGCTGGTCCACTTGGACAGAGCATCCTCAGGCCGGAACACCTTCATCACCTATGTGAGCCAGACCCTGAGGGACCTGCCCAAGGCCCAGTACCAGGTGATGAAGAAGAAGATAACAGCACTTCCGCACAACCCTCAAGGCCCAGCTGAAGCTGCTCCTACCCAGTCCAGGTCTGCTCCTCCACCCCAGGCGATGTCACAGCCCTTCCATGGCTTTCAACAGCATCTCACCTACCAAGGCTATGACAACCAGGACTTCCCACAGCAGAAGCAGAACTTCCCAGTCCAGGCCCAGGTTCATCGGACGCCACAGACGTCAGTCCTCACCCAGCTGCAGACCAGACAGCCCCACTACACTCCTTCCTCCACCCCACAGCCAAGCCCATCAACGGACAATCTGTCATCAGTATTGGCCCTGACATCTCAAGTCCTTGATGAAGGGCCTCTCAACCTCACGGGACTGAGTCAGCTCTCGGATAGCTTCCTGAACACACCACCACCTGTTGTACCCTCGGGGCCAGGTACCCCAATGGTGCCTCAGACCAGCACTCAAGCCACAGCCACCTCCACAGTCCATGCCCGCTTAACAGCTGAGACCATGAACATGACTCAGAGTGACTGAGATTAGTGTCAGAGACTGAGTTGTTTACTTGTTAAGTTTATCTTTGCTTAAGATACTTTACTTGGTTCATTTTGTTTATTTAATACATAAAGTCATAAAGTTTACCAAAGAAAGTTTATCTTTGCTTAAGACACTTAATACAGTTTACTTGGTTCATTTTGCTTATTTAATAAAGTCATAAAGTTTACCTAAGAAAGTTAATAAAGGTTATCTTTGCTTAACACACTTAATACAGTTTACTTGGTTCATTTTGCTTATTTAATAAAGTCATAAAATTTACCTAAGAAAGTTAATAAAGTTTATCTTTGCTTAAGACACTTAGTTTACTTGGTTCATTTTGTTTACTTAATAAAGTGTTGGTGAAAACTTTGAAAAAATGGTTAAGCCTTTGCATGCTTGTGGGATAGATAAGGATAGTTGTGGGATAGATAAACCTCCAGTGCAAGCATAGTGGGACTGTATGGTCCACCATCCCAGCTGCCACACATATGGACCTTTATTATCAATAATAATTTATTCATTGATCAACATATTTTAAAATTAACAAAGCTCATAATTAATGACCTATTCATTGTAGGACCACTCAACATACATGGCACAATCTCATCAGTGTTATGCGACAGCCTCAAGGAAGCATCCATTAATCATCTATCATCCTGACTTGCCACTCCACTGCTCCAGCTGGGGAGTTGCACCAGTGTCTCAGGAGGTTGCGCTGCTTCTTCCCTTCACATGAAGCTCTGTTGGGGCCTTGTACATCCACAGTGTTTATCAGGTTACGTCCTTGCCTCCATTCACCAGGCTCCATGTCCCCATTCCCTTGTTGACAGTCCACAAGTCTGTTCTGCAACACTGGGTAGTGGGTGTGCATGAGATTGTGCAGGATGCAGCAAGCTTCCATGATGCTCCTCACAGTCTCTGGGTCATGCTGCATGGTGGTGAGAAGCATCTGGAACCTGTTGGCCAGGATGCCAAAGGCGTTCTCCACCACCCGTCTTGCCCTGGACAGCCTGTAGTTGAAGATCCTCTCTTCACGGGTGAGGTATCTTGAACTGTACGGCTTCATGAGGTAGGTTCTGAGGGAGAAGGCGTCATCCCCCACGATGAAGTAGGGCACATCTTGTGTGTCATTGGGTTGGGGGTCTGGACTTGGAAAATCCATGATGAGGTTGCGTTCCAGCCCATCCTTGAGGTCACTTGTGTTTTATATCTGGGCATCTGAAGCTGACCTGTTGCCTGAAGCATCGATGTAGATGAACTTGTAGTCAGCATCAACCATGGCAAAGAGGATGATACTGAAAAAGCCCTTGTAGTTGTAATAAGTGGACCCTGAGTTGGCTGGAGCTTTGCAGGCCACGTGCTTCCCATCTATGACTCCAACGGTGTGGGGAAAGTTCCACCTCTGATACCACTCTTCTGCAAGTTTTCTCCAGCCTTGTTCAGTGGTGGGGCACCTGAGGAGCTCCTCCACGTATTCTTTAATGATGGTCTGTACCACTTCTCTGACCACTTTGCTGATGCTGTTGTGTGGCACCCTCCATGCATACTGCATGTTTCTGTATGTGGTTCCAGAGGCCAGGTGCCGCCGAGTCATTGCCACCTTCAGTCCAGGGTCCAGGTTGGGACGGAGGTTGGTGCTAGGCTTGGTCAACCTGGATCTCAGATGCTCTACAAGTTCATCAAACATGGCTGGTGGCATCCTCATGAAGTGATGGAATGCACAAGGGTCTTCATTCCTCAGCTCCACCATTAACTGGTCATACAGTCCAAACTTCATTCTTCTCATGATTCATCCTCGGACCCACACAGCTCTTGGACGTCTCCTTCTTCTCCTTCTGTGTAAAACTTGATACAGTCTGAACAGGTTTTGGTTCTGGTGATGAATGAGCACAGCTATCATACGGACTGTGTCATCATCCATGGTAGACAACAATTGATTATGTTGAAGACCAAGACCAAGGGTGATGAGGTTTGTACACCACGGCTGCTGGACTCATACTGAGATCCAGATGATTTTCTCCCCCTTTTAAAGAAAATATCGGTTGCCCGCTAGGTGTCCTTCTACATACTCTAGATATACTCCAGACATCCTAAATATACGAGATACATCCCAGATACAAACGTTTTGTCCCTTTTGAATACTTTATATACGAGATGCATATGCTTACATCCTTTCTATTTCCATGCTACTAACTCTGTGTGGATGTTCCATGTACCTTTTGTTTCCTCCCTCTTTCCGTTTTCAGCTGCAGCGGATGTGAGTTGAGGGGATGGCCAGAGGATGCAGAGAGGATACAGCGGACGTTTAATGGATGATGACGGACATAGAATGTTTGTTGTCTGTACATGTCGCGGATGTACATCGTACGCGGCAGAAAGTTCATCCGTTCACAAAGTTTTGTGCAGCTCAAAACTTCTTGCGCGGATGAAATCGCTGTGGACAGATGCTCAACGGATAGAGCATATGAAACACGTATGAAGTGAGTACACAACGGATGCATAGCGTTTTCCAACGGATGGCAAGCTTTTTTTAACGTTTTACATCCTCTTTGCATCCGTTGGTGCAGTGGGACTGGGCCTTAATTCTTGGTGCTCTCTGATCTTGACTTGTTTGCAGGCATTTAATTACATGATTAGGTAACATCATCCATGCTAGTGGGTGTGGGGTTTGCTTCCTTTATATATAGAAGCTTGGCCTGCCAGTGTGAGTGTGGTGTGGTTGTTGCTTTGGTAGTTCCTTGATTAGGGTATTATTCTCTGATTGTCTGCTTGACTGTTTGTCTATTTGGTAATTTCTTGATGAGGGTATTGTTTTCTGCCTGATGGTTTGTCTGATATTAATCCCTGCTTATCTGAATGTTGGCTGCTGGAGAGGATGTGTTCTGGTCTTTTGTTTCCTTGTTAGCTTTTTATTGTCTCTTGAACATTGCATAAATATAGTTAATCTCTATGTGCCTGTTAATGGCTGATTTGTCTGAGTGCTAACTTTTCAGGAATTCCCTTGTATTTAACTGCCTTGGGTGCTGACTATTTCCTAGTTGAAACTATGGTTCAGTCTGTCTGTGTGTTGTAAAATCAAGTTTTTATCCTGATTTCTGACTGCTAATGTTCATGGATGTGCTCAGTTAGTCCTCTGCCTCTCTCTATCCTACCTTGTGGCTTTTATAGTTCTTAAACTATATGTTGTAAAGAGCTCACTTTTTCTTCTTCTTGAGCTGCTGGGTCTTTTGATTTATTTAAGATGTTCTGGAGGACTTTGGTTGATTTATGTGCCATGGTGGATTGTTATCTTGGTAATGGAGGACTTGTGGGTTATTTTTTCAATAGTATTTGTAATCTGCGGCCATTTTCTCTGTTGATAAGGATATACAGAAAGAGTAGAGTTGTGTTTTTTTCTTTACTTGTGAATTTTATTCCTTTAAAAATGTTGATTGTTCCATGTATTTTCTCTAGCTGTTCCTTTTTTATTATGATAAAGGTGTCGGATCTATGCATTTGGTTCTATGTGTGGGAATGCTATAATTTCTAGACATTGCATTACAGTCTCTATGAGTCCTGAGAGTGGTGAACCCAATGAGCATTCCTCTGATTTGTTGGTCTATCACATTGAAAATAGGTAGTGAAGGCAAAGATAGATGAGATCCAAAATTCAGGGTATTTTGATCTAGTAATGAAATAACTGCAAGTAAATAACCAAGCTCAGAGAGCAATTCCACAGTTCAGCCCTGAAATAGATATTCTCTTTTATTAGTCAAATATAGTCCAAAGATATATTACGAATATTAGCACAATATGGACCACTGAGCCCAAAATAACTCCGTGCATCAGGAAAATACAAAAAAAGAGCTTCAGCCAAAAAAATCGGAAAGGCCACATGTCTTGAATATTCAGATACTGTGGGAAGAAGCTGCTGTAGGGGAAGATTACTGCCTTTTTAATTTGAATTTTCCTGGTGGTCAGGAGAAGCAGGGAAAGTGCCGGACTGAACTAAGCCAGCAAAATTTCCTACGCTATTCTCTGTAACGAGCTTCTATGGGCAAAGGCAATCTGTTCCCGCTGCTCGAGCTCAAGTCAGAAAGGAAGAAGAAGAAGAAGAAAAGGCGGAATATTGTTGTACCGCGCGCTGCAGCCCGACTCTACCGGCAGCACCGAAACCAGAAAGCCGAAAATGACGAGCGTCGCCTTCGTTCGCGCAGAGGAAAAACTCCCGCGCGCGATCCCACCTCGCCCGTCCGCTTCTCCCTTTCTCCTTCACCTCCTCCTCCTCCTCCTCTCTCCCCCCCCCCCCACAAACCGCCGTTTGGTTTCTCCCTCTCCCTGAATGGCGACTTGATAAGTTCCGCCCTTTCCTCCCTCCCCTCTCCTCCTCTCCCCTCCTCTTTTGCAAGATGGTCTGTCCCGAAGCCGCTCCGCCCCCTCCCTCCCCGGTGCGCGCCAAATCGGCTCCCGTCGGATCCTTGCCTGCTGTCCTGCCGGTCCCGATGCCCGCCCAGGCCGCTCCGCTCACCCCGGAGGAGCTGCGCAGGCGGTGAGTATTCGGCGCAAGCGGGGGCGGGCGCTCGGCCGGCAAATCCCCGGCCGAAGGTTATTCGCTCCCCCGTCCTGTCCCGAGGGCGCACTGACCTCCCTCCCCCCCCCGTGCGCCCAGCTTCTGCGGGGGCTGCTCTTCGGACACCCTCCAAAATCTGGGGCGGGGAAGGGGGGGGTTCCCCCTTCATAATCCCCGTAGTCTCCCCCCCTCCTCCCCTTGCATTTCGGGGCAAGGGGAGCGGGACCCCCTCTTCCTGTTTGATGGTGAGCCCCTCTGTCCTCCGAACTGACAATCCCGGACTGCCGGTTGCCCTACCCAAACGCTTCCCCAAACGTGTCCCGCCGCGGCGGTTGGGTTACGCAGGGAGACGAAAAAGTTCCCGAAGGGGGGGCAAGTGCGGCAAGGCAGCCCGGAACTGTTTCGAGAGAAGTCAAGGAAGGTGCCAGGTCTCTTTTCTCCCCCGCCCTCTCAACTCCCCACTTTTCATCGCCTGCAGCGGATTTCTGAGTCACTCGGGTGCCCTTGGGGGGGGAGGGGGGGGGGAGAGGAACTAGGAGAAAACGTTTTTGTGGTTCCTTGGTTTGCAAAAAAAAAGGATATATGTGTGTGTGTGTGTGTGTGTGTGTGTGTATAGTGACGTGGGATAATACCCGAAGGAAGCTAAACAGCACACATGTAAGTACCCGCGAAAACCTAAGAAAACATATATATATATACATACACACACACACACACACATATACACATATACACATATACACATATATACACACACCCTTAATTAAGAAGTTTCCCCACTTTGGGGGCAGAGATACCGGGAGTGACCGGGAGTGCAAGGCCTTTGAAATTCTGTATAAAATAGGACTTTTTTTTTTCCCTTGGAGGGAGGGAAGAAGGTATTTACTTGGATAAAAAGAAAGGGGGGATTGATTCTCTTCTGTTTCTTGTTTGACGACTGCACTATTTTCCCCGCTTCCCCCTCCCCACACTTGTCAAGTGACAAAACTTAGTTCAATTTGGGTAGTTCCTAAAATCAATTAAGGTCATGATGTTATCAGGTTTTTAGGGCCTTCAGGCTTGGGATCTCTTGAATTGCCTCTCTTTAAGGCAACTATTGAAACAGAAAAAAGAGGGGGGGGGGAAAGGAGAGGAATTGGAAGTGAGGGGATTGTTAATCTTTACCAAAAACATTCAAAGGTGCCAGCTTCTTTTGGAGTGGGAGTGGGAATGTAGGCATATGAATGGCTGCATGGGACATGAGCCACTGTGTATCTCACAAGGACATGGGCCTCATCTTTCCTCTGGCCTTCCTTTTTTTTTTTTCCTCCTTATGCCACCCCTTGCCATCTGGGACAGGAAGTGAAAACGCATTTCTTTCCCAGTTGAAAGCGCATCTTGGCGGGAACATTTGTTTGTGTTTAGGGCAAGGATTAACGCAGGCGCGCGCACACACACACACACACACATGGTTCAGGAAACATTGGTTAACATGCCCTGACTTCTGCATAAAAATAAAGAGGGGGGGGGGCTGACATGGGTTGGGTTGTTGGCAATCATCAGATTGCAAGATGGGGTGGTTGGCTTTCTGCTCTTTGGCACTTCCAGCAGCGTGCTGCATTTCAATGAAACCTGGCTCTTTCTGAAGGAGGTGGCTTTTTTGTTGGACCTCTTTCCCTGGGCGGAATTATTACTGACAATTGCTCCAAATAATCACTGCTGTGCACATTGTCACATTGGCTCAAAACAAGTTTTTTCTAAATCCTTTTAGCTTCCTCACTTTCACTGGAACGGATAGCTATCCTCCACCAGAGAAACATGGGAAGCACTCTTCCTCTCTTTCCCCAACCCAGCCCCTTCACTCCAATAGTGTTGCTATGGTCATCTGTCAGTTTCTTTGTGCTGTGGGAAAGCATTTGATTTTTACCATTCATCATCACCTTTAGGTTTTAAGTTCTATAAGCCCCCTTAAGGTTGGTAGAAAACAGATTACATGTACAACTATACCTTTTTTCCTGGGCAGAAAAATAAATTTGGAGACCAAATAAAAGTTGCTTTTCCTCCTTCTAGTATCTGCCAAATCTCTGTTCTAGCTCTCAGGTTTACTTTAGGTGGTTCTTCAGCAATGAAACCCCATCCAAGTCAACATTTCTATCTGAATAAAATATTTTTAGCTTCTTTCTAATTTATATTATGGAACAGTCACCCTTGATTTTGACATGGTTTATGGTAATAAGAGAAGATTCATAAGACCTTATATCAGCAAAGTCCTTTAAATTTTTCTCGCCAGTTGGAATGCTCCCTTGCCCTGTCTTGTATTAACAGTGGGGAGCAATGAGCCCACTATAGAGAAATACAATCATACAGTAAAATTTTGAACAGCTTTGGTTGAATGTTTTAAAATGAAACTTCAGCTAGTTTGCTTTGGCAGGAAATTTACAAATTGCATGATTAACCAAGAAGCAATGGAAAGCTGAAGGTTTTTTGTTACTCTGACAGGTCGGTGGTCCAGGAGATTGCTTTCATTAAAAAATATTTTTTGCAAAGATGGGAAAACAGAAAAGTCAGAACGAAACTTAAATTTATTCTTTTTTTTTAACAATTGCTGAAGTAATTGTTAGTCATGCAGCATATTGATTCTGTAGAATGAAAATTATTCTCATTTCTAAGAATTATTCACAGAACTTATTTTAACAATGGAGCAAGAGATGGTTCAGGGTTTGCCTTCATGGTTTTTTTTTAAAGTTCTGCTGACTAACCCTAAACAAATCTTAAATTCAGGTTACAACAGCAAAGGAGATCTTATATTGGAGTGATTGTAGATGATCAAGAACATGAAACAACTAGCTTTGTGGCAAGTTTACCTATAATGGCTAAAGATGAGAGGAAGAGTGTGCACAGACAGAAAATTATTTGCCCACTTGCAGATAAAATAAGACATTGCAATTTTAAAAGCCAGCTTTTATACAGTAGTAGTAGTTGTAGTACTAGTGGAAACTTTAATGATTATCATCCAGCTGTCAAATGCATGAAGCTGAAATATTTTAATGACACATGAGGCGAAGGTGGGGATGTTTTTACAAAGTAAAGCAGCATTATGAATAATATGAATAAAAAGTCAAAAGGTAAACATGCTAATCGGAGTAAATATGACCCACTTTAAATGGTGATGAATAGTGTATTTAAAATGCTATAACAACAGCTGACATCCTTTTTTTAAAATATATTTAATTGCTTACAACTATAAATATCAAAGACAGTGAGACCATTCTGGCATCATTCTGCCATTTATACAAAGATATTACTAAACCATTAACATTCATATTATTAGTACAGTATTCACAATCTAGGTCTATTTGTCTAACTATTTTTGTTCCAACCTTCCTCTCTCTTCCACAACCATTGATAAAACTTATTCCAAGTATCATAATATTCTGATTCCCCCTTATTTTTCAGTTCTAAAGTTAGTCTATCCAGTTCTGCACAAGCCAGTATTTTGTTATTATCTCTCTTTCTGGTGGTGTATTTTCATTCGTCCAATATTGTGCATAGACCATTCTCGCCGCTAGCTGACATTCTTCTTTGATGACTTAGTCCAGTGGTAGCTAACCTTGTTAGGCTCCTGTGCCAAAAATTGTGCGTGCGCTTGCATGCTCGCGCTTGCGTGCCAGCACCCAGAAGGCAATGCATGCCCCCCAAGCCTCCTACGCATGTGCGCACAATCCCCCACCCACCCCCCACTGCCCCCCTACCTGCACTGCGCCTCAAAGCTGATTTTAGGTCTGTTTGAGGCCTTTTTTGGTCTCCCAAAGACTTGAGGAAGGCTTCTACAAACTTTGCAGGCCAAAAGCTAGCTGTTTCATCACTTCCTGTTTTTTCCAAAAATACTGGAAGTGACGAAACGGGGCTAGTTTTCGGCCTGCAAAGCTTGCAGAAGCCTTCCTCAAGCCTTTGGGAGGCCAAAAAAGGCCTCAAACTGGCCGAAAATCAGCTGTGAGGCGCGCACATGCTCAGTGAGGTAAGTTTGCCTGCAACTCACGTGCCAGCACAAATGGCTCTGTGTGCCAGCTGTGGCACACATGTCATATGTTCACCATCACAGACCTAGTCTGTATTAGTTCTAGGACATAGTGTTAAATGTGGAAATTCTAACCTGAAACATCTGGAGTCTCCAGAGGGGTTTTTCTCCATCAGGGCAGTAGTAGGCAAAGAAAAAAAGGCATTTTTTTAAACAAAGAGGTCTTTGTAAAAGAGCAGTATAGCCATATAGCTTTCAAAATTATAAAACTGGAATATAAACCAGTACTTGCAGAATATATATGGAGAGGGAAGTTCCCTGGTGTGCCTCCACAGGAAAGCATTTGCCTTCACTGGAGTAGCAGAAATACTTCACTATCTGCTGTTGACATTTTGATCATGTTTCTGACTACCTTTACACACAGGAGTAAATGAAATGTAATCCAAAGAGGGTCTTTACACTGTTGTCTCATGGGCACCAGTCTTTTGTATGGCGACAAACACAGTTGAATGAAAAAAGGAGAAAATATTGATATATTCAATAACTGCCTACCTTTACTAGAAGGTACACCTCTGTTTTGTTTTCAAAGGAGATTGGAAATTTTTGGCCCAGAATCTACCTATAATTTCTTTTTACCTGTTTGCATGTTGTTGTCTCTGAGATGGTGTGCTCATTCTGAACTATGAAATCAGTAGTACAAAGAGTCCTTTGAGCCACAAGAAAACACTTTTCCCATGATACTCATATCTTGTATTCTGTTTCTCACACTTCCAATTTATGATGTAACTTTAAGTGAAAGCAGACAGAAAGGTAGGCATTCAGTTTGTCTTGTTTTACTGTATTAGTGAAATGGTTATTTTAACTGGTACTACAATAAAGAAGGGATCAAAGGAAGTCAGGTAATTACACAAACACAATATTTCCTGTAAAAAAAGGTTGAAGCTCTAAGGCACGTTTTTCAGTGTCTCTATGAATAGATTTTGTGTTTGTTCATGGAAATCATTACCTGTGCTTTTAACCGCTACCTCTGTCTTTGTGTTGGCAGCTATAGATTTCGATCTGAAGTATGAGATGAGGCTTTGGGCTCCCTCTATACCTCCACTGCATAAAAATTAAGAGACTATTTGAAGGGATGAATTGGATATTTTCTCTATGAATTGAACTTTAACACAATCTCATTTTTTGAGATATATATTAATTGATGTAGACTTTTTTCTTCCTTTAATTTTGATTATTCCTATTGGAATGTTAAATTAGCTTTCCCCAATATGGGGGCCTCTAGATAAATTGGATTGCAGCCTCCTTCAAGCCCTTTGATTGCTTGAGGTAGCTGAGCATGGTGAGATTTGTAGCCCAAAAGATCTCATCAAATTTAGGAAAGATGGTTTAAATCAAACCAGTTTTCCCTTCTTTTTTGCCTTGTCTGGCCTTGGGTAAAACAAGTTACTTTTATTACATTAGTATTTACTGCCAGCTGAACTACTTTACTCATACTAAGACAAACGGAGCTAAGTGGTTTTTTTCTGAGCTAAGTCAGCCAGAGAAGGCCTATTACTTCCTGGTACAGGTATTTTCCTTTGGCCTAACCTAAGGGATTTGCAGGTGCTCTGGATAAAGGAAGCTGTGCATATGACTGTAAGATGTGCCCATTAGAATCTGGTAGATGCAATATTAGACAAATAATGTCAACAAATCCTGTTGGTTTGAGGGTTTCTTGGATGACACGTTGATCAGCCAACCTATTAGTGCAAGAAGTGATTTTTGCCTGATTTTAAAACACAAATTGAATTTACTGCTTTTTTCAAGTTGAGAGTTCAAATATTTTAATGAGGAAGAGGAATATATGGATTCCTTATTTCCCTGGAATGAAGAATGGGTCACCTATATCTGGGCATTTTATCCTTAGCTTATGCCTGACAGGTTACTTTATATATTTTATATACTTTATACTAGACCTATTGATACACGAGGATTAAATTCTCAGTCACCAGTTTTAATTATGTTCAGTTGCAAGTACTTGAGGTAGTTTATTTTCTAAAAGTGTGAGAATTCTTTCCTCAATCGAAACACCATATTTTTAAATTATGCATGCAGGATGACTTCAGGCTTCATATACTTTAGAAGCTGCCCCCCATCTAAGCACGGCCTATATTGTTGTAATCCTAAAGAGTATTTTTAATGTGATCCTTTATTTCTTGGATTCTAACAGAGATCCAGAGGAAGCCTCAGATTTTACACACTCCCTCTTACTGTCCTTTCCAGTATAGAAAAGAAGTGCAGTGATGGAATGTTAAGATATTCATTCAATGAAGAATCTCCTTTAATTGCCCACAACAGTCTGATTCACATGTACTGTGCTATGCCAGATTGAGGTTTGGCTATTCGTGGATTTGGGTTTTTATGTCTAGCAAGCCAACACATAACCTGTTCAACAAACCATACTTAAATTTTGGCTTGGCACAATATGACAGTGTTAGTGAGTCATTTCTGAATTTGTTCCAGTAGGAACTATATCCTACTGTGATTCATTCTGTGACAAAAGCCACAGATAATCAAAAGGCTTGTGTATATCTTAATTGGTTGTTGATCCTCTAACTTGGCTTTCATTTCAGAGGTGAAATTTCCTCCAAAACTCAAGAGGACAAAACAGAAAACTAATATGTGATATCTTTGTGTTTTGAATTAAAAACAGGCTGAAAGATCTGGAGAAGGATGAAGATGGTCTCGGTGAAAGAGTAAGTCACTGCACCCTTCCCATGAAGAATCATGAAATATCCTTCTGCTTCTATAGCTTGGGAAGCTTCTGCAGATCTGGGTTGTTAACTGTGGTACTCACCTAGTCTTTTCCCCCTTCCGGCTTTTAGGAATGTGTTAAAGAAAAACTGAGTTTGATACATAGCTTCTTACAAGTAGATGTTCAAAATCAGTTGAAAGATCTGGAGACCAAGTTGTGCAAAGAGGAACTTTCTGAGGTGGGTAATCAGGATAAATAGATTCATCCCATTGTGTTCAATTGTTGTTTGTTTTGCTTCCTTTACAATTAATGTTCAGAATGCTAACAGTTATTTCAAAATGAGTGGATGCATGGTGGCTGCAAGTTTAATTTTGTTCCTGCAAGTTTTTGTTGCATATCTCAACATCTGACCAAGGCACACTACTAGATAAAACAAATGCTTTTGCTTTGTGATTTAAGTATATCTGAAAATTTCTCACCAGTAATCTATAGGAAGAAAGACATGACCTGAGAATTGCTTTCGATTCATGTAGACATTTTTTAAGTCAGTCTGGAAATCAAAATACAAACTTATGCTACTAATCCATGTATAATTGGCCCTGTTAGAGAAACAAGACCTGATCATTCAGAACCCCCAGAGCCTCAGTTTTAAAAGAGATTATTTTTGAGCATCTTAATTTGCTGGTATTGCTGCATGTCTATGAAGTCTTTGAACTTCTTAAACTGAATAGGGAAACTCCTCAGTTTACCACAGAGCATCTCTTTCTGCTCTTTTAGTCGGAAGAACTTGCAAACATGGCATTCTGAAATTTGAATCCAGTAAAGCGTTTACTTCATAAGGACTTCACGAAAAGAAACTTCTCTCTTGCTTGTACAATTGTGTTATTTCAAACAATATTCATTTTTTGCTCCTGGAATTTGAAACTGTTCATATTCTTCCACTGATCAAAGAGCAAACAAAATTGCAAGACCATTTTTTAAAGTAAAAGATAAAATAAAATGCCAATTCAGGTAGTCCTCAACTTATGACCACAATTGAACCCAACATTTCTGTTGTTAAGTGAGATATTTGTTAAGTGAGTTTTGCCCCATTTTACGGCATTTCTTGCCACAGTTGTTTAGTGAATCATTGCTGTTGATAAGTTAGTAACACAGTTGTTAAGTGAATCTGGCTTCTCCATTGGTTTTGCTGGTCAGAAGGTTGCAAAAGGCGATCACATGGCCCTGGAACACTGCAACGGTCATAAGTATGAACCAGTTGCCAAGCATCTGAATTTTAATCACATGATCATGGGGATGCTACAATGGTGATGAGTGTGAAAAATGGTCATAACTTACTTTTTTCAGTGCTGTTGTAATTTTGAACAGTCACTAAGTGAACTGTTGTAAGTTGAGCTTACTACCTGTATAAAATTTCCCACTAAAGCTAAATTCTAAAATTTGACTTATGCTGGGGAGATTGAAATCTGTCTTTCCAATGTATAATTTAAATTGTTCTATAATAGGAACAAATCATTAGTGATATCATTAATATTGATGTAATATTGATGATCATTAGTGATGATCATTAATATTTCAGATATTAAATAATGTTAAATTATTTTCTCAATAATTAAATATGCCACTTAAATCAATACATAATTAGGGCTTTACTAATAAAAAGTTGTAATTATCTTAAGTAGTTACTTAAGTGGAATATCAAAATAAGCGATGTCTTTTACAATCTTCACACACGCAGACTGACAATGCTCTTTCTACATGCATGTTATCAGCATAGTTCGAACCTGCTCATAAATTTTCTGGAGCAATACTTTTATTAGTTATCGGCAAACTACCAATTTCTGTGAGTCACAGAAACGGTTGATCTTATTTCTTTTTTAAATGGAAAAATGAACTTTCATCATTTAAGGGTTTAAACCTATAGAATTAAAATGGATTATGTTTAAGAGATGATCCTAGTAAGCTAGGAGGCTATGTCTCATGGAATGAGATCCCCCTCATCTATAAATATATTCAACCTGCTAATCTTTCCCTTCTACCACAGGAACTCTACCTTGCCAAAGTCAAAGCCCTGCTCCATGGAGAACTGTCTTTAGAAAATGGAGACAACTTGGCATTTGGCCAGAAGCTCAATGGATGCTCAGAAAATGGTGGCTATGGAAGTGATGAAGACTCTGAGAGAGCGGAGAACAAGGGGAAGGAGGAAAGCAGCATGGAAGTTGAAGAGGCTGCCTCATCTTCCTCTTCAACACCATTATCTTCACCATTGGTTCCAAAAGCTCGGAGAGGCAGGAAGAGCAAGTCCAATAGTGAGAACAGAAGTAAGATATGTATGAGCTACTTAATAGATGTTTGCCTGGGGGAGAGAGGTTAGTTGTAAATTTGGGCCTTAAAGGGATACCATCCTAAATTGTCTCTAAAGCCCCTGTCCCACTGCACTTACGAATGCAAAGAGGATGTAAAACGTTAAAAAAAGTTTGCCATCCGTTGGAAAACGCTATGCATCCGTTGTGTACTCATTGCATACGTGTTTCATATGCTCTATCTGTTGAGCATCCGTCCACTGTGATTTCATCCGCGCAAGAAGTTTTGAGCTGCACAAAACTTTGTGAACAGATGAACTTTCCGCCGTGTACGATGTAAATCCGCGACATACGAGCAACAAACGTTCTATGTCCGTTTATCATCCGTTAAACATCCGCTGTATCCTCTCTGCATCCTCTGGGCATCCCCTCAACTCACATCTGAAGCAGCTGAAAACGGAAAGAGGGAGGAAAGAAAAGGTACACGGAACGTCTACACAGCGTTAGTAGCACGGAAATAGAAAGGATGCGCAGTGAACGGTTTGCATCCAATATACATCCGCGCAGCATCCCCTTTCTTTCCTTAGGCGTACATGATACATCCGCTTCATCCGCTATGCGTCCGCTTTGCAATTCTCCCCCGGAACTCCTTCGGAGGTGTCATCCGCTAGGCTTCCTATGAACATCCGTTTAACATCCCTGCTATGTACTATCCACGTCCGTTCTTTTCGGTTCTATTTATGCAAATTTTTGCCACTTTTTGGAGCGGATGACAACAGATGGAGCCACCCCCGAAATTTTGCTCGTCCGCTGTGTCCTTTATGCATACATTTTGCGTCCGTCAGCCAGTGGGACCGGGCCTTAAACAAGAAAGCATAACATTTATACAAATTTGGTTCTCCCTCTCCTGTCACTAGTCTCAACTGACCAAGATAATGTGTGAATAAATGGACTAGTAAGCATCCTCACCAAGCTCAAAACCAATTTTATTAAACAACTTGAGTATGCTGAAGTTGTACATAGCAATAGCACTTAGACTTATATAAAGCTTCATAGTGTTTTACAGCCCTCTCAAAGCAGTTTACAGAGTCAGCCTATTGCCCCCAACAATCTGGGTCCTCATTTTACCCACCTCGGAAGGATGGATGGCTGAGTCAACCTTGAGCCTCGTGGGATTTGATCTGCCAAATTGCAGTAGGAGTTGCTTGCAGTACTGTATTCTAACCGCTGCGCCACCCAGGCTGATCATGATCATCTTACCATGTTTTGGAAGTCTTTAACCTGTATTTTTCCCTTGTTTTATTGTCTGGAGATTATGTACTTTCTTTGAAGTTTCCATTTAATTTTAGCATAATTTTATTGAGATTTTCAGAAGTTGTAGGTCTCCCGAAGGAAACTTTGTTTTGAAAGGGAATAAACATTTTAAAAGAAAATGCAATAAATAAGAATCTAAGGGGGAGGCAGGCAAATGTCTGCCATAGCAAGAAACTTACATAAGGGCCTCCTTATGTGCACCAGTGATGTGTAGATTTTTGCATTCCTTCACATATACACAGCACATAAACTCCCTTATCGCAGCCCCCAAAAATTCCCTGCAATATTGCAAGAAGCAGTCTTCTTACTAGATGTAGAGATTAGAAGTGTTCCTTTAAATCAAGAGTTTATAGTGTACATTACAAACTTTTGAAATGACAGCCATAATTTCTGCCTGGCAACATTTTTTAATTGAATTTGCAGGAACCTCAACCAGCTCCAGGATCACCCGTAGTTCTGGCAAGCAGCCAACCATAATGGCTCTATTTTCCAAAGGGTGAGTAAGTTATATGAAATTCTGGTATTTTTCTACTTTCATGTGTTTGTGCCTCTTCTGATTCTTTATTGACACCAATAAGCTTTTTTCCTTTTTCTTTCCTTTACTCCAACTGTGACATGACTACCTGTATTAAAATGCTTAATGTCAAGGAGTAGGCAGTGATAAATACTGAGATACGTTTCCAATGAGGAATAAAACAGTAGACTGTCCTGGGGCAAAGAGTTAGGAGTCAGCTTGTAATGACAGTTGCTGGTTCTTGAACAGAGATTTCAGTAACAATACAGGTAGTCCACATTTAACAATCACAATTGGGACTGGCAACTCCATTACCAATGAACAATCATGTGACTCTGACTATGCTTAGTTTTACTTCAGCTTTCCTTTTTTCCCATTTCCCTTCTATTTGGAATGCTCACCCTGGCACTGGGATAATTAGCAAGAAGGAAATTAATGTTTATATTTAAATTCATTGGAGAGGAAGGGACTACAAGAGAGTAAGCAGACACATAATGGGGTATATACATTGAAAGGATGCATATGCTGGCTGTTTGCCTAGTGCACTCATAGCCTTGAGCATGCTAAGCAAATAGCTGGCATTAGCACATTCCTTTCAGTGTACATTCCCCATTGTCTGCCTGTTTATTCATAATCACTTCTTCCCCAATCTCTCCATTTTTGTGAGGTGGGTGAAATGAAAAACTAGTTCAGACACCAGACAAAGTGTACTGGTAGTAACAGTGAACAGGTGACTGAGAGATGTTGCAAAGGTTGTAAATGCATGCCTTGATTGCAAAGTTATTTTTTCAGCACTATTGTAACTTTTAATGGTCACTGCATGAGGCAGTTAATAAGGGAAGCCTTCTTGTAGATAATCTGTTCCAAATATGGTACAACTCTGATTGAAAGCAGGCCTTGTTATGGTATCAAAAACTTGTTATTATAGATAAGACATTAGACCCATGCTGGGGAGTCAAAGTACAGACATGTATTTAGCTACACATTACATTCAGCCATATAGTGACTGAGCCTGAATTTTTAGAAAAAAAACTGGGTTTGGGAAGAATGCAACAAAGAAGTTGGGAGAAGGATGGAATGGATCTCATTCCCCTTAGGCTTGCTTTTCTCTTATTAATATATACCGTACTATGAACAGCTCCTTTTATTAATTTATATTTTATGGATCCATTTTATGATTAATCAAAATAGATCCATCAAACGCAAATCAGATGAGGTGAATGGAGAGCTAAAACAAGAAAGCAATGCAGAAAATGAGGAGGAAGAAGGGGAGGAGGAACTGCCTGGAGAAAAGGTATGCTTGCAACTTAGTTTTCTTCTATTTAGCATGGGCTGGCTTGGAACTTTCAACTTAGCCCATCTGACAGTTGAGAAGGCTTATGAAATTCTTTGAAAGTTTAGTTCTCCCATGCCTCCTCCCTGAAAAGGCACCTGATTACTTCACTGTGCAATTTATAACATTCAGGACAAATTGATTTTGGATTGAATATTAAGAGAGTTATCCTTTTGTGAGGAAGATTTTTACTGATGCTAACTTGATCTAGTTTCAGCCTGTGAGCTGCATCTTTCTCCAATACAGATAGTCTCAACTTACAATCATAATTGAGCTAAGAATTACGATTGTAAGTTATTTCAGTTGTTAAGTAGGTGATCATGTCACTATGCCCAATTTTACAAGCTTTTTGCAATGATCATCAAGTAAACATGGCAGTCATTAAGCAAATGTGGTGGAAATTAAGTGAAAACTTTTATCCAATGGCCCGTTTTTTTGTTGGAAACTGGAAGTAAATGTCAGAAACTAGCAAAAGAACATTAAACATTATGACACTGCAAATGGCCATAAAGGTGAACTAGTTGCCAAATGCCCAATATGCAATGCCGTGACAGTGGGGGGAGGGGATTGTGCAGCTGCCATAACTTTTAAATTGGATCATAAGTAACTTTTGGGGACTCTGTCATAACTTCAAATGGTCACTAAGTGAGGACTACCTGTAATTTTAAATATATATAGACTTTTTAGCATTTTTTGTTTTCCATTTCCCTCTCAAGGAACAAGATGAGAAAAGAATCAGAACTGAAGCCAAAGAAGGGTAAGTACTGTTGGCTGGACACTTTCCTCTCCACTGCTTAGTATGGTTACCTAAAACAGTGACCACAAAGATGAATATGCTTAAAAGTGAGTTGCTTTTTTTTTTTACTGAGAGTGAGTCATCAGGCAGAATTCAATGTTAATTACATGCAGCATCCATGGAAAAGGGGTCAGATGCAAATGTCAGAAATTTCTGACTTTTTAAAAACAGGCAGCATTTGTGTGCATTCTGTATCTTGGATTTTACTAACTTGGTGGTCTCTCGTTTTACAAACCCACACTTCCTAGACTTGTTAGTCCTGTTAGAAGAGAATTATTGGAATTTTAGGACCAATCTCATTGAGATTCTTAATTACAAAGGCTGCTGCATTTTCTCTTTTTTCATATCAAGATGCAACAGATAGATCCTTTTTGTATATAATCACCCAGCAGTCATTTAGTCCCTGTCAGATCTATAATAACCTACTACAAGGCTGTACTGTTGTTTCAGAGCTACAGTTCTAAGCAGGCTTGGTCAGATTGGCATGGAATGCTGGCTGTTTCATCTTGGCAACATCAGAAGAGCCAACTCTAATCTTGCATAATTTACTGAAATATGGAGGAGACTTGGCTCCTCTGTTTTTGTAGCAGAACTTTTCTCCATTTGAATAGAGAGAGGGAAAAGAGTAATAAAAGCAATTCTTAGTATTTTTTAAAAAAAACTTTGGTAATCTTGACTGAGTAAAAGTGACCCTTTAATTATACTTAGGTTTCATGATTTATGTGAAACTCTAGAAAGTTAGCTTGGAAAAGGAAATGGGGGAATGTTTATGAGAGTGGTAGAAAGCACAAACAGAAGAAAGCATGGAGTTTACAAGGATTAAAAAAATGGGAATGTTACATTTCCATCAGAATAGAAAAGGCTTCTTCAAGTTTAATAAAAATTCAGCATTTGCCCAGTGCTTTATTATGCTACTGCAGAGATTGAAAATAATAATTACAAAACTGGAGTAGAACACCAATCTCTTCTATTTCCATAATAATGGAAATTTACAATAGTATAACCAATTATCTACCTCCTTGGCAAACTTAGCTTTTAATGTGCTTATTTGTACAAAGAAATACTATGCAGGTTCATTTAGATTTATATTCCACTTTTTGATTATAGGATTCTAGTAAGCCATCTTGCAATAAGATAAAAGGCGCCACATTAATAATACATAAATGTAATACTGTTGGTTATTGGGATCCAAACACTTATAAAATTATCAAATGTCTTAAGCTTGTTGTAATAGCCTATAATATGCCTACTTCTGTCAATATTTGTGTTCCTTCTCCCTAGGTCTGAGATAAAAGAAGAAGTAAATCAGGTTAAAACTGTGACTCCTGTTAAAGTAAGAAGATATTTTGTTTGTGTGGTTTTATTTGTTTAATGAATAAAAAACACTACACTATATTTGCTAAAATGAAGCTGAATGTTGAAAGTAGTTTGGTGTAAATGAGCCTTTCCCTTTTGGGTGGTAAATGATATTGTGTATATATACACAATTTGGCTAAGAAACATGTTTTAATTCGCTATGTCTGCCATTGTTTTAGTGAAAGCTAGTAAATATAACAGCCAAACATTCTAAAGCACTCCATATACATAATGCATAAACTTTATGAGATATGATCATCTCTAGCTTCTGATAATTCAGAATCTGCTCAGTATTTGAGTAAGAAGAGAAGAAAGGTAACAATCAACTGCATGGTAAGTGGCTATAGATAATCATGCTGCTATTTGCTAATGATTGTTTTATTGTGTGCTTAGCAATGTTTTTTTGTAAGTTGTTCTGGAAATGTTTGGCATTACCTATTGCCTGTCATGGGTAAACAGTGAGTTCTTTCCAACTTGATGCCTTTTAACACCTGCAATTCTTCAGCCAACATGAACGCTGTAGTGCAGGGCTGTCAAACTTACGGCCCACAGGCCAGATGCATCATGTGCTGGCCACACCCACGCCCAATTTAGCAAAATGGGAGAAAGTTGATATGTTACATGACAACACCATGATGACATGAGTTTGACACCCCTTATAGTGCAATATATCTAAAAACGATCAATTTGAAGTAGCTTGAAATCTTCACTTAATTGATACTAAACACATAAATTATAATGTGGTTTGTTTACATTAAGTGAAATGTAAGTGCATTAATTCATCTGTCTAGTTTGTATACTATAGATTGTGGCTTGCTAATCATCTGTGGCTTTAAAAAGCTATAGCTTCATAATATATAAATCTAGTGTCATACAGAAAATTGTTTAGTTATAGTTCCTGGAATGTAGCCTCTGTGATCAGCATTATTTTTATGGACTCTCTAAAATTTTTGAATCTATTAAAGAATCTATAACGTGTTTTAGTTTTTCAAAAAATTCATTCCTGTGCTTTCTTCTGGCTTTGTGGATGGGTATGCTTTTAAATATCATTGCCCTTTGCTGGTGTGAAATAATAATTGCATACTATTTGAAAATAGCATTACCTTATTATAAAATATCTGGGTTCCTGGTTACCTAAATTCAGTATTCTAGCTGTGTACTTTTTCTAGGACGTTTTACAAAAGGCTCCTTTCAGAATGCTAGTACCGCATCTCTAATTCACTTCCTCACAAGCTTTTCAATTCAACGTGATAAGTTTTTGTAAAATGGTAAACTTTTTTATTAATAAAAGAAGTTCACAGAGCAGCATGGGAATTTGAAAAGCTGTTTTATTTTACTGTCTTTTCTCTATAAGTACCTGCAGTCCACTTTTATTTGGAGGTGAGCAAAACAAAACAAACTGGCAACTAAATGCATAAATACAGTAGCTAGAGTTAAAATCATCTTAGATTTCTTCATTAAAGCAAACACACATGTAGCCCCTCAAGTGGGAAACACCTCTCAAGTGCCATCCTGTGAGAACTGGAATGCCCTGTACTGAATTTCAACAGCATGCAAAGACCCATCCCTGAATTAAGAACTAAAGAAGCACAGAGTTTGTTCATCCATGTAAACAACAACAGTTGATTCCATATTCCAATATATTGCTTTCAAAATTGGAGTCAGCAGAGATTCCTGAATTAATTACACATTTCTGATGTCCTTGGTTCTAGTCCAAGTGAAGTTTTTCTGTCATACCTTTTTCTTCCAGACGACCCCTCCCAAGTGCATGGAATGCAGGCAGTACTTGGATGACCCTGATCTGAAGTTCTTTCAGGGGGATCCCGATGATGCAGTAAGTCGGTCTGCTTTGGCAGCTGAAAAACTTCCTCATTTGAATGTTGTCAGAATGAAAACAAAATGTTCTTTGCTCCTAGCTGGATGAACCAGAGATGTTGACGGATGAACGCTTGTCCATTTTTGATGCCAACGAAGATGGATTTGAAAGCTATGATGACCTGCCGCAGCACAAAGTAACATTTTTTAGGTAAAACTTCATTCTGATTCATTGGAAAATGTAAATTGGAAGGTAATCTGATTTGGAGAGATTTAAAACCTCTTTCTTATGAAGTAGACTTTTTCTACCTGAATTTGAATTTTTTAACAGTAATTTTATGAAAAATTACAATTCACAACAACAAAAACTAATGCAAACTTTAAAAAAGAATAAGAAAAATAGAAGGTACAGAAAATAGAAAGAAAAAAAATATAGCAAAGAAAGAGAAAATAAATATATAAAGGATTACCTCTTCATCACAAACAAGTATAAACAATTTTAATAAATTGCTATCTTATCCATAAGCATATTTCTTATTTATAAGCAAATCCATAAAACATATCATCTCAATCTTGTGTCAGCAAAAGTCATTAAGTGAAGTAGTGTGGTGCATTGATAATTTTGGTTGTCACTTTTCAGATTTACACCAATCTTTCTGAGGTGTATTGGTCAGGAATATGTACAGTATTCGAAACATGATTGGAATATATTCTTACAATTCTTATTGTATTGGAGGTTTGATTTTCAGATCCTTTTCCCAGACCTCTCGGACATATGATTTCATAGTCATAATATTTTTCTTGAGCAAACCCCAACGTAAATTTGAATGAATGGATGGATTTAACCTAGGGTACATTAATTTAAATTTGCTTAGATTGTTGAACTTGCCATTTATTCTCCCTGTTACTATGGGTAGGTAATTCTAATCCTCAAGGTTCCTTTTGGCAGTCCTTCTACGTCACTTGCCAAAAATTGACTGTGGTTTTATTCTCCAAAATCATGTCCAAAATCCCCTTTTTAAAAATATTTTAGATCTTTGAAATTAAACAATGGTACCTGCCCCATAAAAATAGCACAAATTTAAAAGTAGGAAATGTTTGTAGCCTGAAATTCCACTTGTGCTAACCATGGCAAATGATGTTTTTCTGGGTGGTGTAAGCTCTGGTTCTTCCAGTGGAAAGGACCTGCCCTGCCAATATAAGGCTGCATTCTTGAAACAAAGCCAGAGTCTCTGCCCAGCTGCCCAATGTGTATTTTTCAAGCTGCTTAGATTTGTTTTGGTGAAAGTTACCAAAGACTTTGTAAATAAACAAACACACATAACATGCTGTCCTCATGGCCACCATTCACTTTTCCTAACTTTCTGCACCATGGCCTTACTACTGGTATCACCACTTCCTTTGATTTTTTCATTGCAAAAGAACAAGTCTTCATGTGTATTGCCTTTTTATATGGGAACTGTTCTGTGTATACTACTCCTAGGCTGTAGGTTTGTATTTTGCTGTAATAGCAAGTGTACAATTGATCAAAAAATGTACAACCATCACATTCTCTTTTCAGTGTATATGATCGAAAGGGTCATCTATGTCCATTTGATACCGGTCTCATAGAAAGGAATATTGAGCTCTACTTCAGTGGTGCTGTGAAGCCAATATATGATGATAATCCTTGCCTGGATGGTAAGAGCAATTAGTTTAGCTTAGTGCAAGGCTAAGGAAATTTGAATCTTAGATCTTTATCAGTAACCATTTTGCAGCCTGTGGTTTATATCAAACCTGTCTAGAATATTCAGAATGGTGGTCAGACAAAGAGTTTCCTCCTGGCTCTAAATTCCTGGGCTTCCAGAACTTCCTGCTGGCTATTGCTAACGGATGGGGTCTTTTAAGTATCTCACATAATGATTTGCATTATTAAAAAAGCAATGCTAAATGAAGTTATTTCTTTGTGTTTTTTAAACGCATTTACTTTTGAGAGCCAGTATGGTGGTGTGGCTAGGGTATCAGGCTAGAAACTGGGAGCCAATGAGTTCTAGTCCCTCCTAACACACAAAGCTAGATGTGTGCCTTTGGGCCAGGCACTCTCAGCCCTTGAAAGTGGGCAAGGGCAAGCCACTTCTGAAAAACCTTGCCAAGAAAACTGCAGGGAATAGTCTAGGCATTCAGCAGAAGTCAACCCTGACTTGAAGGCATCAAACAAAAAAATCTTCATGCCAACAAAATGTGAAGACTTCCAAATTTTATAAGACATTAAAGAATTGGGCTTTTCACTTCCATAAATATATAATTGGAAAAGAAAGTTAGGAACTATTGCGATTTTATGCTATAAAAAGCCAAAGTGACACTTAATATGCATTGCTTATGTTATTCTGAGACAGAAATTCAGAAGTTTTGTTCCACTTAAAGCTTGAGATTTTAGACTTTTCAAGAGCCAGCCAAAGACAAAGTGCACACTAAAGTCAAATATATATTTGGAGACTAAATTGAAAAACTGATAACTCTTAGGTAGACAAAGAAGTATTTTCAGACTTCTAAGGCAGGTATATACAACCTCTTTTGGACCAAGGCTATAGTTGCACTTTGAGTGGTCTCCTAGTTCCCTACTCCAAGGAGTGGGTGAGACCATTCATGAATTTCAAGTAGGTATAGTTATATCATATCCCATGTGTCTCATCATTTGTACCACATTAAAAATTACGGGGGGGGTGGGGGTGGCCATTTTGCAAATTTTTGGAATCATGTGACATAGTTACTGATAGATTATGTGCTTTTTGTCCTAAAAAAAGCAAAGACTGAGAAAATAACAAGGTTATTTGCACTAAGTTGTATTTCGTGATACATATATATCTTGATTTGATAATTAATTTATAAAAAATCAGAAATGTTACTAATACCCAAGATACATGGAATAAACATTAAAATAACAATAATAGTCATGAAAACCATAGTGATGGGTTAAATCTCCCTTATATTTCTGTTACTGTTGTAGGGGGTGTCCGAGCCAAAAAAATGGGCCCAATTAACGCTTGGTGGATCACTGGTTTTGATGGAGGGGAGAAAGCTTTAATTGGCTTCACCACAGGTAAGGTCAAGTTGGCAGAGATTAATTCTCAGAAGTGTCAGTTGTGTTTCTCTAACATGCTGGGTTCAGGGTGCATTAAGAGGCAATCAGGCAGACAAAATTGAGTCTGGCTGAACCAAAACATTTTTTTACATTCAGTTGCCCTCCCCCAACACACATTCCACATTGAGATCTGTTTAAATGCTATATATTAGAAACCACAAGTCTCCTCAATTCACAATGATTTTGCCACACTACACTTCTTTTATCCAATGAAGTACATGCTACTAGGCTTGATATGTATGTTCTTTGAGAAAGGTACAAAGCAGCTGATTGCAATCCATGGTTATGTGGTTAGAATTTTAAAAATAATAGGCTAGGTTCTTAGTTATGTATATGTTCCCACCCAGGTCCCACTAACTGGACATGCATTTGCACTGTATTCTAGCCTTTGCAGATTACATCCTGATGGAACCCAGTGAAGAATATGCCCCCATCTTTGCACTGATGCAAGAGAAGATTTATATGAGCAAGATTGTTGTTGAATTCTTGCAGAACAATCCTGATGTCAGCTATGAGGACTTGCTGAATAAGATAGAGGTTAGTCTGACCAAGCAGGGAAGCTACATTTTGTATGCAGTGTAAAAGAAAATGCCAATAATATATTGCTTGTTCTCAGAAGGCATAAACCAAGCTATGACACTATAGATACTATATATTTTTATTTACTGTTTCCTAGTATGATTTGATTGCTTATTGTACCCTATGACTATTAAGTGTTGTACCTTATGATTCTTGACAAATGTATCCTTTCTTTTATGTACACTGAAAGCATTTACACCAAGACAGATTACTTGTGTGTCCAATCACACTTGACCAATAAAGAATTCTATTCTTCTAATCTATTCTATACTGTATAGCGTTTGGCTTATCAGATTGTTGTTTCCCAAATGTAGAAAGAGAGCCTTTGAAAGAACTATGTAAGAACTGCTATCTGGGCAAAAGGGGCTAAAGGTTGATGTCAGAATCAACCAGAAATCAACCTGTCCAGAAAATCAACTATAGGAAAACTAAAACTATAATTTACAGCTATAATCATAGCAGAATCTGCAAGTCCGATTGATGTTTCTCCGAATTATACACCAATGAATCAGAGAAACATTTTCCACTTTCAAATATTATTTTGATTCCCATGACTTAAAGAATGTTTCAGCCTCAGATCATGGAATGCAGTGTCATCCATCAGGAAAAAAAAGCAAATGAATAGTATACTCATTTCAAAACTCTAAATATCCCATAAATCTCGAGTAGGGAAATTGTTTCCCTTCAAATTTTGCTGAACTACAGCTTCATGCAGCCTCAACCCATATGGTTAACAAGGATATCAGTCAGGAGTAGTCAAGATTAACTCAAAGGGATAAAAAAAAGCATGCATAAAAATGACTTGAAGTAGATTTTTTTAAAAAAAAATCACTGAATTTTGCTATAGTAGTAGTCTATTTCTAAAAGTTTACTTTTATCAAATAGTTGAAGATTCCATTGTGTTGCTAATTGAATTGGGCGGTTACAAAATGGTATCGAGCTTATTTTTTCCTGATACTGTAGTTTAAAAACATAAGTATTTGGGGTCACAAAGTAACTGAATGCAAATATCCTGGGTTTTTTTTCTAAGGAATAGAAGGCAATATATAAGGCAGTTTTTCCTGCTTATTTCTTACAATATTCCTATGTGTTGGACATACCTGAGGGGAAAACACATCTGGGAAAATGAGATTTGAACCTGGGTTCTCTCAATCCTGGTTCAATAATGCATCCCCTCCTCTAAGCTGCCTTCCCAAAGTCTTTGAAGATCAGAAACTTTAGAAAATAGATGGAACCTCTGATTGGGGGGGGGGGGGTTGGGGGGGAGGCAGCTCATACATGCCTTTCCTCCTGCATGATCTATCTGAAAACCATAGTTAGGCTCTTGCTTCTGCTTTTCTCCAGACCACGGTTCCCCCTGCTGGATTGAACTTCAACCGTTTCACGGAAGATTCCCTTCTGCGACATGCCCAGTTTGTAGTGGAACAGGTGGAGAGCTATGATGAGGCTGGGGATAGTGATGAGCCTCCAGTCCTTATCACACCTTGCATGAGGGACCTGATTAAGCTGGCAGGAGTCACCCTGGGGAAAAGGTAGGAGGGCAGTTGGGCTGTGTGTGGGTTCACTGGCTAGAGGAAAAAAGTCTGTTTTACAACAAAATACATTCTCTGCTTTGGTCTGGCTTTAAGTGATGGCAGATTCTTTACAACAAACTGCAAGGTTTTACAGGTAAACATACAACCATTAGTGACCATTCAAAGTTATAATGGCAGTGAAAAAAGTGACTTATGACTGTTTTTCACACTTACGACCATTCTAGCATCTCCTGGTCATGTGACCAAAATTCAGCCACTTGGCAACTGGCATTTATTTGTGACGGTTGCAGTGTCCCAGAGATCACCTTTTGCAATCTTTCTGACAAGCAAAGTCAATGGGGGAGCCAGATTCACTTAACAATTGTGTTACTAACTTAGCAACTGAAGTGATTCACTTAACAACTGTGGCCAGAAAGGTCTTAAAATGGGCAAAATTCAACAATTGTCTTGATTGGCAATGGAATTTGGGGCTAAATTGTGGTTATAAGTTGAGGATTGCCTATATCAGCGGTCGCCCACCAGTGGGCCATGGCCGTGAGAAAAATTTTGGTGGGCCACAGAGAAATCTCATCCCCAGAGCACCCCCACAAAGCAATTAATCCGGTCTGCGCAGAAACACAAAGCTACGCCGCCAACATGGCCCACGGGAACCCTCCCTGCCCACTCCTTACCCGGTAAACTTGCCTGCTAAATTTCTATTTTTCCTTTTTCCAACCATCATCTGTTCTGCTGTGCTGGAAGATTTAAATTAGCTAGGAAGCAGGAAATGGTTGGATTTCTTGCTTTCTAGCTAGTCTTTAGATCTTCGGCTCTGCTTTTAAATACAGCCGAACCTTAGGACTAAAGGTTTGCTTGCAAGCAAATTCAGTGCAGACTCACGGCAAGCAAATTTGAGTGACTGAGGTAGCCAATGGCAGATAGATAGATCACTGAATGATTCTGTGAGCAATTCAATCTACCTGCTTTGCCTGATTTTGGGGTAAAAATTGCTCTTTTTTTTAAATAAATTCAATATTTACATACATGGTGTGTTTTGAGTTAATTTTATGAGTTTGCTTGCAAGGAAATTTTATGTGACAGATTGAGCTAGCCAATGGCAGATAGATAGATCTCTGAATGAATCTGTGATTCTGTGAGCAACTCAATCTGCCTGCCTGCCTGCTTTGCCTGATTTTGGGTAAAAGTTGTTCTTTTTTTATAAAAAAATTCAATATTTATAACAATATTTATAATGTTTACATACAAGCCATTCTCAGCCAGTCACATGACCACCAAGCCACACCCACAAATTAGGCCACACCCACAGAACCAGTTAGTGGTTCCCTGGGATTTAAAATTATGAGTTTGGTGATCCCTGAGGTCCAAAAGGTTAGCGATCCCTGGACAATATCACATTTTAAAAAATTATGTATTTTATTCAAAACTAACTCTTGTTTGGGAAGAGCTAGAATTATGACACCTGTGCCCTGGTAAAAATACAGTTTCCCACTTTGCGATATGGCAGCTCAGAAAATACTTGTAGAATGGTTGGATAATTTGAGAAAAATCCTCTTTCTCTCTCCTTTCTTCCCCACCCCCCAACATTTTGCCTTCTTATCCTCAAAATTGAATTAAGGAATACTTATAAAAATGTAGGTCAACATTTGAAAATAGTTCATGTAATGAAGTGAACTAATTTATGAAAAGAAAAGCTTATCTCAGAAAAACCTTCAGTTTTCATGAGTCTGCAGAGGATAAAGGGGAAAAAAGTATGGAAAGAAGAATAGTAATACAGTGCTTTTGGCTGGGATAAGGCAGTTTGAGCCAACATTTTGTTATGAAAAAATGCATAAATTGGATTTTGCTTCCTCCATTCCCTTCTTTTCAAATACGGAAAATTATGGCTCTTTGTAGCTATTTCATACTCTAAAGCAGGGGTGTCAGACTCACAGTGTCACAGCAGTGTCACATGACGTATTGGGACTTTTTCCCCCTTCGCTAAACTGGGCGGGGTGGGCCAGCACATCACACATCCGGCCTGCAGGCTGCAAGTTTGACACCCTGTTCTAAAGGATAAAATCCAAAACATGTAATTTCCTTTCCTTTTTTTCTATATCGATGGCTTCTTCTGTTTTCAGTATAAACCTCTTGCTTCGACTAAGACGTAGACAAAAATAAAGAGCCAGCTGTAACTCCTTTTAGTGCAGAATTCAAAATCATTCAACCAATTTTCAGTCAGTGAGTTTACAATTCTGTGCAAATAGTATGTTTTACTTAATACTCCAAAATACTTTAATAAGCAAATTAAGCTATATGTAGTGTAGCTATATGTAGTGTTATAAAGTAACAACGTAATGGTAAAAGAAGCTACATTTAAATATTGTTTATCTTATATTTTAATATTATTCTAAATAGACTTATTAAGAAATAATTTTTCCCCTTGCTTCAAGATTTCTAGAAATGTTGCATGTCCAGTGAGGACAGGGTCTTCCAACCATTTTGAAACAGTGTTGCTAGTGGTTCATTTTGTCCCAGATAAGTCTGGCAAGGACCTAATTCTTCCCTGTTGTTCCCTCTCTCCAGACGAGCTGCAAGGAGACAAGCTATCAGGCATCCCACCAAAATTGACAAAGATAAAGGGCCTACCAAGGCCACCACAACCAAGTTGGTCTATTTGATCTTTGACACTTTCTTTTCTGAACAAATTGAGAAGAATGAAAAAGAAGAAGACAAGGAGAATGTTGCAAAGCGGAGGCGCTGTGGAGTCTGTGAGGTAGGGGGTTAGGCTTGCATACAGATGAAAAAGTCTGAACGTCTTCCGCTTCTTTCTGGTCCCTTTCTTTTGAACTATTAAGCACATTCACATATTGGCATCAAATAATTTATTTTATATTTTACTGCTGCATTGCTTGTAGCCAGTATATCCCAAATTCTGCCAGCATTCAGTGGTCACGTTCACAATAAAGTCCACAAATTAAAGTCAACTTTTCTGGAATTTTCCTTATATATGTTGTGTGAATTTGAAGCATGATGATTGATTTGGATTGTTAGATTTTATCCAGTCTTCAAAGTATGCAGTAGTACTCAATTTCAACAATTTCCATGTGAAGAAAGTTAGGCCATCCATGGGACATTTCCTCCTTTATCCAGTTGCATGCTTTTTTTCTTCCTTTTTTCAGGTTTGCCAGCAGCCAGAGTGTGGTAAATGCAAAGCTTGCCAAGATATGATTAAGTTTGGAGGGAGTGGAAGGTCAAGACAAGCCTGCCTGCATCGGAGGTAATTATTATTTTTATTTTCATGAGCCCATATTGAGGTCAGATGAGCTGCCAGATCCTCAGATTAGGTGTCAAGCAAGGGAAAGACAGTCTGAGAAGCCTTCCATTAATTGGTTTATTTCTGGACTTCATAACTATAACTGTTTTGAAGATGATAGGTTCTGGAATTCTGACACCCCTATTCCAGAGACTCCCATTTATACTGAATCATTGGGGCTGGTAGGGAAGCAAAATATATTCTGTTTCACCAGGCTCTTGGCAACAGGCGGCTTATGAAATTCTTCCCATCTTCCAAATATTTATGACCACAAGATTCAGAATGGGAACATTCCTTGCTCATCGAAAGCAATGTTCCTCAACCTTGACAATCTTAAAATGTGTGGACTTTTAGCTCCCAACCAGCAAATGTATAGAACTTGGCGGCTCTTCTTTTGGGAGAGTAGAGGCTAAATTGCTGGACTCTTTAGTTGGCAACTGCCATATACATTTTTGTCTTAACTTCAGGTGTCCCAACCTAGCTGTGAAAGAAGCTGATGAAGATGAAGAAGTGGATGATAACATTCCTGAAATGCCCTCTCCCAAAAAGATGTTGCAAGGCAGAAAAAAAAAGCAAAACAAAAATAGAATTTCCTGGGTGGGAGACCCTATCAAGGTATGCTCTCTATGAGAAATAGCAATTAGAATTTACTTCAACTTTGAGCTATACCTGGGGAAAGATCCTCTTCAGTTTCACAGCTGTTATCCAAATTTTGTGAAAATGGATAGAGAAGTAGACAACATGTATAAGAGGGCTGATAGTCCTAGGCAGTTATCCACATCATTTGCAGTTGAGATCCAGTTTTTGTCTTTTTTTAAATAATAGCAGCAGGAGTATTTCCATTAAGACCAGAGGCCTGCTTCTCTCACAAAATATTTATCTGAGCGGTTCAGGAAAATGAAAGCCTTTACTTCTGGTCAGATTTTTTTTCATTTGTAATACAGTAATACCAAGGCAAACTGATAATTTCTTTTCTGCTGAGATACAGAGATACAGTGAGAGCAAGAGAGCAAGTATGGCCGAAGTTTTACTGTGCTTTCTTTTTTCTATTTTCCTACTTTTGGTTTGTTGTTATCAACAGAGTGATGGCAAGAAAGATTATTATCAGAAAGTGTGCATTGATTCAGAGACTCTTCAAATTGGTGATTGTGTTTCTGTGAGCCCTGATGACCCCACAAAGCCTCTCTATCTTGCAAGGTATGTCTTTATGGAGATAAATGCATGTGCTTCTGAACCAAGATAGGCAAAGGCTTTGGACTGGGCTGATTTCAGACTTTAGGTTTTTTTTTTATAAAAGCTATCCAAAGATTGTGTTGCTGGTCTATAATTGGGGCAAAGGAGAAGTTGTAATCCTGCATACCTAGAATGAAGCCCTATTGGGCACACTTATTTCTGAGGAAATACTGCATGAACAAATAAAACATATAGATTTAAAAAACCCTGTGGAAAAGATTGCTTGTCTGTTTTGTACTGTACTCCATTTCTTCACATGTCTTTCAAAGATATTACCTATACTGATCATTGCAATTTGCTTTATGCTAGTGAGAAATTGATATCTGCTTCATTTTGTAACTGATTGTATTCATCCTGCTAAGCCATGGCTTCTTCAAACAGTGGGATGGAGATTTTTCAGAAGTTACTGTGACATGGATTTATACACCATTCTAAGTCAAAACCAAACCAATCTTATTGAGCTTAGTACAATGGGCAGACAAGGTTTCATGTCTGAATCACTTGCCAAGAAGTGGTTGTGAAACTAAGCAGTAATCCAAAAAGCCTGATATTTCATGCCTCAATCCTAAGCTCCCTGATGTAAACTCTTCTCTTTCTCAGCCTCAGCACATGGCAATCCCATTATGTGCCGCAGTAGGAAAAGACAGCTCTGTTCTTATACAACTATCCAGAAAGAATGATGGGCAGTATGGTATGCCTCCCATGCAAAGCTTGATAAGGTTTGGAAAGCCTTGTCCTCCCAAGCCTAAATGCTCTTCCATGTATTGCCAGCCAAACATCTTTCTGGAAAGGGTTGTATGATCTGATTCCCAAACAATGGGAAATCTTTCCAGTAAATTTGACTTTTGTATTCTCATTGAATTAATGTCCTGTCCCATCCCTTTCCCCTAGAATCACATCCATGTGGGAAGACCCCAGCGCTGGACCAATGTTCCATGTTCACTGGTTTTGCCGGGGCACCGACACTGTATTGGGAGCAACATCTGACCCGGTGGAACTTTTCTTGGTGGATGAATGTGAAGATATGCAGCTGTCTTACATCCATGGCAAAGTCAATGTTCTTTATAAGGCTCCTCCGGAGAACTGGTCTTTGGAGGTATGTTAAACCATCCTACTACTTGAGCATCTGTTTATTTACAGTGTTTAATTGTTAGGGTTATATGCCACATTTAATACACCAGTTCAAAGTAGCATCCAGAGTACACCCTTTTCCCTCCTCACCCTCCAAAGTAACCAGAGAAGGACTGCCTTACTGAGTTCATAGTTTTTCTTTGTGTATGTGTTTTTTTTCTTTTTGTCAGCTGTATGGTGGATGGTGATAATGCTAGGATAGCAGTGGAAGAGTTTAGAAACAGATTTCACTTTCCCTTTTTATAAAATCATGTTGTGAGGATGATGGACATAAAGGAAGCACATGAAGGCTTTCTAGAAGTTTTCCTATGTTATTCTATTATTTTCCCCTTCATCCCTAGAGGTTGCACTGTGTTTGATACCTGGGTGCTTAATTCTGCTAATGTGATTCGAGAGTTGTACTGATAAACTTCAGTGCATGGTAGTGATGAGTAGTAAGTCACAGCCCAAGGAACTGACTGGCCTCTTCCATGCATCTCTTTTTCTTTAGCCTGACTCCAGTCTTTTAAGGCAGAGTTTGGCAGGCTTCCTTTGCTTGCAACCTCTGACACCATAGCCATTGCAATTTGGACCCCTGCCCCTCTTATGTATGAGTATGCTTACTGACAGCAATTATTGCTGCCCCCCCCCCTTTTCACCCAAAATTGGCCTTATCCTGTGGCATTCTTCTGTGGAATTGCTGTCAAGATAAGTTCAAAGTGGATGCAAAGGAGAGGCTGAACTTATCCTGACAGTCAGTAAGAGACCAAAATACTTACAAATCTTGACAGAAGAATCTGATACAGAAGTGGATTTGTTGAGCTTTGCTGGGCTATGCACTGGCTCTTGAGTTGCTCATTTTGATTCAATGCAGAAGCCAATTCTAATACAGGTTGAATTACGATTGGTTGCTTAGTGACCATTCAAAGTTACAACAGAACACCCCAAAAGTATTTATGTCTGGCTCTGATAACCCCACACGCCCAGCAGTCACATTCTAGGTGATCGGCAGCTAACTCATGTTTATAGCTGTTTGCAACATCCCTTGGTCATAGCGATTTACATTTTTGCTGAAAACCAACATTCATTTCTGGTTTTCTGCAAAAATGCCCCATAGCAAAATGATGGGTTTGCTTGATGACCATGGCATTCATTTAAAGACAGTGGACTTATTTCATGAACATGGTTGATTCAATTAACAACTCTGCAAAAAAAGATTGTAAAATTGGGTGAATCACACAAAGCTCCAGACTTCTACCTCACTTCTGCAAATTTTAACTGCGATAAGTTCTGTGTCTTTGTAATAATTAGTATGTATTTATTTATTTCAGTATGTATAATACTGTATGTATTTATTTATAATCAGTATGTATTTATTTATAATCAGTATGTATTTATTTATAATCAGTATGTATTTATTTATTTCTCCTCCTTCTTCTGCCTCAAATATTCTCATAGGGAGGACTTGATGTGGAGATCAAAATGGTGGAAGATGATGGCCGGACCTATTTTTACCAAATGTGGTATGACCAAGAGTATGCTAGGTTTGAGACTCCGCCAAATATCCAGCCCACAGAAGACAACAAACACAAGTTAGTGCACATGATTAAGTGGCATGGGAGCTTGAAAATAAAGTAGAAAATCAGTAAATGTGCATATTTCTACCTGATCTTAAATCTACTTGGGACAGTATCTTATTGGGCTCAACTCAAGAGCTACAAAATAGCATGCGGGCATTCAGTCTCAAAATATGTTAATCAGTTTATGCTCAACTTTCTCCCAAAGATAGCAGGGATGAAGAAATAATCATTTATATTTAAAAAAATATACACATAGTTCCATTCTTAAGCCCCTTGTGAAATGGAAAACAGAAAAAAAGTAAAACACAGGGAGTTTTCTATGAGATTATTTGGAAAGAAAGCCAAAAAGAGCAATTGGTAGTAAATTAAGTAGCACTATCAAGAGGTGAAGACATATAGTCTTAAAAATGCTTATGTACTACATGATATCAGTTGTTCTTCAAATGTTCTGAATTGCTTGCACAGACTCAAAATCAGTGGATGGGAAGAGGGCTTGGAGGTAGTGAGGTGATTTGATGACATCACATATTTTTCCAGTTTTCCCAATCTAAAACAGGCCTCTGCTCCTTCTCTCCCAGGTTTTGCATGAGTTGTGCCCATTTGGATGAGGCAAGGCAGAAGGAGATCCCCAAAGTCTTTGAGTCTCAGGAAGAATCAGAAGGAAAAATGTTCTACAGCATGGCAACAAAAAATGGGGTGCAGTACCGATTGGGAGATGGAGTTTTCCTTCTACCAGATGCCTTCCAATTCAGGTTAGTTTGTACATTGATTTCAGCTGGAACAAGAGGGCGCTTCTTTTAGGGAGAGCTGGGACACCAACTCAAGAAAAGAATCAGTGATGCCCAAAGAGGCAAACACATTTTAAAATAGTGTATAATTGGGGGTTAATAGTTCAAATTTTATGTCATAGTAAGGAGAGTTAAATTTATTTCATGAGTAGAATTAAGTTGATATTCATTTAAGGCTCCACTGTTGTAGCAGGATATATTTATCAGAAAGGTGTTAGAGAATTTTTAGGTAAATGGGTGGATAAAAGTTCAGTCAGGTGAGTAGCAACCTGGTGGGGAATGAGGTTGGGAAGGTTTTAACTTGGTAGCATTTCCATATTTAAAATAATTTAAGAGTGCAATTGGTTTGGTTAAAGAAGGAGATGATAGAAGAATTGATTCACCAATCAACTGTCTTGGAAATAAGTTATCTGCCTCCAAATATATGTATAAATCATTTGATTCAATGTCCATGGCCTGAAAGGAAATAGGAAGCACCTCCAGTTCACATAATTTTTTTCTTTTCTCATTTTTCTTTCTCACTAGCCTGAGGTTAACCAGCCCAGCCAAACGTCAAAAGAAGGAAGCAGTGAATGAAGAGCTTTATCCTGAACATTACCGAAAATATTCTGAGTATATCAAAGGGAGCAACCAAGATGCACCTGAACCATATCGCATTGGCCGGATCAAGGCAATCTACTGCAACATCCGCAGCAGTGGCAGGCCCAATGAAGCTGAAATTAAACTGCAAGTGTACAAACTTTACAGGTAAGTAGCCATTAGAATCTTGTTGGTACCTGAGTAGAAAATAATTTCTAGTTGACCTCCTTGTATCAAGAATAGTACCAGAAAACAGAATGATAAACTTAAGCATTGACGCATGATTCACACAGAACTCGGTTTCTGCCTGCATATTACTACATGGAACTATGTGTCAGTAACTCAGGGCAAAGACCTAGCAGCGAGGGCTCTATCTGTGGAATTGAACTATGTTGAATAAACAAAGTGGGTCACGTAGCAGCATACAAATTTTGCTGCTACAATGATTTGATGACCAGGACAGGCTGAAAACAGTGAGTTGACACACAAGATATTTGTACTCAGATGACACACTGTTTAAATGGAAGATGGATTGTTTGTTTTAAAATAAAAAAATTTAAAAATTACAAAAAAAAGAGGAAGTTAGCTTGGAATTTTTCAATATGTGTTTGAATTTGATGGGTTCTATGAGACTAAGGGCAAAAATAAAAAGTTCACAAACACAGCCAGGTGTATCTATAGGAATTTTTCTAAGGTACAGTGGAACTAGGAGGCTTATCACCTTACATTCTGAAGCCCACTCCCATGTTTGTGTTCATGACATTGCTCCGCTTCATGTTCTGAGATTTTGGGTGTTGTTTTTTTAACTAATAGCTTCCGTGGTTACAAACAGTTAGGCAATACACTAGCTAGAATCTAAACAAATGTAATAATAGGATATTTTACAGAAAAAAAATATTACCAAACATTTTCCCCTCTTTCTCAGTCTGTCTCATTTCAGGAATTTGACCTGGACTGGGAGAGAATTTAGTTCCACCTCCCCAAGTCCTCCCTTTGATTCTAAGCAAACAGTATAGACTTACAGAATTATCAGAAAAAGTGGGGTTGTTTCCTGCCAGTTGGGTAAATGCATAGATATGTCCTAGAGCCTATTTTTTAGGGATTGCCAGAAAATTGGCTTAAAACAATATTTTAAAACAACAGCCATGTGAAACTAATTAAAAATCTTTAAAGTCCTGTCTTCACTACTTTGCATCATCACCCTTAATTGTTGTAGTTCTTTGGGACCCACAAACAGTTAAATGAGTCTCAAACTCATCGTTATATGTAAATAGGAGGGAAATAATCTGAAATGCAATGTATTCTTCAGTGATTATATCTTCCTAAAAGGATTTAATGGTCCCTGAACGCTGCTTCCATCAACATAGTTTAACCGAGAAAAACTCATTCCTCTCCCATTGTGTAGGTGTTCCTGGGTTTGATGCTTTATCTCCCTCAACACAAGTGTCTCTGTTGTCTTTCTAGGCCAGAAAACACACATAAATCAGTCAAAGCCAGTTACCATGCAGATATCAACTTACTCTATTGGAGTGATGAAGAAGCAACGGTGGAGTTTAAAGATGTGCAGGGCCGCTGCACAGTGGTATATGGAGAGGACTTGACAGGAAACATCCAAGATTACTCTGCCAGTGGCTCTGATCGTTTCTACTTTTTAGAGGTGGCTTTTCCCATTATGTCATTGGCCCAGTGCAATTTTTCACCAATATATTCTCCAACACTGGAGGTTTTTTAGAAGAGATGGAACAACCATTTATCTGAAATGCTTTAGGGGTTGAACTGCTTGAACAGGGGTTGGACTAGAAGACCTCTAAGGTCACTTCCAATTCTGTTATTCACAGCGGGGTGTTGTATCAGCAAGTGCTGCTATAGATGCAGCTGGCTGAAAACATATTTGAACTTTAAATTACCTCCTTCCACTTTGGAAGAGGGACTTTAACGAAAGCCCAGTTGCCCTCTCACAATAGAAATTCACTCCCACTTTCAGCTCATTCTATAAATGCTGCCTAAACTTCCCATCAGTGTTTTCTGAAATATAAGAAATTAACAGAACTGCATGTGTCTTTGGTCTGAATTGAGTTTTTCCCCCCTTTTAATTTCCAGGCATATAATGCAAAAACAAAAAGCTTTGAGGACCCACCTTATCATGCCCGTAGTTCTGGAAATAAAGGGAAGGGGAAAGGGAAAGGGAAAGGTAAGTGATTAATTGCTAAATGATTTAAATCTTTGGTGTATTGCCCAAGATCAGCAATATCTTTCCTGTGGAGCAGAATAAGATGCTAAACCAGTCAGTGAAAATCCTGCAAAATGAAGAACTTGGACTTTGATAGGCTTTTGAGAGAAGTTGCTCATTTCTGGCACCTAGAAACTTAGAAAGTTCATTTTTATTCCTAAGTAATACAAATACTGAGAGGAATACTTGCAGGCATATTAGGTCCTGTTTGGTTCATTAATTGCAAACAAGTTTTATTGTTGCTGATAGAATCTACTCAGCAATAACATTGACTTGTTTGCAATGAAGCTATTATAGACTTAGCTAATATTGCTAATATTTACTTTCTTGTTTACCATTAAGCTTTCATAGACTAGATATTTAATGTTTTTAAGTAGCCCTGAAAGATATTTTAAAAAATATAATCCTGTTATGTTTACTTTGGAAACAAGGCAGCATTTCTTTAGGCATACTTTTCCCTCCTTGTGCAGGTAAGAGCAAAGGGAAATCTTCAGGAGCATCTGAATACAGCGAGTCTGAAGCTGCTGCAATGAAGCCCCCCAAACTTCGAAGTCTGGATGTTTTCTCTGGTTGTGGAGGCTTGTCAGAAGGGTTCCACCAAGCAGGCAAGGCAATTTGGAAGGATGGTTGGGTGCATGGGAAAGGACCATGAGCGTATGACTTTTATAGCCAAAAAAGTAAACCCAGCAAGGGTTTCCAGTCCTGTTTTATGGGATGGAAAGAATTTTTTGTGTACTTTTGAGGCTTGGAAGCAAACCACCTAATATGAATTCTTGTTCGGTTTTCATCATCATGATGTCTTCAGGAGTCTCAGACACTCTGTGGGCCATTGAGATGTGGGAACCAGCTGCGCAGGCCTTCCGTCTGAACAATCCAAGCACCACCGTGTTCACTGAGGATTGCAATGTCCTGCTTAAACTTGTAATGTCGGGTGAGAAGACTAACTCCCTGGGCCAGAAACTGCCACAGAAGGGAGATGTGGAGATGCTCTGTGGTGGGCCCCCTTGCCAAGGCTTCAGTGGGATGAACCGCTTCAATTCTCGCACCTACTCAAAGTTCAAGAACTCTCTGGTTGTTTCCTTCCTCAGGTGATTGAAGTCAACGGTTGCATTTTCTCAACTCCCCCTTAAGCCAGTCCTTATCCTATTGCACATACCATCTCCCAGCCTCCTGCTTTCCAGCTGTGGTGGAACCACAACTCACGGGGATAAGGTTGGGAAAAGCTGCTGTAGGGTGGTCTCTAAATCAGGGCTACAGTTTAACAGAATAGAAGAAACATAGGCTGTGACAGTGGATGCTGAATCTGCATGTATTACAATGGCAAAGATAACTTGTAATGTGCCCTCCAGAAATGTTGTATCCTGTGAGCAACGATGGGTTTAGATACTGGGAAATATTGTCCTATAGATCTAGACGACACTAGCATGGGAAAAGACTATTCGAGAGAATGTATGAAATCAGATTTTGGGGCTCTCTTGGGCTAGCAGAAGGCTTATTGGGATAGGGACTGGGTCTTTTGCCACAAGTTATTGAGCAAGGACTGTGTATCTGCTGTTGGGATCAAGAGAGAGCGCAGCTGACCCTCAGTGCCCTTATCCTCTGCAGTTACTGCGACTACTACAGGCCAAGATTCTTCCTCCTTGAGAATGTCAGGAACTTTGTCTCATTCAAGCGTTCTATGGTGCTAAAGCTCACCCTGCGGTGCCTTGTCCGGATGGGTTACCAGTGCACTTTTGGAGTGCTGCAGGTATGATAGTCAGCCTTTTTTTTTAACTGAGGCTAGGATTGCACTGAACCATATTTGTATGCTTTGCAGAATCACCTGAAAGCAAAGATTCCACTGGATAGAGTCACCACCTGTATTTTCTCTATAATATACGGATTCTTCAGTAGATAACTTTCATGTATCTGGACAATGCCAAGTTGAGAAAGCTGATCTAGGAAATTTCTGGTTGTTTCTCAAGTCAATCTTGACTCCAGATGATCGCAGATCCATGCAGTTTTCTTGGCAAAATTTTGGAAATGTTTGATGGGACCTTTCTCCAAGATGTTTTTCAAATTTCCAATCTAAAGTTTGTGAGAGAATGCCAGCCACCTAATTGGCTTTTATGTCTAAGGGAGAACTAGAACTGTCCCTGCTTCTAAACTAGTATTTTCAACCACTATACAGACTGGCATTCAAGCAATTTTTAGGGGTTGGTTTACCAACTGTGTGCTCAAGTTATAAGAAGCTGCAAAAGATAAGCTAAAGAAAGCTGATTCCATTGCCTGGTTATGTCTCCCCTGGGACATCTGGCTGTTGTCTGTTAACAGTATTTAGTCTGTTCTGCTCTTTGAGATGCCTTTCCCCAAGTAGCATGTGTAGCATGTATATCACAGTCTTTTTGATGTCAGATGAAGATAATTTTTGTTTTCCCAGAGTGGACTGGAATTTTTACGTATCTGTTTTCCTTTTTTACTAGTATTTTATGGACCTAGGAATAGATGTTAGTATACTAATTTAGGAGAAAATGTTAGAAAAGGCTGGTATAAATCCTCTTCCTCAAATACATCCTCTTCCTCAAATACCTTATTTTTTCCTCCCTCAATTCTTCTCTTCCTCCTTCATCTAGGCTGGGCAGTATGGAGTAGCTCAGACCCGCAGGAGAGCAATTGTGTTGGCTGCAGCTCCTGGAGAGAAACTCCCCTTGTTTCCTGAACCCCTACATGTTTTTGCTCCCCGAGCCTGCCAGCTCAGCGTGGTGGTGGATGATAAGAAGTTTGTTAGCAATATAACAAGGTAATTGGCAACTCCCAGATCTAGCTTGTGTTGCTTTCATTGGGGGCTGGAGAATGGGGCCAACAATCTTACAAGAAAAGGAAGTGCATGGCTATGGTCTTATTTTTCATACAAATGAAAGACAATCCTGAACAGGGGGGAGTCCCAACCTATCTGGAAAGCTCTTGTGATGTTATGGAATTGCATCGTACTTTAGAAAAAGAGGAGAATCCAGTAGCAATCAATCTTTAAGTTATGTTCTTTCAATGTACTCTAGGACTTATTCGGGCCCATTCCGAACCATCACGGTCCGAGACACTATGTCTGACCTTCCTGAAATCAGGAATGGAGCGTCAGCACTTGAAATCTCCTATAATGGAGAGCCACAATCCTGGTTCCAGAGGCAAATTCGGGGTTCCCAGTATCAGCCCATCCTCAGAGATCATATCTGCAAGGTACCTACTCTTACAGTGTTTATCTGGTTTGCTGGGGCAAGGTGAGTAGGAATGAGACATCTTTAACATAGTGTGCTGAAAGCAGAATTTCCTAAAGTCAAGGTCTGTTTGAAGCAACAGTCATTTGCATCCAGGAAGCCCAAGAAAAAAAGTTCCAATCTTTAGCTATAGAAAAGTAATTCTGTTCCAGAATTTGTAAAATTACATAGAACAAGGTGCCAAGAGCAATGGTTATCTGTGCAAAATTTAGGAAAACTGTATTACTGAATAATCCCATATTAGTCTGCAACCCATCACCTGCTGGGTGGCAGAAAAACCATCTTCACCCTAATCTACAAGAAAAATTGTAGGAAAACTTCCAGTTTTATTACATACATGGGAACAAAATAATCATTGGGCAGTTTCTTCCCCCCCCCCCCCCCAAACTACTACCAGGTATCTTGTGTTGTCCCTCTCTTTTCCCCCCTCCTTAAAAATGTAATCGCATTTGTGCTCATCTGGGAAATGCACTAGAGTAGTGCAGGGGTGGGATATGACAGGGTTAACTACCGGTTCAGGATTTACGAGCTTCCCTGCACGTTGTGCCTGTAAATCATCATCAGCATGTTGTGTGAAGAGATGCAGCCTTTGAAACAGCCCTCTTTTCCTGCTGTTTTAACTGCAGCTGTGCCTCATTTGGCAGCTGAAGTTGAAAAATCAGGAAATAAAGGTCAGGTAAGCCGGGTGGGCAAAAACATCAGCAGACATAGAACCGGTTCTATGTCTGCTGCTCTTCAGAGCTACCGGTTCTACAGAGGTGGACAGAACTGGTAGAAACCCACCTCTGGAGTAGTGCATTTATAGTTAGACATAGGCAATCCATACTCAACAGAGGTAGGAAGGGGGCATCCCAAGTGCTAAGGGTAACTCTTTCTTTGTCTTACTAGGATATGAGTGCATTGGTAGCTGCAAGGATGAGGCACATCCCACTGGCCCCAGGTTCCGATTGGCGTGATCTACCCAACATTGAAGTGCGCCTTTCTGATGGCATAACCACTCGCAAGCTACGCTATACGCACCATGAGAAGAAAAATGGACGGAGCAACATAGGATCTCTGCGGGGGGTCTGCTCCTGCGCTGAAGGTACAACATCTGGCCTTTCTCGTTAGAAAGGATGGTTTGACAGGTCATCCAAAGAATACAGCCATTAGCTCTTCAAAATAGAATAATACTTTAAGCCAGTCTTAAAAAGAATCCAAATGGTCAGAATCTCACTGGATTTCTACGTTCATGCAACTTTGTGAAATCTAGATCTATGGATTCTGCTGACCCTTTTCTAGTCAACACAAATTTAGAAGGACATCATCAGGACATCCAGTCCAACAATTTGCTTGAAAAGAAGCTATTAATCCTAGCATACTTTTTCTTGCTAAGAAGCATAGTGTAGCCAAAATGAAGTACCACTCAGTGAGAACATAGAGGGAGATCCTTACTTCCCAAATTATCCTTTCACGTTCTTGCTACATTTCAATTTGGTTCTATTTTGCACCTGATCTAACAAATCTGGGGAAGTTTTTTGAAGCAATGGGAATCAGATGGTGTTTGACTTAGATTTACCTGGGATTTTTTAGACTTATTTGGTTTGCACCTGCAACCCCCTCTGCTCCTTCCTTCAGCTTGGGTGTGGGAAAAGTTTCCTAGTGCTAGTAGTCCTACTCCTGCTTCTGATGCAGCAAAGGAGACTGAAATGTCAAAGAAAATCCCCAGCCATACTTTCAGTGAAAAGTAAGCTGAATCCTATTCCATTTCTTTCAGGCAAGGCATGTGACCCTGCAGACCGGCAGTTCAACACCTTGATCCCTTGGTGTCTGCCTCACACGGGGAACCGGCACAACCATTGGGCAGGCTTGTATGGAAGGCTAGAATGGGATGGATTCTTCAGCACGACAGTCACCAACCCTGAGCCCATGGGGAAACAGGTAAGGGAAGGGAAGGGGCCTGGAAGGAGCCCTCATCATCCTATTGATGTTCCAATGTATTCCCTATCCATGTACTTTCTTGCTTGTAGCTTCTCTGGCTTTATAGGGAGGCTATATTGAATGCTACTAAGAAAGGCAGAAATCACCAGCATTTAATGATTGTTGCTGTCATTTGGACTCTAAGGGGAAACTGGCAGAACTGTTAAGGAACTTTGCATTGTGCATCAGTTGAGTCCTTTGATGGATCATGAGGCCCTGTGTGCTCAGTCAGGCCATGGTGATCTGGTGCTTGGACTACTGCAATACACTTGCAATGGGGCTATCCTTGAAGAGTATTCAGAAACTACATCTGGAACAGAATGCAGCAGTGCAGATGGTTTTAGGGGCCCCTAGATTCATCCATGTAACATCACTGTTGCCTGAACTTCATTGGTTGCCGATTTGGTTCCAGGTCCAATTCAAGGTATTGGTTAACACTTTTAAAGTTCTTTTTGGCATGTGTCCAAACTACGTTAGGGACTGTCTCATCCTAATGGGATTTGGCCTACCTCATTTGGTCCAGAAAAAGAAACATGCTTCATATCCCGTCTGCCAAGGAATTTTTGTTGGCAAGGTCCAGAAGAACCTTTTCTACATAGGTGATACCCACCTATGCAACATTATGCCCCTTGAGATGAGCACCCCCCTCCCGAGCCTCTGAGAGGGCCTGAAAACCTACTTCTGTCAACAGGCTTGGGACCCCAATGGGAGTGTCCCATTCTTTTTCAACTCTGGGTGGTTTACAGCATAAAACATTAAAATAATAACAGATTAATATTTCTAAAACAATAAAAATATTGAAGTCCCAATCCAGGTAGTAGATTAGGGGGAAAACTCCCACTTCCATCCTGCTTACGGAGTGGTCACTTTTTATTCAGTTCGTTGCTAATTCTAATGTTTTTACTTTTCATGTTCAATGTTTTAATGCTTTTAATATTCTAATTGTTTTCTATAAAGCTTTTCTAATGGGCTGAGGGCAGTTAGAAGATGATATAGTATTTCTGTGCTTGAGAAATAAGTGATCCATATTCATTGTGCATCAGCCTTGTTGGGTGACTCAACCATAGCTCCAAATATAATAGTTAACTACATCTCAACACAAGGCTGCCAGTGACTCTGCTCTCCGTTTTCCAGGGCCGCGTGCTTCATCCTGAACAGCACAGAGTAGTGAGTGTGCGAGAATGTGCACGGTCCCAGGGATTCCCTGATACTTACAGGCTCTTTGGAAATGTACTGGACAAGCACAGGCAGGTAAGTGGCTGCAGAGCCTTCCTAGAGAAGATTTCTACGTAAATGTTCACTTGAGCTTGTTAGAATATGAACACACTCTTGTTTTGTTGCTTTTCTCGTAATAACATTTGAAAGTGGTCAAGAAGACCACTTTCCTCCTGTAGCAATTTTGAGAATGATTTTCTTTTATTGTTTGTAGTTGTTTGCAAGTTAGCACTAGAAAATAACCCTGAGGAAAAATAATAAATACAGGATTTTCTTCTAGGGATAAACTCCGTTTCAATTGGCTGAACATTATATTTTCTTAGACACCTCAAAAATGAGAAAAGGTCCTTAGCTGGATGATAACTTTATTTTTTTTTTTAAAGTTTTTATTAATTTTCTACAAACAGACAAACATACAAAACATTAAAAACATCTACTCTCATATATACTTCCAGTGTATCGGTTGGTTCATCAGTTTTGTGCATTCATTTTATAGTGTCA
>BLBF01000021.1:28158375-28182376 GCA_015471245.1 Laticauda colubrina | reverse complement strand
GACTGATATTTAGGATTGTTACAGTGTTCTGAGCTCATGTGATCCCTTTTGTGACCTTTTCACAATCAAAGTCAATAGGAAAGCCAGATTCACTTAACAGCCGTGTTACTAATTTAATAACTGCAATGATTCGCTGAACAACTGTGGCAAGAAAGAACTGTGTAAAATGAGGGAAAATTCACTTAAATTTTTCACTTAGCAACTGAAATTTTGGACTCAATTGTTGGTCATAAGTTGAGAAATACTTGTATTGGCGTCTGATCTGAATAAGATGAGTTTTCTGAAATAAGAAAACAAGTGCAATGGGGATAGAAAACTTAAGTGGTAATTGTGTGAATGAATTGGAGGATGTGGAAGCTGGCATTTCAGAAGATCCACTGACAGTGGTTTATATTACTGTTACTAGATTTTTATCCCACCATTTTATAGGTCAATGTGGTGAATGTACACTCCTGTATCCTGTTTTTCCTCAGAACAAAAACCCTGTGAATTGGGTTGAGTTGAGTTGAGAGTGAGTGGCCCAAAGTCACCAAACTGGCTTTTTTATGGATAAGGCAGGACTGGAATTCACATCCTCAGTTCTAGGCTAGTGTTTAAACCACTACAGCAAACTGGCTCTCTATGATGGAATTATAGTTTGAGGACAAATGAAATAGGCTTGGAAGGCACAACATATGACTCTGGAAGTAGGAAAATTTAGTAGATGGTGGTGGAGATGTTTTTTGAGCAAAACTTTGGTGTCTTGGCCGGAACATGTAAGTAGACAAACTCACCAGGTGGTAAAATTAATCCAGGACTTTAACCCTACATTTTATAACTTGCTTTCAGCTGGTTGGCATCTCCACCAAAAAATATAGCAAAAGAGAAGACATCTGCTCACCAAAATAGATATTTTGATTAAACTTCTAAAAAATATTTAAACCTGGAATTATTATTTTACTACAGATTAAAGTATGATTGGAAATAAAACTATTTCTTGCTAGCTGAAAAAGGAAGTGTGCCTTTGATGGAAATGAGTTAGAATGGAATCCAAAGCATATTGTAATATTGTGTAATAGCTAAGTATTACATATGAGAGACTAGTTCTAGAATTATGAAATTGAAGGAGGACACATATATTTATGGGATCTGAGAATAGTTAATTTACTTTATTGTCATTGCACCTCATACAACGAAATCAAACATCATTTTCAGTGCACATCATGACCATGAAAATAAACACAAATAAACATCCTTCACACTCCACACATTGAATTGAAAACCCTGACACCACACCAACACTGCACTATACAGTAGAATTCAATAGAGTTACTGCCCTGGGATAGAAGCTGTTTTTCAGCCTATTTGTCTTTGTTTTTATTATTTTGTACCATCTGCCAGATGGTAATAGGTTAGGTCCCTAACTTTATATTTTTCTCTCTTTTAGCTCCAAGCCCAGTTGGGCAGATCAAGTGGAAGAAGAAGGAGATGATGGTGAGAGATTAATTTGCATTTAATTGGCTCTTTGCTTAGCGAAGAATAGCTCTTTGTTTCCATGGTGGATTTTATCTCACAATATTTCCATCTGTCCCTTTTGAACTCTTATGTCCATATCTCAGGAAGTAGTAATGTGAAGAAAACCTCCCCAGTATTAATTTCCTTTGAAAGCTACCTGATTTTGTTTAACAAGTTACACAAATCTCAATGTTTATCAGTCCTTTATAACTTCAGTCTCCTTGCATATTTCCATTATTGCGCGTGGGTTGGTGTTTTTTTTTTTTTTTGTGCATTTGCATTGTATAGACAGTTTTTATTTTTATTTTATTTTATTTTATCCTTATTTTATTCCCTAACAACATTGTAAGGCTGATATTGATATTTTCTTTCTGGATAAGTTAAATTGACAAACAGTATGTTCCATTCATTGGATAACAGTGAGGTTGAACAGTAGGAAACATTAGCTCAAATACACATTTAGTCCTGAAATATGTATGATTAAATGACTACATTTTGGGCTTTTAAAATATTGTAGCACTGTATATTGCTATTAACTTATAGTATTATGCTATTTATTTTGAATGAATCTATTTTGCTTCCATATTGATAAATCTTTGACAGTCTAATTTTGCTGTAACAGAGAATTTTGTGCGCATACAACAGCTGGCCTCTCTGTATTTTCCACCACAGATAAATGCATTACCAGTGACCTGCTCAAAGATATTCCCCTGACAGAGGTGTTGAGTGGAAATGGAGGTGTAAGCGTAACTATCGAGCCAGAACTTGTAAAAGGAGGTAGCAGCGACATTTGTATCTATCTGAATGTCGGGAGGAAGCAAAGCATGAAATGTCTCTGGTTCCCCCAGTACAAACCTTTGTAACTTCCGACACTCCTTTTTCAGAGCCCCTCCCACCTCCCAAAGAAGTTGTGAATGGAAACATTAAGACGGTGACTGAGTATAGAGAAGAAGAAGATGGCCGTAAGGTGAAGGTGAGTGGAGAGCACGATTGAGGAGTGTCTCCTTTCTCTTCCTCGCTCCAGGTCTCACAGTCGTCTCTTGATTCACTGTTTGCTATTTCGAAGGGCCTGGGGCAGTGACCCCCATTTTCATGGCTAGTTGCCTTTCTTTAGTGAAGAGGAGAAATTCTCCTTCATATGCTACATTTTTTATTGTCTGGTGCAAACAAATTATCCTTGGTTGCTCCTTATTCTCTCCTGGCTTAAAGATGCTGAGGCTGTTTCACCTTTTTCCTCTTTCCTTTCCTTGTGGTCCTGTTTTGCAGACTCAGAGAAGTAGGCTTTGGGGTACAGGCTACTAATACCTGAAGCTTAGCAATCATATGGTGAAACAGAAGAAACTCATAAGCAGAATTATTGATGATCCTACAGATTGTTTTCTCCCTCTAATTCCCACCTGAACACTTTGTGATCAGTTGCTGTCCTTTCACAGATCATCCGCACCTTTAGAATTGAGACGCGAAAGGCCTCCAAGGCTGTGGCAAGGCGAAAGGTGAGTCCCCTGACAGGTGAACATGGCTTTTGCTTCCTGGATTCTTCGGGATGGAGTGCTAAAATACAAATTAAGTGAGCCACACCCAATGTTATGACCCATTTTTTGCCATGTTTGTTAAGTGAGTCACTGAAGTTAAGTGAATCAAATGGTTGTTAAAAGAACCTGGTGTCTCCAGTTGATTTTGTTTATTGGAAAACAGCTGGGAAGGTTGCAAATGGTGATCGCATGATCCCAGGACATTGCAGCCTTCATAAATACCTGATGTGCCCAAAGGTTGATCACAGGATGGGGATGCTGCAGTGGTTGTTAAGTGTGCTAATGGTGGTAAATCACTTTTTTCAATGCTACTGTAACTTTTTTTTCTTGTAAAAATTTTATTTGTTTTCTACATTTTAGTAACATCTTTAGTGAACAGCATGATTCCATACAAACATGACTTTGATTACACATTCATCTTTCACATTTAAATTCATATCTTATCATTACTTTACATATTTTCTATTAGTTTTCTCAAATACTTTCCTCAAGCTTATTATATAAATGTTCAGTTCATAAAACGATTTCTTTTAACTTCAAACAATTCTCATACCTTCATATTCATTGTACTTTACATTTTTATCTGTCAGCTTTGCAATTTCTCCGCCTATTCTTATTTCATTATTTCAAAAATTCCATCTCAGTTTAAACATTTCAAAAAAAAGTTCCCCCTACAATTACTAATGTAGAGTGTGCCATCTCCATAAGATGTATTTGGGATGTTTTCATATTAGTCTGGTTTGCTTATTTTCTGTATAAATAGTTTGATTTCAGTGCTCCCACTCAGTTACAGACCATTTGCTCTGAAAATTGAATCTGCTTGCTGAGAAATTAATAATGTGGATCTTTCAAGTCCTTTCATGGTGCAACCGTGTTTCCCCGTAAATAAGACCTGGCCTTATATTTTTTGGGCTCCAAAATAAGCACTAGGGCTTATTTTGGGGGAATGTATCTCCCTCCTCCCCAATGTACAGGAGACACGCAGGGGACAGAAGGCCACGTAGGGCATTGGGATCGCCTCCCCCTGCCTTGCCTCTGACCGGCTGCTGGGTTTGCTGCAACTGCTGCTGCTAGCCTTGCAGGAGCTCTTCACCCTCCTGGCTGCACTGCTCTTGGCTTCCCTGCTGGGCTGCTTCTGCCTGGCGTGGAGTGAGTCAGACCAGATCTATGACCTCCAGAGCACCCCCATCGCTGTTGGTCTACCAGGGCCCCAGCACTGCAGGGCACTGCAACTCTCATGCTGTCTGTCAAGGCAGGTGTGGGGCTGCCCATGGCTGCCTTCATCCTCTACCTCATCTGTAGCTGCTCTCCTGCCACCGCCTTGCTTTCTGCCCAGCCTGGCCAACAGCCCAGTGCTACCACCATGAGATGAAGTGAGACAGGTGGCGAGGGAGTAGAGCTGCCTCCCTCTACCTTCCCAACATCCACTAAAGCCACATAGGGCAGGGGAGAGGTGCGCCGCCCAACCCGCAGGATGCATGGACAGCTCCAACAGAAGGTACCGAAGTGGAGGCTGCTGGGTAGCAACTTGGGCTTGGCAGCAGGCTGGGCAGAAGGCATGACATCAAGAGGTGAACCTATGAAGTGGCAGAGGTCGCAGCTGAGGTTGAGCCCAAAGGCGGCCATGGGCAGCCCCACACCTACCTTGCACAGCCAACACAAGAGCTGTAGTGCCCATCTAGGCCAGGGCCCAAAGAGTGTAGCCCAACACCTGCATTACTGAGTATGCGTGCAGCCAGCATTTAGCGGCCTGAAGGCAACGGGTGACGTGGCTTGGCTCCATAGGTGTCCAATGGCGAAGGGGATCTGGCAGGCCAGCAGTGAGAGGGGCTGACTTGCCCCGTGCCAGGCAGGAGCAGCCCAGTAGGATAGCTGTGCAGCCAGGAGGGCAAAGAGTCCCCGTAAGGCCAATAGCAGCAACAGGCCCAGCAGCCGTACAGAGGCACCGGGGGGGGGGGGGGGGAGGCAATCCCGATGTGCCACACAGTCTGTCACATCCCCATTTTGGGCAAATAGGTAAGTGGGCCATGATTGACACCCGATTTAATGGAGGCAGGTGATTCCGATGCATGGCGGCACCAGGAGCAGACAAAGGCACGGGTGGGGAGGTGATCCCAACCCACCACAGAGCCTTTTACCTCGTCATAGCAGTAGCCTGGCCTGAGCAAGACCCAAACTCCAGGCCTGGCGGAGCGCAAACCATATTTTGGTGATTTACTCATCTGTTGTGCCCTCCCACTCCACCCCACTGTCTCTGCTTGCCTGCAGCTGTTGCTGGATACCATTAGCCCCCACCACTCACTGCCTCCTGTGCTGGCCACATCTACCCACCCCTTGCCTGGACTAATGATGATCTTCACTAGGGCTTATTTTTGGGGTAGGGCTATTATATGCTTAAAGATCAGACTAGGCCTTATTTTCGGGATAGGTCTTGTTTTTAGGAAAACAGTTTCTTCCCGGTTTTCAGGATCACCAACGAGAGTGAAAACATTATTCAAGTTTTTTGTTCTTCTCCTTAGAACTGGAAGAAATTTGGCAATTCTGAATTCGATGCCCCTGGCCCAAATGTGGCTACTACTACTGTGAGCGATGATGTCTTTATGACTTTCATAACCAGCAAGGAGGTGAGTGGTGGCATGCAGAACATCAGTAATTTTGTAATTATTTTTTTCCTGGAATTCTGGTAATTGCTGTTGCAATATCTCTCAAGAATGCCAGGTGACATTCAAAATTAGTGGATGGATGGTTAGGAAAAGGGATACATTCCTTTAGCATTGTTCCAAAGAGGTTGTGCTAGCTATGCTTTTTCACGCTTTGTGAAAAAGATTTGCCTGGATTGAGGAGAGGGAAAAAGAGTCAGATAAGCTCATTTATCTATGCCTGCCATCATTTCCCTTTTCCAGGACTTGAATTGCACAGAGGAGGAAGACCCTATGAACAAGCTAAAAGGGCAGAAGATTGTGTCATGCCGTATCTGCAAGGGCGATCACTGGACCACTCGCTGCCCTTATAAGGACACACTGGGGCCCATGCAGAAGGAACTAGCTGAGCAGCTGGGTCTTTCCACAGGCGAAAAGGAGAAACTCCCTGGAGGTGAGAGCTGGAAAGGTCAGGGACAGTGGAGGGCAGCAGTGCTCAACCTTATGCTTAAGCCACAGTTTGTTTCCAGAACCAGAGCCTGTTCCGGCTCAGCAGAGCAAAACTGGGAAGTACGTCCCACCCAGCCTGAGAGATGGAGCCAGTCGCAGAGGGGAATCCATGCAGCCAAATCGCAGAGGTGAGTTTCCGCAAAGGGAAGTTGGCTCTGCATCTGCTGCGTCTTTAACAGCGGCATGGTTTGGCATCTGCACCACCACCCACTCTTTCAACTTGTGCCAGCAAGTCATCCCTTTGCCTTTTGACTCCCACCCATAGCTGATGACAATGCCACCATCCGTGTCACCAACCTGTCTGAGGACACCCGGGAGACTGACCTTCAAGAACTCTTTCGTCCGTTTGGATCCATCTCCCGCATTTACCTGGCCAAGGACAAAACGACTGGTCAATCCAAGGTAAGGGGAGGATAAGTGGGGATGGGAGAAATAAAACACAATTTCCACAGGCAAAAAAGAGAAACTCCCTGGAGGGTGAGAGTTGGAAAGGTCAGCAATGTTCTTTCCCTTGCTTGCTTCTTAAATATTCTTCCTGTTGCTTTTCCTCAGGGCTTTGCCTTCATCAGCTTCCACCGCCGTGAGGATGCTGCCAGGGCTATTGCAGGTGTATCTGGCTTTGGCTATGATCACCTGATCCTGAATGTGGAATGGGCCAAGTAAGTAAATGTCTGGTGCCTTGAGAACATTTGCCCTTAGTTTTCACTTTTTAAACCTCTCTGCAGAAACAAGTTAGTTTTTCAAAGTTAGTTCGTTTTTATTATGTTATGCTTGGCCCAGCAGTCCATTGCCCTTCAAAATTTAGGACAACAGCACCCAATTCTTTTATTGGGAAATTTCTCCTGTTCAGTTTTTGCAGAGTCATGGAAACTACTGCAAAACAGTGTCTGTGTCACTCCTCATATCCCAAGATAGCATCTACAGGGCTCTAAAATTAAATTAAAAAATACATGTTTCAAAATATAGCAAAGATGGAAAGATCAAAATATGATTAGATTTTAAGTAAGACTATCCACATTCTCAGAATTTTCAGTCTTTTTCTTTAAAGGACAGCTACATCCATATCATCTCTCACTTGTGGATTACAAATAGATCTTGAAGGGGGGAATACAATTCCAAAGTTTTCTCAAGTAGCCTCTTAATTGCATGGATTTTTTTTTCTGCAAAATTAATTTGATGCTGCTGTGATCAGCCTGCCCTCTTCTCAGGGCACGTTTCTGCCCTTGCCAAAGATAGACAGTAACTTTAACTTAATTCGTTGAAAATTATTCATTTCAGTGAGTCTTATATTTTCAATATTTTGTTTTTCATCAGAGATCAAGCTAAAATGCTTTTCTTTCCCCACAGACCTTCTACCAACTGAAGCCTTCTGCCCTGACTTTGTTTTTGGCTTTGGAAATGACCAAGTTCTGTTGTTAACTGGAGATACTAGTCTCTAATAAAAATGCATTGCAGCCTTGTATGTTGTTGTGACAATTGTATCATGGTAAAGAAAGTCCAGTTAAGGTAAAATACAATTCTTGAATCCCCAGCCTTATTAATAGCTGAAAATCCCTTTTTATTCCTTTTCTATAAAATATGATCTGGTTTATTTTATTTGCTGCATATGTTAATACTGCCTTGGATGAACAGCTCCTACACTGCTTAACAATGTAGGATTGCAGTTGTATTTGTTGCAGACAATTAACAGCCCCGCACATACACACCACACAAATTAGAGTTACACGGGAGCTTAGCAAACAGCTTCTCAAGATTGTAGTGCCATGTCCTCCTAAAATAATCAATGAATGCCCCACCTTCCAGGGGACAAAATTAATGATTTCATCAGAGTAAGGATTGAGCAAGGAATAAATTATTAATAATTGCAATTTAATCAATGTAACACGAGGCTATGATGGAGAAGGTACAGATTTTGCAGAATGTGGAAAGGAAAATAGAAAGTTATATAGAATTATGAAATGAGTGTCTCCACTTTGCACACATTCAGCATCAGAATGTTGCTATTGAGTTGGGTTGCATAAATAATGACCCCTTACGACATACTGATCACATTGCATGGCAAAACCAAAAACCAATTGGACTGAGCTGTAAGATCAATAGATGGAGCTGTTGCTCATCAGATTGCTTGCTATTTGTTTTGTTTTATTTGTGCCTTTAAGTCAGTGTTGATCCCTGATGGCTTCCTGGACAAGTCCCTGCACTATTTTTGGCAAGATTTCAAAACTGGTTTTTCATTATCTGCTTCGAAGGACTGAGAGTGTGACTGAACTAAGGCTTTGAGTTTAAGAAGGGTCTGGTTTCTAATTGGTACCTTCACCATGGTATAAAACTGACTTTCATTCTTTTAAGACAAAGTTCAGTGTGGAGAAACAGGACTAGTGTTGAGATGATCATATATCAGAATAACAGTTGGAAGGGACCTTGGGGGTTTCCTAGTCCAACTCAAGCTGGAAATCCTATATCCAATTTCTTAAAAACCCCTCAGAACTTCTGGAGGCCAGTCGTTCCACTTAACCAGCCAGTATTATATACAGTATAATATTTATTATATTTATTATAATATTTATTAATAATACAGTATTTCAGAAGTTGGGCATGTGGTGAGTGAAGAAACCAGCAACAAAAAAGTTCAGGCTGATGTGTGCAGTGAAAAAAAATGACTTGTACAACTTGAAGAAGAAGAAATGGACAAAAGCCTAGAGAATGGAGCCATATGTCCAGCCTTTTGATGAGAAGTAATAGATGGCCATAGGAAGCTAGGAGAAGGCCTAGAAGAAGTCACTGATAGCAAAGTTGAAGGAGTAGGCAGTGCCTACGTTCTACTTGCCTTCAAAAACCCCAATGCAGTAAGTAGACTGTGATGCCATTCCCAGCAGTAGCCAGAAAGGATTTGTATAAACAGGATGAGCCAGATTTGTTCCTGGAAGGAGCATAAATCATTCGGACAAAAATAAATTCTATTTCCCCACTTTGCTCATCTGACTGTGTTCGCATATCCTGATAATCCCATGGGTTTCTAAGCAAATACTACCCAGATAGGCCTTGTTTAGCAACACAACTGGGACTGGCAAATGGTCATCAAGCAAAATGGTTGCTAAAGGCTAGGTCCCACTGGCCGACGGACACAGTGTATGCATAAAGGACACAGCGGACAAGCAAAATTTCAGGGGTGGCTCCATCTGTTGTCATCTGCTCCAAAAAGTGGTGAAAATTTGCATAAATAACGCAAAAGAGCGGACGGGTAGTATGTAGCGAGGATGTTAAGCGGATGTTCATAGGAAGCCTAGCGGATGGAAGCGGATGACACCTCCGAAGGGGTTCCGGGGGAGAATTGCGAAGCGGACACATAGCGGATGACGCGGATGCATAGCGGATGACGCGGATGCATCACGGACGCCTATCGGATGCATAGCAGATGCCGCACGGATGTATATCAGATGCAAAGCGTTCACTGCGCATGCGGGGAGTATGAATTGTGTCAGCTCCGCGGATATAAAAGGATGCAGCTCGCACGCAGTCAGCATTCAGAGGAAAGACGTGCTGCCACATACATCTTCAAAGAACACCATGGTTCGTCAATCAGGGAAGAAGAGGAAGCCGGTGCCTACTCGTGCCAGCCCCGGCAAGAAGGCCAGAACCAGCATCCCACCCCCTGGCACTGACTCTGAAGCTGCTGGTGCTTCTGCTGGTGCTGCTGGTGCTGCTGCTGGTGGTGGTGTTACTGCTGCTGCTGTGGTGGACCAGCCCCAAGGCCCTCAAAGCCCTGCTGCTCAAGCCCCTGAAGGCCCTGCTGCTGAAGGCCCTGCCAGAGGGAGGAAGAGGCAAGGGAAGGAGAAGAGAGAGAGGAAACAGTACACCTTTTCCAAGGAGCATGAGGATGAGGTGCTGGAATGGCTGAGGGAGAACGAGTACCTCTGGAGAAAGGGCCAGAGACTCTATTGCGACACCAAGAAGAAACAGGAGCTTGGAGTGACAAGGCAGAGAGCCTGGGGTACACTGCAGATGTACTCCTGGGATGGTGGAAGCACATGCACACCTGGTATGGCAAGCTTCACCTCAAAAAATCTGGCCAGGCCGCTGTCAAGCTCACTGACTGGGAGATGTACGTCATGGCCAAGTGCAGTTTCCTAGAGGATGAGGTCTGCCACCGAGGAGCAGCCTCTCTGACACCCTTCTCCCTCAGACAGCCCACAGACAGCCAGTCCTCTTCCAGCCAGGAGACAGCTACACTGTCCAGGCAGGTATCTTAGGAGGGCCCCATGGCAGAGAACAACCCGACAGCTGCACTCCCCATGCCACCAGACTTGGAGGATCCCCTGTCACAAATGGAGGAAGAAGCGGCAGCCACCAGAGACCAATGCACCCCCACCCCCACTCCCAGCTCCAATGGATGCAGGCAGAGAGGCAGACTGGAGGGCCAGAGCCACCCTGTCCTGTTGGAGATCAGGGACACAATGAAGACCAGCACAAAACTTCTCTCTCAGCTGGTCCATTTGGACAGAGGATCCTCCAGCCGCCACACTTTCATCACCTATGTGAGCCACACTCTGAGGGATATGCCCGAGGCCCAGTACCAGGTGATGAAGAAGAAGATCACAGCACTTCTGCACAACCCTCAAGGCCCAGCTGAACCTGCTCCTACCCAGTCCAGGTCTGCTCCTCCACCCCAGGCGATGTCACAGGCCTTCCACGACTTTCAACAGCCTCTCACCTACCAAGGCTACGACTACCAGGACTTCCCACAGCAGAAGCAGACCTTCCCAGTCCAGGCCCAGGTACATCGCATGCCACAGATGCCACTCCTCACCCAGCTGCAGACCAGACAGCCCCACTACACTCCTCCTTCTTTCACCCCACAGCCAAGCCCGTCAACGGACAATCTGTCATCAGTCTTGTGCCTGACATCCCAGGTACTTGATGAAGGACCTCTCAACCTCATGGGACTGAGTCAGCTCTCTGAGAGCTTCCTGAACACACCATCTCCTGTTATACCCTCGGGGCCAAGCACCCCAATGGTGCCTCAGACCAGCACTCAAGCCACAGCCACCTCCACAGTCCCTGGCCGCTTAACAACTGAGACCATGGACATGCTTCAGAGTGACTGAGAATAGTGCCAGAGACTGAGTTGTTACTTGTTCACTTTATCTTTGCTTAAGACACTTTACTTGGTTCATTTTGCTTTTTTAATAAAGTCATACAGTTACTTAAGACAGTTAATAAAGATTATCTTTGCTTGAGACTCTTGGTTCATTTTTTTTACTTAATAAAGTGTTGGTGAAAACCTTGAACAAATGGTTAAGCCTTTGCATGCTTGTGGGATAGATAAGGATAGTTGTGGGATAGATAAGGATAGTTGTGGGATAGATAAACCTCCAGTGCAAGCATAGTGGGACTGTATGGTCCACCCTCCCAGCTGCCACACATATGGACCTTTATTATCAATAACAATTTATTCATTGATCAACACATTTCAAAATAAATAAAGCTTTATTAATGCCCTATTCATTGTAGGGCCACTCAACATATATGGCACAATCTCATCAGTATTATGCGACAGCCTCAAGGAAGCATCCATTAATCATCTATCATCCTGTCTTGCCACTCCACTGCTCCAGCTGGGGAGTTGCACCAGTGTCTCAGGAAGTTGCGCTGCTTCTTCCCTTCACGTGAAGCTCTGTTGGGGCCTTGCACATCCACAGTGTCTCTCAGGTTTCGTCCTTGCCTCCATTCACCAGGCTCCATGTCCCCATTCCCTTGTTGACAGTCAACAAGTCTGTTCTGCAACACTGGGTAGTGGGTGTGTATGAGATTGTGCAGGATGCAGCAAGCTTCCACGATGCTCCTCACAGTCTCTGGGTGATGTTGCATGGTGGTGAGAAGTATCTGGAACCTGTTGGCCAGGATGCCAAAGGCATTCTCCACCACCCGTCTTTCCCTGGACAGCCTGTAGTTGAAGATCCTCACGTCATGGGTGATGTATCTTGAAGTGTATGGCTTCAGGAGGTAGGTTCTGAAGGAAAACGCGTCATCACCAACGATGAAGTAGGGCACATCTTGTGTGTCATTGGGTAGGAGGTCACTGGCGTTGTATACCTGACTATCTGAAGCTGACCCGTTGCCTGAAGCATCGATGTAGATGAACGTGTAGTCAGCATCAACCATGGCAAAGAGGATAATACTGAAAAAGCCCTTGTAGTTGAAATAAGTGGGCCCTGAGTTGGGTGGAGCTTTGCAGGCCACTTGCTTCCCATCTATGGCTCCAACAGTGTGGGGAAAGTTCCACCTCTGATACCACTGCTCTGCAGTTTTCCTCCAGCCTTCTTAAGTGGTGGGGCACTAGAGGAGCTCCTCCACGTATTCTTCAATGATGGCCTGCACCACTTCTCTGACCACTATGCTGATGGTGTTGTGTGGCACCTTCCACATAGACTGCATGTTTTTGTATGTGGTTCCAGAGGCCAGGTGGCACAGAGTCAGTGCCACTTTCAGTCCAGGGTCCAGGTTGGGACAGAGGTTGGTGCTAGGCTTGGTCAACCTGGGTCTCAGACGCTCTACAAGTTTGTCAAACATGGCTGGTGACATCCTCATGAAGTGATGGAATGCACGAGGGTCTTCATTCCTCAGCTCCATCATCAAGTGGTCATACAGTCCAAACTCCATTCTTCTCACAATCCATCCTCGGACCCACACAGCTCTTGGACGTCTCCTTCTTCTCCTTGTGTATAAAAGGTGAAACAGTCTGAACAGGGTTTGGTTCTGGTGATGAATGATCGCAACTACCATACGGACTGTGTCATGATCCATGGTGGAGAACAATGGATGATGTGGAAGACCAAGACCAAGGGTGAAGAGGTCTGCACACCATGGCTGCTGGACTCATACTGAGATCCAGGTTGTCCACTAGCTGTCCTTCTACATACTCTAGAAATACTGCAGACATGCTAAATATCCGGGATACATCCTAGATACAAACGTTTTGTCCATTTTAATCTTTTATATACGAGATGCATCCGCTTATATCCTTTCTATTTCCGTGCTACTCACGCTGTGTGGACGTTCCGTGTACCTTTTGTTTCCTCCCTCTTTCCATTTTCAGCTGCAGTGGATGTGAGTTGCGAGGATGGCCAGAGGATACCGAGAGGATATAGCGGACGTTTAACGGATGATAATGGACATGGAACGTTTGTTGCCCGTATATGTCACGGATGTACATCGTACGTGGTGGAAAGTTCATCTGTTCACAAAGTTTCGTGCAGCTCAAAACTTCGTGAGCGGATGAAATCTCAGTAGATGGATGTTTGATGGATAGAGCGTATGAAACACGTATGCAGTGAGTACACAACGGATGCATCGCGTTTTCCAACGGATGGCAAGCTTTTTTAACATTTTACATCTTCTTTGCATCCGTTGGTGCAGTGGGAGTTCATGTACATCGATGCTTCAGGCAACGGCTCATCTTCAGATGTCCAGGTATACAACACCAGTGACCTCAAGGGTGGGCTGGAACGCAACCTCATCATGGGTTTCCCAGATCCAGACCCCCTGCCCAACGACACACAAGATGTGCCCTACTTCATCGTGGGTGATGACACCTTCTCCCTCAGAACCTACCTCATGAAGCCCTACACTTCCAGATGCCTCACCCGTGAAGAGAGGATCTTCAACTACAGGCTGTCCAGGGCAAGACGGGTGGTGGAGAACGCCTTTGGCATCCTGGCCAACAGGTTCCAGGTACTTCTCACCACCATGCAGCATCACCCAGGGACTGTGAAGAGCATTGTGGAAACTTCCTGCATCCTGCACAATCTCATGCGCACCTGATACCCAGTGTTGCAGAACAGGCTTGTCGACTGTCAGCAAGGGAATGGGGACATGGAGCATGGTGAATGGAGGCAAGGACGAAACCTGATAGACACTGTGGATGTACAAGGCCCCAACAGAGCTTCACGTGAAGGGAAGAAGCAGTGCAACCTCCTGAAACACTGGTGCAACTCTTCAGCTGGAGCAGTGGAGTAGCAAGACAGGATGGTAGATGCTTAATGGATGCTTCCTTCAGCCTGTCTCATCACATTGATGAGATTGTGCCATGTATGTTGAGTGGCCTTACAATGAATAGGGCATTAATAAAGAGTTTTGTTTATGTTGAAATGTGTTGATCAATGATTAAATTGTTATTGATAATAAAGGTCCATATGTGTGGCAGCTGGGAGGGTGGACCATACAGTCCCACTATGCTTGCACTGGAGGTTTATCTATCCCACAGCTATCCTTACCCATCCCACAACTATCCTTATACCACAGCTATCCTTACCCATCCCACAGCTATCCATCACACAGCTATCCTTACCCATCACACAGCTATCCATCCCACAGCTATCCTTACCAATCCCACAAGCATGCAAAGGCTTAACCTTTTTTTCAAAGTTTTCCCCAACACTTTATTAAGTAAAAAAGATGAACCAAGTGTGTGAAGCAAAGATAACCTTTATTAATAACAAACTGTATGACTTTATTAAAAAGCAAAATGACCCAAGTAAAGTGTCTTAAGCAAAGATAAAGTGAGCAGGTAACAACTCAGTCTCTGGCACTCTTCTCAGTCACTCTGAGGTGTGCCCATTGTCTCAGATGTAAAGGGGCCAGGGACTGTGGAGGTGGCTGTTGCTGAAGTGCTGGTCCCGAGAGTAGGAGATGGTGTGTGCAGGAGATGGTGTGTGCAGGAAGCTCTCAGAGAGCTGACTCAGTCCCGTGAGGTTGAGAGGCCCTTCCTCAAGTACCTGGGATGTGAGGCCCAAGACTGATGACAGATGTTCTGAGGAAGGGCTTGGCTGTGGGGTGGAGGAAGGAGGAGTGTAGTGGGGCTGTCTGGTCTGCATCTGGGTCAGGTGAGGCGTCTGTGGCATCTGTGGCGTCCGAGAAACCTGTGTCTGGACTGGGAAGGGGTGCCTCTGCTGTGGGAAGTCCTGGTAGTGGTAGGCTTGGTTGGTGAGGGGCTGTTGAAATCCGTGGAAGGGCTGTGACATAGTCTGGGGTGGAGAAGCAGACCTGGAGAGGGTAGGAGCAGGTTCAGCTGGGCCTGGAGGGTGGTGCAGCAGTGATGTGATTTTCTCCTTCATCACATGGTACTGGGCCTCAGGCAGGTCCATGAGGGTCTGGCTCGTGATGAAGGGCTTGCGGTTAGAGGATGGCATATCACTGTGGACCAGCTGAGAGACAAGATCTGTGCTGGTCTTGATGGTGTCCCTGATCTCCAGCAGGACAGTGTGGCTCTGTCCCTCCATTCTGCCTCTCTGCCTGCTTTCTGTGGAGTTGGAGCTGGGGATGGGTGTGGCTTGGTCTCTGGTGGCTGCCTCTTCTTGCTCCATCTGAGACAGGGGATCCTCCACGTCCTCTGGCACGGGGAGTGCAGCTGTCGGGGGGGGGGTCTCTGTCGTGGGGTCCTCCAAAGACACCTGCCTGGACACGGTAGCTGTCTCCTGGCTGAAAGAGGAGTGGCTCTCTGTGGGCTGTCTGAGGGAGAGGGTTGACAGAGGGGCTACTCCTCAGTGGCGGATCTCACCCTCCAGGAAGCTGCACCTGGGCATGACGTAGGTCTCCCGGTCAGTGAGCTTGACAGCGGCCTGCCTGGATTTCTTCAGGTGCAGCTTGCCATACCAGGTGTGCATGTGCTTCCACCACCCAAGGAGTACATCTGAAGTGTTGCCCAGGCTCTCTGCCTTCTCTCTCCACGCTGCTTGCCTCCGCTTGGTGTCGTGATAGAGCCTATGGCCCTTCCTCCACAGGTACTCATTCTCCCTCAGCCATTCCAGCACCTCCTCCTCATGGTCTTCGGAAATGGAGTACTGTTTCCTCTCCCCCTTCTCCTTGCCTTGCCTCTTCCTCCCTCTGGCAAGGGCTTCAGGGCCTTCAGCAGCAGGGCTTTGAGGGCCTTGGGGTTGGTTCATCACAGCAGCAGCAGCAGCAGCAGCACCAGCAGCAGGAGAAGCACCAGCAGCACAAGCAGCAGCAGGAGAAGCAGCAGCAGCACCAGCAGCAGGAGAAGCACCAGCAGCACCAGCAGCAGCAGGAGAAGCACCAGCAGCAGCAGCAGGAGAAGCACCAGCAGCAACAACACCAGGAGCACCAGCAGCAGCACCAGCAGCACCAGCAGCAGCAGAAGCACCAGCAGCTTCAGAGTCAGCACCAGGGGATGGGATGGTGGTTCTGTCCTTCTTGCCAGGGCTGGCAGGAATAGGCACAGGCTTCCTCTTCTTCCCCATGGTGTTCTCTCAAGAAGTCTCTGGCAGCAGGTCTTTCCTCTGAATGCTGACTGCTTGCGAGCTGCCTCCTTTTATATCCACAGAGCTTACGCAATTCATCCTCCCCGCATGCGCAGTGAACGCTTTGCATCTGCTAGGCATCCGCTATGCACCCTATAGGTGTCCGTGATGCATCCGCGTCATCCGCTATGCATCCGCAATGCATCCACTTCCGCTACGCGTCCACTTCGCTGTTCTCCCCCGGAAGCCCTGCGGATGTGTCATCCGCTTCCATCCGCTTCGATCCGCTAGGCTTCCTACGAACATCCGCTTTACATCCCCGCTACATCCTCCCCACGTCCGTTCCTTTCCGTTGTTGTCCGCTCTGTTTATGCAAATTTGGGGCACTTTTGAGAGCAGATAACAACAGATGGAAAATTTGCTCGTCCTCTGTTTCCTTTTTACATACGTTTTGCATCCGTCGGCCAGTGTGACCTAGCCTTTAGAACAATGAAAATAATACTTTAAATAATAATAAAACAAACAATGCACATTGTATAATCTTACAAGAAGCTTCCCACCCACCCTAATGCAAACCCCAGGAGAGGTGCTGTATTTAAAACAGCTTTTTAAGTGAGCTTCAAAGAAGAGCCATCTGGAGAGAGGTTATTCCAGCAGGCAGACATAGTGACCAAGAAAGTCTGTTTTCTAGGTAAGGAAAGCCCTCTCTAGGGCGCAGTGACGGGAGCATGTTTCATATGTTACAGCCAAGCTGCATTGACATCCAACTGCCTTCTGTGACCAATTCAGTGATTTGGTGTTACATGTACAGTATATTCATTTAGAGCTAAACCGCCTCCTGCTTAGAACAGGTTCCTCCATATATTGTTACCCAGGAGTTACATACTTGGCAATACTTTTTGTATAAACTGGCCCAGCAAGAAATTCACTTAGGATTCACCTGGGGATATTTCACCTTGTCAGTCTAGTCACCAAAGCACCAAAAGGCAAAACAAGAAGCAATGAATGGAAATTAAACAAGGAGAGAAGCAACATAAAACTAAGGAGAAATTTCCTAACAGGGAGAACAATTAACCCAGTGGAAAGGCTTACCTTCAGAATTGTGGGTTTTCCAACACCAGAGGTTTGTAAGAAGAGATTGGACAACCATTTGTCTAAAATGGTATAGGGTCTCCTGTTTGAGTAGAGGGTTGGACTAGAGGACCTCCAAGATCCTTTCCAACTCTTGTTACTCTGTATAATGTTCTGTAACAATCTCATTCTTTCAGTGTTATCATTTGTTCTCCACAACTACCTTTTCAGACATCTGTTCTAGAATCATGCAAGATGGTTATCAGTGAAAAATGCACATGTCCAAGATACAATTGTATTTCTTTCATGTGGTTTTGGTAAGGCTGAAAGAGAGAACTAAGTAAAGTGTATTTTAATCCCAATCTACTTTAGCCACAATCTCTCCATCATCAGCTTTTGGCATCCAACCTTTAGAGAATGTTGAGGTATTTTTCTCCTTTAAAAAACGTTCAAAATGCATGTCTTAACAAATAATATACACCTAAAGGACAAAAGTAAAAAACTGTCAGATTCATCCAACCTTTAGGTTTCCTTCCTTCCTTCCTTTCCTTCCTTTCCTTCTTTCCTTCTTCAACATTATCAGAGGCATGGGAAGTGTTTCATAGAAGGCTTCAGAAAATGATAAATGTACTCCAGAACTTGTGTGAGTGCAACATTTCCCTGTGACTCATTTACACAGCTGTTTCCTTTCACTCCAAAATATAGGCAGACAATTTACCTCAGCCTGCAAAGCACTGCATTATACTTTGGGATCATTTTCTTATGCAAAGCATTTCGTCCGGAGAAGAAGGTTTGACAATCACGCGGAATAGAATATGATCCCAGAGTTGGATGAACATCCTTGCACAACTGCCTGGCCTTTCAGCCCAGCTGCTCTCTGAGTTCCATTGTTGAATTACTTTGTTTGGGTTTCAGATAATTAATCATAACCTTTAAAGGAACAGTTAAACCCCTGCATCTCATTCTGCCAAAGGACGATTATGCTAAAGTGCTCTTGCCAACTCTTCCAAAATAGCTGGACATTGAGATCATCTTGCCTGGAAAGCCTGCCTGACAAATCTTGTTACTATCATTTTAGCTGCTATCACCATCACTCAGAAAGGTTTGCACGATTGATTTACCTGGAGCAAGCTGGTGCACAGGATTGGCACACATTTTCCAAGTTCCTGGGATTGCAGAAAGCCTACAAGAAAGTGTTTTTGGAAACATTCATCATTTCATCATTTTCAAACAAGTCATCGTTTTTGGAAACAGTGAGATCTGCTTAACTTTTCCCCACTTTAAACAGGTTGGAATTTTACTTTCACAGGTGCCAGTATTTGGCAAGCATTGACCCAGGACAATGCTGATCTAGGAGCACCTGAAAAAAATAAATTATATCCTGACTTATTTCACACTTTTGCAAAGCCTCTCACAACAGTCTTTAAACAACTAAGAGTTGTGTGAAGGGATTGCCTCCCCTTTCATCCTGCAATCTGATTCAGCATCAAATGTGTTGTGGCCCAAACCTAGCTCACTTAGGACAACCAAATCACTTCAAAGATACAGATACATGAGATGAAAACAATAAAACAGTATATACCAAACTCCCAGCAAAGCATTGGTAGCTTGCTCAGAGCCTTGTTGAAAAGGAGAACCACAACTTAAACACCTTTGCCCTACTACATTTCAAAGTCAAGACAAAGGAAAAAGGCAGACACAGTGGAAATTACAGCCTGACATTGGGATGTTTTGATAAACCCATCTGGATGAAATTATTACTAAATCATCCTGCTTGCTATTCTATGATCCCATAGATCTGGTAGTAATGCAGTTCACATGTGTATTTGTTGGAAGAAATGTCCATCTGGTTCAGTTCCAAGCTGGGAGAAAAGCACTGGAAACAACATGGAGGCTGATTGGAAAGTAAGGTTTATTGATGGAGCAGAACCACTGGGGTTTGTGGTTCTAGCACAGCTGACAAAATGGTGATTTTTATACCTTCTTTGGGCTTTGTATTTGAGCTTCCTGTTCCTATGCAAGAACATGTCCTCTAATATTCTATTGGCTGTTGTCAGATTCCTAGGGGGCTCATGTACGGGTTATGTAGGGGTCATACCTGGCTCTATAGGCAGAAGAAGAAATGCAAATCCTAGGTGCTTGTCAAAGTTAACTTGGTTGAAGTTTGGACTGTGCTTGTCTGAGTTAATTTGGTTGGGGAGGGGTGCAAGAAGGGGCTTGTGTTCTACTAGGTAGTTGGGCAATTCCTATTGTGGCTAATGACTTTTGTGGTGTGTTTGATCTTGGGTGAAGGGGTGCTTCTAATCTTACCACTCTGCCGTTGTTAATTATGCTGCAAGGAATTTCAAACTATCTTGTCTTGAATAGATTTCTGCCTACAGTGTTTGCTTTGCTTATGAATAGAGCTATCTAGATACTTGTCTTCCTCTTTCAATAAGCTCTTAAGTGCTGGCATCTGTTGTGGGCTATTAAGAAAGACTTGGGTACTGCTTCCTGCTTCTAAAAGCATGGTTATCTATTTCTCCTTTAGGGAAACAATATTTTTCCTTTTTAAATATTTCCCAAAATATTTCATTCTTCAGAGGGGAGGCTTCCCATATATGGAGGGAATACTTTTACCACTATAGGACAAATAGTACTTGACTTGTGCCTATTAGTCAGATGCCATGTTAAATCTGCAATTGAGCATGTCAAACATCTGTTCATTCTTTCCTGGCATAGTATTAAATGTTAACAAGTCTGCTCAGAGGGCCTGCCTTCACATTCCACTAATTGCAGCAGAAATATGCCTCATTAGCTGTGTTTCATGTCCTCAAAATGCCACCTTTGCTCATCTGTAGCCCTCACAGCAACAGCCCAATTAATCTTTAACTAGGCCATTTTTAAAATAGCATTCACTCTTCTCCCAGTACAAGCCTTGCTGTACAATCTACGATGCCTCATTGACGATGTTGGTGATGAATAATGTACAGAGGCTGGCATTTTCCTAGCTCCCACTGACTATTTGAGGCTCCTATAGGCATGTCCCCTCTTCCCTGGGTCTTGCTCTCCAGGAACATTCTTACTTCAGCTTTAGATTAGAGCAGTGGTTCCCAACCTTTTTTTCGCCCCACACCCCTAAAGAAATTTCACTCAAACCTCGCACCCCCTGAAATATATGGTAAATATATGGTAGGATTGAATTATTTAATTATTAAATATATGGTAGGATTGAATCTATGTATGTATGTTTTCAGCTATGTATGTGTGAGGTGGAAGCAGATAAAAAAACCACCAAAAGATTCGTTGATCCAAGGAAAACAAGGTTTTATTCATGTGTCTGCAGAGACGGGTCCCCTCAGGCATAGAAGGAACACAGAGCAAAATTCAGGCAGCATTTTTATCCCCTCTTATGAGACCTTGGCTCACATTCTTTCTGTTTTCAAATTGATACATGCATTTTGAAGGTCCATACTAGCTCCTTATCTAGCAAAAGTAGTTCTACGGTTTCTGACATCGCAGCACTTTATTACAGTTCCCCATTGTTCTAGCCTTATCTTGTTTTTTTTCTCTTGTGCACAAACTGGAACACTTTCTTATTTAGCAGAACTACTGAGTTTTGAGACACACTTCCTTATTCAATTCAATGGGCCATCCAACATGGCTTCGGTTCTGCTCACAAATGTGACGGCCACTAAATAACGATATTTAACTCTAAAATGAAAACAAAGTTAGTCCATTGCAAAAGAAAATAAAAATGCCAACATATAGCCAATATCCTATTATTTACCTGGACTTTTCTCGCACCTCCTGGAATATCGTCTCATACCCCAGGTTGGGAACCCCTGGATTAGAGTAATAACCTGCCTGATCACTCACCAGTTATAATGTTGGGATGTAGGATGGACAAGATACTCAACATTCCCACCACCTCCATCATGGAGATGGACAATATATGCTTATCAGTGGTGGGATTCAAATTGTTTTACTATCAGTTCTGTGGGCCTGGCTTGGTGGATGTGGCTTGGTGGGTGTGGCAGGGGAAGGATACTGCAAAATCTTCATTCCCTCCACTTCAGGGAGGTTACTGCAAAATCCCATTCTCTCCCCACCCCACTAACCTGCTTTTCAGCTCCATTCTCCTGTGCAGGGCAACAAAAGAAGACCCAGCCGATCAGCTGGCACTCGGGAGGCAGAGAATAGATGGAGGCAGGGCCAGTCAGAGGTGGGATTTGCTGGTTCTCTGAACTACTCAAAAGTTCCGCTACCGGTTCTCCAGAACTGGTCAGAACCTGCTGAATACTACTTCTGATGCTTATAATCAAAAGAGACAGATGGCCATGTAGAAGGTTCATCCACAAGAGTTAGCCCTAAACTTTAGGAGTAAATTATTAACGTAACATTCTTCTGGAACTGAGGACTGTTATTCATTTAGTTCCAATTAAGCATGTCTTGAGTAATAGATCTGGTCATTTTTCTAGGACTACAGAGACACCAGAAGACCCAAAGGCCAAGAAGACGTTGAACATAGCAGTGAAAGGACAAGATGGGGAGGAGAGTGTGGGCTTGGAACAGATCTTCAAAGCTCAGAATTGGCATCACCACTTAAACATCTTTTGATGCCCTTTTAATCATATAGGAATAACCTGACTTACTACCAGTCCCTTTTCCCCTCGGCGGGGTGGGAACTCTACAGCAGTCGAAAGACTGGAAATGGGACTGAGGATATCGACATAAAATGGGGATATATATTTTAATGCCTTCAAGTCAGTGTTGACTCCTGGCGACTTCTGGTCCATGCAGTTCACTTGGCAAAGTTTTTCAGTGCCATTGCTTCCTTCCTAGGGCTGAGACTGGCTCAAAATCAGCCAGCTGGGTTTGAGCCTAAGGTAGGATTAGAATTCAAGGTCCTCTGGTTTCTAGCCTGGTGCCTTAACCACTATTCCTTAACTGGCTGATACTAGGTGAGTTGCAAAGTTATTATTCCAAATTTGTGAAATAAACTGTTTCTCATCCAGATGCTTTTCAAATGTGTTGGATTATAGGCCCAACAAAAGTGTGTGTGTGCGTGTGTGTGGTTCCACACAAAAGGTAATGTGGTGAGAAAAAGTAGTAAACTATTGTCCGTCGTCATTTTTCTGTGGTTTAAACAGGACATATGCATGTTGCTATTTCCCATTTCTTTTTTCTCATATTGTAGTCATATAGCTGCTGTTAATTTTAAATTGAAATGAAGGTTTTTTTTCTAAAACCTCTGAAAAATCCAAAAGGGAAATATGTCTCCACTCTCCACTGATCCTTTTTCTGCATAAGGGCCTGCAAGAATTCTGGCATGGAAAACCATATCCTTCCTGGAAAAACCATGCATGGTAAGCAGGCTTTTCTATCTAACAGACACCCAGTGAAAGCATCCTCATCACCTTCTTTGAAGAACAGGAAATGCTGCGCACTGCTTTCCTTTTGTATGACACAGATAGATCCTTTGACTCAAATATCCATATACAGTTGCAAAATGTTGCTAAGATTAGCAGCATCTAAAGGATTTGAGAGCTCATAACTACAATTATAGTATTTTTAAAAAGGTTAAATATTCCATAGTCTGTGAGCATTTCCTCACAATCATTTTAATGAATTGGCAGAAAAAACGTCAGGGGTGGGATTCTACCGGTTCGCACCTATTCACTAGAACCGTTATTAAAGCCCAAGTCCCACTGCATAAACAGATGCAAAGAGGATGTAAAATGGACAAAAAAGCTTGCCATCCATTGGAAAACGCGATGCATCCATTGTGTACCCACTGGATACGTGTTTCATATGCTCTATCCATCAAACATCCGTCTACTGCTATTTCATCCGCTCAAAAAGTTTTGAGCTGCACAAAACTTTTTGAGCGGATGAACTTTCCGCCGCGTATGATCTACATCCGCGACACATATGGGCAACAAACGTTCTACATCCATTGTCTTCCGTTAAACGTCCACTGTATCCTCTCAGCATCCTCTGGACATCCCCTCAACTCACATCCGCTGCAGCTGAAAGCGAAAGAGGGAGGAAGCGAAAGGTACACGAAACGTCCACACAGCATTAGTAGCACGGAAATAGAAAGTATGTAAGCGGATGCATCTCGTATATAAAGCATTAAAACGGACAAAATGTTCATATATGGGACGTATCTCAGATATTTAGAATGTCTGGAGTATGCCTAGAGTATGTGGAAGGACACCTAGCGGAAAACTGACATTTCCTATAAAAAGGAGGAGGAAATCACCTGGATCTCACTATCAGTCCAGCAGCCGTGGTGTACAGACCTCTTCACCTTTGCTCTTGCTCTTCCACATCATCCATTGATATCCACCATAGATCATCACACACTCCTTATGGTAGCTGCCATCATTCAACACCAGAACCAAGCCCTCTTCAGACTGTTTCACCTTTTCTATGCAAGGAGAAGAAGGAGACGTCCAAGAGCTGTGTGTCAGGCGGAGCTCCATTCAAAATCCAGGAAAGAAATACTTAGACT
>BLBF01000021.1:28090287-28158201 GCA_015471245.1 Laticauda colubrina | reverse complement strand
CCCCCCCCCCCCAATTTCTTCTGACAGCTGAAAGATGCAAAGCAACAGTAGAAGATCTTGAAGGCTGACAGTGTGGGTCCAAGGATGGATCGGGAGAAGAATGGAGTTTGGATTCTATGACAAGCTGATGGTGGAGCTGAGGAATGAAGACACTCGTGCATTCCAGCACTTCATGAGGATGCCACCAGCCATGTTTGACAAAATTGTGGAGCATCTGAGACCCAGGTTGACCAAGCCAAGCACCAACTTCCGTCCCAGCCTGGACCGTGGACTGAAGGAGGCACTGACTCTGCACCACCTGGCCTCTGGAACCACATACAGAAACATGCAGTATGCCTGGAGGGTGCCACACAACACCATCAGGATTGTGGTCAGAGAAGTGGTGCAGGCCATCATCGAAGAATACCTGGAGGAGCTCCTTAAGTGCCCCTCCACTGAAGAAGGCTGGAAGAAAGTTGCAGAGCAGTGGTATCAGAAGTGGAACTTCCCCCACACCGTTGGAGCCATAGATGGGAAGCACGTGGCCTGCAAAGCTCCAGCCAACTCAGGGATCAATTATTTCAACTACAAGGGCTTTTTCAGTATCATCCTCTTTGCCATGGTTGATGCTGACTACAAGTTCATCTACATTGATGCTTCAGGCAATGGGTCAGCTTCAGATAGCCAGGTATACAATGCCAGTGACCTCAAGGATGGGCTGGAACGCAACCTCATCATGGGTTTTCCAGATCCAGTCCCCCTACCCAACGACACACAAGATGTGCCCTACTTCATCGTGGGGGATGACGCCTTCTCCCACAGAACCTACCTCATGAAGCCCTACAGTTCCAGATACCTCACCCGTGAAGAGAGGATCTTCAACTACAGGCTGTCCAGGGCAAGACGGGTGGTGGAGAACGCCTTTAGCATCATGGCCAACAGGTTCCAGGTACTTCTCACCACCATGTAGCATCACCCAGGGACTGTGAGGAGCATCGTGGAAGCTTGCTGCATCCTGCACAATCTCAATCTGCACCGCTACCCAGTGTTGCAGAACAGACTTGTCGACTGTCAACAAGGGAATGGGGACATGGAGCCTGGTGAATGGAGGCAAGGACGAAACCTGATAGACACTGTGGATGTACAAGGCCCCAACAGAGCTTCACACGAAGGGAAGAAGCAGTGCAACCTCCTGAAACACTGGTGCAACTCCCCAGCTGGAGCAGTGGAGTGGCAAGACAGGATGGTAGATGTTTAATGCATGCTTCCTTGAGCCTGTCTCATCACACTGATGAGATTGTGCCATGTATGTTGAGTGTCCCTACAATGAATAGGGCATTAATAAAGAGCTTTGTTTATGTTGAAATGTGTTGATCCATGAATAAATTGTTATTGATAATAAAGGGCCATATGTGTGGCAGCTGGGAGGGTGGACCATACAGTCCCACTATGCTTGCACTGGAGGTTTATCAATCCCACAGCTGTCCTTACCCATCCCACAGCTATCCTTACCCATCCCACAACAATCCTTACCCCTGCCACAGCTATCCTTATCCACCCCACAACTATGCTTCCCCATCCCACAGCTATCCTTACCCACCCCACAACTATCCTTACCTTTCCCACAAGCATGTAAAGGCTTAACCCTTTTTTCAAAGTTTTCCCCAACACTTTATTAAGTAAATAAAATGAACCAAGTGTGTGAAGCAAAGTTAACCTTTATTAACAACTGTTTTAAGTAAACTGTATGACTTTATTAAAAAAGCAAAATGAACCAAGTAAAGTGTATTTAAGCAAAGACAAGGTGAACAGGTAACAACTCAGTCTCTGGCATTATTCTCAGTCACTCTGAAGCATGTCCATGGTCTCAGCTGTCGAGCGGCCAGGGACTGTGGAGGTGGCTGTTGCTGGAGTGCTGGTCTGAGGCGCCATTGGGGTGCCTGGCCCCAAAAGTACAACAGGGGATGGTGTGTTCAGGAAGCTCTCAGAGAGCTGACTCAGTCCCGTGAGGTTGAGAGGCCCTTCCTCAAGGACCTGGGATGTCAGGCACAGGACTGAAGACAGATTTTCTGTTGTGGGGCTTGGCTGTGGGGTGGAGGAAGGAGGATTGTAGTGGGGCTGTCTGGTCTGCAGCTGGGCGAGATGAGGCGTCTGTGGCGTGCGATGTACCTGGGCCTGGACTGGGAAGGGGTGCCTCTGCTGTGGGAAGTCCTGGTACTCGTAGCCTTGGTAGGTGAGGGGCTGTTGAAATCCGTGGAAGGGCTGTGACATTGCCTGGGGTGGAGGAGCAGACCTGGAGTGGGTAGGAGCAGGTTCAGCTGGGCCTGGAGGGTGGTGCAGCAGTGCTGTGATTTTCTCCTTCATCACATGGTACTGGGCCTCGGGCAGGTCCATGAGGGTCTGGCTCATGTACATGATGAAGGGCTTGCGGTTAGAGGATGGCATATCGCTGTGGACCAGCTGAGAGACAAGATCTGTGCTGGTCTTGATGGTGTCCCTGATCTCCAGCAGGACAGTGTGGCTGTGTCCCTCCGGTCTGCCTCTCTGCCTGCTTTCTGTGGAGGTGGAGCTGGGGGTGGGGGTGGCTTGGTCTCTGGCTGCTGCTTCTTCTTGCTCCATTTGAGACAGGGGATCCTCCATGTCCTCTGGCACGGGGAGTGGAGCTGTTGGGGGGGTCTCTGCCATGGGGCCCTCCAAAGACACCTGCCTGGACACGGTAGCTGTCTCCTGGCTGGAAGAGGAGTGGCTCTCTGTGGGCTGTCTGAGGGAGAGGGGTGTCAGAGGGGCTGCTCCTCGGTGGTGGACCTCACCCTCCAGGAAGCTGCACCTGGGCATGACATAGGTCTCCCGGTCAGTGAGCTTGACAGCGGCTTGGCCAGATTTCTTCAGGTGCAGCTTGCCATACCAGGTGTGCATGTGCTTCCACCATCCCAGGAGTACGTCTGAAGTGTAGCCCAGGCTCTCTGCCTTGTCTCTCCATGCTGCTTGCTTCCTCTTGGTGTTGCGATAGAGCCTGTGGCCCTTTCTCCACAGGTACTCGTTCTCCCTCAGCCATTCCAGCACCTCCTCCTCATGGTCCTCGGAAATGGAGTACTGTTTCTTCTCTCCCTTCTCCTTGCCTTGCCTCTTCCTCCCTCTGGCAGGGGATTCAGGGCCTTCAGCAGCAGGGCTTTGAGGGCCTTGGGGCTGGTCCATTACAGCAGCACCAGCAGCAGCACCAGCAGCAGGAGAAGCACCAGCAGCACCAGCAGTACCAGCAGCAGCAGCAGGAGAAGCACCAGCAGCACCAACAGCACCAGCAGGAGAAGCACCAGCAGCAGGAGAAGCACCAGCAGCACCAGCAGGAGAAGCACCAGCAGCACCAACACCAGAAGCAGCAGCAGAAGCACCAGCAGCTTCAGAGTCAGCGCCAGGGGGTGGGATAGTGGTTCTGTCCTTCTTGCCAGGGCTGGCAGGAGTAGGCACAGGCTTTCTCTTCTTCCCTGACTGTCGAACCATGGTGTTCTTTCAAGATGTCTCTGGCAGCAGGTCTTTCCTCTGAATGCTGACTGCTTACGAGCTGCATCCTTTTATATCGGCGGAGCTGACGCAATTCATCCTCCCCTCATGCGTAATGAACACTTTGCATCCGCTACGCATACGCTATGCATCCACTATGCATCCTTTTGGTGTCCGTGATGTATCCACGTCATTCGTTACGCATCCGCTCCTTCCGCTATGCGTCCGCTTCGCTATTCTCCCCCGGAAGCCCTGCGGATGTGTCATCCGCTTCCATCCGCTTCCATCCACTAGGCTTCCTACAAACATCCACTTACCATCCTCACTACGTACTACCCCCGTCCGTTCTTTTCCGTTGTTTTCCGTTCTGTTTATGCAAATTTGGGGCACTTTTGAGAGCGGATAACAACGGATGGAGCCACCCCCAAAATTTTGCTCGTCCGCTGTGTCCTTTTTGCATGCGTTTTGCATCCATCGGCCAGTGTGACCTAGCCTTAACATTCTAAGCAGTTCGGAGAATCGGTTGTCAGAAGAAATTACTGGCCTAATCCTGTAAGGAAGGCAGGAAGGAAACATTCTGGTGTTACTTACACAAACTGCCTCTCCATTAACCCTTATTACATTCTTGGAAGGTTAGACTTCCTGTCTCAGGAACGTCTCTGGAGTTTCTTTTCCCCTCTTTTGCTGGTACTTTGCTTGTGTGGAGTGACCATTCAAAGTTACAATGGCACTGAAAAAGGTGACTTATGACCATTTTTCACACTTAGGACTGATACAGCATCTCCACAGTCATGAGAGGCCAGGCGAGGAGATGCGTGCCTCAATGTGAGTGATGTTGAGTTGGCCACACCCAGCCAATAACATGACCACCAAGCCACATCCACCAACTAAACCATGCCCACAGAACCAGTTGTTAAAATATTTGAATCCCACCCCTGAAAAACGTGTTGACATAATTGGCCCATCTTCAGTCTGTGAGGACAGTATCACTCTTTGGCATGTTTGCCAAGTGCATTTTGCTGAACCTCAGAGCCATGAGTGACAGACTGAGGAAGTCACTGCTTTAAGCTGGGGATGAAACACAAGCAAGACTCTTAAAAATGGCTAGCAATTTTGCCATGGGGAAGACAAAATAAAATCAAGGGAATAACTGCTGAGAGAGGGACATACTGTATTTGTAAATAGTTTTATCAGAAAAAATTAAAATAGGCAAAAGAATTATGTTATCAAATATTGTAAGACTGTGAAATGGAGTTGTGTACAAATAATGAACATGTGCTTTTTAAAATATACAAACATATATTGACATTTGAAACATAACGAATGTATGATAAAGAGCATTTAAAATATGGTTAAAATATACAGATGGAAGAGTGGGGAAATATGTGCTTGAAAGGATTGAAATTTGCACTATATTATAATGTTAAAGAGCACCAACTTATGTTCAACTATATACTACTCCATATTGTCTAACAGCACAAGCCATGGCTTCCACATAAATATTAAAAAGCAGGAGTGAAAGTGCACTTCCTTGTCTGGTTCCTTTAAATCATGGGAAAGTAGTAGAAAATAGCAGGGGCCATGATGGCTCAGATCAGTGGTCCCCAACCTTTTTTGTACCAGGGACCAGTTTCACGCAGAAACACTTTTTTGCTGACCGGCAAAATCAATTCTTCCCCAATAGTAAAGGGCTTCTTAGCTTTAGCAATGCGGAAGTTAGCACGGTTAGTTAGCGTGGAAGTTAGGCGAGGGTGGAAGTGGTTGTCTTTCAAAATAAGACACCCGGAAGCAAAAACATATTTTTATATATATTTTAATCATGATTATTCATTCTTTGCGGCCCAGTACAAAATGATCCACGGACCGGTACCGGTTCGGGGCCCGGTGGTTGGGGACCCCTGGCTCAGATGACAAGATGCTCTCTAGCTGACATCCTTAGTTTGTGATCCAAGCGCTGTACAATGGGGCAAGCTCCCATTACTTGTTCCAGCTCCTGTCCATCTAGCAGTTTGAAAACATGCAAATGAGAATAGATAAATAAGTACCACTTTGGTAGGAAGGTAACAGCGTTCCGTGCATCTCGGTGTGTAGTAATGCTATAGTATTACTATGTGTATAGTAAAGCCACGTGACCACGGAAATTGTTTTCAGATAATGCTGGTTCCTTCAGCCAAGAAATGGAGATGACGGTGCCCTAGAATAGACATGACTGACAGGGAAACCTTTACATTTAGTAGAAAATATACTGCAGGGGACAGCTTTTCAGTAAATAGCAAAAATAACTAGTACCCAAATATATTTTCATCATTGGTTTCAGTGGCCATGGGAGGGGGCTAGTTGCAGTTCCACATTCTTCTTTTTCTCTTGCAGTTCTTTCTGTCTCTGTAAACCTTTACAGCAACATTTGGGCATGTTCTTAGCTAGGGCTGCATAGATGAATGGGTGGATGCAAACATGAAAGTTAACTAGGATCCTAGCTATTTGGTAGGTGAAATAAATGGCCCTGTTTATGTTACCATGCACACGATAGTACAAATTCACATTGCGAAAGACATGAAAAGGCAAGTAAAAAAGGGCATAAAGCAGCACAACTATAGAAACCAGTATCTTCACTTTACATTTTTCCTCCCTGGTGGTACCATGGCTGCGTCTAACAACACAAACAATGGCCACACAAGAAAAGAGAGTCAGGAGAAAAGGCAGCCCACAGCCCACAGCTAGGAGGAACCAGCTGTATGGCAGATAAGCAGGCAGTTCTGATGCAGAAGCACTTCCCAGGCAAACTGTTGCATTGCCTTTAGATTCTACGTTGGAGAAATGGAGGACAGGGGCTGAGATGGCTATCGCGACCAACCACATCACCCCACTGACAACTTTGGCATGGAAGGATTCAATGCGCTCATGGGCAAAGAAGGGATGAACGATGGCAACGTAGCGGTTCAGGCTGATGCAAGCAATGAAAAAGGTGCTGCCATACAAGTTGACAAAAAAGGCAAAACGATCCAATTTGCAAAAAGGGGCGCCGTACTTCCAGTTCTTGGGGGGGAAGTAATAAACAGCCAAGGGCAACAAGGAGATGGTATAGAACAGGTCACAGAGTGCCAGATTGAAGGAGAAGATGATGCCAGGATGCCAGGTGCGTTCCCAAGCCACAAAGTGGTAGATTGTAAAGCCATTCCCCAAAACAGCGAAAAAAAACTGCAGGACTATGATGATCCACAGTTTTTCTTGGAAGTGGTCGAAGTCTTCTCTCCTGCTTGGGTCCTCAGTCTTCATCCTGGACAAAGCCAGATGAATGAGATGAGAGGCTTCCAAGACCACCTGTTTACTACAGACAGAGAACATGAAGGAGCATATTTTCAGAAATACTGACACCTATCACTTCAACCAGTGGTGTATTAACCATTAAGTAGACTAGGCACATGCTTAGAGCACCAGGCCCAAAGGGGGCACCGCAAAGTTGAGAATATGGCTTCGTTTGTACAATATGTACAAAGGAGGGAGGGCAGGGGCACCAAGATTTGTCAGTGCTTAGGGCACCAGTGAGCCTTAAGTCTCCACTGACTTCAATTGCAGCTCTCTTAAAAAATAAGTTACTCCCTTCAGCATTTTCCCCCCTCCCTTGGAATAGATGCTTACTTAATAAACAGAATTTCCAGTACGTCTATATGATTACGATGATTATATAAAAATATGGAAAATGGAAGGAGAGATAAATCACCAAACTCTCATAAACAATCAGAACTAGTTCTGCTATGCAAATTAATATATACAGTAAATTAATTTGTTGACCGCTAGAAAAAAATGTGAAATTCAATAGCTAAACAATAGATATTAGAAATATGAAATAATCCTCTACCTGAGACTTCTATAGGTAGAATCCTTCTTTAGGCCCAAGAAACCAAGTTTTTAGGTTGTTGTATAACAGATTAATAGGCTCTATTTGGGGAATAGGGAATATTCATTGTAAGTATCTTTTAGTTTAGCGGTGGGCCATGGCCCACTGGTGGGCCGTGAGAAAATTTTGGTGGGCTACAGAGAAATCTCACCCCCAAAGCAATTAATCCAGGCTGCACAGAAACACAAGGCTGCACCACCCACATGGTGCACCACCCACCACCCATAGAAACCATCCCCACCCACTCACTCCTTACTCGGCAAACTTGCCTGCTAAAATTGCTATTTTTCCTTTTTCTGACCATCATCTGTTCTGCTGTGCTGGGAGATTTACATTAGCTAGGAAGCAGGAATTGGTTGGATTTCTTGCTTTCTAGCTAATCTTTAGATCTTTGACTCTGCTTTTAAGCACAGCCAAAGCTCCCTTAGGACTGAAGGTTCTGTTATTCAGTGCAGACTCACAGCAAGCAAATTTGAGAGACTGAGGTAGCCGATGGCAGAGAGATAAATCACTGAATGATTTTGTGAGCAACTCAATCTGCCTGCCTGCTTTGCCTGATTTTGGGTAGAAGTTGCTCTTTTTTAATAAAAAATTCAATATTTACATACATGTTGTGTTGTGAATTAATTTTGTGAGTTTGCTTGCAAGCAAATTTTATGTGTTTGCTTGCAAGCAAATTTTATGTGACAGATTAAGCTAGCCAATGGCAGATAGATAGAATGAATCTGTGATTCTGTGAGCAACTCAATCTGCCTGCCTGCTTTGCCTGATTTTGGGTAAAAGTTGCTCTTTTTTTATAAAAAAAATTCAATATTTATATAAATATTTATAGTATTTTCATACAAGCCATGCCCAGCCAGTCACATGACCACCAAGCCACACCCACAAATTAGGCCACACCCACAGAACCAGTTTGTGGTCCCTGGGATTTAAAATTATGAATTTGGTCCAAAAGGTTGGCGACCCCTGTTCTTGTTGGTTTCCAGAATAAATTTTTAAAATGCATTTCCAAAAACAAATGAGTCCTCCATTACAAATTAATTGAGGAATAAGTTTTGCTTCGATGTACAATACAGACCTCAAATAACAGCAGTAATTTGGACCAGAATTTCTGTAGCTAAGTGACACAATTCTAAATTATGAAATCACTTGACCATGACACTTAGCAGCAGCAGTTCTGGAAGTCCCTGGTTACTGGCCTTAAGAGAGGACCATGCGGGGTGTCAAGTGAGAACTTGCAGCTTCCAACTTCCTGCTGGTTCTTCATTGCCTTTTTTGTGAGAAGCCAGCACGGAAGGTCACAAATCAAAATTGCGTGACCATGGGATGCTGCAAAGATTGGAAATCTGGCTGGCTTGCTGAGCATGCAGATCATGATCATAGGACAATGGGAGTGCTTCGCTAGCTGGAACTTTGAGGAGTAGTCAAGAGTACCATTATGTTCAGTGCTGTTGCAAGTCTGAACGGTTGCTGAAGGTGGTGTAAACTGTTAAAGCACAAGAGCCAAGCCTAATTCTACACCAGGGGTGTCAAACTCAAGTGCTGCGGGGCAGATCCAGGTGTTTAGATCTGGCCCTTGCTGAGCTGCAGGAGGCCGTCCGTCCCATCTCCTCCTTCCCTCCACCCTCCCCCCCCAATCTGGCCTGTGGAGGACAACTACAATGCTGATCTGGCCCTCAAAAAATCCAGTTTGACATCCCTGTTCTACACTTATCACATCTCCAACCATTAACTGAACTGATCCGTTTCTCCCAGAAAAAAAAAGTATAATCCAAGAGACAGAAAACATTTTTTAATTGTAAATCGTATGCAATTGGCATGCCTCCATGGAAATATATACATGCCAAAGTAGTCCTCCATCAATGTTCATGAAATACAAATTCCAATTATTATTCGGTGCCTCCCTAAACTTTCAAACATATAATTTAGTGTATTTTAACAATCATTTATAAATAATAAAAGGTTTTTTATTTCACACAGAATATGCTAAATATTTTAGTTGTTGCAGCATTCTAAGACATACAGGATTCTTGGCCTTTAGCCTAAAAGTGCTTTAGCTGAACAAAAGAAGTGGTTTTCCCTTGCTGAGAGTGAGTGACTGCTCCAAGATTGCCAGGCCTTTGGCTTTGAGACAAAGGCAGGGTTAAAAGTCATGATTTCTCAATTTCTAGCCTAGTACCTTTTACTACTACAAATTTATTACAAATAACAAAAAATATCAATATGTCAGTATTCATAGATCTCAAATATGCATTCCATACATTACTTGAGTTCCACAAGGTAACCAAATGCCCCAATAAGAGCTATTTAGAAATTTTGAAAAGATACTCTCCTTATCTTACAGCTTATTGTTCCATTTTTAAATTGGTCTTGTAGAGAGAAAAATATTATTATCCCTAATGCTTGCTTTGCTCAACTTTAAAGGCTTATTCCAATAATTTTAAAATAGTTCAATACAGACTGTTTCTGGTGTGTGTTTCTAAAAATGGCCATTCATCCCTGATCACAAACAATTTATTAAAAATAGCCCATAAACTCTTAACTCCCCCCTGCATCTACTGTATTCACAAGCAATTATTCTACCTACTGGTTTCATCAAAGCACCTCTCTTATATTTTTTCACATTTGATGTTCTATTCTGATGTTTTAGACATCTATTTGCATTATTTTTGAACTTTAGCATAATGAGAGACAATGTAGTTTTCTTTGAAATTTCCCAAAATTTGTGATTTCTTTTCTGGTTAGAAGCACATTCTGGATCTTAGCTTAGCCAAAAACTGTATTTGGCACTTTTGTTTAATAGTTTTAACACATTAATGCATCTAATATATTATAGCTTTTGTTTTGGGGCAGTTAGTTTAAATTTGACCGATGTTCACTGAAACCATTTCAATATTGATTTGTTATGTTTTGTTTGTCTTTGTCATTGAACCAAAGTATTTGATTATTTTCCATTTTCCCTTGAATTTATGCAAATAGTTCTGTCTGATGATACTTTTTGCAAACAATGTATTCTATTGAAATTATAGTTGGAAAATTTCTGTTATTATTATTATAAAAAATTTATTTGGGTTTTCACAAAACATAATACAAGTAAAGTTTCTTTTTTTGAGAATAGCATGGTCCCGGGTTATCACTTCTCCATACAGACACAAATTCAATTTCATATTTATCTTTGTGTTCTATTCCATATCTTATTACTATTTTAACATTTTCTCAATAATTTTTCCCTTCCCTTAGTTTTCTCAATCTTACTTTTAATTATCTCATTCCCTCCTAAATTCAATTATATATATCTTTCTCTAAGTTTCAATATGTTTCTAGTCATTATATATATACTTTTGTCTGTCCTGTTTCAATTTCATATTTTCTTTTCTCATTAAACAAAATTTTTCCCTGTAGTTACTAATTGGAGTATGACATCTTTGTATCTTTTAATTTTTATCCATTCAGCTCTTATTTAAACTTCAGTTTATGCCTTTACAATTATAACATTCAGTAATACATAACTTCCAGTCGAATTCTGCTTAATACATTCTTAAAATACGCACTAAGTTCTTAAAAATAAAATATATACATAACAATAATAAATAAAACACTTATTCTATTCCAATTCAGCTCTATCATTAATGTTAGTTATAATCTTTGACATCTTTAACATTTCTTTTCAATAGGATATCATACTTCTAGGGAAACTTATAATATTTCCATAATTTTTTCATGTTTCTTTCATATTCCTCTTCACTTAAATTTTTATGACACATTTATAATAATTAAAATGTTCCACTCCTTTCCTAATTTCATTCTCTTTATTTCATTTATTTATTAAACATTCCATTCCATTACAATGAGTATTTTATCTATCATTTTAATCACACTTGTTTCATATTTTCAAAGTTCCTTTCTATTTCTAATATAACAATACTCTTAGTAGTAGAAGATAGTAGAACCCTTGCAGAATCCCCCTTTCAATTAAATTTTCACCCATTATCTCTGTCTTGTACGTTTTCCCTGTTTCTCTATGTCCTGTTTCTGTCCTTTATAATTTCTTTTCCTTTCCCTGTTCTCCCTCTTCTTCTCCCTTCCCTTTTTGCCCCCTTCTCTTTCTAATTCTCATTCTTTCTTCTGTAATCCTTTCTTCTGTTTCTTCCTAATGTTGTAATTACTTTTCAAACTATTCTTTTTTTTTGAGTTGCTTTTTCAGATCTTAAATTTTTCACTCTCTTTCCCCCCTTTCCTTTCTTTTCCCCACATAGATATACTTGGTCATTGAAGATGGCTTCTTCTTTGTCCCACCCTTCTTGTTCTACAGGCATTTCTTGTTGTTTCTCATAGTTCAGGATCTCCATTTCTAAAAATTGAAATTTGAAGCCAAAAGAACCTCTTCCTTCTTGTGCATCTTCTTTCTGTTTAAGTTCCATTCTCAATTCTTCCAAGAATTATACCATTTTAAAAACTTTTAAACAACCACCCGATTAATTTTAGTCCTTTAAATCCAATAGTTAAAAATCCAAAAAATCACCAAGTAATCCAAATAATCCAAAGCTGTTTCTTCTTCCTTCTTTTTTCCACTTTCTCTTCCTGGGGTTCTCTTATCTTGTTCCAAAGTTTCAGTTAAAATGTATCTGTTAAGAATCTTGTTAAAGTTTCACTGTTAATTCCTTTCACTTCCAGGTGGTCTCCTCTTTTTTTCCAGATCTCACCCTTTTGGTTTTTTCCTTCTTTTATAGGTTTTTTGAGAATCCAGAAATTTTTATTATCCCTTTGACATTTTATTTTCACCTGTTAATGTCAAAGTGGATTATTGCCGGTTTCTTGCTTAAGTCTCTTAGTTGTCAATATAGGGAAGAAAAAAAAATTCTTTCCCTTCCCTCCCTCATTTGTAGCTTCAAATTCTTCTTTGGGAACAATGTTGTTCTTTATAATTCAAATTCCAGGATACCTTACATTGTTGTTTTTCCAGTTTGACCCAGTCAGCCAAAACTTTCTCTTCTTATCTTCTGCCTGCACATTCTTTTCCGGTCAAGTTCTTCTTTGAGGTGCCCGTTTCTGACCACTGCTGCAACTGCCTTCGGGAAAGTTGGGGAGGAGAGATGTGGCTCTCACATCTCCTCACATCTTGAGGAGAGCCACATCTCTCCTCAACTCTGCTGGCAGTTTCCCCCCTCTTCACCACCTTTATGGGGTGGCTTAGCCCTGAAATCAGCCAGCTTGGGGCACTCCAGCGGTGAGCACAGATCGAAACAGCACACAATCGCAGATTTCAGTCTGTCACCGAAGAAGCTCAAACCGGACTCCAAAATTGTAGTTGGAAAATTTCTCTTGTTGTTTGGTTCAATAGGCTTAATAACATGGGATATATGGGGCTTGAAGGTAAATGAAATCCAATTGCATCCAGTTTTTTATTTTCTGACATTTAATTGACATAAACTGACCAAACGAAAGCTATAATCTTCTAACTTAATACCGTGTTACCCTGAAAATACAACCTACCCCCAAAACAAGCCCCAGCCCGATTTTCATGCTTGCACTGCATATAAGCCCAACATAAGAGCCTGTGCAGCCGCCTGGCCACCCATTCCATCTGGTTACTGCCAACATGAGGTGTGTGTGTGTGCCATGGCCACTAAGCGAGACAGGGAGGTATGGGGGTGGATGATGAAACAAGGCGTGGGGGTGAAGGATGAAGCCCCACAGCATCCTAGGCCATCCCAGCCTGCAGAGTCCTGATGCTAGGAGAGTGAGGCAGCGGGGGCAGCCCCTTCCCCATCTTATCCACTGCTGCCGGTCAGGGGGGTGCTGCCTGCTGCCACTCCTGTTCCACCACCAGTTGCCTGGAGCCCTTGGGGGGTTTGCCTTGCCACCTGCTTTCCAGCCCCTGCCCAACTCCCCTCGCTTTCTCAAAGCATCCATTCACTAACCTGCTTGCTAGCTCCATTCTCCATTGCCACGTGCAAGGCAACAAAAGAAGACTGTGGGACTACCAGTAAAAAAAAGTTCAATCAGACCTTCTGACTTTCCGAGATTTTTTTTTTTTTTCATGAAAAGTTGGAAGGTCTGTCTGATCTTTTTTGTTTGTCTCACAAACTTCTTTTGTTGTCCTGCATGCGACAACGGCAAACGGAGCTGGAAAGCAGGTTAGTAAAGGAATATGATTGCTCTGGGGTGGGTGGGGTTAGGATTTGGCATTGTGGTTACCCTAACCCTAACCACAATACCAAATCCTAACCCCAACTCCATGGCAACCACATTCCTTCATGAGTAAGAATAAGTGGGCCAGTGATCTGCATGGGGCTGCTGGAGCCACTGCCATGAGGCCAGGCAGTTGGCAGCACATTGATGGCCTGGTTGCGGGGCCCTCTGGTAAGTCAATGTAGGGTGCATGGAACAGCTCTACACCCCCGCCTCACTTCATCCTCCACCCACCACCACCACCTCACTTAGTGGCCACAGCACCAGTGCATCATTTTGTCCTCTACCACCACCTCACCTCCTGCTCTGTTGCAGCAACAACAAAAAAAATACCTCCCCCAAAATAAGCCCTGGTGCTTATTTTGGTGACCAAAAATAAATATTTTTTTATGTTGGGTCTTATTTTCAGGGAAACAAGGATGATTCTATGCAATCCTGAATCTTTTCCTTATCCAGTTCAGGACTGCACAAGCTTTTATTGTGGGTCCCTCTTTTGAAAATGTATTGTCTCCTCCCTGGCAAGCCACTGTGCAATTGCCAAATCCCCCCCTTCTCCAACTGCACATTCCAGCATATCATACTTATAAATACCCCAAATGGCCAGACTCCCCCCCCCCCCAAAAAAAAAAAAAAAACCCCAAAAAGCCCCCCCCCCCCCCCCCCAAAAAAAAAAAAATATATATCCAAGCTATTCCACCTTCAAAGACTCACTTGCAGCATTGGCAAGGAGCAATCATGTCAAGGAACAAAGGAAACCTAGGAAATAGAGGGCACATTGACTAACACAATTCAGAAACCTTTTTGAAACTTTGGGAAAAATATAGAGAAGAACAACAAAGCTGATGAGGGGTCTGGAGACGAAAACATATGACGAACAGTTGCAGGAACTGGTTATGGCTAGTCTGGTAAAAAGAAGGCTCAGATGATAGCAGTGTTCCAATATTTGAAAGGCTGCCACAAAGAATTTTCCAAAGCACCAGAAGACAGGACAAAAAGCAATGAATGGAAACTAATCAAGGAGAGAAGCAACCCAGAACTAAGAAGAAATTTCCTGACAGCGAGAACAATCAACAGGTAGAACAACTTGCCTTCAGAAGTTGTGGGTGCTCCATCACTGAAGGCTTTCAAAAAGAGACTGGACAGACACCTGTCTGAAATGGTGTAGGGTTCCCAACTTGAGCAGGGAATTGGATTAGTATATCTCTAAAGTCCCTTCCAATTCTGACATTCTGAAAACTTTTGTTTGTAGTATCTTGAGCATATCATCTGATTACAAAGCTTAAGCAGTGGAGACAGACTTCCTGCATTACTCTGAAATAGGCAGCATTACATCCTCCGACTTGCCCTCCTTTTTTTTTGTAAAACTAGTTTTCATCATCTCTAGCCAATATTGTTGGAAATAGTGGGGGATGTAGACAAATACATCTGGAAAAGACTAAGATAAAGAGTAGCTATTTAAATGGTATCACAATGCACATATACCTACCTAATCCAGCTTCCAGTCGATTCCATATAGAAGGGAGACAGTCGTATCTTTCCTTACTGCAAGGAAGTTGTGAAGTCTCTATTCAAAATGTGGTAGTGTGTTATCATGTAGATTCTGAAACTGCACATGAGGAAGTAGATGAATCATGCTTAAATAAAAGAACCTGTGTTACACAATGGAAAGCCCTTTTATGGCTTTTTTTGCATGTGACAATATGCAAAAAAAAGGGCAAGCATACAAGACAGAATGAGGTGGAGGGATCCTAGAATGACAATAGGCTGACAGTCTAACAAGGAGTAGAATCCCAGAGCTGAAAAAGGATTGACTTTTTCTGAAATCCTAACTTTTCATAATTTTAAGCTCCATGGATAATTTAGGAGACTGAGATAAGAATTAAACTGCTGACAAATATGATTAAGAAGCAGCTATCTTAGCTCCAAGATCTTCAATGTCATTCCATATCATACTTTTGAATACAGCTACAAAAAGCAGGGTTTTCAAAAAATAATTGAGGAGAGAAGAAAGACTTGTGGACATCTGTTCACAAAGGTTTATTGCATTTAGTCAAGTAAGACCTGAGAGGCATTTTTGGCTTTTAAAAAAAGCCCCACTAAAACGCTCTTTGAAATTATAGAATTCTGAAAGGATACTTTAGCTGATTTAATTCCCAAATTCAGACTATCTCAAAAAGTCAGAGATAAGCAGAGACGTGACTTATTTTGACTCGGTTCCACCATATTAAGTCATTTTTTAATAGACTGCAGCAATCATCAGGCAAAACAGAAATGTGGTACTTGGTGTGAAAACAGTTACAGCAATGGAAAAAGTTAGATTTGACCCTAACCACATCCAGAATTCGAATGAACTTTAAAGTTGATTGGAGTCTTGCCAGAGAATAGAAAATAATCAGTTCAAATAACCCCATGCTATGTATGTGTGCTGCCTAGGTTTGCATCTAGTGAGATTTAAACACCTGTGTTTATGTTAGGATTCAAAATTCAGAGTCATGGCAATCTCTGGATTTTTTTATTTTACAATTATATCATATTGCTTACAAGTAATTGCTAATAATTCTTGTTAGGGGATAGTGTCATGTTGTTCATTTTATTGATTCTATTTTTTATTGTTCAATGACTAAAATAAGGTACTGTCAGTCATTGTTTTAAAACATGTTGAAAGCAACCAGGGCTGTCTTAATGCATGGGCCTGATGGTCCATGGGCTCCACGAGTGTAGGGGTCTCATACTAATCTGTGTATGTTAACCCTTCGATGCACCTTATATCATATAAATACAGCAATGTGTTTATCACATTTTACTGCATTTTTATTTAATACTAACATGAAAATATGTTTATCGATCATTTACATTTTTATTCCTGTGAGTAGTTGTTGTGGGACCCCTGTTGTGGGACTGCTTTGCCCAGCCTTTGAAAGCAACATGTTCTATATCTCAGAAATTGTCATCATTTTTTCTAATAGTAAAATATTTATCATGTATTTTTTCATAAATTTGATGTATTAGGTTTGATTTAAAAAATTTAGTTCTAGAAAACTGCATTCTATAGGTATATCAATCTTTATTAATCATGGGTTGATTTACTAATTTAAACTGTCTTAAAATTCAATCTAAAAGCTGTTTACATCAGATGTCAAATTGCCATATCTAAACCATAAAGTTTTATAATGCTAGAGGGCCAATTTGGTGTAGCGGTTCAGGGATCTGGCTATAAACCAGGCAATTGTGAGCTCTAGTCCCACCTTAGGCACAAAGGCAACTGAATGGCTTTGTATCAGTCACTCTCTCTCTCAGCCTAGGAAAGAGGAAATGGTAAACCACTTCCAAAATCTTGCTAAGAAAATTGTAGTAGGATCTTTGTCCAATCACCAGGTGTCAACACTGATCAAAAAATAAAATCCTTTTACAGTTAGTGCTCAATTTATGACAACTGATCCCAGAATTTCTGTTGCCAAGATAGTTGGGTTTTTCTTCCTTTTATCACTTTCCTTGCCACAGTTGTTAAATAAATTATGCAGCTGTTCAGCTAGGAACACAGTTATAGTGAACCTGGTTTCCCCATTGACTTTGCCTCCCAGATCGCAAAATGTGATCACATGACCGCAGAACACACCATCACTCATGAGCCAAATATGAGCCAGTTGACTAGCATCCGAATTTTGATCAAGTGACCATGGGGATGCTGCTGCCAGTCATAAATGTGAAAAAGAGTCATAAGTCACTTTTTTCAGTGCCATCAAAACTTCAGTCACTAAACAAATGGCTGCAAGTCAAGGATCACCTGTATTTACTTCCACAGATGGAATTATGTAGAGCCCCTGAATACAACTAGGATATATTTCTGCAAATCTGCCCCTATATTTTGGATGAATTAAGAGTTTAACCAGGGATAATTTTACAAATTATTCTCTGAAGAGCTGCAGCTGCCCACAAAGAAGCCAAATATATTTGGTATCTTTTGAAAACCTTTGTGGGAGAACCAGGAATTTAAAAGTGGAGAGTATTATTGCTAAAGAAAAGAATCCTGCTGATTAAAATTGGCAGGGATAGGTATATCCATATTTGCCACCTTGGTTGTACATTATTAAACAAAAACTATTTTCTTAGAAACCTGCTACATTGCAGTAGAGAAATTTTAACCCTCCAAAGAAATGACCCTCTGTTCCTTATTTTATCTTCTTCCAAAGTGCTCAAGTCCTCTTTAAAAAGGTTTTATTTAACTGTTCTTTTCTTTTCTGGCACTTCCAATCAATCCCACATCAAAGCATGTACAAGTCCAACCCAAAAAGAAGAGGAGGCAGATTATGGAAGTCAATATATATTTTATAAAACAGTCAGTACATCACAAAGACTACGCAAGAGGTTCAGGGCATTATGCTGATTTTTGCTCTTTTGAATGCCTTGCTTTTCGGAAGGTGCTTTTTCCTTTGAAGGCCTGCTTCTGCCCCAGTCTAGATTTTCCTTGCCATCGTGATCCCGGAGGCCTAAAACCAGCCTGTCTTTTACCTCTTGGCTGTCCTGAAGCCTGGGGTTGCTTCTGCTGTAGGTTCTGTGGCTTCCTGTGCTGCCTTGTATTTCTCTGCTGCTGGCTCAGCTTCCCCTGGCGGTGTTGAGAAGTACCTCTTTGTGGCTGCCTCTGTTGCCTACCAGGCTGTGAAGCCTTCTTGTGCTTCATTGTGGTTTTGCCCCCCGTACGATCTTGACTCTGATCTTGCACTGAACGCATGTATTTGCACTTTTTCTTGGCCGTGGGGGATTGGCTGAGCCTTCGTCTCCTCTTTGTGCTTTGTGGGAACAAGTCTAGAAACAGTGGAGCACAATAAAAGCAGCAGTTAAGAAGAGTCGTTTTTATACTCAGCACTTACTTTTTTAAAGAATGATCTTAAGACAGTTCAATTTAGATCATAGGGTCTTCAAGCAGGAAGTCACAGCCCACTCAGAAAGAAAAACAGCTTCAGAAAAAAAAGACACAGCTTTTAGCATTATGAGAACCAAGAGGAAAGCTTGGTATGGGGCTGTTGGAAAAGCTGGCCCTCCCCAAATTCTCCCTCCTGCACCCGTATTTGCAATTAAAAGTGCCAAGACAGCCTCTCTTGCTGAAGATAAAATGTGAATCTGCAAAAAAAAAAAAAAAAAGAATGCTGCTGCTTCTTGGCTCAGACTAAACAATGACTACTGGTCCCAACTGAGCTGAGAAACCACACGCTCCTCTTTCTTCCGAGGACAGATGCCTCAGAGGGTTACTTTAGAGAACCAAGGTTCAGGTTGTGAGTAACTATGCCCACCCCCAAATTGTTCTAGTTTTAAAGCCTCCTAAGAAGGCACTGACCTTCATCCGGCTCCTCCCCAACTTCCTGGCGGTAGTATTCCACATCATCATCGGAGGGCTCATCTACATTTGGCTGCTCCTGCATTCCAGGGTCCTCGGCATCACTGTCTCCCCCTACCGCTTGGTCCGTCTTCCTCTTCATCCCCGCCAGACTCTTCTTGCTGTAGCCAAGGATAATTTCTATGAGTGCCCCAAGAATCAATCTTCTCAACCCAAAGAGACGTTCCCTATTCCCATTTAGGCTCTGGGAGAAACATATGCCTGGAAAAGAAGCTCTCCTGGGTTGAGTGCCTGCTCTTCCCTCCCCTTACCGATGAGCTTGCTTTTGTGCTTTTTTGTTGGCCACATCTGCCTCTTGCTTCTGGCGCCGTTGAGCCTTGAGCTGCAGTTTTTCTTCTTTTCTGGCCAAGGCTTCTTGGATCTCTTCTTCCGTCTTGTGAACTGGGAGAAGGCACAGGACATTAATCAATGGGAAGCTGCACAGGGAAGGTCACTAAGGTCAGACCGTTAACTCCCCCCCTCATTCACTTAGGTGGGCCTTGAGGCACCCAAGGGGGCAGGAAAAGTCTCTTTGACATGATGAGCAGCAACATGCACAGCAATAACTGAGTTAAGTCTCAGAAATATTTTCACTGATGAAAGACAGGATCTATTTATATGAAAACAGGGGGCTACCTTGCAATGGTAGATCATTCATTCAACTAATTAAATACGCTGACTGATAGTGAATGTTTTGGAAGAATTTTATTTGCCCAACCTGGAAATGAGACAGCAAATGTTCTTTATAGAGTAGCTCAATAGAGGAGCCATCTAGCCCGGATGTCGGCAACCCACGGCTCCAGAGCTGAATGCAGCTCTTTGGGCCCTCTGCTGTGGCTCTGGAGAGAGGGGGAGATAAATATAGAGAGGGGGCAAGATAGGGAGAGGGGAGAGGGAGAGCTAGAGAGAAGAGGTTTGTGGCTGGATAGGCGTGGCTGGAAGGGGTCATGTAACTGGGTGGGAATGAGTGACATTGAGTTGGCCACATGTTTGTGTGTGTGTGTTTTCCTGTGGAAAATGGGTCCAAGTGGCTCTGAGTGTTTAAGGTTGCAGACCTCTGATCTAGCCAGAGAGGTGGAAGTGAATCCCCTTTCAGTATCTATGTACAAACAGAGGTTAGAAATGATCTGTGTGGGATTGTTTAATTAGGTGGGCCTGCACTGAGCACTGCAAGTTGATGCTTGATGGTCTAAAAATGTTGAGATCTAGGATTTGATGAATGTACTTGCATAAAACTAGCTGTGCCTCAGACCAATGGCATTTTCTTAAAGATATAGTATATACACCCACAACATACATACATCCCCCCAAAAAAACTGGATCTGCCTAAAACTTTACAACCCTTTAATTTACACTTTCTTCAAGGTTGGAAGTGATCAAGCAGAGGACCTGAGCTGCAAAGAAGCTACAACACTTAATTTGGCCTTGGATGTTTTGGAGGCCTAAGTTATTAAATGGGTGGGTTCAGTTCTCTCACATACACAGAGCTTTGAAAAATGAAAATATCCAAGCCTAGTCCTCTCAGGTTTCTTAAAACAGGTTCATGATATACATTCATCAAAGCCCAACACTGATCTCCCCAAAACTCTTGCTCCAGTTGAAAGAATCTTGCAAAAAGGGAGAAATGTTTGAACAGTACTGGAACAGTAACTGCACTAATCACACTATTTTTCTCTAAGTCATACAATATACCACCATAGGAGAGGTGTTCTTGAATATACCTCCATGAACACTCTGGTTCTGCTCTTCAACAGAAGAACTAAGACAGAAAAGTCACGATACTTACTGAAGCTATGGTAGAGTACATTGCCTTGACCTAGTCCTTCTTCCACCTTGATAAGCTGCAATGTCATGCGAGGGCCAATCTGTACAGGAGACAACACACAAGTGACACACAAATTCAGGCATCTTGAGCAGAAACAAAGAAAGGCTGCAGCTCTCGGGGGAGGGATTCCAAAGCCAGATGATCAGAGCAAATCATCTAGAGCAGTGGTCGCCAACCAGTGGGCCAGGTACCACTAGTAGTACGTAAGAAAATTTTGGTGGTCCGCAGAGAAATGTTCCCCCCCCCCCAAAGCAATTAATCCAGGCTGCACGGAAATACAAGGCTGCACCACCCACATGGCCCGCCCACCCACTGGCCCCCACCCTTCCGATGAGCAGAAACCTTACTTTGAGTAGAGCCACGGGAAGGTAAGACCAACGGCATGGGAGAGAAATCCACCCAGGGTGTATTGCTGGTGGGAAAGTCTGTCCCATATTCCAGAGCTGGCCCTTTGGTCATCCTGGAGCAGCTCCTCCAATCCATGGCAGATCAGTGCACCCAGGTGGAGCAGTAGTTGCTCAGGGATGACCTATGACTACTGCAGCTCTGGAATATGAGACAGACTTTCCCACCAACGTCAGCAAGCCACCATCAGTCAATATTAATATAAGTGGTCCGCGGGATTTAAAATCATGAGTTTGGTGATCCCTGAGGTCCAAAAGGTTGTCGACCCCTGATCTAAGGATCAGAAGTGCTCCGTGTTCCGCTATCCCTGGCCCCATCATGCTACATCCATGTTCACCCAACTTTTTTTAGTAGAAACATTAAGAATTTTTACATAAGTAAAAGACTAATGTAAAGAAAAAAAAATTACAAAGAACAAAAAGCAAAACCTAGAAAGTAAACAAGAATCAGAAAAACTAAGCAACTTTGACCTTCTTTACAACAGTTATAAACAAACTCATCATCCCTCCTCCCTCTTTGATTTTACACAAAAAAAAAACCCTTCAGTTTTTTACTTAAGTCTTTTTTCACTCAAATCCATTTACTATCCCTTCACTCTTTTCTATTTTCAATGCAAAGTCCATAAAGCGTTTCCAGTCTTTTAACACTCTCTCACAACTCTCAAGTACCACATTCCTGACCAACCTCAGTGAGCCGGACTGCACTCTGCTGAGCCTTCATGTTCCCACGACCAGCGCAGGCCTGAGGCAGCTCTGTGATATTGTGACTGCCATCTTGCTCAGCTTCGCTCTCAGAGAGGTTGATGTCTCTACAGGTCAAGGCAAAAAAACCACACATTTTGGTTCTTTCTAGCATGATTATCAGCACTCAAAATAATTCCCACCCTGGGATGTTTTAAACTACAAACCCCAGTGAGCCAGGTACTGACTGGAGTTGGGAGGGGCAGGGGGTAGGATATTTTACTGTATATGCAAATTAGTGCACATATTGTAAAATATCCAACTCCAGCCCTGCCTTCAAACCAACTCCCCTTCTCACACCTTTGCTGAATTGCCCCCTGGATTCAAAAGGAAGCTAAAATCTAGATGAAAGACATAGGAAGACAGCTTTTTCTTTCTCACCTCACCAACAACTCACTGATGTCATCCAGGTGGTTCATATTAGGAAATTTCTCTTGCAGGAGCTTCTTCAACCCTTTGCTCATGCCCACTGGCACTACTTTCAGGCTGCTACAAAATACAAGAGATGAGCAGATTTCATCAGGAAAAAAACCACATTTCACTACAACTGTGTTGGGGTGAGGGGGGTGGGGTGGGGAAAAGGAGAGGTAGCCCTGGTATCACTCCAAGTGAAGGTTCTATGGTATCAGACCTGAGAAAGACCATTCTTCTAGCCAAGGAAAATGAGAACCATTATTATAGTAAATCAGTCTTCTCCAAACTGATGTGAATGTTCAGATGTGTTGCTCTACAATTATTAATAGCCATGCCATCTGGAAATTCAGGGAGTTACAATCCAACAGATCTAGTATATAAGGCTGGGAAAGGCAGTCAGTGTTAAATTAATGGATTAATTACCAACATTATGCAAGGCAAGCAAGGATTGCATAGCACATCAGGAAGTTCTATTCTTGTTCTCATATCAGCATATTTTTTACACAAACTCTGAAATAAACGAGACCCTTCAGCCGTAAGTGGAGAACCCAAAACCTATATAGCTCTCTGACTTCATCTAATGAACCACCCCATTGTTGTTTAAGTTTTCTAACTGATATGGTTCTCGATGTTAATGTAAAATGAAAGACCCGCTCAGAAAAAGAAGACTGGATCATCTGAGATAGTAATTTCTCATTTAGGTAGACATCTTTCTTTCACATATTAGCTTTATCCTGGTTTTTGCAGGTCCCAATTCCTCTTGAATTGCATGCCAGCAATTTAAACATTAAGATGATGATCAAGATCGATATTGTGTGCTTTATAATTGCAAAACAAAATGATACAAACTTGGAAGATACAAACTTATTTTGTCAGATGTAAAATAGTCTGAAGAGTTCGTTTCGCTTTGTTTCTATAACTGCTTAAATGTTTTTTATAGTCAGGACGCTTAATCAGAGGATCCCTTGAAAATTTGCATAGAGTTTTGTATTTAATTTCCCATTTACTTACTATTTATATTGTTCAGTAAACTGCCTTAAATGTTAAGGAACAGATACAAGTTAGTAATTCAGACACCAATATTTTGATGACTTTCCTTCTTTGTTTTGTTGACAGGGGAATTCTGGGTTTGTATGATAAAAAGAGGAAATATTTCTCAGCTCGTTAAGAAAAAAAACTGCACCCACCCATCATTAAAAAAAAATCCATTTCTAATTGGCTTGGACACATCAGAGCATTTACTGAAATATAAAATCAGAGGCACATCAGCAGACTATACTCTCATCACCTGCATCCAGCTTAGACAGGACCTTGTGTCTGCAATAGAATCTGCAGTCATGTTAAAGTCACTGTGGACAGTTAGGAAAGCCTTTCCTCCAATTCCCCAGTACACTGATCTATAACTTCCATCTTCCTCTACCCCCAGCTGGCTGAGGACAATGGGGACTGGAATCCAGTTCATCTGGAGAAACAAGGTTAGGGAATGTTAGTGTGGGACATGGACCCAGAGTGAGCATGAAACTAACAAAGGACACATAGGTTCCTCTCAGCTTCCAGCTTACCAAAAAGTACCGAAGACCCTGCAAATCCCCCTTTTCCCTGAGTGTGTACTCATGTTGCACCGTAGAATTGTGAGCATATTAATGAATACGAATACAACACATTTCACCTCAGGAATCCCCGTGCAGCCTATTTCAAACCATCAGAAACAAGTGTGGCACAGAGCAGAAATCAAAACCCACTTACTAGTGACGGAATTCCATTATTTGGGTGTCAGGATTGTAATTGACCAGGACACAGCGTTTGATGGTATTTAAACTGACCTGATAGGTAGGGAAAAAGAAAGGCACACAGGGTGAGACTGAGGATTCAGACTAAGGCTCAAGCCCTTTCTTGAAAAGCAACCTGAGGTTAAGTTTTTCCAGCTGCCAACTACCAGAACTCAAACTAGATGCTAATGATCGAATTTCCAAGCTCAAGAGTTCTTATCCTATACTAAAATATCACTGATTTAAAAATTTCTGGGAGGGGAGATAAATGAAAACTCAGAAAAATCCCTATTTTTTTCACTAAACATTTTTGAAAATGTTTCTGGAGCATCTTATGTCCATACTTTCCAACTCCAGATTCTCAAAAAGCAAATTTATTTCCATGTTGACTCAAACTGTATTTAACCCAGGCAGTGGGAATGAGTTTTATCCTATGTTTCCCCTCTCCCTTCTGCCATTAGAGATGACCACTAGGTATATTTGAATAATATCTGTGCAACTCAAAGGGGGGGACTACATTTAACTTGGGGGGAGGAAAGGAGGAGGGGGGGAAGGAGGACGGGGAGGAAGGAGATTCAAAAGTAAATAACCCTCTTCCATTTCTGCATTTATAAAATTTGCAATCCAAAGTTAACCAGGACTCAGTGTTAGAAGCATCAAATATCGAGCAAAATGGGTGATAACAGGTTGATGCATCAGTGCGTTTACTTTGAAAGGAAATCACAGAAAACTGTCATCCAATATACGCTATCATCAATTGCATCTGGATCAAAATGATCCCCAAGAAGTTGAATTGTATATTAATCATTGTGTATCATGTATTATATATCATTGTATACAATCATATATAATTGTATATCATCTACCATTGCTATATGCCTATTAGAGGAATGAGATCTAGCTCTATCCCCCACTTCAATTTTTAGGCAGCAAAGTTAGCACAAGGGCATGAATCAGACTAGAGGAGTCTGAGCAGCAAACTAGTCACCCACTTAGCTTCCCAATCTCCAAGCTTGAATATACTTACTTTGTGAACATTGATGGAGGGAAACATGTTCTGGAACATTGTGGCCATAACCTTGATGTGCATGCCCTCAATGCCAAAGTTGTTCAGCACTAGGAGAGGAGGATGGTTAAACTGCTGTTCATGCATCCGATGCCGTTTCAGAGATGACACAACATCTTTGATGAGTGAATACTGTTGCAAACAACAACATAGACAAGTGAGGCATATATTCTTTTTAGAGGGGATGTCACCATTTCGAGGACTGCCTCAGATCTGAGTTTTTACTTAAAACAACTTACATAAAGCCTATATTCTTCATGCTAGTAAGTGGGAGTTTGAAAATATATAAGCTACTTTCTGTGAAATCTTAGAAACCAAATAATGACAATGTCCAGCAGTGGCCAGAATAACATAGAAAATTAGGCAAAATAAATTATATGAATACACAAAGCTTTTAAATTTCTATTATTATGTTACAAAAGAAAGAGGAGGATGAAGAAAAGAATAAGAACTATTCTGCACCCAAGCACACAACAAACATATTAGGGAATACATCTACAATCCTGTATACTATCCATAGGAACCGCAAGCAATTAAAATAATAAAACACAGCATCTCCTTCTGTGACAAATTCCAGAGACAGTTCTAATTCTACCCAGTCTATCCCACTGCAGATAATATAATCCCTCTGGTACCTGAGTGACTCTGAAGGTCAGTGTTGGTCCACCAGGGAGGCGCAGGAGTCTCTAAGAGAAATCATCAGGAAGAAGTATTAACTCCTAAATACTAATATTGCAGGATTCAGCAACTGAAAGCAAGCCCTGCTATAGTATACAAAGCAGACCCCGAACACTATAGTTTGTAGATCTTATTTCTGCTTCATTTCCAATTCTTTATACAGATGCATCAGTGCGTTTACTTTGAAATAAGAATCACAGAATTAAATCAGCAAGACAATTGTCATCATTTGCACCTGATAAGCAGACATAATTAAGATAATTCACTGGGCAAAGAAATTTAAAAATTGTTCAGGGAGGAAACATGCTTAACATTCAACCACTGTGAAGCAGGAGCCTTCAAACAATATAATAGTGATTGTTAAATATTTGTTTGGTCCAACAATTTTATTTCTTCCCAACGGTTACCATCTGAATGTCTTAGGAAGGCCTAAAGCAGAAAAATGAGCAGTCTTCTTTCTCATATTTCTCCATAATCAGCGTTTCCTCCAGTATTAATATTACAGATAGTTCTCACCAACTTTTCAAAGTTATGATAGTACTGAAAAGGGGAATTTACAACCAGTTCTTCAAGTTGTGGCTGGCACAGCATCCCAAGTTAATAGACTGAAGACCTAGTGTAACTTGTGACTTCAAAATCATTTGCTCATTAGCAGTGGTGGGATTCAATTTTTTTTTTACTACTGGTTCTGTGGGTGTGGCTCTGTGGGCATGGCAAGGGAAGGATACTGTAAAATCTCCAGTCAGAGGTATTTGCCAGTTCTCCGAACTACTCAAAATTTCAGCTACCGGTTCTCCATAACTGGTCAGAACCTGCTGAATACCACCTTCTGCTCATTAGCTGTAAGTTATATATGGACGAATAGAATAAAATAGTGTGCATTTGGTATGTTTAATTAAATGTGGACCAATTTCTTTTTATCACAAGTCACCTCTTATTTGCCTTTTAAAAAAGCAAACAAAATCCCAAATGTTGCATATATTCTCATGTACATACTTGCCACAGCTCCGAGGTCTTTTTCCTGCTCATTTATCAGAAGCTATAAAATTTTATCCTGATTGATTCAAGAAGATGATTAGCGACAGTGAAGCTTTCCTATTTTTACTATTTTACCGAGATATAACAGGGCTGATCTGCTACACCAACCAGGGAGATGACCATCTTCTAGATGTATCTTCTCTTCACATTGGGTGGCAAGAAGATGTAACAGTACTGCATGAAAATTAAACCTATGTGCCAGGTCAAAATATGCTCCAAATTCTCTTCAAAATATATAATTGAACAGAGCTCCAAATTAGACCAGTTAACACAAACAACCAAGGTCATAGGTTCTTAAAACATTTCCTTAAGATATCACTTACAAGGTTGATACTGGTGGGTTTTTTTGTGAAAACCAGGAAATGAGTCACACCCAAAGGTCCAGCTATTGTCACAAAATCTTTCAGAGAATTCTTCTTCCGCACCTAAAAAAAGACACAATTGTGACTAGAGCCATTCCACTATCAGGTGTGCTTTGGGGACAAAATCTAGGATAAAATATATTTAAATTTTACTTCATTAATATAAGTAAATAGCACTGCAAAAATGATTTTAAAAAAGATTAGATTGGTTTGCCTAGTTGCCTTTGTGATGTTACAATATTTAGCCAAGTTGTTTTCCTTCTTCTGCTTACAGCCCCTCATGCTTTTAACTGCTGTCCCCATCTCATTTTATAGTCTGCTTTGAAAATAAAATGCAAGCACGAGTAATACTAACTTGAATAAAGCGTGAAAATGTTTTGTACATGATTGTTTTCATAAACATATAAATCTATGTCATTGGAAAGATTTTCAACTGTTCAAATGGAATTTATAAAATGATCCAATATCAACGATCAACATTCCAATCCCAATTGTGGTTGTTAAGCTACCTGTAAAGCAATTATTTCCATGGACCACAGTAGCCTTCCATGGCATTTAATAATTTCACCTTGAGGCTGGTAGCAGAATAGGGCTCCATCACTCGCCGAACATCTTGGATGAGTTGCTGTATATTCTTGCCAATACGACCACGATGAAACACAAAGGAGTGAGGCACAGAGCCATATTCCTCCTGAGATCGATGCTGGGAAGCTGCTCGCTCCTTCTTTTGATTCTTAGTCTGAAATGGGAAAATGAATTTAATAGTAGAAGAATAATACTAGTAGGGTTCAAGATACACAGAACAAATGCCCCCCCCACCAATGCCAAATCTACTTTCTTATTGCAGGTTACTTTCTCATAAGCCTCCTTTCTTCTTAACAATCTAAAATTTGCAATAATGGAATATTCCCCTAGAAACTCCAGAGCAGCAAGGAATGTTAACTATTTCAAAACCAAGGTGGCCATTGAAGCAATTTTACAGTATTTTTGCAGTTCATTTGTTTGGAATTACTCAGGCAGAGTAAGCCAATTGGGGGGGTGGGGGGAAGATACCAGGTGAAACGGTTCTATTAATACAGAGCAACTTTATCATCAGCACGGCTTTTAATCAAGGACGAACAATTAGTTAGTTCCTCACAAAATAAGCCACATCCTCGTCATTTCCTTGGGCATAAAGAGGTGCATCACAACAATCTCGCCGCAGGCCAACAATGAGTTTTCTAAATCTTTCGTCCCTCGCTAATCGGGCTTTTCCGATGAAGAGTTCGAATCTTGTTTCGTCCTCCTACCGTTCACCAATTCAGCCGCAGCCCCCATCCCGGGCTCCACTGCCTCTCGAGGCACACTCCTCCTCCCTTTTCGAGCCCCCCGTCCCCGTCCCCAAAACTGGTCTTGGCCCCCAATTCAACATCTGCCAAACTCGTCTTTCAAGGAACCCTCCACCCCCGCCTCCGGTCCTCACTTTGCTGGGCCTCCCCATCACACTCGCGCCCTCCTCGGGGTTCCTCTGGCCGCGACCACGCGGGACACGCTCACTTCCGGTCTCTAGTGCACCGAAGTGCTTCCTCCCTCCCCTCCCCCCCCCCGCCCCACTCTCTCCGCCTCCCCAGATGAGGAGTTCCGATTGCCAATCGAGCAGTGTGTGCTACCAAAATAATCATCCGGCGGGTCTCTTGCGTAGCTTCATAAGTGACCGGTGAATTCTCAGTCGATGTCCCATGAGGTTCTTTCCCCTGCCTCCGAGGATTTGGATCGCACCTATATGAAGTTCGAGAAAGGTGCTGTGGAAAATGGAAGGGACGATGATGATGATGATGATGATGATGATGATGATGATGATGATGATGAAGAAGAAGAAGATTAGACCCACGGGCGGGTTTCTCCGCAGCGTATATGAGACCAGTCAGAATTAGATTGCAAAAATCCAGAAGCCACTGAATGGAAACAGCGTGGTCTGTTGTGTGAGTCTGCCTTCTGCTGGATTTTTGGAGAACACGAGGATCATAAATTAGTGGCAAAAGAGGAATGTGTCTATTTTTGCTCTCATCAGGGGATACGTTAAACATGCGGATATCCCTTTACATTTAAAAACCAACTGCAAACAGCCAAAGCTTGGGAACGAAACGAAGCGTGAACCTGTGATTGTGAGGGTAGAAATCATAAAATCACAGGAAAAGCATATTCTGGGTATATATATAATTCTCCTGTCTCAGGGTTATACTCCGAACATCTAACTCGGTGTGATCCTTGAAAGGTTATGTCGGGATAATGCTGAGAAACTTTAAAGTGCCACAAATCTTTTTCCTCGCTTTTGCCACAGTCTTAACAATACGCGCCTTTGCATTTGGCTCCGGGAGACTCTGTTTTACCACCCCAAGAACCAGCGGAGGAAGTGCGCGACCTTCCCCGCCCGTTGCCCAGCTGAGCAGCCCCGGGCGAGACTCCCTAGTATCCCAGGCAACGGGGACGCTGCCGTCAGCAACCCCGCAGCCTGCAAAGAGAAGCTGGAAGTCGGTGGCGCCGGGCGAGGGTGCAGGCGGGCAAGCCAGGACCCGCCTGGAAGGGACGGTGAGAGGCGGGCACGCGGAAGGAAGGTCCGGGGACAGAGGCCGCGCCCTGGGTGTTACCCTCCACTACTGCCCCATTTTCTCTCCCCCGCCCCTCCGCTAGCAGTTTTGTTTTTTGTTTTGGCATGGCAAACTCTGCCCGCTTCTGAAAGGGAGCATTGCTTCCCTGCGCTTCCTACTTCGCTGGGCATCTCTGCTTTATGCCGCCCTGCTTGCACTTGCGAAACTTTCCTCAGCTTCCCCACCCATCCACCCATCATTTTGCCCCTTTTCATTCAAATAATAAATAGGTTGTAGTCTCTGCTTTCCCCCCAGCCCTCCCACCCCCAATCCATCCCAGATCAATACAAATCAAGTGGTTTTTCAGCCACCAACCCTCTGCCCCATAATCAAGACACAAATACTGGAGCATGTCTTAGCACAGCTCCTGTTTGTGTGTTTGGCTCATGCCATTTTTCTGACACTGCTCCAAAGCTTAGTGTGAGCCTCACACTCTCCATTTCTGACAACAGATTACCAAAGCCAAGGTGACACTCCGAAGGGAGTTTTATTCTTTCCACTGCCACTTCACCTGCTTTGATATCCTGCCAAAGAGCAGCAGTTGATGGAAGAGCTAGGTCTATTGCACCAGGCTTCAGGGGGCAGTTGCTTGACTGAATGTATCTTCCCATGTTCCTGTTTCTGAGACACAGTGCTTATGCTTAGTGATCTTTAGGGTCAAACTGATCAGGAAAAAGTGCCTAATTTCTTGCCAGCTTCCCTGTGGAAACCCTGTACTCTTTCCACGCAGGAAATAATTCAGAGTCCCTAATAACATTGAGGTCTCTTTGGGAGTGAGGGCAGCAGAGCTATATGGTTTCTGATCCTGAAAGCCTGTTTTTGGATCAGCTGCAGTCAGAGTGGTGGAGGGGTCCTGTATTCCTTTCACTGCTACAGCATCAGAGCATTGAATGAAACAAGCAGAGATCATTTGCTGGATGCCTCCCTTTCACCTCTTGGCCTTCTATACCTGTAGGAGATATTGTGAGGTCATAAGTGGCTTCTAGGTGTGTCCCATAGAAAACTGTTCCCAGAATCTCTACAAACTCACAGCCTAGTGGGAGATGGAAACCTGGAACCTTCTGCTGTAGCATATCACTACCTCTCTCACAGCAAGACCAAGGAAAATCAACTGCCTCTTTCATTCAGATTCCTCCCACCACCCAGGCCCAACATTGTCTCTGGGTTTTTTTTCCATCCCTGACATTTTTTTAATTGATGTTGGCGGTTCTCCCTTCTTTCTAGAAAACTCATTGCCTTTTGCAATCTTGTTCAGGCACATCTGTTTGCATTGACTGTACCCATAAGGAAATATTTGTTTTCTCATGCTTATGCTGCCAGGAAAAATGAGCCAGTTTCCAAGGCCAGTTATATCTGAGTACAATAGCTGCCTATAACTTGCCTTTTTTGTTACTTTGCTCCTGATATCCACAGAAGTGAGTAGGAACTTCATGCTCTAGAATTAATTTGATCTAGTGCATACACACACACACACACAAACAAATAACAACAACAACAAGCCAGAGCTCATGGTTGTGGTCATGGCTTCAGAAGCAGTGAAAGTGATTGTGCGTTGCCGCCCTTTGAATGAACGTGAAAAACAGCTTGGCTGCAAGGTAGTAATTAATATGGACAGTGCCCGTGGTCAGTGCTTCATCCAGAACCCTACAGCTGAAGATGATCCTCCCAAACAATTTACTTTTGATGGGGCATATTACCTGAACCATAATACGGAACAGATCTACAATGAAATTGCCTATCCAGTGATAGAGGTGAGTGAAAGTGATTAACTGTTAAACAAATTAATTACAGTACATAAATATTACAAATATAGGCAGATCATAGTAAATTCTGGCTGGATTAATATAATTTAAATTGGATCAATATGGTTAAAATTGGCTGAGAACACCCAACATCTATACATGTGGTTCAGAAGCAACAGCATATCTACTTCTGCACAATACATTTGACTGTGCCAAGAATGGATAACCAATCAACTGTGCATTGAAGTTTTCAATTAAAATGGTCCCTGGCTTGTTTGAGGTTAAACTGACTTTCCCTGATAAATTGTGTCACATAAACTCCTAAACTCAGTCAACTCTTACCCAGTCATCTCTAAGAAAAAAAACCCCATGTAGTTCCCTTTAATTTCTGTTCCCAGATAGAAACATGACTGCAAATGTTACTTCTTTACCCCAGTAGATTATCAGGTTTATTTTCCCTCACACTTTCCCATTCTTTCATCTCTTACTCCGATATAGAATTTTGGCCAATCTTGTTGAGAATAATGAGAATGCTATTTCCAGGTTTGAGCAAGCTATGCTATTTGCTTGTTCAGTTGCAGAATTTACATGAAGTTAAGTGATATATTTCTGAAAGCCACTGAATACTTTCCCTGTTAACTTGCATCTTTGTTTTTGTTGAAGCACCTGCCCAAAGATGCTTAGATAATGTACCTGAATGTTGGCCTCTCAATTTCCGGTTACAGATTCTATTTCTGTCTCTATGAGAAGAGACTGCTGAAACTCTTGGATAATTTAGTCAAGCAAGTATATGTCTGATTAGGTTTCTAGAAAAAGGATCCAGTAAGACAGGACAGATATTGAGGTAGAAACACACGTTCAAATTGTTTATAATTATTCAGTTTGATTGATTTTTTTTTCTTTTTCAGGGTGTTACAGAAGGCTATAATGGGACCATTTTTGCCTATGGGCAGACAGGCAGTGGGAAATCCTTTACCATGCAAGGGATTCTGGATCCACCTTCTCAGAAGGGTATCATTCCCAGAGCCTTTGAACATTTGTTTGAGAGTGTGCAGGTATATCACTGATAAAAATGTACAGAAGAATATCTAGTTGTTGTTTAGACAACTGACTCTGCTATGTTTCTTCTAGAAATTCCAGTTCAACAACTTGGTGCCTCATAAGAAACTGCCTTATCTCAGCCATTATAGTTTGGCTGCTGTGGGTTCATGTGCACTTATTTTCTGGTGGGTGTGCTGTTTTCCATCACTCACTGCATAACATGAAGATGCAGATGATGGATGGACCAACCAGTCCATCTACTCTCTTACAGATAGGTGTTACCAGTCTTTCACTGCAGAAAGAGGTCCTGAACAACTTAAGCATGTTAGATTTAGTTACCTTAATATAATTTATTATAGAGAATATTATTTATTTGTGGTGCTCCTTATACTCATACAACTATAATTATACTAAAATATGACTGAACTCATTCATACAACAGAGAAGGCTCAGAATAGAATACAGTTCTCTTAAAGTCAACAGTGACATATGTTTGTGTCTGTACACATACATATATATAAGTATGTGTTTGTATATGTATAATAACATATAATATGTTGAGGACATAACATAAATTAGAAATAAATTGCAAATCCTAATAATTGTATGATGATACACTTCAACAAGCAGTTTTAGCTGTAACTTCTATCAAGAACATTTGCACAGGTCTTATTAAAAGAGCACTAACAAAGAATGTTATACCATACTCTTGTATAACATCTATTTGTGTATAAGAAACCTTCCTGAAGCTCCATGTTAGTTCACATGAAATATCTTCTTTAGATGCTGTTATCTGACATATATTCTGTATTCTATTCTCAGTGGATGCTATTCTTTTTTATTTTCAAAATTTTAAAGACAATGTCTTGAGAGATTGTGAATGAACTTATTAAAAACATTCTTCCAATATATCTTTGTGAATTTCCAAATCATTTATCTTTTATTTATATCTTTTCTTTGGAATTAGTTTTTCTGCCTCAGGCACCTTGGACTAGGGTTACAGTAGGATTCACAACACAAAATAAGTAATTAAAATTCTAGAAGTAAATGGTGACTAAAGGTATGATGATATCTTTCCAATGATAGAAAAAAGATAAGAGCTCTGATAAATGAACTTCCTCCGTACAGTGTATTTTGGTAATACTTATTGATGAAGTCATTCTGATTTTGTATTAGATGTTGGGAGGTTCAAACTATATCAACAGTTTTGGACATTCCTTTTAAACATTTTCTCCAAACATGTGCACACACAGTGTGAACTAATATATTTTAGAAGGTAGCAATAATGTATGTTGCCCTGGCAATACTGGAATAAGTAATGAATAAATAAGTAGTATTAGTAATGGTGTATTTTATAAGCCATTTTCTTGACATCATGTGTGCATAGTTGCAGATGATTAGAATACAACTCAGTCTCAGATCCTATTAAAATAGGATCCACCTATGTACCGATGGGAAATAAATCCTCCTCCCCAAATAAATTCTCAGACTGGAAATCTAAGAAATATTTTTTCCTTTTATTTTTTTAATAGTGTGCAGAAAACACCAAGTTTTTGGTGAGAGCCTCTTACCTGGAGATCTATAATGAAGAAATCAGAGACCTCCTGGGTCCAAACACCAAGCAGAAACTGGAGGTGAGGACAACAGACTAACAGGGCAAGAACTTAGTATGAAGTAAGTCAAACAACCCAACAATGCCAGAAATTTAAGCTCTAACAATTCAGTGTGAGCAAAAGAAACTATGTCAAGAATGTATGTTATACAACAAAAAATTTATTAGTGACATGAAATAAAAAATAAGACAGGTTAGCCAAATATGTAACATATTGAATTGAGCAATAAATCAGGGCAATCAATTTCTGAAGGGACAAATTTTTGAACATTCTGGTTTCTGATATCTCTCCCCATTAGTTAAAATTAAGATAGGCCAAATTTCTGCATGTCTATGTTGATGTGTGTTTTCCTAGAATGGAGAAATGGTTAGTGAAGATAAAACAACTTTCTGATAAGGACAAATTGACGTGTTGTTTCGCGAAAAGACAATCTGTTTATTTCTGACTAGAAACCCCTTATAGACTTTTTGTGTAAAACAGAAAAACAGAATATGGTTTTGATGATTAGATGAGATATAGAAAGAAGAGTCATGATGTAACTTAGGGAAAGAGGTAAATCTACAATTGTATCTGTAACTGCTGTAAAGAAGATAAAAAATCACTTCTGTTTATCTTTTTTCTTTTCTATTTTTCTTTTTGTTTTTCTTTCTTGTACTTTTAAATTTTTCTTTTTCTTTTTCTTCCCTTATATTAGTTTGTATTAGCTTTTGTCTTTGTTTTTAAATATTTTAATAAAATTATATAAGAAAGGAGAATTTATCCCTTCAGATACTCACTAGTACGGAATTCATTTAGTAGTAAAGCACCATTATACTGTATTGTATATCCAAGACCTTCCTTTTGGTAGATTATACTTTGATCCTCTAGTGGCAGTGTGGAAGATCACTGTTATTTTGAGGAGTTTAGTGACAAGCTTTGATTTCTCCTTCATATTTTTAAAAAAGTCTAAAAGTGCAGAGCTCATTCTGAGCCAGCCTGCTTGTTTTTCACTCTTGCTGACTGAATGAAGGTGAAGAGGTGGGGGATCTTTAAGTAGTTTCAAAACTTTTCCCACCTTGAAAATCTCAAGACATTCAATTCCCATCCCAGAACTATGTGCCGGGCAAATGCTGCAGTCTCCTGACCATAGCAAGGCCATGAAGTTAAAATGCCAAGTTTTTATAAAAATTGTGGAATTGTTGTTTGTTTGTTGGAGGCTTCCACAAGAAACCTAGTAGTGTGATACTGTGAAAACTGGATACCCTTGGAGTATCTCTGCTGGAGCTCCTGGCAGCTTATAAGAGAATTGGGTATCATCTTGCTTGGCATGTGTGCTTTTTTATGTTATGCTTGAGCCAACAATAAAACTTAAATCCCTTTATTTACTTTGTGCTAATTGTATTCTGGATCCAAAATATCCAAATGCTCGGACACTTGATTACCTCCCTAAAACTTGACAAAAAAGAGTTTCTGGCCATTTCTTAGTCTATACAGTTCTCTGCAGCCTTCATTGTAACTGTTGCTCTAATGACCCTCCTTGCAGCTGAAAGAGCATCCAGAGAAAGGGGTGTATGTGAAGGGCCTTTCACAGCACACAGTACATAGTATCACCCAGTGCGAGCGCATCATGGAGACAGGCTGGAAAAATCGTGCAGTGGGCTATACCTTGATGAACAAGGACTCCTCACGTTCCCATTCTGTCTTCACCATCAATATGGAAATCTACGTTGTAGGTAAAAATGAAATGTAGTTGGGTAAGGAGGTGGGTTGGGATAGCATATAGCAGATTTCTGGATCTCTGCTGGTGAATCAGGGAGAAAAGAATCAAAAGAAAATCTAATTGCTGGAAGTTGTATAAGGTTGGGCTGCCACAAGATTGTTTTCTTCTAAGCAATAAAACAGCTATAAGGATAGTGCATAGTGGAACATATGAAATCTTTATGGAGATTATTAATTACAAATCTTAAAATCATGCTCCTGATTCTCTTATAGTATCATAGATGATTGTGCATAGCTGCTTATGTCATTTATTCCTATTCAGGTTATCATTGATTTCACATAGTTAAGGCAAAATTTATTTTAATCATAGCTTGTTGAACAACTAATAGAAACCTAATTCATATGTAATACTAAATCAAAATCACTTTGGCTGATGTGTGTTACCAAGGAAGCTACATCATATTTTAACATAACTTTTTGAAGTGTGATCAGTTCAATTTGCCATTTTACACATCAGAGTTATTTTTAATGATATGTAACTTTTTAAAAATCTTGTTTAATGTTCAAATGTTTTTGCTTTATACCTCCCAGAGTCACATTGGTTGAGTTGGACAGCCATATAAATGTTTAAAATAACTAAATAAACAAACATTTCCTTTACACATTTTAATGTAGAGGAACATTGTAATAGAGGAATGGAGTGTGCTAGTCCATTCAAGCACTTCACTTTATTATGTGATTTTATTCTTGGGTTGATGTGATCCACGTGATCGGTTTTTAAAATGCCTGAAAATCTGCTTTCTGACACCTGAAATGAACAGAAATAATGTTCTTATCACTGGCAGAGGAAGTACACATTCCTTATCTTTTAGAGCAGCCTTTTTGAATCTAACACCTGTTAAATGAGGTTGGACTATAACATATGAGCTAATAACCTTATTGTCTGGGAAGTCTGGGAGATACATTCCCTGATAATCTGAAGAATGTCAGATTGGTGAAGGCTATAATGTACAATTTAAGAGTTACTTTCTCTTCCAAGAACTTTGACCAACCCAGATTCATTCTTTTTATGCAGATGAGAGAGGTCAAGATCATCTGAGGGCTTCAAAGCTCAATCTGGTAGACCTTGCTGGAAGTGAGAGGCAGTCCAAAACTGGAGCTGTTGGTGAGCGCCTCAAAGAGGCTACCAAAATCAACCTGTCTCTCTCAGCACTTGGCAATGTGATCTCAGCCCTTGCAGATGGAAGATGTAGGCATGTTCCTTACCGAGACTCCAAACTGACTCGGGTGCTGCAGGACTCTCTTGGAGGTAACACCAAGACACTTATGGTGGCATGCTTGTCTCCTGCTGACAACAATTATGATGAGACTCTGAGCAGTTTGCGCTACGCCCACCGAGCCAAGAACATCCGCAACAAGCCTCGCATTAATGAGGACCCTAAAGATGCTCTCCTGAGAGAGTACCAGGAGGAGATCAAGCATTTGAAAGCTATCTTGGTTCAACAGATGAACCTGAATAATTTACAAGGTAGGGCCCACTTAGATGGTGAGGGTACATTTGTCTTAATACTGGTGATGTTGCTTAGTTTGGGTAATGAAATGTTTGCAAAAAAGGAACCAAGCTCAGGGAGCACCAAGGACCTCTCAATTTCATTAGTTCCTTGGATTGTTTGCTTGAAAAAGAGTTTATCTGCTTCAATAATGACAGTCATTGCATTATTATGAAGGGGGGACACCACCCATGCTTTCCCGTTAGTTGTCTGACAGGTGAAAGGAAAAATTAAGAATATGTTCACACAAGTTGCATTCAATGACCAGAGATACAAGGGCTCCAGAAGAACAGAATGGAAAATGTTTGTGAAAGAATAAGAACCAAGTATATTTTCTTATTTATTTCCAAGGACATTTTTTCTTGATTGTTTTGTTTTCAAATAGAATGTGTATCACTTGTAAAGAAGTCTCAGATTTCCATCCTTGGTATCTCCAAGAAAAAGATCAAATCAAATGATATTATCTTGATCTTGCCACTCTTAACATCAGAGAGATCATTCAACTAATTTAATGGAACCAACATTAAGAATCTGCTACACAAACATAGTACTTTTTACACAGATATCCAGGCACAATTTTTCCAAAGATGCATGGATAAATCTCAGTTTTTTTAATACAGTTCAGTAATCCCTTTGCTTGGTTCAGCTTTAATTTTTTCCCAAGAAACTACTGTAGTTCACCCTAGTAATAACATCTTACCAAGAAAGAATTCCCAATGAGGGTAATCTTAATAAGTGAACTAGAATTCCTTTGTATTTATTGCATCTCAAGCATAGAAAGGAGAAGAGCTAATTTCTTTTTTTAACATAGTTTTGGGAATCTACTTCCAAAAGTATTTTTTCTGACTTTTTTCTTACATGCCCATAATGCTGGCGAACCATTTTTCCATGATGTATTGATACTTTTAATAGTATCTTAAAATGGTGAGGAGAAAATGGCATTTTCCCAGGAATTCAGTACTTGTACTGTAAATTCTGGGAAATCATGCTTTTTTTTCTCAAACTGTGGTTATAAAATCTAGATTGCCTGTGGCAGTTAAATACAACCACATATTTCCCATGCTAAAATGATGAGAGAAATAAAATATTGAAAGTTCATCTATCCGGAATTAAAGTGGACAGTATTCAACTCTTGGAAGTGGTGATAGTTTCAATCATTATAAAATAATTAATAGAATAATCTTGCTGCCAGGACCATTTTCAAGCCATTTTGGGCTTATTTGTACTGTGTGATTACCTGGTGGCCAGAATGGATCAGCAGCCATTTCTAATGTCAAGACCAGGCAATATCACTCTATATAACTCCTCCCACTGAAAATTTAACCTCTTGAAGTGGGATTTTTTTCCCCTGCAGTTTTAAAGCATTCCATTTCCCCACATGGTATTTTGAATGCTCCTGGCCATTCTACTTCTTGCAAGATTACCCCAGCAGCTTTTGATTAACAAAATTAAGAATGCCCTCTGAACTGAACAGGGGATTACTATGGTCTCTAATATCTTCTAGAATTACTTTTCCCAGGAAAATTATAATAGCACACACACTAGGTCAAAACCCAGCAGAAACCTCAAAATAAACTTACTTTTTCTTTGGGTTATCTTTCTCTCATGCTTTTGTTATTAAATTCATGAGTACATTATTTTATTTTTTTAATCCATTGCAACTCATGGGAGGCGTGAAATGTAACGCTTGCTTAAAGCAAATTTCTGCTGAGTTTTAAGCAACAACCAGCCAATTAAAAGTTAAGCGTTACAACCATTGTGCTATTACAGCAACCCTGATAGCTGTAAAACTCTAGAAAATATAAAGAGAACAATAGGGCAATAAAAAGGAATTTTAATTTTTGTTGATTGTTATGCTTACATATATGTACACTTCAATGCTTTTAATTCTCACTATTCAATTCAATGATAGATATAAACATATATGTCTTAGAAGATTTGTTCTTGAGAAGTAAATTGATTGGTCATTGCTTTTCTGAAACAGAAAAGTGGGATGGAAGAGCAGTGGAAGAACTGTGGAGTAGGAGGACATAGCAACCTGCCATCCAGGCTGAATTCCTTGTAAACTATTGTCCAAGTGTCTCAATGTCAAGCCAGCATGAGCACAGGACAGGAGCAGCTGAAGAGTTCAGTGTGGATAAGCCGCTAAGACATGCTGCTTTTTAGTTACAGTATTTTCTTCCTTCCTTAGCAGAATGTCCTCACTTGTTACCTCCTGAGGCTATTCAACCTGAGGACAAGCTAGAACTTGCTCCTGAGTTCCAGCCAGATGTTGAGAAAGAGAAGCAATTAATACGAGAAGTAAGTTGGCCATGTTTTATGGTACAGGAAGGAAATTCCATGCTGAAGTTTTCTTCAATCTGATCTTCCAGATAGGTTAATTCACATATAAGCCCCATGGCAGATTGAGAGCCTTACAGGTTTCCTAATACAGATAGCCTGTTAACTGACTTTTAGGGAATAACAAAATCACCCAGGCTGAATCATGAGGCTCTTTCCCTTTGAAAACACACATTTCAAAATGATTCATTAAAGAACTGTGTGGATATGTGTGAGGCTTCTACATCAGCCTGAAAAAAAGATGCTGCCACTTCAGGAGTTTCTTTTTTTTTCTGGGAGTCTAAAGGTAAAAGTGATGGTGTTAATAAACGTCCTGGCAAATATTTTCTGAAGATAGCATTATCTCTGAAAACAATTGTCCTTTAGATCTCAGCTATCTGTTTTTGTTTGTGAACTTCAAGATGTGGCAGTTTGAGAAAACAACAGGCACGACCAAGAAAAAAGGGGCTTCAGAAAATTTGCTCACTGTTTACTTTTTTGATTTTAACATCATTAAGGCATTGTTAATTATTTGTGGATATTGGCTGATGCTAGTTTTCCAGAAATAACTTATAATTTACAGCCCTGGAGAATCAAAATGGTTTCCATCCAAAATTAATAAGGGCTAATCCCACTTGGTTTTTTAGATTAGCCAAAACTGCATCTGCTAAGGCCACAAAATTGAGCTTCTATAAAATCTTCCGCAATTAGGTATCCACTAAATAAATTGGAATGCAAGTCTATAATTCCTGTTCTTTGCCTAAAAGATTTAAAGGCCCTGTCAGTCACAAACACATCCCCTAGAACAGGGGTGTCAAACTCGCGTCATCATGGCGGCATCACATGATGTATCAGGACTTTTTCCCCCTTCACTAAACCGAGTGTGGGTGTGGCCAGTGCATAATGCATCTGGCCTGTGGGTCAAGAGCTTGACAGGGTCAGGAGTTTGACAGACCTGCCCTAGAAAGTAAGGTCCAGAGGTTTTTTTAAATTATTTATTTTGATTAAATTTTCTGTATATGCCACCTATTTCTACAAAGCAACTCTGGATGGTTCAAAGATGCATTACAACAGATTGCCTTGGCTAATTTTCCTGACATTTTCAGGAGTATGAGGAGAAGCTGGCCCAATTGAAGGCGGAATATGAAGCTGAACAAGAATCTCGTTTCCGGCTCGAGGAAGACATCAGTGCCTTGAGGAATGCTTATGATATGAAGTTCCACACTTTGGAAGTGGGTACAAGTGGAACAGGTACATGTAAAAGGTTATTTGGGTCTTATAAGATTGTAGGTAAGGTAGGAATCCAAAACTTGATTCTGGTTGCAGCATGTACCCTGATTATAACAATTATTATATCATAATTAAAATGTAAATTGTTCTTAATTAGAAAATATGCATAATTATTTATTACATGCCTTGATATCAATATCAAGCACAGTATCAATCCAAGAAAAACAAAATAGTTACAAAATTCCAACCATTAAAATGACTTTATAACAACCTACCAGTAAGATCAATATTTAGAACTAAAATAAATGCAACAACTATACATATTAATAGGATGTCCCAAAGTATCCCAGCACATGTGTGCATCCATTATTAATATCAAAATAACAATAACCTAGAAAATACTCATATTACTCTGAGTAGGGTAAAATAATCAAGCTCCATGCTACTCCAGTCGTCAAATAAAAAGGATTTTTAAAAACCATCACATTTGGAGAGATGAAGGCAAGGAGAGAGTTGATTTCTAGATTTTTAGGCTTGAGATCTGAAATCCCAGAGTATAAACATTGCAAAGTAAAAGACAACCTTACCCCATAAGGGAACACAAAGAATTAGCAGGAGAAAACAAGGTAAACAAATAGATAATTATGAATGGGGTCTCTTCTTGTAAGCACCCATAACTGAACCCAGACTCTCACTCATGTAGAGAGCCAGTGAAGAACCTTGTGATGGAACAAAACACAAGAAGAGTGAAAACCTCAGGCAGCTGTGGACTAAAGTCAGGGATGGAGAGAGAAACTGAAAACACCTATTGGAAAACTACTATACTAATTTTAGATTGAAAAACCCAAAACAGATATAAATAAAGTCACAGTGTCTTTTGTTGAGCCTCTCTTGCACCCCATCAATATTATGAAATGAAAATTTGCAACTCTCTTACTGTAAAATCAGTAAATGGGTATCAGCTACTCATCTATCAATGGACAGAGGAAGCTACAGAATTGTCCTGAGACAAACAGGAAAATCATGGCGAATGAGAAGGATAATGAAGCAGAAGTTCAGCTGTCTGTATCTTGCCCCGTTCAGCCTGAGACAATAAGAACACATCCAAGAAAAAACTTTAATAAACATACTATCATGTATTGTCATCAGAGATTACAAAAGACTGCTAGATTTAGGTATCATCATAGTAGTCATACTGAAAATCCTAATCATGAATCAAGGCACCCAAAGAAGATTATGAAGGGGGCAGAAGGGACTGCAGGATGACAGTTTGTCAGGATTTTAATGATAAGAGGATCTGCTGGATAACATTGAACATTCCAGGAAATTAGAAATTTGTTGTTGTTGGTGGTGGTTGTGGTGTGTGTGTGTGTGTGTGTGTGTGTGTGTGTGTGAGAGAGAGAGAGAGAGAGAGAGAGAGAGAGAGAGAGAGAGAGAGAGAGAGAGAGAGAGAGAGACCTTGCCTTCATGACTTGCAAAAACCATAATACGTTAAGCAAAGTATTAAAGTGTGATTATTTTAGGCAAATAGAGCAATGTGCACACTTTCTCCAGACCAACTGGAACAAGATAGGGTTACTTAGTAATATTGGTGGTAGATTCCAGAAAGTAATCCTAGTAGACAGAATAGTTACTTCTTAGATTTAATAAACATAACAGCAGAAAATTCCATATCTGATATTTTAATATCTGTTCAAAAGTGCCAGAGAAAATTGATAGGCCAATGTTGTCTTGAAGCATGGCAAAACTCTTTATCCTGGGCAATGAATGGTAAGCTTATGCATATGTGTGTGTTGCAACCCTCAAGCAGATTCCCTGTCATATTGCAGAAGCAGATGATGCTACTGTCTTCTTGTTTTTACTGCTTGTAGTTGCCATCTGCTACCTCCTGAGTACTGCCTTTGCCAGGCAGGGAAATTCCCTGTTAACATGGGGGTGGCTAGCTGACTCTTTGGAGCAGTAAGGCCAATGCCCTTTGTCGGATTTTAGACAGTGTTCTGGGGAGATCCAGTGGGGTTTTTCTTGCTTTGGCTTTTGGAAGAGATGAACAGTGCAGTTTTTGGAGTAACCAGTTGCTCCAGTTAATTTTTACTTCTTTTACTACTGGGATCTTGTAAACCAAGATTATTCAGAGTGAAGTGCTGATGCGTAAATGGCACCAGCTATGCCTTTAATTTTTATTCTCAATTATAGAGAATCTGTGGCAACTGATGTCTTGCAGGAGTTGAAAATTAAATTAGACTGCACATAAATGAAACATAACAAAATGTTGAAATGTTATGATATTTATATAGTTACTTACTAAGCACATCTAAATTATATTAAAATAATTAAAAAATCTTTACAATCCCCAAGACATGTCACAACTTTTGAACATCCCTAATGTTTGGAAATTGAAAGTTGGAAAATTTGACATGGCCTAGACCACACAAATAAGCTAAACAAGATGGAAGTGCTGCTCTTTGGGTGGTTGAAGCTCCCAAACTTTGATCAAAAGCACTCATATAAAGCATATTACAATTCTCTATAAGTCACCTGAATATAACCAGGCTAGACTCTGGAAAGAGGATCTAATGAATCAGTGAGAGTTGTTAAACATCATCACCATCTGTCTCTTCATAGAGACCTCAAAGCCCAAAATGTTTGGCCCTTCAGAAAGCTTAGCTTTAAAAATGTGTCTCTCAGATCGTCAGACTAGTCATTTGTGCCTCAACTGAAAACTGCAAAAGGTTAACAGAGCTTTCTTCTCATGTCTTATTTCATCTCCTGTTTGTTCTAGAAATGGCAGAGTCAGCTGAAGCTCTTTCTGACCAAGCTCCTTCATCCTTCATCCCTCCTTCAGATACTGAATTATCAGCTAAGGTATTCTGCCAGATGAAACTTCTAGTTATAAAACAGCAAAGGAGAAGCGGGATTATTTTTATGTCATCAATACCAGAATGTTCACAAAATACTTTTAAGGCAGATGGAGTAGATTTAGCAATACTGCATGCTTTGAGGAGAGAAAAATTGCATTGTCTAATGATTGTAATTCTTAGTGCTTCAAAATGTTATCATATCTTGAGGGGAATCTTAGAATGTATTTATATAAGAATTGGTTTTTTATAATTCATATTATTTTGCAAGAAATTTTTTCTCAGAGTTCTATGCCATAATTGCCAGCAGAATATCTTAAACAGACATCCAGCAATGCTAAATTATTGCATTAAACTAATATCAATCACCAATGAAAGGCATTTTAAATTAAGATGGAGTAATTTATTAAACCTGTCCCTAGCCTTTCAGGCTTTCCAACAGTGTATCCATCACCCAATGTCAGCATTTCAAGGTAGACCAGACTAGGAAGCTAAAGATGAAAAACTTTTATTACTTTTATTATAAGATTACAATCAGAGAATCTTTAAAGTCTGACTGCACCCCCACCCCCTTTATCTTCAAAAGAACTTAGGTAGGGTCTGGTCTTACTTAAATTACATTTCCCTCTTGGACTTAATTTTTTTTTGTCTGTCTGTTGTCTTGGTTGCAGTTTTTAACACTTGTTCCTCATGGTTACTGCTGCTTCCCTTTACATCCATCCGCCTTGTTGCTGGTCATCATCTATCCTTCCACCTTTCAAAAGAGTTAGGTCTTTGCATATTGTGTCCTGAGTATGATAATCTGACACTAGTCATTTGTGTCTCAATTGAAAACTCTGGAATTATTTATCCTTGGTATTCTCAAACATCTTCTCTAACACCAGAGTTTAAAAGCATTAGCATTTATTTTTTCCTGCCTCTTCAAATTCCAACTTTTGTTCCCAGTGAGTGTTCCAAGGGAAATTATTAGCTGCACAGTTCTGATCTTTATAGATGCACCACAATATCAGAATATCTTTTCCATACTAGTTTCTGATCTATTTCTTGATTTCTTGATGCTAACAGTTGGTTTTAAAGTACCCATCACTTCAGTATCCTTCTTTGGCAGTTCGAAGGATGATGGCAGTGTCTGCTGTCATTATTTTGATCTTTTTTATATTTAATCATTGTCATTTCTTCCTGGACTACTTGACGTTAATGACGAGAGCTTGTAGATTATTTTTATTTTCTGCTCTTGGGGTAGAACCATCAGCACAGTACACAAGTTACTGTTGTTTCTTTCTCCAGGTTTTAAACTGTGCACATCTTCCACCAATACCCTTAATATATATTCAGTACATAGGTTGAATGAATAACAAAATAATACACAGTCTTAACTAACTCTTTTGCCAATATGGAATCTTTGTTTTGCCATGGTCTGTCTTGGCTGTGGTTTCCTATCCCGAGTAAAGAATTTAAAAGGGACCAATGAAATGTTCTGGCACTCCCTATTTTGCTAAGCATATTCCACATCTTGACATGACCAACCCAAACCTTGTATTAATATTGGCAATTCGGTTTTGGATAGTCTGGTATCAATGCATAAGGCATCATTCAAAGTTATTGAATATTAGCATCCTTTGATCGGCAGAAAGTAATAAGTTATTCTTCTCCTTCACTTCTGTATGTATGTCATATAGTTCAACTAGGCTTTTCTCTTTACTGTTTCTAACTTTGGCATTGTAGTCTCCAACCACAAGCAATATACCTTGCTTACAAGTTCTATTTCAGATTGGACTTGACTATAAAATCCATTCACCTTTTTTTCTTCTGCATCATTGATTAGAGCATAAATTTGGATAGCCATCATATTTAAGAGCCTCGGTGGCACAGTGGTTAGAGTGCAGTACTGCAAGTTACTCCTACTATAATTTGGCAGATTGAATCCCACCAAGCTCAAGATTGATTCAGCCTTCCATCCTTCCAAGGTGGGTAAAATGAGGACGCAAATTGTTGGGGGCAATAGGCTGACTCTGTAAACCGCTTTGAGAGGGCTATAAAGCCCTATAAAGAGGTATATAAGTCTAAGTGATATTGCTATTGTTATATATTTGAATATTTGAATGGTTCATTTTGATTGGTCTGCCTGATGGCAGGAATTTTAAAGAGCCATCATTGGGCGCGAGCAGCCGCTATAAAAAAGGATGCCGCAGCTCCGCTACAGAGCAGTCACAGAGAGACAAATAAAAGAGCTGAAGTATCACTGGGTCTCGAGTCGTTCGTTCCCACAACAAAACACTGGCGACGAAGGTGGGATACTGAACAAAGGAGACCATTGAGCACGTGGCCAGAGAACCGAGCTCGACGAGATGGCCGGCAACAACGCGCCACCCGCACCATTCAACCCAGAGACGGAAGACTGGGAGTCTTACATTGACCGGTTCCTGATGTTCCTCGAAGGGAATGATCTGCAAGAAATCTCTGATCAAAGAAAGAGAGCCGTTTTCCTAACCCACTATGGACCCACAGTATTCAAGATGGCCAAGGCATTGGCAAAACCCCGGGATGTGAAGCAAATGGCATGGCCAGATTTAGACAGACTATTGAGAGCTCATTATGCGCCAGCCATCTCAAGCCTTATCTGGAGACACGAATTCTACAAGCGAGACCAAAAGGAAGGTGAGAGCATAGGGGATTTTGTGGTGGCTCTAAGGAACATTGGAGGAGCATGCGAATTTCTCAACATGGACAAGGCCATGAGGGACCGCATGGTCCTCGGACTAAGAGACCTCACCCTACAGAGCCGACTACTGACCAGACCCAACATAACAGTAACCAAGGCCATCGCTGAAGCTACCACAGCTGAAGCAACACAAAGATCAGCAGCCAAAATGTGGTAGATAAATAGGGCAACCCTGGAAACTCCGAGAAAACCTAGCCAAGACCAAGATAAGAAGCTAGAGGGCACTCAAAAAACCGCCACCACAACACACCATGAGGACATCAAATCCATGTCCGAAACCGACGAAGAAGACGAAGAGATACATCAACTCCAGTTGGAAAAAAACAGACGGGAGCGAAGAGAAAGGAAGTCAGACTTCCGCTCTACCGGGTGCAGAGGCACCACCCATGTTCCAAGTGCCATTTCCTCGTCGCTGTCTGCAGGCATTGTGAAAGATGGGGACACATCGCTAGGGTCTGCCGAAACAGAAATAACTACAGCCCTAGAAGAAGAGGAAGTACCCCCCCAGAGCGAGAGAGAGGCAGACGGAGCCGTTGGAGCTGAGAAAAAGCGTTTCAACGAAGCCAATAGAAAAGAGGAAACACACCAGACAATAATTATTGGACACTCGAGTGCAACAAATGCAAAAAAGGTGCATGTACAAGTCACCATAGAAGGCCAACCTTGCAAGATGGAGGTGGATTCCGGTTTGTACCTATCCATGATATAATGGAACACCCAAAGAGTCTGATACCAGATATGGAAAGGAAGGAACTAGAAAGACAAAAACTTATGCTAAAAGACAATCAAGGGAACAGGATCCCCGTAGTCAGACTTGGACATTTCCAAGTCAACTTCAAAAAATATAAGAAAGTACTTCCACTGACTATAGTAGACCGGGATTGCCCCAGCCTACTGGGACTCGAATGGTTTACACCACTAGGAATCGGAGTGATCAGGATGAACAATGTCACCGAGACGGACTGGGAAGAGAACCTGATGAGAGAATTCCAGGATGTTTTCAATGGAGAACTAGGCAAGTATCGAGGGTCCCCTATCTCATTTAATTTAAACCCAAATGTAGCCCCAATTAGGCTAAAGGAGAGACGAGTCCCCTTCACGTTAAAACCAAAAATCAATGAACAATTGGATAAACTCATAGAACAGGGGGTATTAGAGCCAATAGACCACGCAAGGTGGGAAACTCCAATTGTGACCCCTATTAAACCAGATGGGTCCGTGCACATCTGTGGAGACTATAAGGCCACCCTCAACCACGCGCTACAACAAAGCGCATACCCCATCCCGGGGTATGTAAAAAAATGTAAAAAAAACACCTTTTACATTCGTTGGAGGGAGGAAAATTTTTTGCTAAACTCGACCTTGCACAAGCGTACCAACAATTGCCAGTTGACCCAGAAACAGCAGAAGCACAAACAATTGTCACTCACAGGGGGGCATTCAAATGCAAAAGACTACAATTTGGAGTTAGCGTGGCCCCAGGGGTATTCCAAAGTTTGATGGAGCACCTATTACAAGGAATCAAGGGGGTGGTACCATATTTCAATGACGTTTTGGTAGCCGCCAAGGACAAAAAACAACTGGAAGGTCGCTTGAGGGAAGTATTACAAAGATTTAAAGAGGCGGGACTCAAAGTGAAAAGAGAGAAATGCCAACTAGCCACCGATAAGGTTGAGTTCCTGGGATACCTCATAGATAAAGAAGGAATCCACCCCATGGAAAAGAAAATCAGAGCAATCAAAGAAGCTCCCAGACCCAAAAATAAAACAGAGTTACAAGCCTTTTTGGGACTTATTAACTTTTACAATGTCTTTTTGCCACAGAAGGCAACGACAGTGGAACGTTACACAGATTGTTGGATAAAAAAGCTACCTGGACCTGGGGGCGATGAGAAGAAACCGCATTCCAGGGAATCAAAGACTTACTCACATCAGACTCTGTACTCATCCAATACAGCGAAACCCTACCACTAACATTAACCTGCGATGCGTCACCGTTCGGCGTCGGGGCCATACTCAGCCACATATTACCCAATGGAAGAGAAGCACCGATTGCATTCTACTCCAAAACCCTGTCAAAAGCGGAAAGATATTACAGCCAATTGGACAGAGAAGCATTGGCCGTAATAACAGGAGTCAAACGGTTCCATGAATACATTTATGTTAGAACCTTTTCACTGATTACAGATCATAAACCTCTTTTAGGAATACTAGCAGGAAACAAAGCTACACCCAACATACTGTCACTGCAAATGACGAGATGGTCAGAATTCCTCGCTGCATACAGCTATGACTTAATCCACCGGCCAGGGAAGAACATAACACACGCTGACGCCCTGAGCCGTTCCCCCTACCTGAGTTAGAAGATGATCCTGCACCAACCACATCAACCCTGCAAATCAAGGCATGGGAAAATCTAACAACAGAAGCTGTAATCAGACAACTAAGAAAACTTTTTACAACACATGGGTTACCAGATCTAGTGGTATCTGATAACAGGCCACAATTCACCGCACTGACATTCGAAAGGTTCCTCGCCGAACAAGGAATAAGACATGCCCTAACAGCGTCAGGTCGGCCGGCTACGAACGGACGGGCGGAATGCATGGTTCGTTATACTAAGGATACACTACAAAAATTAGGACCTGGAGATATACAGAAGAAAATCTATAAACTATTAACTATACAGCACATTACACCAAGCACCACAATTAATAAAAGCCCAGCAGAATTATTAATGGGCCAAAAACTAAGGTCTCACCTAGACAGACTACATCCCACATACAACCCTGAAAAGCCAACAGACTCCTCCAGTAAGTACCGTACCTTTGGAATAGGTGACCTGGTCTATGCAAAAAAACCTCATGGGGGACCCACTATGGATAACAGCTAAAATAACCCAGATAACAAGAGCCCAGTCATACAGAGTAGAGACAGAGGATGGGAAAAACTGGAGGAGACACATAGACCGACTTAGATCAAGAACACTATTGAAGAACACTTAACAATCCAAGGGACAAAGAAGAAGAACATACACACACACATGAACCACATCAAACATTAAACCAAAAGAATAACCAAACCAGAGAGGGGGGAGACCCCTCAAACACAAATAAGAGGGGAGGGGGAAGCCCTCCACAAACACAAATAATAAAACAAACTCTAACAACAATTCACCAACCAACACCACTAGTAGAACCGCTAAGAAATCGCAATCACATACCTGAAAATGACTTCGGAAGAAGGGAACCGGCAGCGAAAAATCAACACAAAGCCACTCCTGGAGGGAGCAGCCGAGCTGACTCTACCAGCCCGAATAGACCAGGTGGGATCAGCATGGCTGACTCTACCTCCCAGGAGGTTCCACGGAGAAGGATGGGAGAAACAGCGAACCCGTCCGAACAGTCCAAAGACAACACCACGACTGAATTGCACAAATCCAGTAGAACCCATAAGAGCCCCGCCTATTTAAATGACTACGTAACCTAGGGAAGCCTGATTGGTTGGACGGAACCACATGGGGAGGGGTATTATATATTTGAATATTTGAATGGTTCATTTTGATTAGTCCGCCTGACGGTGGGAATTTTGAAGAGCCGTCATTGGGCGTGAGCCTTGAGCAGCCACTATAAAAAAGGCTGCTGCAGCTCCACTAGAGAGCAGTCACAGAGAGACAAATAAAAGAGCTGAAGTATCACTGGGTCTCGAGTCGTTCGTTCCCACAACAGAACAGCGATTGTACCCAAGTGCTAGATTTGCTATATTCTTTCTGACTATGAAAAAAAGTTCAATCTTTCTGTGTTTTTTGTGCCTTGAGTAGTAAATTGTATCCTTTGACTGAAAATGTCCAAATCCACTCCACTGATGCATAAGATATTCATATCTAGCTGATTCATTTCATCTTTTACTGTGTTAAGCTTCTTACATTCCATGTAAGAGTATATGGTAAAGTATAAGCTTACCAGTACCTTCTCCCACATATGTAATTATACCTTTGCTGTTGTCACTAAAATAATCCTATATCTCCCTATGGAACAATTACCCAATGTAGGCACCTGCTTACTTTAATTGAACAGTTGAAACTACCTTCATGCCTTAGGTATAAATACTCCCAGGAAGCACACCTCTCCTACTATCCCTGATGAGGCAGCATAGCAAGACTTGAGGGGGAATCAGATGTTAACCTTGTGAAATTCAGTGGGACTTTTCCTCCAAGTGTATTTAGAGTTTCATTATCTTAAGTATGTCTCCCAAATTAGGGCTATCATATCTGGGTTGCAAAAATCCACATTACTCCTAGATGGCAGCAGTTCATTTGTAATGTACATATCTCTTTGCAACCCCCTGCTGGTCATCTGGATTTTTACTGTATTTAGTAGCCCTACCAAACAAATTTCCATTCAAATAAATTGGGCCTGCTTACTAAGAGTGCTGTGATGTCACACTATGGTAATCTTACTTATCCTTAATTGGGAATAAATCCAATTGAAAGAAATAATTTCTTCAAAATAAACATGAATATGTTTGTGTAATACAAATAACACTCAAAACAGTTTATTTCTCAGTAAATATATTCGCTTATGCTTCAAATAGTGTTGACGTACATTCATACTGAATGCTGTAATGGTACCTTCCAAATATTATTTACTTCAATTTTTGTCAGGCCAAGCCAGCTACAAAAGCCAGTGATTGGCTTTTCAGTTTAGAGCATCTTCAACACACGTAGTGTGAATTGTTTGCTCTTCCGTTCCCCTTGCAGAACATTTGGGTGAACTCTGACAACATCAAAACCAAGGATAATAGAAAGCAGCTGTGGTATGCTCATGTTCCAATCAGCTTTGATTTTAGACTTAATTCTACATATCTAGAAGATGGCCACTCTTGATTCATTTTGCCTCATTTTCCTTTTGGAGGCATTTTGTAAATACAGGGTTACCTAGATATCTGTCAACCAGACCTAATGTATATTCCCAATTGCTGCCTCCCATGTTCTCTGGTGCTCAGGAGTCCAATATAGAGGAATCACCTGCTCCCCCAGTGGACCAGCAAGTGAGGAAAATTTTCCGACCAGATACACCTGGGACCGATTTAGTTGAAGACGTTCTTATATCTATGAACCAGCAGGAAGTACTTGCCAGGTCAGTAATTGAGAAGACAGACAGAGGCAAAGGAATTGTGTTTATGAATATATATATATATATATATATATATATATATATATATTTATTTATTTATAATGCTTTAAAAGCACTACAATGATGTGGGATAATACCCAAAGGAAGCTGAACTGCATTCATGTAAGTACCCGCGAAAACTTTAAAAAAACACAAAAATATATATATATATGTTTGTGTGTGTGTGTGTGTGTGTGTGTATGTACCGTGTTTCTGCAACAATACCCCCCCCCAATAGGAAGAACCAGCATGTTTTCTAGGCATAAAATGAAATTAAGCCCCTCCCCCTAAATTTAGGCCTAGTTTAAAGCATGTGAAATTGGGGGGGGGAGACGGGGGGGAACTTGCCATTAGGAGTGCCCCACGGGCAACTACACCTCACCATCAGCCGCTCCAAACAGCTAATCATGGTGGAGCAGGGAAGGTTCCCTTACCCGGGTTAGCAGGCGGGTGGCATCGGCGTGGATGTCCGGCAGCGTTTCAGCCACTTCTCATTCCTCCGTAGCTTCCACGGTTCCCACCGGTGCTGGCGTCTCTCTGGCCAGCGCTGTCTCCAACAACAGCATCTAAGTCGCTCCTGCTTTTCTCCCATTCCCGTAACAACAGGAAAAAAAAAACATTTTGAGGTATCTGGGAGCACCGCGCACTGCATTTTGGTTTAATCCTGAGCGGCTGGATGGGCATGAGAAGAGCTGAGTGAGCGTCTCTACTACTGCTAACCTTGGTGCTCCAGCCTCGGGCTCTGCAAGTTTGCAAAAGTCCCGGTGTGCAGCCCATTCCTGAATTCCAAGCACCCAGGCTGAGCTGCAGCTGTTCCTCTGTCGTCAGCGCCGTCCCCAATAACAGCAACAGTAGCGGCGGAAACCATGGAAGTTACAGAGGCGGCTCTCCCACCCGAGAAGCAGCTGAAATGCTTCCTCGATTCCTGCCGCTACTGCTGCTGTTATTGGAGAAACAGTGAAAATAAATGAGGTAAATCGGGGCAAATTAGAGTCTTATCCTAACTGTACCTAGGCTTGATTATTCTGAAGTTGTGTGATATTTGAATTTGGTATCTTCTCCCCAATCTCTCCCTTACTTTTTCTAGCTATTTAATATTCTAACTTGAAATTAGGTATTCTAATTGGAATCAATGTTGGGCACAAGAGGTGCAACTGATTGGAGAATATGGAATAAGGGTTGGTGCTGGCTGTCAGCTTGGCTGTTTCCAAGAAGAATTGGATCAATTCAGGGAAGTTATGGAGATAAATGGTTATTAGACTTGATGGCAGCATGCTTGCCTCTGAAGACCTATGGTTTCTTTCTGCAGTTGGCTGGCCATTGTAAAAACAGGTTGCTGAACTAGACAGGCCAGGCATCTAATCCAGCACAACATTGCTTAGGTACTTATATTGTGAAGAAAAAATGGAAGACCCTCATATTGGTCTCGGTTTGCAATGCATGAGGCTCAAGTACATGAGGCAGGCCTCTTTTGCTTTGGAGTTGGAGTTGCAGATTTTCTCTGTAAATCTAGAATGTTTCTGAACTTTGACTGAAGACAACAGGCAAGCATATGTGAGAAGATTCATTCTACTTACAGTTCAGCCAGTGTTTTGGGTCCAGGCATACATATCACTTTTAAGGATTAGTATCTGAGCATTCTCATCAATCCAGATCTATACCAAAATGTTAGTCAGAAATAGATGTGCATTGCCTATATAAAAAGGGGTCTGTAGGTTTTCAGTACCCTTTATTAGGAATGCTGCATCTTTATGAGGAGTGTGAGGTTCTTAACTGAAAGTTTTAGCTCAGGCTTCAGCAGAGGAAAAGAGGAGGGAGGTGGGGCCTCCTTCTCCCTTGCCATGTTCAGAGTAACTGTTCACAATTTTCCTCTGATTCGCGACAAGAGGGTCTTTAAAGATCAACAGCAGGGCAGAGGTGGTATTCAGCAGGTTCTGACCAATTCTGGGGATCAGCAAATCCCACCTCTGACTGAAGATTTTACAGTATCCTTCCCCTGCCACACCCACCAAGCCATGCCCACAGAACCGGTAGTAAAAGGGGTGGACATGCCACAGTTTGAACGAGATATGCACCTAATTTCATTCAATTAGGTCACATCTCTGGTTAAAAAGAAACTGTTCCTTCTCTAATGGTAAAGAGAGAAGAGGATAACAAGAAGAGAAAAAGAAGAAATCGGGTGGTGGAAAAAAGAGGGAGAAAAGAAGCAGGAGCTCCCATTTTGGGCTCTGCCTTTTTTTAGGCTTATTTTAACTCTTGCCTTGGAGTACTGTTTGACCTCTGAAAGATTACAGCTCTGGGATTAAAAACAGATACCCATCTTTAGCACCCTTCCACATTTGCAGCTAACCACAGCATAAACATATCCCAACAGAATCTATTGCTTGTATGATGTTATTATATTCATCTCTTTCTCAGCCTATGAGTGAGACAGACTGAAATCATTATTGACTGCACTAGTGTTAAAGCAGAGTTCCCCCTTATTTTGCCACCATCCAAGAGCAGCCCCACAATGTGTAAACCCATTATACTTTTGGGTGACTGTAGTGATTTGAACAAGCAGCAGTAGAAGCAGGATAGGGGATGGCAATAGATACTGTCAATTTCATGTCAGTTTAATTTTCTGCCAACTCAAAGATAGATGGGGAGCACTTAACTCTGCCTTGGTGAAATGCTCTTACTCTTACTTCATTCACTTCCAAGCTATCCATTTGGAGTTGTTGAAATATTTTGCGGTCTCAAGATCAGTAACAAAAGTCATTGGAACGACAAAAACAGCTTGCCTGCCATCTTCAATTTCTTTTCTGCAGCGGGTGGTCCAGTCCTAGTGGGTTTTTCCATCGCGTAGCACAGAGGTCGCAGACATCAGGGGTTCTCAACAGGCCCTTTGCGGTGGAAGGATCCCCGAGTTTAGAAATGTTTTTAAAAGACGTGCCTAAAGTTAAGATGACTCTCTGGCCCTCTAGACTGCAGATGCTAGAGCAACAGGTGGTTGGAGGAGAACAGGCCAAGAACAAAGATCTGAAGGAAAAGCATACACGCCGAAAGAAAATTGCAGATGAACGGAAGCAGCAGTTGCTGGAAGCTCTGCAGAAATCAGATGAAGACAGCAGCGATTGGGTCCTACTCAATGTCTATGACTCCATCCAGGAGGAAGTGCGAGCCAAAAGTCGATTGCTGGAAAAGATAAAGGAAAAGGTGATTTCTTCTGAAGCAATTATATTCATCTATACTTTTATTTATTTCCAATCCATTTCCAGTATGAAATGGCTGGAAGTGCACAAGTTTAAAAAGTTTCTTGACTGGTTTGCACTGTCATTCTCCTCTATTTAGGCTTATTCGTTGGTTTAAGAAGCATTATGTTTTTCGTGTCCATATGTTCCTGATGCCTAATTGTCAAGTACAAAAACCAGCCAGTGATGTTTCTGTATGTAAAGGCAATCTTCTGATAGCTTTTGATAAGGACAGCACATCTGTATTTTCTTAAACCTTGCAGTTCTATTAAAGAGAAAAGCCAGCTATTTTGAATTAGATAATTGATGTAAAGATGCTGTTAGTGTTACATTCGGGTGTTTATCTTTTGGCTTTTTATAGGATGCTGCATGTCCATTGTCTTACCCAGAGTGGAACATATATTAAATTGATTACAAAATAATTACTGTACTTTTACCCAACGGTTCTCTCCTTCCCAGCTGCGGGCAGCTGAGACTGAAATCAAAGATCTGCAATCAGAGTTTGAACTGGAAAGGATTGATTATCTGGCCACCATCCGCCGCCAGGAGCGAGAACTCTTGCTCTTCCAGCAGCTTCTGGACCAAGTGCAGCCTCTTGTACGACGGGACTGCAGTTATAGCAATTTCGATAAAATCAAGCGTGAATCCACCTGGGATGAGGAATCAAGCTGCTGGAAAATCCCAGAGCCTGTCACTCAGAAGACCAGCCTTCCTGCAGGTAAGAGAAGATTCAGGCACTACAGGGTCATCTGGCTAGAATTGCTCCAGACTCTCAACGCAGGCAAGAAAGAACTCGCTAGACTAGGCAAATGAATTCCACCAACTTCCTGGCCTAATTTGTGTAGTTCAGGTAGTCCTCGACTTACAACAGTTGATTTAGTGGCCATTCAAAGTTACAACGGCACTGAAGAAAGTGACTTATGACCATTTTTCACACTTATGACCATTTCAGCATCTCCATGATCAAATGATCAAAATTCAGACGCTTGGCAACTGAATCATATTTATGATGATTGAGGTGTCCCCAGGGTCATATGATCACCTTTTGCGACATTCTGACAAGCAAAGTCAATCTGAAACCAGATTCACTTAACAACTGTGTTCCTAACTTAAGAACTGGAGTGATTTACTTAACAACTCTGCCAAGAAAGTTCACAATGAGGCAAAAATCACTTAAGAAATGCCTCAGTTAACAACAGAAATGTTGGGGTCAATTGTGGTCGTAAATCGAGAATTACCTCTCTGCTAATCCCAAATATGAACTGCCTGGCTTTGGCTTGGTTTACTGGATGAGTGTAGCCATTGAAGGTGCAAACTGATATAAGTCAATCTAATCAGGTAGGATTTATTCAGATAATAATTATTATTATTAAAAAAACAGGCCAGGAACTATAATGAAATAAAACTGGAAATCTGTCACCATGAGTGGTAACAATTAGGAGAGCCTTTAGTGTAGTTTATCATTTTTATTTAATTTGCCATATACTCATGTCTAAGCATAGTTAAAGTCCTATTTTTATAACCCAGCAAGTGGCATTCCCTATTTCTTTATCTATCCACCCCTTTACCCATCCACTTTAAAGACTGCCTGATTGACAAGACTGGGTGACTTGGAATTAAATGTAAGAAAAAGCAGAAGAGTCAAAAAGAGATCATGGATGGCCCAAAGATAACAGATAAAGCATCCCACCACCACCACCAATCCAGCAGGGGCTGAACCATCACTCCACCCCAAAGCTTAGAATAGCCTTTAATAGCTTCCTGAACATTCAGAAAATCCCTGCCATTGCCTCTATTGCCATTTACAAGAAGGCAAACTAAAGAGTGTGCTCTCTTCTCTAGCTGTCTAGGGCCCATATCATGATGTCTCACACCTTCTATTTCTACTTCTGTTCAGGAAGGCCTATTCCCAAAAGCATGGATTGTCCTTAGGAAACACAGTTCTGTTCTTAGAAACAGAAAATGGTGCTTTGCTTTGCAGCATTTTAAAGTTTGTGCAATGATAAAATATTCTAAAACTATTCAAAGGGTACACTGGAGCTGTGGGGGGAGAGAGAGAGTTATGTCCACTGGATGTCCTTGCCCCCTGTCAAATGGCACAATATCGGCCTTGGGTACTGATATGGCACTTTTAAGGAAGTTGAGAGCCACTCTGGCTGTTGTTTTTTTTTACAGCAGTTTCATCATTGTCACTGACTAAGGCAGGAAAGAAGAATTCAGAGAATGGGGGGACGGTGACAGTGGTAAGTTGAAAAAGGGTGCTCAGCACCGAATAATTTGTACGTGTTTCTTGGAGATCCACGTTCAGTGGCACTGTCTCTTCAGTATTTCATGACCTATTGACCTCAAGGGGGCACTAGGGTGTAGATGGAGAGTTAAGGATTAATTTTGTGTCCTCTCTTTGTCGCCCTGCCTGCTTTTAGTTTAAAGCCCATGTCACACAGCACCAACGGATGGAAAGAGGATGTAAAATGGAGAGAAACACTTGCCATCCGTTGGTTAACGCGATGCATCCGTTCTGTACTCACTGCGTCCATTTTTCATACTCTATCCGTCCAGCATCCGTCTACTGACATTTCATCTGCTCAAAAAGTTTTGAGCTGCACAAAACTTTTTGAGTGGATAAAGTATCCGTTCTACATCCGCTACACATACGGGGAACATCCGTAATACATCTATCATCCATTACGCATCCGCTATATCCACTAGACATCCGCTGCGCATCCGCGCAACTCACATCCACTCCAGCGGAAAACAGACACAGGGAGGAAGCGAAACGGACGCAGAACAGACACGCAGCGTTAGTAGCACGGATGTAGAAAGGATGAAAGCAGATGCAGCTCGCATACAAAGCATTAAAACGGAAAAAACGTTCGTATAAGGGACGTATCTTGGATATTTAGGATGTCTGGAGGATGTCTAGAGGATGCAAAAGGACACCTAGCGGAAAACCTATATTTCCTATAAAAAGGGGGAGAAATCACCTGGATCTCACTTTCAGTCCAGCAGCCCTGCGGTGCAGACCTCTTCAGCCTTCATCTTGCTCTTGCCCTTCCACAGTATCCAGTCATCTCCACCATGGATCATCACACACTCTTTTGGTAGCCGCCATCGTTCTACAACAGTGCGAAGCCCTCTACAGGCTCTTTCACCTGTTCTACGGGAAGAAAAGGAGGCATCCAAGAAGTGTCTGGGTCCAAAGGTGGATCGTGAGAAGAGCCGAATATGGACTGTATAACAAGCTGATGGTGGAGCTGAGGAACGAAGACTCTCGTGCGTTCCAGAACTTCATGAGGATGCTGCCAGCCATGTTTGACAAAGTTGTGGAGCGGCTGAGACCCAGGTTGACCAAGGCAAACAACAACTTCCGGCCCAGCCTGGACCCTGGACTGAAGGTGGCACTGACTCTGCGCCACCTGGCCTCTGGGACGATGTACAGGAGCATGCAGTACGGCTGGAGGGTGCCACACAACACCATCAGCATTGTGGTCAGAGAAGTGGTGCAGGCCATCATTGAAGAATACCTGGAGGAGCTCCTCCAGTGCCCCTCCACTGAAGAAGGATGGAAGAAAGTTGCAGAGCAGTGGTATCAGAAGTGGAACTTCCCCCACACCGTTGGAGCCATAGATGGGAAGCACGTGGCCTGCAAAGCTCCAGCCAACTCAGGGTCCACTTATCACAACTACAAGGGCTTCTTCAGCATCATCCTCTTCGCCATGGTCGATGCTGACTACAAGTTCATGTACATCGATGCTTCAGGCAACGGGTCATCTTCAGATGCCCAGGTATACAACGCCAGTCACCTCAAGGAGGGGCTTGAACGCAACCTCATCATGGGCTTCCCAGATCCAGGCCCCCTGCCCAACGACACACAAGATGTGCCCTACTTCATCGTGGGGGATGATGCCTTCTCCTTCAGAACCTACCTCATGAAGCCCTACACTTCCAGATGCCTCACCCGTGAAGAGAGGATCTTCAACTACAGGCTGTCCAGGGCAAGGCGGGTGGTGGAGAACGCCTTTGGCATCCTGGCCAACAGGTTCCAGGTACTTCTCACCACCATGCAGCATCGCCCAGAGACGGTGAGGAACATCATGGAAGCTTGCTGCATCCTGCACAATCTCATGCGCACCCACTAGCCAGTGTTGCAGAACAGGCTTGTGGACCACCAACAAGGCAATGGGGACATGGAGCCTGGTGAATGGAGGCAAGGTCAAAACCTGATAGACACTGTGGATGTGCAAGGCCCCAACAGAGCTTCATGTGAAGGGAAGAAGCAGCGCAACCTCCTGAAACATTGGTGCAACTCCCCAGCTGGAGCAGTGGAGTGGCAAGACAGGATGGTAGATGCTTCATGGATGCTTCCTTCAGCCTGTCTCATCACACTGATGAGATTGTGCCATGTATGTTGAGTGGCCCTACAATGAACAGGGCATTTAATAAAGAGTTGTGTTTATGTTGAAATGTGTTGATGAATGATTACATTGTTATTGATTATAAAGGGTCATAGGTGTGGCACCTGGGAGGGTGGACCATACAGTCCCACTAAGCTTGCACTGGAGGTTTATCTATCCCACAGCTATTACCCATCCCACAGGTATCCCTGCCCATCCCACTGCTATCCTAACCCATCCCACAGCTATTACCCATCCCACAGGTATCCCTGCCCATCCCACTGCTATCCTAACCCATCCCACAGCTATTACCCATCCCACAGGTATCCCTGCCCATCCCACTGCTATCCTTACCTATCCCACAAGCATGCAAAGGCTTAAACCATTTCTAAAAGTTTCCACCAAGACTTTATTGACTAAAAGAACTGAACCAAGTGTGTGAAGCAAAGATAAACTTTATTAATAACAAACTGTAAAAGCAAAATGACCCAAGTAAAGTGTCCCAAACAAAGATAAAGTCAACAGGTAGCAACCCAGTCGCTGGCACTCTTCTCAGTCACTCTGAGGCGTGCCCATAGTCTCTGGGGTGAAGGGTCCAGGTGCTGTGGAGGTGGCTGCTGCTGGAGTGCTGGTCTGAGGCGCCATTGGGGTGCCTGGCCCAAGAGGACAACAGGGGATGGTGTGTGGAGGAAGCTCTCAGAGAGCTGGCTCAGTCCTGTGATATTGAGAGCTCCTTCCTCCGTGACATGGGGTGTCAGTCCCAAGACCGATGACAGATGTTCTGAGACCGGGCTTGGCTGTGGGGTGGAGGAAGGAGGAGCGTAGTGGGGCGGTCTGGTCTGCAGCTGAGTGAGGTGAGGCGTGGGTGGCCTCTGTGGCATGGGTGGCATCTGTGGCATGGGTGGCATCTGTCGCATCGGTGGTATTGGTGGCGTTCGATGTACCTGTGCCTGGACTGGGAAGGGCTGCCTGTGCTGCTGGAACTCCTGGTAGATGTAGCCTTGGTAGGTGAGGGCCTGTGGAAAGCCTTGGAAGGGCTGTGACATCACCTGGGTTGGAGGAGCAGACCTGGAGTGGGTCGGAGCAGGTTCAGCTGGGCCTGGAGGGTTGTGCAGAAGACCTGTGATCCTCTCCTTTATCACCTGGTACTGTGATTCGGACATGTCCATGAGGGTCTGGTTGACGTAGGTGAGGAAGGGCTTGCAGTTTGAGGATGGTATGTTGGTGTGCACCAGCTGAGAGAGGAGATCTACGCTGCTTTTGATGGTGTCCCTGATCTCCAGCAGGACAGTGTGGCTCTGCCCCTCCGGTCTGCCTCTCCGCCTGCTTTCTGTGGAGGTGGAGCTGGCGGTGGGTGTGGGTTGGTCTCTGGTGTCAGTGCCCTCTCCTTGCTCCCACTGCGTCAGGGGGTCCTCCATGCGCTCCGCCACGGGGAGTGCAGTTGTCGGGGGGGTCTCCATCGTGGGGCACTCCACAGATACCTGCCTGGACACAGGAGCTGACTCTTGGCCAGAAGAGGACTGGCTCTCTGTGGGCTGCCTGAGAGAGAGGGTAGACAAGAGGGGATGCTCCTCGGTGGCAGATCTCACCCTCCAAGAAGCTGCACTTGGCCATCACGTAGGTCTCCTGGTCGGTGAGCTTGACCGCGGCCTGGCCAGACTTCTTGAGGTGCAGCTTCTCGTACCAGGTGTGCATGTGCTTCCACCACCCAAGGAGGACCTCCGAAGTGTAGCCCAGACTCTCCGCCTTCTCTTTCCAAGCCGCCTGCTTCCTCTTGGTGTCTCGATAGAGCCTGTGTCCCTTCCGCCATAGGTACTCGTTCCCCCTCAGCCATTCGAGCACCTCATCCTCATGTTCCTCTTCGATGGAGTACTGCCTCCTCTTCCTATCTCGCGTATGCCCCCTCCTCCCTCTGGCAGGGCCTTCTGGGCCCTCATCAGAAGGGCTTCGAGGTTCTAGGGGTTGGTCCACCACACCACCACCAGCAGCAGCCACAACAACAGCAGCAGCAAAAGCAGCAACAGCAGCAACAGCAGGACCAGCAGCACCAGGAGCACCAGCAGCACCAGCAGAACCAGCAGAACCAGCAGAACCAGCAGAACCAGGATCAGCAGCAGCAGAGTAAGCACCAGCACCACCAGGACCACCAGCAGGACCACGACAAGCACCAGCAGAATAAGCACCAGCAGAAGCAACAGAACCAGGAGCAACGCCAGCAGAGTCAGCACCAGCAGAAGCACCAGCACCAGGAGCATCACCGGCAGATGCCCCAGCACCAGCAGAGTCAGTCCGAGCAGCAGAAGCCCCAGCAGAAGCAGAGTCAGCGCCAGGGATGGGATGGTGGCCCTGTCCTTCTTGCCAGGGCTGGCAGAAGATGGCACAAGCTTCCTCTTCTTCCCCATGGTTGTTGGCTGGAGATGTGTCTGGCAGCAGGTCTTTCCTCTGAATGGTGACCTGCTTGCGAGCTGCATCCTTTTATATCCGCGGGGCTGACGCAATGCATCCTCCCCGCATGCTCAGTAAACACTTTGCATCCGCTAGGCTTCCGTGATGCATCCGCTGTATCCGCTCGGCATCCGCTCGGCATCCGTTCTTTCCGCTGCGTGTCCGCTTCGCTGTGCTCCCCTGGAAGCCCTGCAGATGTGCCATCCGCTTCCATCCGCTTCCATCCGCTAGGCTTCCATGGAGCATCCGCTTTACAATCTGGCTACGTCCTCCCCCCGTCCGTTCCTTTCCGTTGTTGTCCGCTCTGTTTATGCAAATTTGGGGCACTTTTGAGAGCGGAGAACAACGGATGGAAAATTTTCTCGTCCGCTGTGTCCTTTTTACATACTTTTTGTATCCGTTGGCCTATGTGACAGGCCCTTTAGTGACTGCTAATCTGAAGTCATTTCCTTCTATTTTACCTCCCAGGTCTACATCTGTGCAAGAATACACTCATGGCACAGATATTTTCTGACTCCTCTCCTGATAGGATGTAGTTAGGCAGTTATTAGGTTTTATCAATCTCTATATAGATAGTCCTCAATTTACAACCATTTGTTTGACTGCTCGAAGTTACAGAGGCACTGAAAAAAGTTATTTATGACCAGTTTTTTCACTTATTTAACCATTGCAGCATCCCCCTGGCCACATCATCAAAATTAGCAATGGAAATTTGAAGCTCAATTGTAGGTGTAAATCAAGAACTACCTGCAATTCCTAAAATAAATATTTTCATTATAATTCGTGCTATCCCTTGCTCAGGTCCAATTACACTCTCAGAAATGCTCCTACAAATATAAGCAACACTTTAGTTCCTCACATGTCTTGCATATCCACATAATACATTGTTGAAAGAAAAATCTACCTGGTTCAGTTCCAAGACGGGAGAGAGGCGCTGGAAATAAAATGGAGGCTAGCTGCTTACGAAAGGAGGCCTATTTATTGATGAGTGGGACCAGCAACAGCATGCGGTTCTGGGACAGCTGATAAATTAGCTTGATGAGTGCAAGGATTTTTACACAGTTTTACAGTATTTTGTAATTTTGAAGTTTGCTTTATGTGCTTTTATTGATTGGTTTTACTTGTTTTGCAAAGCTCATGATGGGTCTTAATTATCAGTTTCTTTGGTCCTCACCCTATCAGGCATGTGTAATTGATTTTATCTATTTTATCTATTACCCCTAGCCTGCCTCTCTTAATGGACTGGCATTGTTTCCACTTTTCTCAATGAATGGAGTTTAAGTCATGTCCTGTCCTTAATCCCATCACCTGGAGCTGAGAATATTTTGTTTATGAATAGATTGGCCTGGATTTCTTAATGGGCACAAAATATCCATTTCTAAAGACTTCAGGCCTTTGCGGGAGGCTATTAAGAAAGGCTGGGGCTGCTTTCTGCTTTTAAGAACATAGTTCTCCATTTCTCCTTTGGGAAAATATAATTTCATTCTTGAGTTGGGGGGGACGAACTTCCCCCACCATAATCAGTGAATTCTTGTTGGTGGGCAGCTTTTTTCCCAACTGCTTTTCATCAGAGCACAGAATCTTGATAAAATGAAAAATAAACTTGGGAGGATTTGCTTCAAGAGAGAACTTTTCCCTTTTTTAAAAAACAAAAGGGTGGATCCAGTATTCCCAGCCTTTGTCTTGTCTTGATTATTGGAAGAAAATTTTAGTGGAGAAACTGAGGGCTGAGATTGATTGCTATTATCATCCTTATATTTATCAGAACCAGATATTGCTGCCTCCTTCTGGTTACCAGACACTTCTATGGTAATAGCAGTAGCTTTGGGTTGATCTGGTTGGTTGTCTTCCCTTATTAAATCTTACAGCCTCTCACCTCTGCTTGCTGGTTCCATAGACAACTCTTTTCCAAGGCTGAACATTTGCAATCTCAGAAAGCCAAAAAGGGATGAGGTAGGACATACTGTATATTAGCAGGGGACAAAGTTCCTCAACCCAGCAAAACATGTGAATCAGATCTGGATAAAGACTATTCCCTCTGTTTTCACATCTGTCTTTCACATCTGTTGAGCTGCAGCAGGCCGGATATAAAATGTAGCTCTGGCACTTTGAATTGCTGTTCTGGAGTGTAATAAATATAAGTAACAAATATATTATCATGATATATCTATTATAAAAAATTAATAATAATCTTTCAGGACAGATTACCATGTAATCAATCAACAGTTTCTAGTTCCCCTACTAACTGCCATTACTATCTCATTTGGAAGTAGTATAGCAGAATGAATTAGAGCTTGAAAAGTTAAAGCAGAGATCTCAAGTCAGCTGAAATCTGCATCTTGGTTATTAAAAATTAGAACTGTGATTCTCCTTGAACTGAAGGAGGATAAACTGGTACTCTACTCCCTTGTCTTTGTCCCCAGCCAGAAGAAGACCGCTACAAGATGATGCTGAGTAAGAGTGACAGTGAAAATATTGCCAGTAATTACTTCCGTTCAAAACGAGCCAGCCAGATTCTGAATGCTGACTCCATGAAGAGCCTAGGTAAATCCCTTCATGTGATCCTTATTTTTTTTCCCTCTTGGAAACTGCCTTCTCAATAGCATCTCATGCATGTCGACAAATTTTACAGAACAGTGCTACAATTTCAGTGATCAGAATCTCAGAGGCATCTAAAGAGAGAAATTCTTTATTTTTCTCCCTTAACATTTCTGCTTTGGGGGAAGAAATCATTTTCTCTGCCCCCAATATTAGCAGATTTTGTCTCTTTGTGGGAGGGCTAAGAAATCATGATAGCAATTCCACATTATTATTTAAACTATTCCATTCTTCATCATAAATAGTCCTCGCTTAATCACCTTTTGTTCAACAAATGTTCGAAGTTTCAGTAGCACTGAATGAATGGCTCTTAAGCTTGGTCGCTGAAGTTATAGCCATTGCAGTGCCCCCACAGTGACAGGATGGACATTGAGGCATTTATGACTGCAGGGGCACTTCAACTCCCCCCACCCACCTATTTCCTCCCCCTCATTGCTCTTTTCACTACCCTGCATTTTGGTATTCCTTGGCAGGGGTGCCACTTGGACAGAAACAGAGGCAGAGCAGTCTCAGTTGGCTGCCACCACCCTACTTCAGCTCTAGCACTGTCACCACCAAAATGCTGCCTCAAGCCCTATGCCGTAGACTGCCATCCCAGCACCGCAGCACAAAGAACCATCCATCCCTGCCGCCCTGCTCTCCTCAAGGCCTGCCATGATCAGAAAGCCTTTGGAAGATTTCTGAGCCACCATCCTCCCGCCCTCTAAAACATCATCAAAACCAGGCACGCAGCTTGGAGAATGGCAACTACAGCCTCAGGAAGAAGCCCTGACTCGTAATGGGCCATGCCCTCTATGCTTTTTTGACATCAGGAGGAAAATGGCTGGAGATCAACTGGGAGCAACAAGATCTGCAGAATGCAGGAAAGCAGGAAAGCAGGCGAAGCTGGGACTTTGTGCTGTGGCACTGGGGTGGCTGGCCATGGAATGGAGCTTCTCAACAGCAGCATGGGGATTGAAGTAAGACCTGGAAGTGGTGGCAGATGGCTATGTAGGGTGGCCAAAAGGGAAAATGGGGAAAGGAATAGGTGGGAGGGGGAAGGAATTCAAGAGGAAGGAGCTTCTTGTCTTTCTGAGGCCCGAAGCTGGAAGGAGCCAACCTAGAATGGCTTAGATTGGGGTGGGTTGTCACTTATCAACTGGTGGGATTCAGATAATGACAGTAACAAGAGGGATTCCTGGGGTTGCTGTTGCTAAGTCATGTGGCATTGCACTTTATGACTATGTTGTTTAGCGATAGAAATTCCAGCCCCATTTACTATTGTTAATTGAGAACTTCCTGTATGTATTACGTAATTGTACAGAAATGTTAAAAAGTCTTTGCACACAAGGTGAACATAGAGCATTGTTGCAAGACATTTGGATAAATTTCTCCTGGGGAGAATGGACAATGAGGTTTTGTTGTTGGTATTCCTGAAATTAAACTCCTCTTTTTGTTTTTGTTTTCCCCCCTCTACAGTTTCCCATAACTCACCTCCTTTACTGAACAACAGCACTTCTATGCTGACTTCCAGCCTGATATCTATTCCTTCTGCCCAAACAGTGGAGATGCCTCAGCCACGCCCCTTCCGCCTGGAATCTCTGGACTTCCCCTCCCCTTCAGCCAGGACAAAACGCAAGAAAAGCAGGAACAACCTGAATGGTGACCCCCTCTGACTTGATGGAGGTGTTGTCTGCCTGCTGTACTCTCTGGCCAATAACTAGCTCTCCTTCACTGGCATCCTGTTGGTGGTCAATGCTGAAGTTCCAAGAACTCAAGGCTTTTCTTTCCCTCTTGGGAAAAGTGAAAGCTATTAAAAGGTGCTTCCTAAAGACCATTCGTCTGATCAGCTCTCCATGTTCAAGTTGGGACTGGCACCCCATATCGCAACCCATTCCTTTGCTATTTTGTACTCACGTGAAAGTGCTTCCTCTCCAAATCACTGCTCTACCCAGCAACAGGAAGGGAAATAGTCTTGGAAGACATGGAGTGAAAGTTCCTGGCCATAAGTTTATCTCCTTCCCATGCCATCACCTCCTGCATTTCCCTTCTCTTTTGCCAGAAGTCGCTGGAAGCTGCAAGATAGCCGGACACATCATTGGCTTACCTGCTCACTTTTATCTGCTGGTTCTGCTATCCTTTTGGAATTCATGGGAAGAGTGAGAGGACAGACAAGTTGCTGCCTCAGCTTAAATGGAAGGCTGGGAAATGAGGCATCTCTCAAGAAGAGAAGGCTTCTTGAGGAGACTGGGAACTTGGCTTAAAAGATGGATGGAACTAAAGCTGTTTAATTCAGGTTGTGGGTGAAGAATGAATGGTGATTATTATTTCCAACAGGGCAATTATAATTGCCCAGCAGAATGTAAGTGCACTGCTGATCTAGGGTGGAGATCTAAGGATGAGTGTCCAAGAATTACCATCCCAAGCCAATTGCATGAGAACGTGGAAGGACAGGAGGAGCTGGCTCTGGTTGTCCTTCAGCAGATGTTCTTGTTCTTCCTGTTCATTCTGGCACCTCTTAGTGATTCTGCTTCATTCATCTATATAGAATGGCTCTTACCTGAGGGAAGAAATAAGTGGGAGAAAGAGGACTTGGACCTTACCTAATAATCCTTTCCCAAATCATCCTACTCAGATCTTTCCATAAAACATAGGTCTCATTGGGGTTTGGCACTTGGGTACCACAGTGCATTATTTTTTATGAAAGCCTAAATGTAGCCATCCTGAACTCTCCAAATACTGTTTTCCATATTTCTTCTGTAACCTGAGATCACTTCAGCCTGGAATCTGCCTACTGCCTTCCCCGCTATAGCAAGAAAAAAACCATACCTCTAGCAACAACAGCACTACTGCCACGTCTCAGCCACCACTTTTTTCTCAGCCAACCAGAGGAAGCTGGAAAGGCCAGTCTGTTTCAAGTTGCATAGCCAGCAGCAAAACACAAGCTTCTGATTTACATAATAGTTCACCATCTGAGAATAATAGATCAAGGGTGTTTGGGGGGAGGGGGAATCAGTATTGCTGCCATTTTTGTGGGGTCCACATTTTACTTTTAGAAACTGCTCTGTATTATTGAGTTGTTCACATTAATCTTTCCCCTGAACATAATAAATGGTCTGTTAAGACAACTTAAGCTTGATTGCTTCATAGCCCAAGGTGGCCTATTGCTGGCAGTCATCCAACAAGGTCGCTCTTTTGATGACCTGAAAGAAGAAGCGAACAGGGAAGGAGATACCGTCTTTGCCAATTTTAAGGGTTTCTCACATTTTACCCCAAATATGTAGTGCTCGTAATGACATCTTTCTCCTCTTGCCCACCCAGAATGGGAGCACTGTCTCCCAGAATATTCTTAGCAGCACAAGGCATCTGCCCTGGCTAGTCTTTGAGAAGAGACAAATGCCCTTGTTGAAGAGGAATAGAATAGAATAGAATAGAATAGAATAGAATAGAATAGAATAGA
>BLBF01000021.1:27873814-28090277 GCA_015471245.1 Laticauda colubrina | reverse complement strand
AATAGAATAGAATAGAATAGAATAGAATAGAATAGAAGATTGCCCAAGTGCGATTGGATACACAAGGAATTTGTCTTGGTAACTCGCCCAACTAAAAGAGTCATTGAATTGCATATAACAAAGTTACTGCTGTAAGCCAAGAATAAATAAATTCTATTCTATACAATAAGGGGTTCCTGAGGGCTTTCTAATTCAGTGGGGTATACTATCAAAATTTGGGGTCTTGGTGTGGCATTAAAATTTGAGATCTGGGTGTTGCAAAGTTAATACTGAGGTTCTGTTGTATCATTACTCATTGAAATAACATTGTACCGCTATTTTTTCATGGAATGAAAGCAAAGATAGAAGATACAAAATGCTTGAGGGCTTTCTCCATTTCATCTAACAACAACACAAAGATTCTGTGACAAAATATCTCCTTTTCTATTGTGTCCTCAAGACATTGCCTTCATCTTAGCCTGAGCCTGTTGAGTGAAACAGGCTTGGGTCTTCCATTGAGCTAAAGTTTTTTCTCCCCTTATTACAATACCATCCAAAGCCAGCCTCAAGGTGAATAAAATCTGTTAGGTTTGGTTGCTTAAAAACGGCAGGGCTCTGGTTAGGTCTCCTTGAGATCTTGGCCAAAAACTGGTGTTAGGGATTGATGCTCAGTGGTATTATAAGGAAAGCAAATGTGACAGCTTTTTGTTTGGAATTCGTTTTGGCAGCACAGCAAAATACATCAGAAAATCTCCTTCAAAATGAAAATTAAACTTGGTTAGGGTTGGGGTTAAGTCTCCTTATGGTCTTGGATGAAAGCTCATGTTAGCAGTAGCTTCTTAATGGTATCATAAGGAAAGAGAATGTGACAGCTTTGGGTTCAGATTTTTTTTTCAGAGCACAGTATGTTACATGGGAAAATCCCATTCACAATGAAAATTAAAGTAGGATTAAGGATGGAGTTAGGGTTAGGGTTTAGGTCTTCCTGGAGTCTGGGCCAAAAACTGATATTATGGATAAATTCTAAGTGGTATTATAATGAAAGAAAATGACAGTTTTTTGTTGGGACTTCTTGTTGAAGCACAGTGAATTACATGGGAAAATTCCATTCACAATGACAATAAAAATAGGAGGAGGGTTGGAGGTAGAGTTAGGGTCACGTCTCCTTGAGGGTCTGGTCCAAAAACTGATGTTAGGGATAGATTCTTAGTGGTGTTATAAGGAAAAAAATGTGACAGCTTTTTGTTTGGCCTTTTTGGAGCGTACTATATTAAATAGAATACTATTCATAATGACCAATGAAGCTAGAATTTGGGTCTCCTTGGAGTCTTACCTGAAAACTGATGTTAAGGATAGATTCTTACTGATATTATAAGGAAAGAGAACATGACAGTTTTTCTTTTGGACTTCTTTTTGGAGCACAGTACATTACATGGGAAAATCCCATTCACAATGAAAATTAAAGTAGGATTAGGGTTGAGCTTAGGCTTAAACTAAGGTCTTCTTAGGGTTTTGGCTGAAACCTGATGTTAGGGATAGATTCCTAATGGTATTCTAAGGAAAGAGAATGCGACAGCTTTTCATTCAGACTACAACTTCAAGCACAGTAAATTACATGGGAAAAGCCCATTCACAATAAAAATTAAAGTAGGATTAGAGTTGGCTTTAGGGTTAGATTAGGGTTAGGGATAGGTCTCCTTGGAGTCTGGCCTGAAAACTTATGTTAGGCATAGATTCTCAGTGGTATTATAAGGAAAGAGAACATGGCAGCTTTTCGTTTGGACTTCTTTTTCAAGCAAAGTAAATTCCATGGGAAAATCCCATTCATAATGGCAATAAAAATAGGATTAGGGTTGGAGTTAGGGTTATGTATCCTTGGAGTTCAGTGTGAAAACTGATAGATTTTTAATGGAATGATAAAGGATTAAGGATTAGAGTTAGGGGTTAGGTCTCCTTGGGAGTCTGGACCAGAACCTGATAGGGATATATTCCTAATGGTGTTATAAGAAAAGAGAATGAAAGTTTTTCATTCAGATTACATTTTCGAGCACAGTAAATTACATGGGAAACTGCATTCACAATGAAAATTAAAGTAGGATTAGGGTTGGCCATCGATTTAGATTAGGATTAGGGTTAGGTCTCCTTGGAGTCTGGCCTGAAAATTGATGTTAGGGATAGATTCTTAATGATATAAGGAAAGAGAACATGGCAGCTTTTTGTATGGACTTCTTTTTAGAGCACAGTAAATTACAAAGGGAAATTCCATTGACAATAAAAATAAAACTAGGGTTATGGTTGGGGGTAGTTTTAGGGTTAGGACTTCTTGGGGTCTGGGCCATAAATGTATGTTAGGGATAGATGCTTAGTGGTATTCTCAGGAAAGATAATGTGACAGCTTTTTGTTGAGACTTCTTTTTGGAGTATATTACATGGGAAAATCCCTTTCAAATGAAAATTAAGCCACATTTAGGGTTGGGATTGGGGTTAAGGTTGGGACTCCTTGGGCACTGCCTAAAAACTGATATTAGGTATGGATTCTTAATGATATTATATAGAAAGACAATGTCACAGCTTTTAGTTTGAACTTCTTTTTGGAACACAGTAAATTACATGGGAATCCATTCAAAATGAAAATAAAAGTAGGATTAGGATTGGGGTTTGTGTTACATTAGGGTTAGGTTAACTTCTCCTTGGTGTCTGGTCTGAAAACTGATGTTAGGTATATATTCTGAGTGATATTACGTACAATAAAAGACAATGTGACAGTTTTTCATTTGGATTTTATTTTTGAAGCACAGTAAATTACATAGGAAAATCCTATTCACAATGAAAATAAAACTAGGGTTATGGTTGGGGCTAGGGTTCGATTAGGTCTGCTTTGTTGTCTGGTCAGTAAACTGACGTTAGGGATAGGTGCTTAGTAATATTATAAGGAAAGAGAATGACAGCTTTTCATTTGGCCTTTTTGGAACACAGAACATTACATGGAAAAATTCCTCTCACAGTGAGAATTAAAGTTAGGGTTAGATCCCCTTGGGGTCTCTCCTGAAAGCTGAAGTTAGGTATGGATTCTTAGTGGTATTATAAGGAAAGAGAATGTGACATCTTTATGATCAGACCTTTTTTTTTTTTTTTTTTTTGAACACTGTATATTACATGGGAAAATCTCTTTCAAATTAAAATTAACCCATGTTTAGGGTTGGGATTAGGGTTAGATACTGATGTTAGGGATAGATACTTAGTGATATTATAAGGAAAGAGCTTTTCACAGCTTTTCATTTGGACTTCTTTTTGGAGTTAGAGGCTAAAACATTGCAGAAATTGGGTATGTCTAGTCTAGTGAAAAGAAGTAGGAGTGACAAGATAGCAGTATTTCAATATTTGAGGGTCTGCCACAGGGAAGAGGGGGTCAACCTGTTTTCCAAACCACCAGAAGGCGAGACAAGTAGTAGTCTCTGGTACTCTGTTTTAACATATAGGCAGATTCATAATGGGAAAGACATTTCCTCAGTTAAGTCCTAAGTACTGTATATCAAAAGCTTAAAAATTATTAGCACTCTAATTTGTATTTAGAAAGCAAATTGTCACCCCACCAGACCAGATCTTATAGTACAAGTGTGATGCGATATTTGTGTCTTACACCAGCTGGTCTAGCTGATTCATTTCACACCCTTGTAGCATTCCAACATTCTTTGTTGGAGCTGTTTAGTCAAAATAGTCAAGAACCTGAAGAATGTCCTAATTATGGAAATGGGCTCACTGTTACAAGTACTGTTATTCTGTCCTGTCAACATCTTTTTAAAATAGATCAGGCTGCAAGGATAGTATTTTTAAAATAATTGAACAGTTGAACATTGTAATTTATACTCCATTATCACTGTTTAAAAATACCTTGATAAAAGTGCAGGCAGAATTATAAACTACAAGTATTGCTAATGGTTGCTCATCAAATTGTTCGATAAGCATTGCTAATAGTAAAAACAAGTTACAGTACACCTGGTTTCTTAATTTATATACTGTATTATTCATTACATATACATAACTGTTATCATTTTAAAAGCTCTGGAAACAAAGCAAACATCACATCAGGATAGAAAACTGGGCATGAGTTGAGCAAAACACTACAATAATTTGAAACTGGCAAGGGATTCACATTAAGATCCATGCTGGCAGTTCTAGCAGCTAATTCTGAAGTCAGAGTAAGGTTGGAATATTCTTTCCTGGAACCCAACTGCATATTTTTAGTTTGTGCCCTCATTACCTCTCTTATATTCATTCATTGCCTTTCTTATAAAGAACTAGAAATTGAAAGCACATAGTAGTGCCCTCAAAGGCTCTAGTACACAAGAGGGTGAGCCTCCAGAATTGTACTTCTTTGTTGAATAAAAGACACATCTATCTGCCTGCCAGCAGCCTACTAGAGCTTAACCCATTTGGGCTATTTCTTGACCTGTATCAGCAAGGAGCAGTTACCCAATCCATGCCACACTCTGTCCTGAAGATTTGACATGTTGTATGAAAGTTGTTCCCTAGTTTCTCTGCTGTTTTTCAACACAACAAACAGAAAGCTTTGGCGACATATTGACTTTTAGCAGCCAATTTTCATTGGGGAGTAAGAATGTGAACTCATGTGCTCCATGATTATTATTTTTTTTGTGATGTGAATGCTACACAGCAGAAATTGACATTTCAGCTAGAGGTGCACAATTTCCACACCAGCAACATTAAAACTGCAAATATGCATTGCCTTGTTAAGCTTTCCCCACTCTCAGGAGGCAAGAATTTCTAAGAGGAAATTTATTTTCCCTTAGGTGAGAGTCCATTTGGCTATCTGGTGTACTTGTAAAAGCTGCCACATTTGTAGATGCTTATGCAGAGCATGTTGGAGGCAAATGAACTTACAAATGAAGGCAAATCTATGGACTTGTGAGGATGGACTCCAGCATGAATCAAAAAGCTCAGAAGACTAAACCTCTGATCCTGATGACTGGCCCAAATTGGATCCTGCAAATGAGCTTCTCTACAGCAAGGGGCATATCTATGAAAGCACACATCATATTTTCTGATGAAGCCATTGCGTTATATGATGCTTCACCAGTGGCCAACTCAAACCTCTCTGCAGTCAAACCTGTCCTGGTCCTTTTTTTGCCTCTGCACTCCTACTACTTACAGGATATAACTCTTCCATACTCTGACCAATATTCTATTTCAACATCTGAAAGAAAATTCCCAGTTTTTGAGGACACTGATATGGTATTGTTAAACGACCATTGAGAAAACGTCAGTTTTGACTATAACTGAGTGAACAGCTTGAAGAAGAATTCCCACGAATCATTTGCAGAGGACATAGCCTCCCTCTCATTGAAATATTCCAAGATATTTTGGAATGAAGCAAACATGTTTTCCATCCTATGCCAGCAGAAAACCTCCAATGTGCTGGATCATCCATTTCTGTTACCCTCCCAATCATTCTAGGGATGACAGTAGCATGCTACAAAGAACCTTGCCATTATATTTGGTAAGCCACAATCAATGGCAAACATTTGTGGAACCATTTGCCTCCAGAAGTTGTGAATGGAAGTTTTAAAAAAGATGTTGGATTACCATTTGTCTGAAGTGGTGTAGTGGGTTGGACTAGAAGAACTCCAAGGACCCTTCCAACTATGTTATTCTATTCTATTCATCTTGGATGAACCCGATCCTTGTGGATTATTTCACAAATCATAGTTAAAGCCAACAATGGCTTCAAAGCACTTATTAATTTATTCCATTCACAGGGAGCAGGATATAAAAACAACAGCCTGACTTTGAAGTCAGATTTTTTGAAAGTCACTTTGAAGTCACTTTCAGATTTCCACTCTGAAATCAGTGGGGTTTTAAACAGCCTGCTTCTGCTTGCACTGGGCCCTCAGAAAGTTGCCAAGGGTTTGGCCAGCCCATCACTTTTTTTTCCTCTCTGGTACTTCTCAGATGAACATTCAACTGCATCCAAACACGTCTCCATTTCTTCATCTTACCATTAGTATGCTTGTGGCTTTTAAACCTAGCCAATACAGGCAGTAGAAATGAGATGTAAATGTAAGCGAGCGGAAGAGATAAAGTCAGCTGAAAGTTTTAAATTAAGCAGGCAATAAAAAAAAGGAAATGTCACATACATTAAATCTATTTACTTAATTAATACCATATCTGAGCACCAAGGTTAGAAAGCTAAATCACCAGCTTTGCAATCTCCAAACTTGCCTTGTGTATTGCATATTGCATATGGCTTATTGCAATGTAAGCCATAATGTGATTTATTTTCTTATGGTTTAGGGTACCACAGAACCCAATAGTTTATGGCTTTCTGGGCCTGAAATCCACACAAAGCCTGACATGTTAGAGGCACATTTAAATGGTAGTTCCTGTGAGTACACGGGAGCTTTTTTAAAAAAAATTACAGTTCATTAAAATGAACTTTTTTAAAAAAAAATACAGTTCATTAAAATGAACAAGGTCCAGGTGTATCAAGCCAGGGAAAGAAGCCCTCTAGGAAGTACAGGAGCCAAAAGACAAAAGGTGTCAACTTTTAAGGTGCCCAGAATGCACCATAAGTGGTTCTATTAATTGCTTAAAATACACACCCATAACAAAGAAAAACAACTTTAGAATATCATGTGTTGTAAAAGAAATTGGCTGCCCAGTTTGAAAGATTCCAAGACTAGTCTACAGTAAGGAAAAAAGAACCAGTGTGATGACATTCCTTTGATCTGGAAGAGAGGAGCATAAATTACCCTTCAAAGGGAGCTGCTTAAATCTATTACACTGTAATGGAACCCTTGGAAAAGTTCTAATGACCTATACATTAGAGTAGGATTTTACAGGTAGATCACAGTGTGTGATCCCCAAACATGCTTTTTGCTTTACTATCATTATTTGTGGTAACTATGTAACACACATATTTTCTGATAACTACTGATAGTCTGTGCAAGAGATGTTAATAACTTGTTCAGTCATGCCAGAATCAACCATTCTCCCAAGAATGGAATTTAGACTGATTCAGAAGGATTTTTTTTAATCCTAAACGACACAGAAATATTATTAGCTTTTTTGATGTAACTGTGGAAAGGGAACTTCATGAGGACAGTGGTGTCACCCAGGCAGGAAAAGCCCAAAGAGAACATCAGGCCAGCCATAAAACAAACTTGCATAGGAAAAGAAATCAAATAAAAGGTATTGAAAGAAGCCCCCTAGACAAAAGCCAAGTAATTAAGAAAGCTAGGGAAACAAGGAAAAGAAAACCCTTACAAACACAGGACATGCCAAATCAGCAAAACAAACAGACCAAAGTTACAAAATAAATCACAAAGGAAACGAACAGAAGATTACTACAAAACAAATAGGAAAAACCATTATAAAGCAAAAAGAGATTAGGAAAAAATCGATGATACAATCAAGCCACCCCACAGAGTTTATTTCCCACGCCTCGCTAAGTTTGCCTTCTGGCGAAAAATAAACTCTGACAGGATTTTACTATCTAAACATTAAACATTAAACACTAAACAAACATTCATACACAAAGGGAGGAAAAAGGTATAAAAAACCAGGAACTTACCATTCGAAGTTAGCTAGCTAGCCCTAGGAACGCAGCCTCGCTGTCTCTCGCCCTCCTGAAAATAAAAAGTTCCAGCTTTCAAGCAGTTGTCTGTATCCTTGCGCCGAAACTCTCCCAGCGGGAAAATTTGAATCCTTGACGAAAGGCACTTTCAGCTTTTCAACATAACAATATCTTCTGGAGAATTCATAAAATATCCAGGCTGAAACATTTTTAATAGTCAAGTGGTTGTAAGGCTGCTTCCAAGCAAAAGGCTTTACTGTGGAGGTTCCATGTCAAAGGAGCTTTATCCAATCTAATTTCTCTGTTTATGTTTGTGTGAGAGGAATGGAAGAAAGCACAGAAGGAATTCATGGCATTCCTCTTGTCAAATGCTGCATGACAAATGTCTAGCAGAGTCGCTTGTACTTTCATCCTCAGGTTGGTATTCTGAAGAACATTGCAGTCCTTTCCCCTTGCTCCAGCCTCTTCTTGAGAAGGGATGGTCCTAAACCTCTATTGAATTGTTTTGGTGGCAGGTGGGTACAGAACTGCTGACCCATTCATTAAAAAGAGTGGAAAATTTGGATTGCCAAGCTCCAACCCTCAAGCGTAGACCCAGAGAGAGAAAATATGTCAGTTCTCCTCTGTCAGAGCATCAGGAATGAACAACATGTAAACATTTACAGTTCTTGATTGCAAGGCCAAAATTCAGGTTCCTGCCCCGGAAGACTGTCTGGGCTGTGGGGAGGCAAGACAGAGTATCTAGTGTGGGAAGAATTGGTGATGGGAGGGGATAAAGCTTCTGCTGGCATCTCCCTACTTATCTGCTTCTACTAACACAGACCTCCAGTTTTGCAATATGTAATTGGTCAGCTTAGCAGAAACCAGTTTTTGATCCAAAGCCTTAAAGGAAAGCCCTAGCTTGAATCTTCAAGAAACTTTCATTGTTGAAAGGCACAGTATATCTGATGTAAACATTAGAATTCAGACCTCAACTCAAAAAGGAGATACCCACTTCTAGATGCAAAACAGCTGGCTCTTATTGCTGAAGAAGGAATTCCTTTCACATAACTGATAGAAACTGGGCAGCTGATTTCCCTCAGCTGTTAATGCCTCAAGAGAGAAGGAAGGAGAAGAGGGAGAAAGAAGATAGAAAGAGGAATTATGGGACTTGGGGCAAAGGTATCTCTTCAACTGCGTGTCCTGCATTCTGTATTGCTGTATCTGCGTATCATGCATTTTCATACCGATCACTGATTTTCTGATTTTTGTATTTTGTTGCTTTGCAATGGGATATCTATACCATTTATTCCACTTAAGTTTTCTTGCAAAAAAACACATAACCCCTTGTATACGGGTGATAGGGGACAATTGGGGTAGCATATTCCCAGATTTCTACATATTATATGCATGTACCTCAGTCTCTCTTTCCTGTTCACACTTCTTTCCCCTGCTTATTCCCCCAATCAAAACAGTTGCTGATTTCATCAACATTAAAGCATACAGTCAGTTATCTTTGTGAATGAGCTTCCTCTTTTTAGAATACAGAATAATGAAATTTAAACAAATCATTTTGGATTAGCATTCCTCTATTTCTTAATTGCTCAAAACTGAGCTATTCCAAAGGTACTTTTCAAAAGGCAACTGGACTTTCTTGGGGGTTTTTTTCTTGAAAACATTTCACTTCTGATCCAAGAATCTTCTTCAGTTCTTTCAGAGTAGTGGTCCAGATATTACCAGATGAATTCAGAGGTGAATATTCTTTGTGACTGGGACTTTAAAAAAAAAAAAAATTCAGTCTCTAGGGATCACTGGTCTGTGACTAATGACAATGGCAATGTCTTTATTTTTCTGTTCTAAGAATCAGGTTGTTCAAGAAGAGCTTGATTATGCCGAGTTCTTCATTCCAGGCAATCACCCAGATTTCTCCATACAGCCACACCAAAGGCAGAAATCTAACTAAATCTAAATTAAACAAGAAATAATGGTTGGAAACTGATCAAAGAAGTAACCTGGAATTAATGAGAAACTTCCTAACAGTAAGGACAATTAACCAGTGGAACAGCTTGCCTTCAGAAATTGTGGGTGCTCCATCACTGGAGATTTTTAAGAAGAGACTGGTCAGTCACTTATCTAATTCTCCTGGACCAAAAAGACCTCCAAGATCCCTTCCAGTTGTTAATTTTCAAAGGCCTATTGAAAGAATTTTGTTTTCACAGCTTTCCAAAAGGAAAGGTACCAATTGAACTGGGCGGGAGGGGGAGCAAGATAGGCTGTTGCATAAAAGAGGGCAGCCATAGAATAACATTGTCTCAAAGACCCTAGTCTCATCCCATCTGGATGAGAGACAATGAACATCCTGATCCAGAATGAGTATGGACTAGAGGATAGGTAGGTTCCATATTGAGGAGATGTTCCTAAAGATCACTGGAACCAAAGGTAATGGAGGGTGTTATAAAACTAAAGCCTTGGATTCTCTCTGAAGACTACCATAATACAATATAATGTGCACTACACAGGTTATTGGGGTTGTAGTTAACTACTACCTCAATTGCTGTTTCCACATTGTCTTCAAAGGCATCTCTATATAAAGCATTTTGGAAGGAGGAGGAGGGGTACCAAATCTTTTCCCCTATGCTGTATATCATGTCATTTCTTTCAATGACCTCACTGTCTTTAAGAATGCCTCTGCATTCCCTGTTGTTAGAGATATTTCTGCAAGGGCAGCTCGTTATGCAGAGCTGCCAGAATCATCTCTTTTTTGAGGAAATTAATAAGAGATGAGTATGTTATTGCAAAGAAATGAAAACCAGTTTAGTCTAGTGCTTAAGGCATCAGTGTAGAAACCAGGAGTGTGAATTCTAACCCCACCTTAGCCATGAAAACCAGTTGGGTGACTTTGGACCAGTTGTTCTCTCAGCCCACATGTACTCTCACCCCACTTGGTTGATCTGAAAAAAACAGTTCCTGCATTTGTGGGGAAAAAAGTTAACGCAAGCAATGATTACTTAATTACCAGGTCTTTGGTTTATTAATTAATTTAAATTGTTTGCCTTCCATCTCACTGCAAGACTTTTAATTCTTATGCATCCATTTTAAGCTACAGTTAGAAGAATACAGAATAAGCAGTGATAGTTTCGGGTGTTGCCATAATTGCTTTGAAGAAGAAATATGAACAACCACATCTAGCCAGTATAAATAACTACCGGTAGTTATTAAAATGCAAGAAAAGGCTTTTTTAGACACAGGATCACAGGAATGTTCCACTGTCTGAGAAAATAAACTCAGGGCAATGCACTGCGAGCAAGAAATGTTCCCAGCTTTGTGTGGAATGGACAAAACCTCAGTCAGTAAAATTCCAAACAAAATTACATGCCCTGTAATTAACTGCATTTAAGTGTGTCTGTATAATTTTACATTCCATACAGATAATGGTTCATGGTCTATGAGCCTGATGGTCAATGAACTTTTTCATAGCATTGGAGGTCAATTTTTTTTAAAAATATTCATTGCTTTGGATAGAGCCTGTAAAAATTTCAGGCTTCTGCAGATCCTTGTCACCCATTCAAAGTTATCTAGAATCGACTCCACAAAAAGACTAGAACTCAATTTTATGAGATAGGCTACATTAACAGAGTCTTGCTCTTCCTTCTCTTCCTCTTACGCACCAAAGAGCAAAGGAGGAGTCAACCTGAGATATTTTCTAATATTACTTCTTTCCAAGGACAAAAAGAAAGTTTCTCCCCTTTTCGTCTTTCTGGTGGCTTTCGGAACATTTCCCTCAAAGCCATTTCCATAGATCTCTACAGTATATCACTACGTGAAGCAAGATTTGTCATGATGGAGAAAACAAACATTTTGTTACCTGAAATGAAAAAAACAGAGAGCAATTAATCTAAGAAGCATTGGCCACTAGGACAGGTTTTTCCAACTGGGTGCTCTTCAAATGTGTTGTGTTCCGTCCGGAAAAGACGCGCGGTAGAACGGGTTCCAACAAATAACTCTTTATTAGTTAACAGCAACAGTAACGGAACATTGGCTCAAGCCGCGGCAGCCCTTTTTATAGAGGCTTGCCTGCCAGCTTGTAGCCAATGACATTGTTTTAACTTTGACACCTTTGAGCGGCTCCTTGGATTGGTTCCTTATGAACCAATCCACTACTGGCCTTCCTGGCCAATCAGAATAGACTACTTGGAACCTTCCAAGTTATACAGAACACCCCTCCCCCTTTAGTTCAGTCCTACGTGAGTGACGTAGTCGCGCAGGTAGGTGGGGCTTCTTCTGGTCCTAGTTGACCTGCGTGGCTCATTCTCGCCTCGGACTTCAAGCGGTTTGGTCAGGATCGCTGTCTCTCTGGCTCGTCTCCATGGAACCGCCTGGAAGGGTGAGTCAGCATTGCTGCGACCGCTTGAGTTGCTCAGGCCGGTGGTTTTGCCGCTCCCTCCTGGTTCAACTGAGCTGGTTGAGCTGGCCTGGCTGGCCCCTTCCAGGACGGCTTCCCTTTCGCTTGGACTACCTCCGATGGTTTCATCTAACCGTAAGTGCTCTTTTTGGTTGGTTAGATGTTCTAGATTTATTTTCAGTGGTTCATTTTCACATCCTTTTTTATTTGTTTGTGTTTCTCCCCCCCCCCCCCAGTTTTGTTTTCATCGATTTTTATTATTTGAGGTTGCACAGTCGTTTTACGCTCGATGTTTCGGGAACGAAGCTGGTCTATGTGCTGCTTCCATTCTCTTCCATCGTCGGTAGGACCGGGGACCTGTTATTTGTGTGATAGTGGCTGGAAGCCAGAGAGGGTCCCCGGTAAAATTCTTTGCATAGACTAGGTTGCCAATTTCAAAAGTGTGGTATCGGCTAGATGAGTCAGGGGGTTTCTCACAAGTGTAATTTGGGTGCAGTCAATCTAAATGGGATCTGAGTAATAAGTTTCCTCCCCATTAACAATTCTGCCAGGCTCTTGTTTGTTGTACTACTGGGAGTGATGTGTTGTAGTAAGTAAGCGGTTCAGCTTGTCTTGGACATCCCCACAGTCCATTTTTTCTAGGCCTTCTCTGGTAAATCTGACCATTCGCTCGGTCCTACCATTCGCCGCTGGGTGACCCGGCGCAGTTAGTGCATGGTGTATACCCAGGGATGCTAAGTACTGTTCAAATTGTATAGGCATTAGTTGTGGCCCATTGTCGGATACCAATACATCAGGTAAACCATGAGTTGCAAACAATTTGTTTAGCTGTTTTATAACAGTGTCGGTTGTTGTGGATGACATTACTATAACCTCCAACCCATTTGAATATGCATCTACGACTATTAAGAACATATTGCCCCTGGTTGGTCCTGCAAAATCAATATGGATTCGAGACCAAGGGCCTCGTGGGGTCTCCCAGTCCCGTATGGGTGCTTGCAGTGGTGTGGGTCTAGTTCTCTGACACTTGTGGCATGTTGCAACCCAGCGTTCAATATCCTTGTCTATATCAGGCCACCAGACATAGCTCCTGGCCAGGCTTTTCATTTTTACTATGCCTGGGTGGCCCTCATGTAGCATACCCAACACCTCTTCCTGCAGTCTGGATGGAATTACCACCCGATCTCCCCTTTTGTATTGACAGTTCAGTTTGTCTAGTCCGAAAAGGTTTAAAACCTTCAGTCTTTTGGCTTTACGGCCAGCCTTTACCTACCGAAGTCAAAACGCGGGCAGTCACTGGGTCTTTCGCCGTGGCTCTGGCGACATCATTGGCAGACAATGGGAGTTCAGGGAAGGTCTCTACTTGTAGGGCGGCGGTGGTTGGAGCCGGGTTGTCCTCTATGGTTGGTAATGGTGCTTGGCTTAAAGCATCTGCATGGGTGATTTTTTTTCCCGGGTCGATGCAGCAAGGTATATGAATAGGCGACCAGGAATTCTGACCACCTAGTCATCCGTGGGGATAGAATGTTCGGTGTGGGTTTGTTCCCAGCCAAAATCCCCAGTCACGGTTTATGGTCAGTCACAATGGAAAATGTCCTCCCATACATAGAGGTATTCGTGAAAACGTTTAACTCTGGCAACAATTGCCAGGGCCTCCCTGTCTAGCTGGCTATAGTTGCATTCCGCTTTGGAGAGCGTTTTTATGTAAAAGGCGATGGGTGCTTCTCTCCCATCAGGTAATTGGTGGCTCAGGATGGCACCGACTCCGAAAGGTGAGGCATCACAGGTGACCATCAATGGAAGTGTATTACTAAACTGAATAAGAACGGTGTCTGAGGTTAATAATTTTTTTTATGCTTTGGAATGCTTTTTGTTCTTTATGATCCCAAGTCCAGACAGTTTTTTTATCCAGCAAACTGTGTAATGGTTCTGCTGTCGTTGCTTTGTGGGGGAGGAATACGTTATAAAAGTTGATCAGACCCAAGAATGCCTGTAAGTCTGTTTTATTTCTCGGCCTGGGTGCGTCTTTAATTGCTTTGACTTTTTTGTCTGTTGGGTGAATACCTTGTTCGTCAATTAAATACCCCCAAAATTCGATGCGGTCGGTAGCCAGGCAGCATTTTTCCTTTTTCCTTTTAGGCCGGATTCTCTAAATTTTGTTAGCACTTCTCTTAGTCTTGCTTCTAATTGGGTCGTGTTTTTCACTGAAGTCGTGTTTTTCGTCATCAAAGTATGGAACAACCCCTTTTATTCCGTTTAATAGGCGTTCCATGAGGCTTTGGAAAATGCCTGGGGCAACGCTTACTCTGAATTGAAGCCTGTTACATTTGAATGCCCCTCTATGCGTTACTACTGTTTGTGTCTCGGCCATTATTGGGTCTACTGGAAGCTGTTGATATGCCTGAGCCAAATCGAGTTTCGCAAAAATTTTTCCTCCCCCAAGTGAGTGCAGTAAGTGCTGCACGACTGGTACCGGGTATGCGCTTTGCTGCAGCGCATGGTTCAGGGTAGCCTTGTAGTCTCCGCAGATGCGCACAGACCCATCAGGTTTTACAGGTGTTACTATTGGTGTCTCGCACCTAGCATGGTCAATTGGTTCTATGACCCCTTGTGCAATCAATTTGTTTATTTGCTCATCTATTTTGGGTTTTAATGCAAAGGGGACTCGTCTGGCTTTTAACCTTCTTGGTGCTATCTGGGGATCTAAACTAAAGGAAATTGGGGTCCCCCGGTACCTGCCTAGAGTGCCGTCGAAGACATCCTGGAATTCATGTAGCAGGTTCTCTTCCCAATCGCTTGTGGCTATTCGGCTTACTCCAGTCATCCCGATGCCCAATGGTACGAACCATTCGATGCCCAGGAGGCTGGGACGGTCTCGGTCGACTACAGTCAGCAGCAGGACTTCGGCGTGTTGTTTGTAAGTGACTTTGAAGTGTCCTAGACCTACCACAGGAATTCTATTTCCCTGGTAGTCTTTGAGAATTAATTTTTGTTTCTTGAATTCTTTTTGTCTTATGTTTGGAACCAACCGCCTGATTGTGTTCCAAGACACCATTGATAGGAAAGATCCTGAGTCGACCTCCATTTCACAAGGGCTTCCTTCAATGGTCACTACAATTTTGAATTTTCTCCCGCTTTCCGTCTGTTCGCTTCCGATAGTGACAGTCTAGTGAGTTTTTTCTCAGTTGCTGGTTCCTTTGCTGCGCTCCCATTTTCTATCAGCTTGCCTCGGGTCAGTTCTTTATGGGGAATTACCGTGTCTGCTAGGACTGCTGTTCTTACGATTGCGGCAGACTCTTTCGATCTGTCACCTCTTCTTGCAAGCCTGACAGATGGCATCAAGGAACCTGCACTCGGCTCGGGGGTGGTTTCCTCCGCAGCCAGCGCATTCCTGCCAATTCTTCTTCTTTCGCGCCTTTTTTGGTTCACGTACAGGCTATGGACCTCATCGTCATCTTCTTCCGTTTCTGATGACTCGTCTAGGTCTTCATGGTGTGTGGTTGTGGCAGCTTGCTTCTTCCCTCTGGGTAGGGTCGTCGTGTCAGTATTGGCATTCATCAGTTTCATTGTGGCCGCTGATTTCTATGCGGCTTCTGCAGCGGTGGCTTCCATGATTGCTTCTGCCACAGTTATGTTAGGTCTGTTTAATAGTTTGCTTTGTAAAGTAGAGTCCTTTAGACCTAACATGACACGATCTCGCATGGCCTCATCCATATTCTGGAATTCGCAGGCTCCTCCCAGATGGCGGAGAGCTGCCACAAAATCCGCAATAGTCTCATCTTCCCTCTGGTCTCTTTTATAAAAATCGTGTCTCTTAATAAGATTTGAGACAACCGGCGCATAGTGAGCCTTTAGCATTCAGTTAAGCTTAGACCAGGTCATCTGTTTCACATCTCTGGGCTTTGACAATACATTTGTCATTTTGAACAATGCTGGCCCACAATGTGTTAGGAATACAGCCCTCTTTCACTGATCTGAAATTTCCTCCATTTCGTTGCTCTCCAGAAACATCAGGAAGCAATCGATATAAGACTCCCAATCTTCTTCATTGGGGTTAAAAGGTGCGGGCGGCACGTTGCTACCAGCCATTTCATCTGGCATGGTTGTTTTCTCGCCATGTGCTCGGTCTCTGCTTTAGGACGATCCCATCCTCATCGCCAGTGTTCCGTCCAGAAAAGACACGCAGTAGACCGGGTTCCAACAAATGACTCTTTATTAGTTAACAGCAACAGTAACGGAACATTGGCTCAAGCCGCGGCAGCCCTTTTTATAGAGGCTTGCCTGCCAGCTTGTAGCCAATGACATTGTTTTAACTTTGCCGCCTTTGAGCGGCTCCTTGGATTGGTTCCTAATGAACCAATCCACTACTGGCCTTCCTGGCCAATCAGAATAGACTACTTGGAACCTTTCAAGTTATACAGAACATGTTGGATGCTATTCCTTTCATAACATCTGAGAATGATGGAAATTGAGGTCTAAAGGGCTTTTAGGTTGATCTAGAACATTCAGTTGTGAAATTCCATTGAGATATAAACAGAAAGGAACTAGTTATCAAAAAGTGACAAGAGAAATGTATTATTTCCCTTATAGCAGCAAAAAAAGAAAGAGGACGAACTGGAATCTGCAAGATACTGAAAATAAAAACTTCTTCGACCTAGTGGCTGATTTACATGATGACATCCATATGGCTGTCTTCTTTCATTTAAAGTAACAGCATTACTTACCACTGAAACTATTCATTCTTGTCATCAGTCATTTTAAAATCTCAAAGGCCTCCAAAAATCAAAATGAAAGGACCCAAAGAGCAGATCCTTTTTTTTTTTTATTTTAGATAGATGGTTGAACAAGATGTTCATGGTGATTTTGACTCCATAGTAACAGTTATAACTATTGCAACTATGGAAATAAGTTGGGGACAGGGCACACAACTGGAACAATTGTACAACATAACAGTAAACATATGACTGAGAGCCGAAAGAGGTTTTGGAGGAAAATATTCAAGTTTTGGGGAAGAAGTAGTTTTGGCATGTTTCAGATCTTTTGCTCAAATTGCTTAGCATTTTTGCATACAAACAAATTCTTGGATGAAAATTATAAATTGCATAAATAACAAATTCACAGAAAGCAAAAAAACCCTGTAGATTTCCACGCTTAAATCAATGTTCAATGTGCTATGTTAAAGTCATAGCAACCCAGCCCAACAGACCGAGTTATTGGGAATTTCCACTCTTTGAGATATCCTTTGCTAGGATTGAATGAGGTAATTTGGTTTATTTTATTGCCAGCAAAAACACAGTGAGGGGGCCAGTTCTAGAACAGTTTAGTGAAGATCTGGAAAAAATATTCTTTAAGTTCAGTTGTTCAGAGCTGGATTCTCCCTCACTCAGTGCTATCTATCATACCAGTATAGCCAAGCCGTTCATTTTTATCCCAAGCATGTCAAAGTTTAAAATAGGCATAAGTGATTGATTCACTCCCTGGGACATGTATGGGAAAAATGTATGGGAAAAAAATTAATGGCAACTTCAGCAAACAATAAATCCAAGGTAAGTCTTCTAATGTAAAATAAATGCCAATTTGTACTACATAAATTCTATCAAGAAAATAAACATGCTTTAAACTTAAATTCAAAAGGTGAGACACAAAGGACCACACATGACTTCCTTGTCAGCATGAGACTCTTTCAGCTCCTCTTCAACAGCAGCATCGCACCTTATTTTTTCCATTTTCTTTTTTCATATTCTTTCCAATGCAGTTCCAATAAAAGAAAAAAGAAAAATGGCCACTTCCTTTTATGTTTACACAGGAATGGAAGTACTTGCATTCAAACACAATGGATACTTTATGTTCATTGGTGAAAACAATTGGTTTCAAAGAAGAAGCGGATCTGGAGAGAGACAGACAGAGAGGGAGGGAGGGAGGGAGGGAGGGAGGGGGAGAGAGAGAGAGAGGGAGAGAGAGAGAGAGAGAGGGAGGGAGGGAGGGAGGGAGAGAGGGAGAGAGAGAGAGAGAGCATCACAGAGCTATTTACACTGGAGATTTTCCCACTGTACGTCTCTGTAAAGAGACATCCACAACATTTGTGGTCAGAGAGACATCTGAAATTTTAAGGCAATTTTATTTGTTAGAGTTTGCCAGAAAATGCTTCCATTCACAAATGAGCTATTTACAAAACACACCTTTCCCAGCACCAAACTAACGAGGCTAAAAGCCAAATACATTGATAAAGAGCAGAGATCAGGGCAGAGGTGGCTTTGCTTCTCCTGAAAACTGTTTTTTTAAAACTGTAGATGTTATATTCCCAACAGCACCATCATACCTAGACCAGAACTGACTAAAGGAGTCTGAAAATAATTTGCAATAATGGAGAATTTGTCTACTTCAAGGTTAAAATGCTTGGACACTAGTTTCCCAGAGCTGCAAGAAGAAAACCAAGATCACCGAACCCCCAGGTATAATTTGGCCAAGAAAGTGAGGAATAAAGTCTGAGGTTTAAAATCAATTCACAGATTTGCCCCTACGAAACTGAACCGTATCCACTTTGGCAGAAGCTTAGAGGAACACCCCACATTTTCATGTCCTTGAAGGAAAACATAAGGTCTCGCAATGAAGCTCATCTATCTGTTTCTTTGCTCTTGTCTTGTCCAGATGTTTTTCTACTTCCTAGTCTAGTCTACAGCTCTACTATTCCCTGGTAGTCTCCCATGCACATGTTATTCAAGCCCAACACTGCTTAGCTTCCAAACCCCAAATAAGATCAAAGCCAGGGTCTGTCAACTCCAGGATGCTTCCCAATTAAAACACAACCAAATTAAAAATGAAGAGGAGGGAAGGGAACCTAATGAATGCCAAAGAAGGTTGCTATGGGCACATACTAGTTCCCACTGAGAACTGCAGCACTGAAGGCTTGCTTCATTTTTTCCATGGAAATAAATCTGGACATTTAGAGAATGCAAGATTTAAGGTAGGGATTTACAAGAAAACTGGTGGGGGTAAATTTGGATGCTTCATTCTTAGTAGATCCATGTTAGGATCCACGTTGCTTAAAAAGAAAAGACTGCAAAAATGTATCAACTGACTGGAAGGAGTCTTGAGGGTATTTAAATGCAAAAGAAAGGTAAATGGAAGACATATCCCAAGGGATCACCTACAATGGAGAATGTAAGTCTAATTTACCTTTCCAAATCATCTGCTTAATGTTTGCATCAGAAATTGTTTTCGATAAATATTGAAACAGAGCAAATTTTACCTGATAGGTATATTCCTTCCTTAGATGACTTTACCTGAGCATGACATTTTGTTACCTGAAATGAAAAAAACAGACAGCACTTAATCTAAGAAGCATGGGCCACCAGGACAGGTTATTCCAACTGGGTGTTCTTCAAACTTTTAGTTTCCCTTGTCTTTTGACATCTGTGTTCTAGATAATGTGCTCTTCATCTCCCAAATAGAATAGATGCCTAGGGGTACACAAATCTATATTTACTTACATTAGGGGCTTCTGCTTACTATTCATTCAGTGGCCAGTTATGAAGTTATGAAAGCATCATGTGGTGGTTATGACCCTTCTCTGGAATTCCCTGCCCAGCTCATCACTTCCTGCACACTTTATGGTCGCATCACATAGCAATGAAAAGTCTGATCACATTCACCATTGTAAGTTAAGAAATACCATATACTACACTTGCTAGCTAATGACCTACTGGCTATCTTTATACAGTGTGCTCATTTGGTTAGTTACATGAGAGAGAGTGAAAAAATTGTGAAAACCCAGCCCATTTGCCTGCTACACAATTCAGAATATCATGTGAATGCAGAAAAAGGGTTAATTTGACAAACTATCTGGAGAGCAACAAGGGGAAAGGAACACACTCTGTGCCTTTAATTCTTATTATAAACAGTTCTATGACTGCCTTAAGAGGAAGCTGGAAATCGTATCCTGATGGTCTGCAGTGTGCAGCACAAGGAATTTAACACTTTTTCCTGGCACTGGCAGAGCGCATTGATGAGAGAGACAGACGGGGTCTGCTGAGGGGTTGAAGTCTGGGATTCGAGGGTTCTATTCCCTGCTTCAGCAAAGGACGTGAGTTTATGCCACAAAACAGCTGCAGGATTATTTTGGACGCAGAGGTGACCAGCATGCAGGTAAGACAGTGGGGCATTGAATAATAGACTGAGAGGACAAAAGTTATACAGAAGTCCTTCTCCAGCAATTTCAAAAAAACTGCCAAGGTTATAAATGCAGGTTATTTTTTATTCCGTTTGCCTTTTGGTTCGGAGAAGCTTTGTGTACAAGGAGCAGTCTATGAGGGAAATAATCTATTCTGTTTAAAAACATTGTGTGTGGGGGGGAGTGCAAAGCTGTTTAATCTGCACCACAAAATGCAATTGAGTAAGATGAAACTAATTAGTAGGAAATTAGCTTTCCATATCCAAACAATGTGGAAGTAGACTCAACTCTTGAAAGTGTCCTTGGCTGCACTTCCTTCCATGCCATTGCTTGTATGGTGTTGTCTCATGTGGCGTTGGTGGCAGATTGGTGACAGTGTTGATTGCTTCTCCCCAGTCCTACATCCTACAGGCTCAATTCTCTGTTCAGAAGTAAGAATTCAAATGACAGTAAACTATTGAATCAATGTCAACATTTGTACCTGAACCAGTCTGCCCATCTGTAACAGGTGGGTTAAGGGATACAGACTGAGAAACCATCTTTCAGGAAAGGTCAAAGAAGAGGGAGCCAGGAATCTGACCTTCTCAATGGGCAGGCCCCTTACTAAGGAATTCTACCTTACCCATCCATCCTAATTGTATATCGATGAAGTTACATTGCTCTTTCTGGAATACCTCAAGTCAAGTCATTTCCTTCAGGGATTCAGGGCTGAAGATGCAGGTTAAATGGATGCAGCCAATTCAATGAGGACTCATAAAATGTGATTTAGACTCCAATATAATGTGTTTTATTTTGGTGATTTGAATATTTATTTTATGTGGCCTTACATGATTTTATTTTACCTCGAGGTACCTAGCTGCCTAAAAAGAGGCAGGATATAAGTTATTGCAGTGGTTCTCAAACTGTGGTTTGCAGACCCCTGGGGGCCCCATGATGTCATCACAGGGGCTCCGCGAAGGCTTGAAGAAATTTTATCATTTAATATCTTGAGTTAAGTCTTTGGGGTCTGTGACCATCGTCCATGGCCACAAAAAATATTTAAAGGGGGTGCATGGTGAAGAAAAGGTTGAGAACCACCAAGTTATTGGACAGCAAAAAAATATATGGGATTGCTAGAGTTGAAAACAACTCACTGGTACAAAAATTAAATAAATTTCCCCTGGGTAGCAATTCTAGGTCTGTTTAGAGTTTGGTCAGTTCATTTTATAAATATGTGAAAGAGAATATCTCAACATGCATAATGGAAGGCAGATATACATAATAAATTATTATTATTATCTGTTCATAACAATGTGAAGTCACAGTTGCCAGTTCTTTAGCTAATATTCATCAAATTCTTTCCAAGAACCTAAGACATTGTAATGCATCAACATAGTATCTTTGCAAAATCTAAGAGTATAATCTTTTACAATTGATAGATGGAAATTTTGTCCATGTATAGATTCAAGGTAGTCCTCAACTTATGACCACAATTGAGCCCAAAATGTATGTTGCTAAGAGAAAAACATGTTAAGTGAGTTTTCCACCCTTTTATGACCTTTCCTGACACATTTGTTAGATGAATCACTGTAGTTGTTACATAAGTAACACAGTTGTTAAGTGGATTTGGTTTACCCATTGACTCTGCCTGTCAGAAAGGGGCAAAAGTTGATCCCTTGATGCCAGGACACTGCAACTGTCATAAATGTGACTCACTTTCCAACCATCTGAATTTTGATCATGATTGGGGATGCTGCAATGGTCATAAGTGTGAAAGTGTGAAAAATGATCATAAGTCACTTTTTCCAATGGAGGTGTAACTTTGAACAGACATTAAGTGAACTATTGTAAGTAGAGGACTGCCTCTATTATGATTCATCACAGAAGTCAGCTAGATATTCAGACTGTATTCGGCATTTTTATCCACATACCGAGTCCTTTCCAATTTCCAAGTCTTTTCCTTTCCAGATATTGTTGCTTGATGGTATCAAGTGTCTTGTCACAGGATGTACGCTGTTCCAAGTACCCTCACTTCAATTGACTGAGGGTGATTTTTGTCAATGAGGATGGTGTTCAAATGGTGCTCCAGTTGTTTTGGAATTGCACTCCAAGCACCTATTATTATTGTAACGATCATTTTATTTTCAGGTCTTTCAATTTTGCCATTTTTCTTCTTCTTTTTTCCCTTGTACTCTGTACGATATTTATTATTATTTACAAGTACTTCCCTTGTTCTTTACTGCACTCTGACAATAAAGGTAATAATAATTTATATTCTCCAGATGCTATCCATCATACAGACTTCATTGTCATTATCATTATTATGAATTTTTTAAAAAATTGAACTGAATCTTATTTAAGATGATGTTAAGTCACAACATACTGTAATTTGTTTTCTGTTGCCTTTTTCATCGGGTTGAGAGAAAATGGTTGGCCCAAAAGTCATGTAGCTGGATTCATGCCTAAGGCAGACTAAATCAAAAAGTCTCTTAGTTTCAAACCCACTGCCTTTCATCGTATTACTAAACTGTCTTTTGTTTAAGATGTACCTTTACTCTCATGTAGAATCTTGGAAGGAAATATTCAGTTCCAAGACAATGATACTCTGCCTGTGCTTTCCAGGAATAATGTGATTTTTTTTTAAAAAAATGCTTTCTTATTATCAATACACATTGGAGGGGCTCATAAGCACCCTCTTTTGTTTTTTGACAAGAAAAATCTAATTATTTTAATACAATTTGAATTCATTTCAAATTTATGGAGTCCTTGGTGCTCTCTGAGCTTGGTTGTTTTCTTGCAGATGTTTCATTGACAAACTAGGTAACATCATGAGTTCTATTAGGGAGTTGAGTTTGCTGTCATTTTACTTATATACATACATAGAGTGCAAAGTTCAACCCAACAAATATTCTCTTCTGTCAATTCAAATTTATTATAGCCCTAAAAAGCCAGATTAATGCAATTTTATTTACATTCCTCAAAATAAATACAACTGCACTTAATAATTATTTCTCTCAAATAAGTATGTTTAGGACTGCAGCCTTAGTTGATCTATGGGTAAAACAAAGTGAGACTTGAGACTATAATGTTTTGATTTCCAGCCTTGCAATGCTTTACTTTAAGTTTCACGTTAAAGCTGCCTTTAATACATTACTTAGTACATACTTAATGCTGTGCTTTTCCCCTCTGGATTTTGTTAAAATCATAGATGTACCATACAGTGTATTGAAACAAATATCTATTACATTTCGATTCACAGATGTTATGTTATTCATTCAAATTGAGGTTAGGAATTTGGAAACATGGAGGCAGCTGGTTCGGAAGCTCATGCCAAAGACAGAAGAAAAGATCGTCTTAGAGCAGCATTTCTTAAACTCTCAGGACTCCTTCCCACTTTTAAAAATGATGGAAGACCCCAAAAGAACTTTTGACTGTATGGTTTATATTTATTGATATTTATCATATTAAAACTTAAAATTCACATGTTCACACTACCACTAGTGTTTCTCACATTTGCATGATGGGATTTTAGTGTTTATTATTTTTCAATATAGTTTTGATTTCTCAGATCTCTGAGAGATTTTGAGGACCCCTCCAAGAGATCCTATGACCACATTTCAAGAAAAGCTGCTAAATGGTGTAATATTAAATGCATCTTCCCCTTTAAGGTATACATGATCTAATGTATAAGATAATGTTTCAATGAAAATACTATCAAATTAATGACAACTGATTATTGGAATTAGAGACAAGAAGTGTATTAGGGGAAGGGCTGGAATTCAATGCTTTTGCTCCTGTGCTTCAGTTTTTGAAAGAGAAGAAAAAAAATTCTTTGATATTTGAGGGAAGTATATTGGGCAATGGCACCAATAGAGCAATTTTCCTCTAAGCAAATACAGAAAGTCCTTGACTTATGACCACAATTGAACCCAATATTTCAGTTGCTAAACAAGACAAAGGATTGTTAATGGAGTTTTGCCCCATTTTTTGGCCACAGTTGTAAAGTGAATCATGCAGTTGTTAAATGAGTCTGGCTTCCTCCATTTACTTTGCTTGCTGGGAACCAGCTAGAAAGGTTACAAATGGTGATCATATAACCTCAGGACAATGTAGCTGTCATACAAACATGCTAGTTGCCAAATAGCCGAATTTAGATCATGTGACCAAGAGAAGGCTGCAAAGGTGGTAAGAATGAAAAACATCATAAATCATTTATTTCAATGCTGTTGTAACAAACAGTCACCAAATGAATGGTTGTAAATCAAGAACTACCTGTATAAGTTTCAGAGTATTTTCCTTAAGGCCACTTGAGAAAGGTGTGTGAAAATTCTGTTTCAGATATAAACTAAATAGTGATCAGTCCCTTCTCAGCAGATGCTTAAAAAACCTGAAGGTAAAATACATTAAATGCAAATACATATTTTTGGCTTTTATTGTGCAGTGCGTGGCTAATTAAATGTGGCTTAGAAAGCAAGTGCATGGGATTACAGCTGTAATTGGTTTGTATCTGATCTTTGCAAGATATATCTTGTGGGAAAAATTGGACTGAATTGCTTGAAATTATTTTGGCAAATGGGAGATTCCCACTGGTGTTAATAACTACTAGCTCTCATAGCTAAAACCTTATGTTCATTTAGTCTTTTATGTTCAAATTAAAAATTTAATGCCTCCAAGGACTTCCTGAGTTTTGCAAGAATCTCGTGTCTTTTTGCATTCATTCAGACTTACTCTGAGTAACTTTATGCAATAGCTGACTGACAGAGAGTGGAAGACAGTGTAATGATTTTCTGTCCTTTTCTCTTGTCTGAAAGTACTCATGTTGGCTGGTTCCAACTCTCCCATGACTAACAATAAATACCCACAGCTATTTTAATATCTTCTGTTCTTGAAAGCCAGCATGAGAAGGGGTGAGGGTCAAAGAAGCTGTGATAAAATCCAGATGGAACTGCCCAAGAGTCCTGGGAGTGGATACTCTGTTTACACAGGAACTAGAAGCCTCATCTGTCCAGGGTTTATCTCTTGCTCTCCCTCCCCCTCAAACCCCATTGCAATATTAATCCAAATCTAAACTGGCTATTTGCCAATTGTGAAGTTTGTAAGATGGAAACACCCTTCAGAGTTTCTGTCTTGGTTACTTCTCACTTACCAAAGAGAGATGTCCAAGAAATTGAGCCATCTCACATGTGACTTGCATCAGTTTTGTTTTTAGTTGGCTCCAAATACTGACATGCAAGTAGGTGGAGTTTTCTCCTCTCATGAGTTATGATAATGAAAAAGCCCAATGGAAAGCCCAATGCAAGTTTTGTATCATTTGTGTAAACAGGTGGTTTCATTGTGCATTCTTTGCTTCTAAGGCCTTATTAGGTTTGAAGTTGTTCATCCTCTGTTTTGTAGGTCTTCTGAGAGGAGGACTTGTTTCCGATCCACCCTTCTGGCGGCTTTTGCCTTTTCCCCCACAAGTATGGAGACTTGGTCCTCAGTGTTGATGCTGTTGTTACTGAGCCTGGCCAGGCCAATTCTCTCAGGTCCTGAACCAATCACTGGACCAAGATGTACCTACACCTTCATCTTGCCCCAGCAGAAGTTCACGGGAGCAGTGTGCTGGAGCAGTGTACGTCCTCCCCCTGAACCTCCAGGTCCCAACCGTAGTGAGGTGGAAGAGCTCCATGTCCAGATGAGCCGACAGCAGGCCCAAATGGATGAACTACGGCGACTGGTGGAGGTAGATGGAGCCATGGTGAGCGAGGTTAAGGCATTACGCAAGGAAAGCCGCAATGTCAATGCCCGGGTGACCCAGCTCTACACTCAGCTGCTTCATGAGATCCTTCAACGACGAGAACGGCCAGTGCAGACCTCTCTGCTAGAATGGCGTGTAGCCAATGCTTCTGCTGAAGCCACACGGGTAGCGGCCAGTTATCGACAACTGGAGGGGAAGTACAATGCTTTGGCCGCCCTTGTCAACAATCAGAGTGCCCTCATCAGCCGCCTAGAGAGAGAGTGCCAGCAAGGAAGAGCAGGCAGGGAAGTGCCCCCACAGGTACTGGCCAGAGGGAATTGGGACTCAGGAATCAGAGAGAGGACAAGAGGGAAGGCAGGGTAGAAAGAAGCACGGTTTTGGGACTATGAGGATAATGGTAGCTGATTTTTTTATTTGAAACTGGAATTTTGTAAAATCATATTTTCTCCATGGAAAATAAGCAAACCCATACAATTGCCTCATTTCAGTCCTGATGTCAGCAAAATCCATTCAGGATTAACAACGTATCTATTTTAACCTTGATCAAAAAAATCAACTTTATATTCCTTCATTTTACTTTTAACAATCTTGAACTTTAGTCAATGTTTGTTTGTTTATGTTTGTTACATAATGTCCTAAGACTTGAATGTTATTTATTTATTTACTTATTTGTCTCTTTTCAGAAAACTTCCTACGTTTAATAAGGCTCTTTTGTAAACCCAATAGAGGGAAATTATCTAGGTCACTCTCTTGGTTTATTATTTGTTTATCCCTTTTAATTATTATGACATTAGCTGGTTTCTTGTGTATGTCCGGTATAACATCTTTTTCCATGTCATTAATGTAACAAGTTATTTTAAAACGCATTTTCAAATCAGCCTCAATCAGGTCAGATAATTTCTATAGCACTTTTTAAATACAGTCTATATGCAGAGGCAAAGATTCTTAAAATTAACTCTTTGTGATATTCTAGTATAGGCTCCCTCTAGTATACCATTTTTAAAGTCTTGCTGTTGTTTTTTAAAAAATTCAAACTAAAAGTATTTTCCCAGGAGAAGGATTTTTATAATTTCAAAATCATATTTCAAATCCATCTGGATCATTAGTCTGTTTGTAACTTTTCAAAATCAAAGTTTTAATTAGCCCTTTGCTGCTTTTTGGGAGGAAAACTCAACAGTTTAAGTCCTTAAATTTGTATTTAAATTTTATTTGCTAAGAACTGAAAGAAACTTATCTGGTGTTTTCAGGTTTGACTATCCAAAGATTTCTAATAGCTGAAAACTAATTAACAAGCAATTTCCAAAAGTGTGATTAGAAAAGGAAATACTGTATGTAAAACCAGTGTCCTTTTAAAGACACTAAGTTGATTTGGACAAAGATGCCATTCCCTTGTCTCTCAGAGCTCTAAACCTGCCAAAGACCCCTGTCTTTCAACCTCCTTATATGAAAAGCAATTGTCTGGGGTACTTGTGGGTGATCTCAAGTCCTCTCCTTGTTTCTAGAGAAATTGTCAAAGAGCCAATATACAAGTGAAACTCGAAAAATTAGAATATCATGCAAAAGTTCATTTATTTCAGTTATGCAACTTAAAAGATGAAACTAATATATGAGATAGACTCATTATATGCAAAGCAAGATAGGTCAAGCCGTGATGTGTCATAATTGAGATGATTACGGCTTACAGCTCATGAAAACCCCAAATCCACAATCTCAGAAAATTAGAATATTGTGAAAAGGTTCAATATTCTAGGCTCAAAGTGTCCCACTCTAATCAGCTAATTAAACCATAACACCTGCAAAGGGTTCCTGAGCCTTTAAATGGTCTCTCAGTCTGGTTCAGTAGGAATCACAATCATGGGAAAGACTGCTGACCTGACAGTTGTGCAGAAAACCATCATTGACACCCTCCATAAGGAGGGAAAGCCTCAAAAGGTAATTGCAAGTTGGATGTTCCCAAAATGCTGTATCAAAGCACATTAATAAAAAGTTATATGGAAGGGAAAACTGTGGAAGAAAAAGGTGCACAAGCAGCAGGGATGACCGCAGCCTGGAGAGGATTGTCAGGAAAAGGCCATCCAAAAGTGTTGGGGACTTTCACAAGGGGTGGACTGAGGCTGGAGTCAGTGCATCAAGAACCACCACACACAGACGGATCCTGGACATGGGCTTCAAATGTCGTATTCCTCTTGTCAAGCCGCTCCTGAACAACAAATGTCAGAAGCGTCTTACCTGGGCAAAAGAAAAACAGAACTGGTCTGTTGCTCAGTGGTCCAAAGTCCTCTTTTATGATGAGAGCAACTTTTGCATCTCATTTGGAAAACAAGGATCAAGAGTCTGGAGGAAGAATGGAGAGGCACACACTGCACGATGCTTGAAGTCCAGTGTGAAGTTTCCACAGTCTGTGTTGATTTGGGGAGCCATGTCATCTGCTGGTGTTGGTCCACTGTGTTTCATTAAGGCCAGGGTCAATGCAGCCGTTTTGCAGGAGATTTTGGAGGACTTCATGCTTCCTTCCGCAGATGAGCTTTATGGGGATGCTGACTTCATTTTCCAGCAGGACTTGGCACCTGCCCACACTGCCAAAAGCACCAAAACCTGGTTCAATGACGTGGGATTACTATGCTTGATTGGCCAGCAAACTCGCCTGACCTGAACCCCATAGAGAATCTATGGGGCATTACCAAGAGAAGGATGAGAGACATGAGACCAAACATTGCAGAAGAGCTGAAGGCCACTATTGAAGCATCCTGGTCTTCCATAATACCTCAGCAGTGCCACAGGCTGATAGCTTCCATGCCATGCCACACTGAGGCAGTAATTGCTGCAAAAGGGGCCCAAACCAAGTTCTGAGTATATACGCATGCTTATACTTTTCAGAGGTCGAATATTGTTCAGTGTACAATCCTTGTTTTATTGATTGCATGTAATATTCTAATTTTCTGAGATTGTAGATTTGGGGTTTTCATGAGCTGTAAGCCATCATCATCACAATTATGACAAATCACGGCTTGAACTATCTTACTTTACATGTAATGAGTCTATCTAATATATTAGATTCACCTTTTAATTTGCATTACTGAAATAAATGAACTTTTGCACAATGTTTTAATTTTTCAAGTTTCACCTGTACTTGTCAACTCTTCATTCTGCAGCAGTTGCTACTCTGCTTTTCACAGAACCATCTTCAGTTTTCCATTTCTTTTCTGAATCCCATTTTTCTCATGGAATGAGAAATATATTCAAGCCAGGCCTGATCGTGGAGTCTCCTGGATATTTAAAACAAAATTCTGCAGAGGAATATTTTGGTTATCTTTATGTGCGAAAATTCATGAGTGTGTTTCCCTGCCTTAACAGCAACCTTGGAATGATAAAGTTTTTCTCACCCCTTTATCTCATGTCTTCAAAAGCTACACATTTGTACCAGTGGTGGTACAATTTTTTTTTACTACCAGTTCTGTGGGCGTGGCTTGGTGGGCGTGGCAGGGGAAGGATACTGTAAAATCTCCAGAGCTGGTATTTGCCAGTTCTCTGACCAACTCAAAATTTCTGCTACCAGTTCTCCAGACCTGGTCAGAACCTGCTGAATACCACCTCTGATTTGTACATCAGGAAGCCAGAAATTCAGATAACAGGAAAACCTATCCTAACTTAACCTAACCTAAACTCTGTCTTATTTTCAGCTCTTAAGACAACTTTATTCCAGCTTCAACTGCAAACCTTGCTTTGTGCAACAACCACCCTCTCTTTCTCAAACCTAGGAACTCAATGAGGTTGGAGCAAAATTCAAACCTGTGTTGAGATGACTCCAGGATTTTCTCGGGCCATATTTATAATGGTTTGAATTAAAATATTTTTCTGGCTAGATTTTTGGGTGCAGAAAGAGTGCAGAAAAATTTTCTCACAGCTAATTGTATCTCCATTGGCAAGAAAAAAGTTTTACCTGCTGAAATTTTGGGTGGGTTGCATTGCTCCATAAGTCCAGGCTCAGAGAAAATAAAATGGTAATTGTGACAGCCTGCATTCAATCACAGCAGCCTGCTCGCTGTTTACATCGTAGTGAATGGATAATTTAGTTTCCCACGTTCTCACAGGAGAAGAAAGGGCAGTTGAGCGGCCTTTACAGAGTTTTTAGAACACCAGAAAGAAATCTGGAAAGAACTAGAAGGAACATTTTGATAGAAGAAGTGTAATTTCTGGAAGAATCTAAAATAAGATGCATTTAGATCAGAATTTCTTAATCTTGGCAACTTTAAGATTTGTGGAGTTCAACTTCCAACATTGTTGGGGAATTCTGGGAATTGAAGTCCACACATCTTAAAAGCCGAGAAAGCTCTCCCAAAATTGGGAAACACTGTATTTGTTGTTTTAATGACGAGTAATCAAGGCTGATCAACTTAAATTGGACCGGGCAGTGTTATATTACTGAAGACTTGTGTGTCTGATAACAATTCCGAAGAAGATTGATAAAGAGAACTGTTAGATGACATTGGAAGTTTTTACTTGGCAATTTTACTAGTGTCAAATCAATAAGATAGCAGATGGAGCATCACAGTTAAAACTGCTACCTTTTGCAAGTGTGTCATGTATAAATTTAGAAGGGGCAGGGTTTGCAGTACAATGCACCAGCCACCATTCTTGCTGATTGGTCCCCAGCCACCCATTGGATATCATTGGATTCACTGAAGATCCAAAAAGAAGGATGCTCAGAGGAGCTTCTTCTACTTGACTGATTTGAGGGATTGAAGAAGATAAAAGGAAAGACATGTCAGAGCCAAGGCAGAAATCTTTTCCTGGGTTGACAGAAAATAGACACTGGCCAGCATATACTTTTCCCTTTCCTTATTTCCTGAACAATTCAAAATAACTGTTTGGAGATTTCTGTTAAAATAACATTATAGCTGCAAGCATACATGCAGTGAGAGAAAACGTAAGATTATGATACTCAGTTCGTTCTGTGATTTAAAAACCATGTGGAAGCATTACCGGAAGCAAACATTGAAACGCAGATCGCTAAATGTAAGTTCTGCTTCCAAAGCTAGACTGGGGAAGACTACTTGGTGCCATGAGCCTTCATATGTTTTCTTAATAAATTGCCCCCATCCAAAATAAGTTGTTGCACAGGAAGCCCATGTGACAGTAATCATAAGGTGAAAGCCGATGTGATTTGCACCACCCACATTTGCAGCATTCCAAGTAAATCTGTTTTCAGACCACCAGGGTGGGATGAGCAAAAGTCTTCCCCCTCCACACTTCAGATTTTGCTTTCATTTGAATCATCTACTTCCTTAAATATTGTTTAGAAACAAACATACACAACTATTCTATGGGGGCATAATGCTCTTCAAATGCATTGCTGCTGTATGGTTGAGACCTTTTGGTTTCTTCACAAAGTAGCCTTCACCAATTTCATGCTTTCCAAATGTATTGTGGAGAGCACCAGGCAAAAGAAGGATGGACTTCTACAGATGTAGCTCCATCTTCCCCCACAAATCGAAAAAAAATGGGTAACTCTCTGTAACTGGTTGTATCATAGCAGCCAATAGCAAGTCTGCCTTATCCATGACTCATCCATTTTCTGGGGAAACATTTCCTCCCAAAAACCAGCATAGGAAGAGTTGTAGAGTTCAGATGAGATGGTCTAAATTGGATTTTGCTCCTTGAGGATATGATTGTTGGATGAGATTGCTCCTCCTCTTCACACAGCCACCTTTGGCACCAGTGGTACCTCACAACCCTGCAAGCACCTCCAATGAAAGCAGAGCCCATTTTGACACCATCAATGACATCCAGAGAGACCAGACAGCATCTGCCCAGCACTGGTCTGACAAGGCTCCCTCTCCACTAGATGACACTCCTCTGCTCCCTGCTGTTGGGCCCACCAAATCTACAGGTGAGGGAGCACACAACTGCCAAGAAACACAGCTAAAGTTGTGCTTAGCAGTCTATTGCCATGATGGGAAGCAATCAGGTCCTAGATCACCAAACAGGGAGGTAAAGTTATTCCTAAAGAGGATGGTGCGGTGTTCCTTTATTTCCGCTCCACTCACCAGTGAGACAAACCTGAGTTACATTTCTATATGATATTTGTAAAATGATTTATATTTCATTTTCTGTAGGGTTTGCCCATAATTTGAAGTAAATTAGTCCAGGAACAGTTTAATACTATTTATCTGTGTGAAATACAGATTATTATGTGACATTTAGAAATCTTGGGATGTTCATGCAGACAAAGCATTGACATCCCAAGTATTCTTTATCTTATAAACAATTCACGACTTTTTCTGAACTCCTTATCCCCTGGCCCAAAATATAAACTGCTAGTGCTTCATGTTATTTCTCATATATTTTTAGACTGCCAAGTAAGAGATCTTCCATTCCTCAGATTTATTAGTTTGGTTTTGAAAGTTGAAGTATAATTATAAACCACTATGAATAGCTTATTATAGTTTGGAAGAAGTACTCAAACTTTTAATGCAGAGTGTTGGCTTTATAGCCTCTCCCCACCCAATACTGTTCACCCTTACTTGTTCATGGGGCCTCCTGCTTCTTCCACAAAACATCTGTTGACCAGAACCAGATAAAAATAAAAAAAGATTGCAGTCTACACTGAAACTATGTCCCATCCTTTTCATCTTGGAGATCCAAGCCCTTGATCAGATGTTCTAGCTTGGCTGAGCATCAAACAGTATTTGTTAAGAGAAACCAGTGATTTGTTGGTAGGCTTTCAAAGCTGACGAGGACCTAAATGCCAGAGCATGGCTTCCTAGTATATAGGAGGACCTTGGTGCAGAGGAGACATCCCCTCCGTCTGAGTCTTTCTGTGGAAAATGTGGTTTATGGTGAAAGGCATGCCCGCCACAAGACAAAGTATGTGGTGTTTTTCTAGAAGTCAAAACAGCATCAATCATTTTGGAATAAGCTTTATTTTGTTTCCTGTGCAGGGCCTTGGTCTGACTGCCAAGCAGCTCAACAAGATGGCCAACCCAGTGGCATCATCATGCTACAACCAGCTCATGCCCAGGGTATCATCCAGGTCTGGTGTGACCAGGAATACGATGGAGGTGGTTGGACGGTCATCCAACGACGGCAGGATGGATCAGTCAATTTCTTTACTACCTGGCAGCATTACAAGGTTGGAGGATGTGGCTCCTTGTGTCCCCCCAAAGAGAGCAGCTGTGAGGTGGAAGAATACCCAAATTGTGGGTGCAGTTAGGTGGAGGGAATTGCAGGATGCACACTTACTTGAAGTTAGCATTAGAGAGCTGGTCACACAGCAGGGCTGAGATGAAGAGCCATACATGATGAAGCTAGGAGCCAGGTTCATAAACTGAACTTCAGTGGAAGGTTATAAATAGCATGCACAAACCTCAAAGCAAAAGATTCAGGCATATATACTTTGGGACCTGGTTATCATTATAGAAAAATGAATATAAATTTATATTTATCTTCAATGAGAAGGAATTGGGTTATCCAGACTAAGATTGTTTGGACTTTAGTTCTTGAGAAAGCCAAAATGGATGGCTTCTTCCATAATGTTAAGCTATAAACCATGGTAGATAAAACACATTAAGCCAAAAATACACATTTTGCCTTATTAGCATACCAGGGATATAGGGATGTTCTCTTAAGCATCCTGATGGCTCCAGAGATTCCAGATGATGTCTTTGCAAAGGAAGGAGATGGGGTTGAACCCGGGTGGGAGATTATTTTGAATATTGACCAGACATTGTATGAGTGCATATTCTGTGAATGAAATTCCTAATTTCCACTACAGAAGTATTCCAGAGAGAATCATCTGCCTTAAGGGCACTTTGCTAATTATTTTCTTAATATGTTTTTCTTAGAATGGTTTTGGAAACCTGGAAGGGGAGTATTGGCTAGGCCTGGAATCCATTCACTTGCTGACCCACCAGGGTTCATATATGTTGCGTGTATTAATGGAAGACTGGAGTGGGCGACAGGCTCAGGCTGAATACAATACCTTTGCTCTGGAGCCCGAGAGTGACTTCTATCGGCTCCAGCTGGGAAAATATCAAGGCAGTGCTGGAGACTCTCTCTCCTGGCACAATGGCCGACAGTTCACTACTCTTGATCATGACCATGATGCTTACTCAGGTAAGAAGGCATTACTGTTGGCAGAAACTGCTGGAAGGACACATCAAAAACTAAGCAGGAAAGACTATTGATAAAAAATAGTTTGGTGTAATCATGTTTATGGAGATGGATTAGAAACCAGATGGTTGTAAATTACAATCTTCCATTAGCCATGAAATCTGGCTTGGTGACTTAGGCCAGTTATTCTCTCTCAGTCCAACTCACATCACAGGGTTATTGTTGTGGGGAAAATAGGAGAAGGGGGCCTTATGGATGTCACTATGAATTGTATAGAGAAGGCTTTATACTCGTATTTTAATCCCTTTCTTTTTCCTTGGAGCTGAGATTGATGGGTGGGAGGGAGCCTTCTATTTGTTTCCTCATGGAAGCAGTGAGGAAGGCTTCAGTACAACATCAGCCAGTTGGGCTAAGGAAGATACCAGAACCTGCTGCCCTATGAGGCATGTCACTGGTTGCTTCCACATGACGGTAAAGCAGGAGAAAGCTGCTGTGATGGAACTCAGAGGGAGAACTATATCATCTAGAATCATTAATATAAATTTGTGGCCAAAATATGGAACTCACTTCACATTGATCCCTAAACTAAATCAACATGCAGACCATAAGATAAAATATTGTGAAAGGTAATTGTTCTGTCTCTGAAGAGAATGGTCAAAGAGTTAGCTTGTTTTTTTCAAAATGACACATTATGTGTATGTGCATGTGTTTTCCATAACTTTAATTCAAAAAAGCCCACATTGTTAAATGTACAAAGAGATGAAACTGCTCCCAAGACCATGATTACATTTATAATCCAATTTCAGCCAGTTTAAAAGATTTTGACCTATAAAAGCTGTATGTTATCCTATGTACATCAAGGAGACCTGGAGGTTTCTATTCTCCTGCAAAATGCATTATCTAGTTAGATATGCCACCTCAGCAGAAACTTTCATTTTTAGGAGACAAACTGTTTTTTTTTTAATTTCTGGAAAATTGAAGATTCCTAGGTAGAAGACTCAAAAGGCCCTGTGCAGTTAATCTGTCTTTTCCTCTTGAAGACTTTTTGTTGTAATTTATCTCAGAAATGGGGTGGGGGGGAGGCAGGAAAAAAATGAGAGGAAAAGAAATAGCAAGCCAGCACAAACTGGGTTTCCACTTGCCGAGACAGAATTTTCTATTTGGGACAGAATGGCTGCAAAACAAAATCCTTGCCTGTTTTATGATTTAGCAGCTGACTTGTTCTCTGGCCCAAGGTATATCATATTAGCTTCAGTGATGTTCATTGGTTTTTTTCTGTTTTTGAAACACAGTATTGGTTTTTATTTCCCATTTTGTTAAGGAGAGGGAAGAGCAAGAATTGTGCTATATAAAAGAACACTGAGAACCTAGAATGTGCAGTTCACAAGATATTAAAGAAGAACGACTTAGGTAAAGATAAGCATGGACAGCAGCCTTGGAAGGTCTTAAGAAATTACGGACACCCTTTACCCTGCCAAGGGAGGGCTATATTTTCTTAATAATATTTTACAGATTGCATTGCATGCTAACACTAGATTGGGCTGAAGCCAGTGGAAGGCAGGGCAAAGAATCCTTCCTCCCTCCCTCCCTAACATTCAATTTGGCCACGGCACATCAGTTAAGTTCCATGTGACACAGCGGCTGCCCAGTTTTGCCTTAGGATACCAAAAGTTAATGGCATCTGAATTCATGGTTTGATGTCTGATCTCTCCCCCCCCCCCCATTCTTTAACTCTAGGGAACTGTGCCCATTACCAGAAAGGTGGTTGGTGGTACAATATGTGTGCCCATTCCAATCTCAATGGCATCTGGTACAAGGGTGGTCACTACCGAAGCCGCTATCAGGATGGAGTCTACTGGGCAGAATTTCGTGGTGGTGCCTACTCAATCCGTAAGGTGGTAATGATGATCCGGTCTACGCAAGGCAGCTAAGTTGCTCTTATCCACTGAAAAGACAACAAAGCAGAACAAAATCCAGATGGATGTACTTTACAAAAGAATACACACTGTGCTTTTTTATTATCTGACCTCAGGAAAAACATCTTTAACTATCTGTGCAATGCACTGATTGGCTGAGAGCCTTGTACTTCACAAATGCCTCCCACCCACTTGCTTCTCAGGCCATTTTGCAGCTTTCATCAAATATATTGCTTTTATCTTTCATCAAAAGAAGTGCCAAAGATATCTCAAATAGTACTTTAAACCATTTTAAAAGTACTTGAAATCTGGCAAAAAAGCAAGAAAAAGTATTTTGAGGCACCATGTGGCAGAAAGCAATATTGTACAGTAGTAGAAGAATTACATTTTAAAAATATTTTTTGTTTTTTCCTGATACGAGTTCTCGTCACGCATCTTTGAGTCGACAAAAAATGTTACTAGGATCAAATTTGCTCTCCCTGCTGTTGCTAGCCCTGCTCCCTGCAATTGGCCCAGTCCTCCAAATAAACAAATTAGATTTTATGCAACCCAAGGCTGACCTTGGAAAGTGGCAGGGTAAAGGAAAAATATTTTCATCACCAGAACAAGAAAAGGCAACTTAGATCTGTCTTAAACACAAGGTGGAGTTGAGAAGGTAGGGCAAGAAAAAATGTTGCTGGGACAAATTTGTCTGGTGTTTAAGTGCATGTGGGGACATAGCTTTGAAGATGCACCTTCATCCTTATCTTGGCATTGTGCAAGGACAAATTCATTCGAGTGGAGTTCTCCAGCCTGGCCTCAACTGGGAGTCTTGCAATGGCAATGATGTCATTTCCAACTTGCCTGTATGCTCTATACACTTCTGGACATTAAAAGCTGGTCTTCCTGCCCAGTTTTTACACATGAAAACTGGAAGTAAAATGGTCTTCACCAAGCAATGAAGTGGAGGTTGCTTGGATCACTGTCTTGCTTCCTGGTAAATATATTGTCATCCCAGGATTTATTTTTGAAGGGATGCTTTTATCAACTGTACTGGATCTTTTAACATTTGATGTGGCTCATATTCTATTTCCCTTGCCCACGCAGATTAAAATTCTATTTCAAAGAAAATAAAATCCTGAACATAAAAACATGCAAACACAAATCTTGCAAATGAAGACATATGAATTTATTATGGATAACATTGACTGGTCCACTTGTTTTTCTTTTTCAATGATCCTTTTAACCCTCCTTAGATTCTTATTCCACTAAGAGATGCAAGGGCTTCACAGTTGCACAAAGAAATATAGGGACAGTTCCTTCCATTCAAGTGGCCCAATCACAGCAAAAAGAAGGGCTTCTCAGACAGATCTGTGTGTGACCCTAATATGAACTCCCCTCTGCAAGTCTTCATCTCAGCTCTCCCCTAGTAAGAATGAGAGGTGAATGCATAAAACTATATTATATATACAACTGAGTCCAGATCAAGGTGATTTATATTAAGAGCATCTAGCATTCAGTGTCTATTTTGAGGGAGTGAGGCTCCCACAGAGGTCCTACATATACATCCCGCGGTGCTGCCATGTGAAAATGCCTGAAACTGAATCTGGGACATTTGTCTCTTCAAACCAACCCTTATGTTTCTTAAAGAATTGCTGTTTCACTTAGTCATTCCAAGATAATGGTTGCAGTCAAGATATTGTGAGCTTCTTAACATCCCCTCAGGCGGTATAGCAGGCAACTTCTGATTGATCTTAGATTAATAATAGGTTTACTTTGTTGGTGAAATCAGACGTCTTCATAGGAAGAATATTTTAATTTGCATTCTAATATACCAGGGTAACCAAAGATACATTGCAATTTGTTATGGGCATTCATCACTGATTAAAAAAAAATCTGCACAGTAGGAGACATACTAATGTTTTCCATTTTAGGATCTGGAAGGATGCTCTCAATTGTAAGGCATTGTATATATTAGCTTCCCCCCGTACTCTGATGTCCTTTAAAAAGGATAATTCTGTAATATATACAGAGAAAAATTGTTTATATATGGTATAACTAATACTTCAATAGTATTACTATTATTATGCAAGTACTTTTGAGGGTAATTGCTTGCCCTTTTTAATTAAGAAAAATATTTGGTCTTTTGGTTTTATATTTCAAGAATTAAAACATATCACAATGATAATTATTCCCTTCATCAATTGGCTTATTGTTTGCCACAGGGATCCTCCAATTTCATGATCTTTAATGTTTTGGTCGCATAAAGTGCAGGTCTATGAGCTTCATGGTGATGACAAAGATTCTTCAGTTTCTGTCATATCTTTTTCATAGTGTCATACTGGACTTGAAGCAAATTGCTTTTCATGATTAGAACAGACAGGCACAGAGCTCAGGAGTAAGATTAAGTAAAGTAAGATTTCATACAAGTGCCACTTTCCCTAATTTGCAATTTTTTGTCCATCTCCTGCAAGATGATTGGCATCTCAAGCCTACAGATGGCTAATTGCTGCCCTCGCTATCGTTCTCCTCATCCTGTTCTTTCAGATCCTCTAAGATGAGGTCATCAATGTCCAAACATGCCAAGCTGCCTTGGCTTATGCAAGTGTCTACTGTGGAACCAGTGCTATCATGCTCTTTGCTGGGATAGATGACTTTTGACAAGTGATTCTTCATCCGGCTTCGTGGATGAACACAACTGGTTCCAGGAACATGAGGCTCTGCAGGAGAAAAGAAGATCAGATAGTAATGGCTGACTGCTGCCCCTGTGATGAAACTGCTAAGTGAACCCTAGCTTAACTTGCTTCCCTACCAGCAGTTGGATCCTACCTGTTCCACTACCGGTACAGTGATTGTGTGTGCATGCATTCACACCTAACGCGCATGCACCTAACACATACACACAGCTTTCCCCACACCAGCTAAGGCCTGCAGCGCCAATCAGCTGAAAGGATAAAGAAGACAAAAGCACAGGGGTGAGTAGGAGGGCCGATCCTGCACTTTTCTCTTCTTTCTCTTCTCATGTATTCATAACTATGTTTATATTTATACCTATTATCTTGTAAGCAATTGACAAATCAAATCAAATAAAAAATAAATAAATAACGCTGATTGTGGAGATTTTTTTTCCTCCTCTCAGCTGATCCTCAGAGGCTTTTATTTTAATACTGCCTGTTCAGCTGAACTGGTGTGAACCGGTAGCATACCACCACTGTTCTCTACACACTTCCACTTCCACCTTTTCTAGATAGCAGTAAGATCCTTTCCAGGCCCTAGTGCTGACTCAGATAGAGGGCACAGAATCCATAACTAGAACGATCCTGTGAGCCCAACAAAATTGCCTTTATCAAAATACAAACTGTATTTATCCCCAGAAAGTATTCCATATAGCTTTGCAGAAGATGCTATTTGCATTTTTAATAAGGTATTAAAACCAGCTAAATAAAGAAAAATGAAAATAAACATTTTTACTGCCTTTTTTTGCTGACAATGACCATCAATTTGGTATAGCATCCCAGAAGATGACACACATACTGCCTATTGAGCATAGCAGGGATCCTGAAGATTCAGGCCACGGTCAATCTCACCTGATCGGTTGTAGCAATCTTCTGCAAAGCAAGAATGCTGTTGTCTGCCTCGAGGTCCTGGGAGTTTTCGAGGTGGGAGGATAAAGCTTGGGAATACAGGTGTATGGCACTGGAAGCACGGAGATGGTGTCCCCATCTGAGCTGATCCCCTGTATGGAAGAGACAGAAGTAGGTCCTTTATTTATTTGATTTATATAGTCACCCATCTGACATGTGTGACTCTGGGCAGCTTACAATAAAACTTGATAGCCCGTTCATTCTACCCTCAACCCCATTTCAACCCTGAGCTACAAATATTTTCCTTTATTAATAGTTCTAATATTTCCTATCACACAAGAGAGCATTGGATGTGATGCTGTCCACTGGTATTGTAAGCTAGTTTGCCTCTTCCTTGTACTGGACAATGAGTACAAATTTTTGCAAAAACTTTTTGCAAAAAAATCCTTGTACTGGACAATGAGTACAAATTTTTGCAAAATTTGCATGATGCAGAATCTGTACAGTCTCACACAACACACTTCCAATCAACAAAAGTTGCCCTTTCTTTTTAGTTCAGTGGCCTGAGGAAAAGTTATAAAACATGGCGCTATGAATTATATAGGAACTCTCGTCTCACAATCAGGAGGCTGTGAGTTCAATCCTAGGTAGAGACTAATATTTGGAATAGACTCTCTTGCTCAAGCGGGGGGTTGGACTAGATGACCTCCAAGGTCCCTTCCAATTCTGTTATTCTATGATAACTGTTTAATTTCTATGATCTTTTCCATTCAGTATACGTCAACACACATCATCCTGAGGTCTAGATATCAAGTGGCCTAACAAAAGATGATCAATTAACATGCTGTATATTTTTGGTTTGCCAGATTTAACACATATGTGGCTTTCTAAGACTTGGGGATGGTAACTATACCAAGCCATGCAGTGTTTGCTCTCACCTGAAAGTATGGCCACATGATGAGCATTTAAACTCTGCTGTGCCCCACATTTTATCGTATGGCACTGGATCATAGCGGGTCCCACATCGGTGACAACGGGACACCTGTGAAAGATACCAAATAAAGAAATGAATAAGCTTCAACTCCCCAAAGAATCTCAATAATAGAATCAAGAGCAAATATTCTGTCAAGAGTTATATATCAGTGCGTTGTTGCTGTGACCATTGTGCTAAGGTTGATTAAACCCAGCAATTTCTTTCCTAAAGTCCTATCACATAGCAATCTTTTTCATTTCCAAGCTGCAACCAAGGTCCCGTAATTCCAACCCACTTCTCTTCTTGGTGCTTCTGTTTTGGCTTTACCAATGGGAACCATGGACATTTTCAAGAAGCACCATCTGACTTAGTATAAAATGTGAGCTGAGAAACAGGGGGGAAGCTTGGCAATCAATCTATTTAATGGAGCAAAAATTGTAAGAAAAATGTGTTGGAATGTATATTTCATTCAGCGCACTGGCGCAGAAGTAATGGGAAAAAGCTTGTTTCCTGAGGTCGCAAGCTCCAAATGTTGGATTAGAAGTCAGCACCACACGACTGATGGGAGCCATCCAGAAGTAATTTATTCAGTCGATGACCAGTAATAATATAAATCACATACAACACATCGGATCAAAATGAATAAGGTAAAATACCAACATGGCAGGAAGTATCTGTACTAAAATGCAACCTAAACTAGTATAGTGATGCAGAACAATAAACCATCAAATATAATCTAAAATAATAGTTTGAAAAAGTAAATACACATTACTTCAAATGTATGTCAAGTGATTACAAGTAGTCCTTGAGTTGAGACTGGAACTGGGACTGGGATCTGTGTTGCTGAGTGATCCAGTTATAAAGCATATGACCATATCACTTAGAGTAGGCAATTCTAGCAGGCAAGGGTGCCATCATTAAAGGAGGACTGTAAGCTTACAAATCTCCCTCATTTAGCATTGTCATAACTCTGAGGAGTTGCTGACCAAATGGTCATAACCCAAGGACTGCCTGTATAAATCTACATATTATGATCTCAGTTTAGAAATAAGGCTTGTAAGACATTTGTTTCATAATTTTTATTACAGCAATGCAAAATTTGGCTACTGTTCACATAATGGTAGGTTTCATGCCTCCTAAAAGAAGGAAGCCCGGGGACAGGAGGGGGGCAGCTTGCTAGGCCATGAGCACCATGTGGAGCCATGGTGGTGGTGAAGCAATCCAGGCAAGCTGGAGCCAGGGACAGTGGGGAGGCAGCTAGCTAGGCTGCAACTCACAGGCTTACTTGGCAGGCAGATCATTGGGCCGTAGGCAGGTGCAGAGCCACACAGTGTGTGTGCTGCTATGCCAGGGAGACAAGAAAAGTAGTGGCAGGGCAAGGCCAGCACTCTCTTAGATCCAATCATGGTGGTGCGATTAGTTTTAAGAAAGCATGCTTTGCTCAGGCACAGCGCAGCACTCAAAATACTGCCCTCTGTGCTTTTTTTTAGCTCAGCTTAGTTGGGCAATCAGCTCTGCCATGCTAATTAGCTGAGCTAATAAACAGATTTTTTTTATTGGTTTGGAGAACCGGGTAGGGACTGTGATGAGAGGTAAGAGAGGGGCAAGTGGGCGGGGTCAAAATTTTGTCAAAATTTTCCCTACCGGTTCTCCGAACCAGTCAAAATTTTCATTAGATGTTTGCTCGAACCAGTCCAAACCCCCTGCCCTCAGAAAATCCACAGCCCCATTTTTCTAGCTCCTAGAAGCTCCCTGGAGGATACATTGCTGATTTTTGGCAGGAAATTGCTGATTTTCAGTATCAGTGAGGAAAGTCTCCTTGTAAATATTTCTTCAAAATTAAGGGCTGAGTCCAATAACTTTAATGTACCTATTTTGCTTTTGAAAAAAAAAACTCTAAAATCAAAGAAGCACAAAACACATAGCTTCAAAAAATGTGTTTTGTTCCTCTGGTCAGATAAACAGTTCAACAACCCAAGGAGCCATGACATTGCAGGAGACTACAACTTTGTTTGTTTTTTACACCTTTCTGTGTTGCAAAAATTTGCTCCAATTCCTTTTAAAATGAGAATGTGAACATACATACAGGTGAACATACCAATCTCCATGCTTTGTATGAATTTAGTGTTTTACCACATACTTACATGGTCTTTTTCTTTTCAATTTGGGCAAGAGTAGTAAACAATAAAGGAAGACAGTGAGGCCATGAGAACATTATAGTCAGAAGTCAGCTTTCTTGGACCACCTTCCTTTGAGGGCTAAGCAATCATTATTTAAAAGATAGGATTGTGCATTAAGGCCATCACACCGACCTGTTTCCTTTCTGGGACCTGACGCCACCACATTTGGTCACAGGGTTGGCAGGAAAACTGGCGAACAACTGGAGGGATGCGGTTGTTTTCGGCATTATTGAACATCCGTAAGTTCTCCTTTGTCAGGGGCATCAGCTGTTTAGCAACTTCCTAAGAAAACACAAAGGAAAAACATGGAAGTGATCCCAAGTACTCTAAAATATCAAACATCCAAGTATTTTCTCCATAGATTAAATTAATGTGTCTTGTCAACAAGGGAAGGGAGGAGAAGGGCTTTAGATACAGATGTTCTGACTGATGCTGCAGAAAAACATACTATGGATTAGTAAGAAAGGAAGCTATTTAATAGAGGTTCCAACATATATCTCAATATGTTTTATTTTGTAATGTGTTGGAACAGTAATAAATATTCCTTTACTTCACCATTAAATATCTAAAAGTATTGTCATGAAGGGATGAAGAATTGGCTGTTCCAACACTTAGGTAGTTTTATTTATCTATTTATTTACTTATTTTAATTCTTTCAAACCTCTGATATTTGGCCAGGCACAGGACTTATTCTCCCTACAATAATGATCATACATGTACAGGACATATTCTTTAGATGTCCTACATTTGTATATTAAACAGTCCCATTCAAATAAAAATAAAAAAATAAAATAAAATAAATGATTTCTCCCACAACTGAAAAATCAATAGGCAGGGATGGGGAACCTTTTATGGCTCACTCAGGAATTCTTGATGTCCATAAGTGATAAAAGAGCCAAGTTTCCCTATCCCTGATCTAGAGTCCATCAAGCAGTCCATCAAGCCATGTTTTAACGTAATTGGCAGTTAGAGATAACCAAGGAGGCAGGTGGGAAGAGGGGAAAAGTCAACCAGATACTTTGGGGGCGAAAACTCAGATCTGGCTTTGCTAAGCTGTAACCTCTTGGCTTTAGTAAAGTGAGCTTTCATTAATAATGGAGTTGAGGATCTTTCTTTTCTAATTGACCAAGTTGGGATGGCTGACATTAAGCCATATCGGTGACTATGTCCTTACCCGAGAAGCAATCAGAAGAGTTGGAGGACACTAGGTTGAAGGAAGAACTTGAAACCCTGAGACTGCAGCAGGCAGCCTGAGTGGCCAGCTTGAGTTTGGTGTCCGATTGAAGGTGGCAGAGGGAGACCAATGCCCCTGCCCATGATACTGGAGGACTGGCAGGAGGGCTCACTGGGAGGGGCAATACCCTGTTGGTTGTGGGGAATCAGAAAGATGGAGGAACCAGAAGTACCCCCTCTGGGGTTCATCGTCATGTGAGATGACCACTGGCCTCCAGATTGGGCTGAAACTGTTGAAAAAGGACCCTAAGCTGCGGCGTTTGACTCAACTATCTGAGAGGGAGATTCCAGGAGTTTGGGATATGTAACCAGCCCATCCCAGTGGAACAAGCCCTAGCTGCCAGCTTGGCCATGGCAGTGCTACTAGATCTAGCTGCCCCAGCACTGGCTGTTCTGGTGGCACTGGCTGTTCTGGTGGCACTGGCTGCCCAACCAGCACCCACTACTGCACCATCCACAACTGCTACTCTGCCCCATCCGCACCCCCAGCACCAGTCATCCTCCCGGGTCAGATAGAACACCAACCATCCCCCTTAGGGGTGAAGTATGATGGAAGTCTGAAACAACTGGGCTACTTTTGGGGCCAGGTCTGGCATTATATCAATCAATCAATCAGAATAGAGCTGGAAAGTAACTTGGAGGTCTTCTAGTCCAACCTCCCTCCACCCCCAGTGAAGCAGGAGACCCTATACCATTTCAAACAAGTGACTGTCCAGTCTCTTTTTAAAAATCTCTAGTGATGAAGCACCCACAACTTCTGAGGTCAAGCTGTTCCACTAGGTAATTGTTCTCACTATTAGGAAGTTTATCCTTAATTCCAGGTTGCTTCTCTCCTTGATTAGTTTCCATCCATTGTTTCTTGTCCTGCTCTCTGGTGCTTTGGAAAATAAATTGACCCCCTCCTCTTTGTGGCAGCCCCTCAAATACTGAAATGCTGCTATCATGTCATCCCGAGTCCTTCTTTTCTCTAGACAAGCTAAACCCAAATCCTGCAACCGTTCTTTACATATTTTAGTCTCCAGGCCTTTAATCATCTTAGGGCTCTTCTTTGCACTTTTTCCAAAGTCTCAACTTTTTTTGTAATGTGGAGATCAAAATTGGATCCAAGTGTGGCTTTATTAAGGCTTTATAAAGAGGTACTAATACTTTACATAATTTTGATTATGTTTACACAAGCAAGAATTGTATTAGCTTTTTTGGTTGCTGCCCCACATTGCAGCTCATATTTAAATAATCATGCACTAGAACTTTTTTTTCTCACAGTTATTTTTTTTGAGCCACTTTTTGCTTAATCTATCCTGTACCTTTGTTTTTTCTGCTTGTGTAAAACCTTACTTTTCTCCACATTAAATTTCATTTTGTTGGATAGGGCCCATTGCTCAAATCTGTCAAGATCTTTATGGATCCTAATCTTGTCTTCTGGAGTGTTGGCTATTCTTGTCAGTTTAATGTCATCTGCAAATTTGATGAGTTCCACTTCTATTCTCTCATCTAAATCATTTATGAAGATATTGAAGAGTAGTGGGCCTACATTGGAATGGTGTGGTCCATTGATTACTTCAACCCATGCAGATGTAGTTCCATTAAGGACTACTCGATTAATACGATTTGTCAGCCAGTTACAAATCTATCTAGTAGTGATGTTGTCTATCTCTCATTTTCCAGCTTACCAACAAGTAGGTTGTGGTCAACTTGGAACAGTCTGGAGTATTTTTCTCTAGACAAAGTGGCCAGGGTACACTGCAATGGCCCTGATGTTAGATGGAGACACAGCTGGCTGGCTTGTGCCCTACACGATAACAACACGGATGAATTACACCACTTCAACCACTTCATGTGAGACCAAAGACAGCGTTATGAAGATCCTCTGGCAGACCAGCAAGCTGCCTATTCTGACCAAGGCTTCTTGAGACATTAACAAGCACACGTTAGTCCCAAACACCTTTAGTTTTATTTCAACGGCTGTGAATTATAGTTATTCACAGCCTGTAATGAGTCTCAAACAGTTTGTAAATAGTCCCACAGAAGTCTGCCAAAGTCCTTTGGGATAAGTCTGATAAGCACGCACCTTTATCTTTCTAGAAATGACTACATTGCCAATTAGTTATACAAGACCAAACGGAGCACAAATTCAATACAGAGCTTCAGATTTCAAACCGACCAGTACGAACAAAGTTGCTTCCTGCAAAGGTTCATATCCCTTTGCTCCTCCTTTATGTCTTACAGCAGGGCCAATCACCTCCAACCCTTACTCACGAGTTGCCCCTTTTTTCTTAACTGCTCTTGCCTTCTGGCAACTCAGCACACACGTGCATTGGGAACAGGCTTCCCTTGTTTCTCTGCCTTGCTGCTGTCAGATTCTGGAGGCTCCAGAGTCAGCGCATAACTTCCAGATGGTCCTGGCCCCATCTCTGTATTGGATACAGAACCCTCATCCGAGTTCTTCCCAGACTCCTGGACTGACCCATGTTCCTCCCCACTGTCTGACTCTGTTGCCAGCTCCGCAGGCTGCCAGCGGAGCATAGCACTGCCACCCAAATCAAGATAATCAAACAGGGGAAACAGCCCATCACTGCCTACATTGAGGAGTTCTGATCCCAATCAATCCTGATGGATTACTTCTGAGAGGGACTAAACCAGGAGTTATGCTACACCTGCCTGTCATGAAGAGTACTGAGAACCTGTTCCATCATAGATGGAGCATTTCTATTCTCACCTTAATTTTCTTATCATCCTTGCCCCTTGTGTCCTGCAAAATATATATATATATATATATTAAAAGCTAAACATTAGTTAAACTTCATACATAGCATTTTTAAATTGTAACTTTGGAAACAATTGATAAGATTGCTCTATGGCAGGGGTGTCAAACTCAAGACCCAGGAGCCAGATTCAGCCCATGGGGTGCTTGGATCTGACCCGCAGGCCAGATCCAAGTTTCCAGGGTGGGAAACAGTGAAGGACCTGCCTTCGGTGACTCTGCCAGCAAAAACATAGTTCAGGAGGGCCGCCCGCGCTTTCACTGGCAGAAGGTTCAGGAGACCTTTGCAGCCGGAAACAGAGCCTGGGAGCCCATTTTTGCTGGCAGAGTGCTCGGGCCACCACAGGTGCCCCTGACATGAGTGACATTGAGCTGGCCATGCCCCCCCCCCCGCCCCCCAGGGTCAAATACAACAACCCTGATGTGGCCCTCAATGAAATCGAGTTTGACACACCTGCTCTATGGCTTTTATAGTGTAGACCCCTGGTTGTTCTTTCCCATTCCACTTTCTTTTTTTAATGCATAGGCTACAGAGAGATGTAGTTACTTATTCTTTAATTTTCCAATAATATCTATGCATTCTATGTGGCTTCAGAGGCACACCTGGAAATAATATGCTGAGAGACTAATAATTTGCTTTTTGATATATCTTAGGTTTCCATTTAACTTTTTTCAAAATTAAAAAAAAAACATAGAAGCAGGTGGAAAATTGCTTCTGAGCACAGGGCTTGCATTACACACCTATGATTTAAGAGCTATTTATCTACAACAGATAAATTCTTCATGCCAAATGATTAAACTGCTAACCAGTCTGTTAATTGTTAAAAGGGATTGACAAAGACATTTTAGGTTTGCCTAAAAAATTAACCATATGATTTTTCTCTCAAAACTTCAAACTGAGAGTTCAACTTCTCAGAGAACCTGATCTAAATAAAATAGGAAAAAAATGCTACCCAAGTAATCTTCATCAATTGTATCTGCCCTATCCACCTGCCTCCTCCCTTAATCACCTGTTTGATCTGCTCCTCTTCTTCCTTCAGCTTATTCACTACTTTCTAAAAACATAGGAAAAAATTAAAGTCAAAAAGTAGACAGCAGAAGTTTAGACAACTAGAAACTACAATGATACAGCAAAGAACAGTTTCTAAGTCACAAAAATATATTGTCGAGAAAATTAGAATGGTAAGTAATTGAATGAGTGAACCAAACCTAGAATGATACATCTGGAAGCCACAACTGATAGATGGGTAGAGTAGCTCAGATATAATGGCAGAATATGAAGCTGGTGAAGGTTTAACAGTAAAAGAATGGCTAACTAAACTGTAGGAATATGCTTTGAAGTCTAGAAGAACTTGAAATTTAAAAAGTAAAGTAATACTATATAGAATTCATTTCTATTTCCATTTTTATATTACAGTTTTACACATGGAATTCTGCTACATCCAAAATTCAGATTTTAGAATTATATCTTGACATAATTTCTAGATATAATTTCCAGTATTGTCTTAATATTTTAACTGTCACCTATAGCTTCTCTCATCCTTTGGTTTTAGTGATTTGAACTATGTTAATCAGATATCTGTAAAGTTTAATAGATAACTGTTTTGATTAGAAAATGGTATAAAATACTCTGTATTAAATGATGCATTGGCATATATTCGTTATACCATATTTCACATTGGTTGGCTGTCCACTCATATTTAACCTTTATCTTTGGTTTTTAATATGTATTAAAATGTATTGTGCATTAATATAATACATATGTATTATATTATATATAATATATGTATTAATATGTATTAAAATATAAAATATGTATTTTATATTCCTTTAAATCTGTGTACTTAAATTTATATCATCACTATCCCTCAACTATTTTATAAATATATAACTTTTTAAAAATTAAAAAAATACTGTAAACTCTTCCAAAGAGAAAAAAAGATTTTGGGGAAGAGGATAGGGCATGGGCAACTTAGGAGAAAGGTACACAAGGGGTTACCCCTGCCTTACATCTTTAGTCATGAATAGTTTCAGTTTACCCCAACTTCAAATCTGGGGTAAGGATTTCCTTCCGACTGACTTCAATGGAGAGGAGAAATAATTGAACCAAGAATTGCCTAGTCATATCAGCACGCCTAAGGAGAACAATCATAAGGGCTATATGATCCTTTAAACAGTTGCTTTTCCCCTATGCTGAGAAAATAGAAGGAAGAGGGAAAAAGGCATCTGGAATACTATATAGCAGGGCTATCAAACTCGCGGTGTGCAGGCCAGATGAGTCACATGCTGGCCACACCCACGCTCTGTTTAGCAAAGGAGAAAAAAGTTGTGATGCTGCCATGACAACATGAGTTTGACACCCCTGCTATGTAGCATAATAATCTGTAGAATAGCAGCTAGTTTTCCTTCTAAGGCTAAACTAGTTTGGTTCTTTGTATTCCCTTTCCCAATTTTGTGTCCATTGTAACCCTTTCAATGGGGTCTTTCACTCCTCAGATTTTGCCTAAAGGAAACAGAGCATCTAAATTAAACACATTATTTTTACCAATGCTATTGGATCACCACTGAGCTTCTTTCCATCTTCCGCCTCTATATCTAAAGAATAACAATACATAGTTAGAGCAGTTTAAATTTAAAACAAACAGACAGCTAACATGAAGATTTCTAATTGTGAAACTTTATGGAAATCATGTGGCAAAGACGTGCAGCAGTTGACCAGGAATGAAGGCCAAGACAAAATAAGCAAGATGGCATAATTTGTATTGATGTCTATTTCAATACTCATGGATTATCCTTTCTCAGCATTATGTCTGCAAATATTATTCTGTGGTTTTCCATACATTACAGTCCTTTAAAATCAAGCAATTGCATTTTTACTGCAATATAGATAGGCAACCTTTAGGCAAGACTAAGAACTGGAGAGAATGTGGTCCCTCCTTCCTTTCTCTCATCTCATATATACACTACTTTCCATCTATTTCCTTCCTCAAAAAGGAGGGAAACAGAGGAAAAGTATTGTATACATGAGATGATATATATTGTATATATGTATGCACAAAAAGGAGGGAAACTATGCCAACAATCTTCAACAGTCACCAAGGTTGCTGGTGGAAGCCATAAAATATAAATTTTAATATTATAAGCTGCCCAAAGTTGCCTTATGATAAGATGGGCAGCTAATAAATTTTACATATAATACCCTGAAGTAAAATAAAACAGAAGAAATAGAAGAAATAAATGTCTACAAGCATATATTTGCAAATCTGTAGGGTGCTATGAATATGTTAATATAAGGATCCAAGAAATTCAAGGAAGAAAGGCACATGCTGATTGGCAAATACACACTCCAATGACTTGGGTAAAGTGGGTTTTAGATCAGTTAAGCAATTTTTTTAGAAACTTTTTTAAAACTTATTTCCCCACTGCACTTATGACAAAGATAAGATACCTACACCTCTGTCCCTATGAGGCAGGACAGGCTGCAGAAGTAAAAATATAAAAAATATGATTAATAATAACAATTCTGTGTTTGAACATGCAGGCAGGAAGAATAAGGATATTTCCAAGTTATAATAGACTGAAAACATAACAAAAAATCTATAATACAGAAGATACTGTCTGAATTTTCAAACAGGCAATGGAAATTCCTGAGCTTCTTCCTTCTGCTTGTTCCCTTCTCTGTGGATATATTACTAACCACCATGAATGGCCCAAAATATTTGAATGCGGACTTTCCCTTCCCCCACACAGTCTAATATATCAGCATCAGTGCTAGATTCACCTTCTGTTTTTTTTATATCAAGGATGATGTACTTGCAGACTAGGTCATGATTGTTGTGGAAGGTCCGCATCAGAATCACAGCATCTGTGATGCTCACTTTTCCATAGAATTTCTCCCGTAGTCGGCGGACACTTTTTTCTAGCTGCAATGAAAATATGAAAGCAATTAAAAATGTAAAATTTTCAGAGACCTGACACATTTTCTTTTTGAGCGGATTTCCCCTTAGTGCCAACCCAGACTTACTGCTCAGTAGTAGGATTAATCAATATATTTATGTAATCATTTATTTAAAACAAGATGATGGATAAGTATGAATGTGGGAGCAAGTTTAATTCTTTCCTCATTTGTGGTTTTGACCAAACCTCCATTCTGATTACTATTAACACAAATTGGAGCATTCCCTCCAGACCAACAGATAGCTGGGGGAGAGGGATTTCTTAATGAAGATTGTAGCAAGGAAGGAAAAGGCTCAGCCACATACAGATGCACACGTGTATGCACAACCACACATATATCAACTCAACCCCCCTAAAAACATTTAGCATAACTATTATAAATTTTTTCTTTGGCCTTTACTGAGCAACTGTCTAGAATTCCACCAGTACTTTTTAAATTGTTTGCAAATATTCACCAGAAAGTACATCCTTTCCAATGTCTCAATTCGTAAGTCATGCCAAAGTTCCCTTTCCCAAACAGCAAGAACTGAGACCAATGAGAAGATCAAGAAAGTTAGCAGGAAGTCTTATCTCAGAGATTCTTTTGTACTTTTGTAAGCTTAAATCATGGACTGTAGAGCAAACTACTTACTGAGCAGGCAAGGTGAACTTTGCAAAACTGGAAAGTTCACCCTTTTTGGCAAACAGCCCATATGTATGATTTTAAAAAAAAATTCAAGTCAAAGCTGACTCTCATGGATACAACCATGTCATTTTTTTAATAGTAATTTGGAAGTAATTTGTTATCCCTTTTTCCTGGGATTGCTTATTTCAACTTTCTAGTTTAGCCTGTAGGCCTGGAATTAACTGATGGCCACTAATTATGTACAAACTGGGTTCAATCCTACTTAGTTTCTGGATCAGCCTAGGTATTTCCATACATACACATATGTATAATTTTTATTAAATAAGTTTTTCCATAGAATAAAAATAATATAAAATTTTAAGATAAGAGAATTATAGAAAAATAAGAGAAAGATGAAAAAGAAATAAATTACAGACTTAGAGTTGGGAGAGATCTTGGAAGTCTTCTGGTCCAAAATCCTACTCAAAGCAGGTGACTTTATACTATTTTGGACAAATGGTTGTCCAATCTCTTAAAAACATCTAGTAATGGAGCACCCGCAATTTCTGAAGGCAAGCTGTTCCACTGATCAATTGTTCTCACTGACAAGATGTTTCTCCTTAATTCTAGCTTGGATCTCTCTTTGATAAGCTACCATCTGTTATGCCTTGTCTTGCCCTCAGTTGCTTTGGAAAACAGATCACCCCCATCTTCTCTGTAATAGTTCCTCAAATATTGGAAGACTGCTACTATGTCACCCTTAGACTTTCTCTTTGTTAGACCAGTTTCCACAACCATTCATGTTTTATTCTCCAGTCACCTTATCACCTTTGTTGTTCTTCTCTGCACTCTTTCTAGAATCTCAATATTCTTTTTTGTGTTGCAGTGACTTAAACTGGATACAATATCCCAAGTATGGTCCTATCAATGTAAAATGAAGCAATACTAGTACTTCATATGATCTTGATGCAGCCTAGGACTGCATTGGCTTTCTCTTAGTTGCAACAAACTGTTGGTTCAAACTTTAATGGTTGTCTACTAACATAGAGTTCCCCAACCATTTTGGCTTTGTGGACCAGGGGATGGGGGTGGAGAAGGGATGGTTCCTGTGAAAGGTGGGCAAGAATGAACAAGTGGCCTGGTTCTGAATAGCTCAACCAGGGGATTGGGGACCCCTGCATTAGGATACCTAGATCCCTCTCACAGTTACTATTGTTGAGTTAGGTACCATATATTCGACACAATTAGATTTGGTTTTTCTTGCTTAAGTGTGACCTTACTTTTCTCACCATTGAACTGCACTTCGTTGGATAGGGCCCCATGTTCAACTCTTGTCAAGATCCTTCTGAATCTTGAATCTATCATTTAAGGTGTTGGCTATTCCACCCAACTTGGTGTCATTTGCAAATGTGATAAATTCTCATTCTATCCTCATTTACATAATTTATGTCGATGTAGAAAAGTACTGAGCCTAAGACAGAACCTTGTGGTACCCCACTGCATGTTTTCCTCCACGTAGTTGTAATTCCATTAAGGACTATGTGAGTGCAATTTGTCAGCCAGTTACGAATCCATCTGGTGGTGATGCTGTCTAATCCCACATTTTTCTAGCTTGGCAAGAAGAAGGCTGGGGCCTACTTTGTCAAATGTCTTAGTGAAGTCTATGTCTACAGCATTTTTTTGGTCCACTAATTTAGTCACTTTGTCAAATAATATAATAATGTTTCTTTGGCATGATCTGTTTTTGACAAACCATGTTGGCTTTTGGTAATAGCTTTGCTTGTTTCTATGTGTTTGCAGATCCATTACTTGATTATCTTTTCTAGGACCTTTGCAAGTATTGATGTCTAACTATTTTAATTTGTAGCTTCCTGGATCCATTTTTTCACCTTTCTGATGATGGGAATCACATCAGCTCTTTTCTAGTCCTCTGTTAGTTCCTCAGTGCTCCAGATCTCTGAAAGATATGATTCAGTGGTTCTGAGATCATGCCTTCCAGCTCCTTTATATAATCCTGTGATATAATCCATCCGGTCCTGGTGATTTGAACTCATTTAGAGTAGATAGGTGTTGTTTTCCCATTTTCTTGCCTATTTTGATTGTATATCTAATCTGTTTTTTACAATGCTGCCTTTGATAAGTTGAACTATTTTTCCCTCTTGTGTAAAGACAGATGCAAAGAATGAATTCAGCAATTCTGCTTTCTCCATGCCTATCATTTCCTTGTTATTTTCTCCCATTAATGGACCAATTGTTTCCTTTTTTCTTGCTTTATACATATTTTATATATGTTGAAATAAAGTTTTTATTATTATTTTATTTTTTTAAAATATTTGTTGCAAGTCTTAGCTCATTCTGAGCCTTGGCTTTCATGACTAAATTTTTGTAAATTTGAGCTGTTTGTTGGTATTCTGCTTTAGTACCCCTTTCCATTTTTTACATTTGTCCTTTTTGTACTTCAGTTTATCAGAGTTCTTAATGCAACCATACTGGTTTTCTCTGAGGTCTCTAATTTTTCTTTCTCAGTTGTATTATGCTGGACTAGGTTTTTTTATCTCATTTTTCAGTTTCCCAAGCTTCTTCTTTTTCTCTTTTAAGATTTCCAATTATAGAATACTTCCCAATCCCTAACTTTGCTGAAATCAGTTCTCTTAAGGTCTAGGACACTAATTTGACTTTGTTCTATTGCTTGAGTCTGCATTATGTTGAATTCCAATATTACATGCTCATTCTCTCCCAAAGTTCCTGAAACTTCGATTCCTTCTAATATTTCATCTTTGTTAGTAAGTCCAGTATAGCTGACCTTCTAGTTCTCTCCTCTATATTTTAGGTGACAAAGTTGTCTACTGGGTTTGTCAGGAACATATTTGATCTTCCACCTGGTGAAGAGTTTGTGTTCCAGTTAATGTCAGGGTAGTTAAAGTCCCCATTATTATTGTAGTGTTCTTCCTGCACACTTTAGTTAACTGATTAGAAAAAGCTCATCTGTTTGGTTGGGTGGTATGTAGTTTACATTTCTGGCAATGGCATTCCTTTTTCCTTTTATATTAACACAAATGCATTCAAGGTTTTCTTCCTTGTTTTTTTTTGCATTTCTATAATGGTGTAGTTATTTCTTACATACAATGCAACTCCACCTCCCTCTCTCATTAGGTCTGTTTCTTTTGTACAATTTAAATCCCTCTAACATTTCAGGCATGGGTTTCATCCCACCAAGTTTTGGAAATGGCAACAATGTCATGCTTGCTCTGATATAGGAGGACTTTAAGTTACCCTATTTGTTCCTCATATTTTAAATACTAGTGCATAGGCATCTGAGGCCTTTTTGACTAATCCTGGATTTGCTTTCTACATCTCCTGTTTTGTGTCTGTTTTGTACCCTTCTTTGAATTACTGGTAGCTCCTAAAATTTGTCTCCCTCACCCTCCAACCTCAGTTTAAAGCCCTTCAGATAAGGAGAGCCAGATGATTTGCTTCTTGTTGTTTCTTTCAATTTTTTAAGTTCTTATAATATTTTTTTTGGTTCAGACTTGAAGTAAACTTACCCAGTAATTTTTCACACTTATTGTTCTGAAAGTCTCTAATAGCCTTAGCATTGTTAATTATTTCTGAAAGTGATTAGAAAGTGGGAGTTGCAAACGGAAGTATCTTTTAAAACAGCAGTACACAATGTTTCTGGCTTTGTGGACCGGTGGCAGGGAGAGTAGAGGAGAGGTTCCACGCAAGCAATGGGTGAGTGCGTTCGTGCTTGCAGCTCCATTTATGCAAACGATAGGGACATGCGTCCACTGCTTGCACAAGGGAAGTTGCATGCATTCACCTACCACTTGTGCGGCCAAGTTCTTTTTTTTAAAAAAATATTATTATGCTTTTTCAGTTTACACACACCTTTAACATTTTTTTTAACAAATTTTATTAAGTTTTTCACATTAAAAACAAAAATATATTTTTAGTGGACAACGTAATTCCGGGTCATCACCTTTACATACAAATATGACTGCAATTATACATTCATATATGCATACTTAGTTCTATTATTACCTTTTCCATTCCAAATTTTCAGTAAGGAGATAAACAAACACATTAATGTTAGCCTCTTTCATTAATCTCAATCGAAACGTTTTTTTGTTTCATTTCAATTATTTCAAATATAATCCTTTAATATTTATTTTAAAAATAAAGATGAGCAATATGTGTTTCCATCATCATCATCATCATAAAAGTTTACCAATGTCTCTCCTTGCTTTCAATAGTCTATATTAACTTATACTATATTAACTTATATTAATTTAGTTGGTTCTTTAGTCTGTCATATTCCCTTTCCATTACACATTCTTTTTATAAATTCTAGATTAATACAAATTTTAACACTAAAAAAAAAAACAAGTGTAGGTTTCCCCCCTTTTACTGCTTTGAGTGTGACACCTCAATGATTAAAATATACTTTTATTCCCTCATCTTGATTCCCAATAAGCCATTATTTTTAAGAAGTTACAATAATAAACATTACATCTTTTCATTTGGATTCTGCAGCATATTTTCCCCCCTTAATTTTTTAAAGAATTATCAGTATCTGTATTACCCTATTTTCTAAATATTTTTAATTGCAGAAATATTCTTATTACCCCTTGTCACCCTGCAGAATTTTCATTTATAATTTTCATTTATCAACCATTATCTCTGAAAAAACAATTTCTTTTCAACATTTTACTATTTCTGTATTTCTTTATTTAATGCACTTGTTTCTTAATGCTTCTCCTCCCCCTCTTTTCCCCATATCTTTTCTCTTTCCAGTTTATTTCCTTCTTTTTCTTAATATTTTCCTTTCCCCTTTTCTGCTAGGTCTTTCTGCCTTTCCCGACTTCACAGGTATTCCCCTTTTTGATTGCCTTCTTAAATCTCAACTTTTTAGCCTTCCTTCTTCCCCCACTTCTTTGTAGTGTTCTTTGTGTTAATTGTCTATTTAAGATGTCTTCTCCTTGAGTCGACTCTTCCTCCTCTGAAGCTCTTTCTTCTTGTTCTTCAATCGCCATTTCCATTTTTTCTAACGAAGAGCAAAGTGATTCGCCTCTTTCCTGTAGTAATTATCTTATATTTTTAAGTTCAATTTTTAATTCCCAAAGAGATATCATCATTATACACTCTTGTATTTTATGATTGTTAAAGTCCACAAAAAAAAAAAAAACACAACACTTTTACTTGCCTTCTTTCTTCTTTCAATTTTCTAAAGTTCTCAGTTATTCCAGCCCAGGGTCTATACCAAAAACATCAATCAATCCCACAGTCAGTCTTTCCTTGCTTTTTTCTTTATTCTGGTTCTGCTTTCACTTTCTAAGATTCTTACTTTGTTTCAATATTTCTTTCATGTTAGATCCACACAAGTTCATTCAGAAACAGGATGCTTTCCCTTTTATTTGAGCTCAAGTTTTTGTCAAAAGGTGGCTCTCCATTATACAAAGTCTTCACCTTTTCCCCCTATTGTTTTATTTAGGGTTTTTTGAACCTCAGTTTTCCAGCACAGTCCAGTCTCCAATTTGTAAACTTTATTATTATTATTTTTTGACAATCTTAAGTCCAGCTTTATTTTATGCCTGTTTATTGCCAAAATATTTTCGTTCAATTTAGTTAAATATTTAGTTCCGGCTTCTTCCTTTCCCGGTTCAAAGCCCCGCTTAGCTGTCAAAAATATTTTCTTATTTTTTTTTCCTATCCCCTTGTAATTTTGCCGCTCACTTTTCTTTTCTTAAAATTTCCATGTTTGCTTAATACCGGGGTATTTTTGTTTAGTTGTATTGCCCCATTGTCTCAGTTCAGATGTTATCCACCTCTTTCTTCCCTCCTGCACAAATCTTAATCCAGCTGAGTCCTCCTCTTCGGGGTGGCCATTTTAAACCACTGCTGCAGTCGTCTTCGGGGGGAAAAAGACCAAGCCCAGGTGGGGAGATGCAGCTCCCCTCAACCTGGCTTGCAGCTTCCCCTTACTCCACCGCCCCCCCAAGGCAGCTTCAGCCCCTAATCATAATGATTGGGGCTCTCCAACGAAAGAGCACGGACCATAGCCACAGAAAGTTGTGATATACAATCCATCAGAGAGGAGGTTCCACCTATTTTTTTTTTTGCATTTTTAACATTTTTGACAGCACTGTGGCATCACTGTTACATTTATAAGTATCTACACATTCATATACATTAATCCTTGTTTCTACTTTTTAGCCAATTGTACCATTTGTCCCAGACCACATAGTATTCTGATTCTTCGTTGCCTTTTAATTCTAACATTAGCTTGCCAATTCAGCCCATTCCAATACTTTCTGTATTACTAATTCCTCAGATGGTATGCTATCCCGTTTCCAACACTGTGTGAAAGCAATCCTGGCTGCTGTTGCTATGTGTAATATGATATCTTTAATATTTTTGCTAAACTCTCCTTTAATTATTCCTAATAGGAATAGTTCAGGTTTCAGTTCAATTTGGTGTTTTGTTTCTTGTATCCGATTTCTTATTTTTACCCAATATCTTCTCGCTTCAGGACATAACCACCACATATGAAAGAAGGTGCCATATTTATGTTTACATTTCCAGCATTCTGGACTCATATTAGGATACATCTTTGCCAATCTCACTAGTGCTAAATAGGCCTTTCTTTGTAGGCCGCAGACATTGTTAATTTATAATTTTGGGGCCATAATCTTTCCAAGTCTTCTAATCCTATACTATATCCAAAATTTCTTGCCCATGCGATCATGGACTCTTTAACTACTTCTTCTTCCATATTAAATTTTAGCAAGTAATTACATGTTTTGGTTATAAGTTTCTCTCTCATTCCCGTTAAAATTGTATCTAATTGTTGTTGGTCCTTATCAAATCCGTATTCTTCTAAGTCTTTTCTGTATTTTGCCTGTAAATGTAGGTATGGCCACCAATCTATATTTATTCTTTGGTCTCTTAATTCCTGGTTTGTTTTTAGTCTCCCTTGGTTATCTAATATATCTTACCATTTTTCTTATATCTAATGTATTTGGATAAATAATTGCTTCCATGATCAATAGCCAACCTGGTATCTTCATATAATGATTTTTTAAAAAAAATTCCCATGTCTATATCAATGAGTCCCTTATTTGGTGTCTATAAAAATACGTGTGCGACTTATTCCTCCCAAAGGAAAGCATGCCATCCTATTTGTAGATCATTCCCTTCTAATATGAAAATCCTTTTATTATTCAAATTAATCCACTCCTTTATCCAAGTTAGTGCCACGGCTTGATAGTACAGTTCCCAGTCTGGGAGTCCGAATCGACCTCTGCTTCTACTATCCTGTAACATTTTCGCTTTTATCTGTGGTTTCTTACCTAACCATACAAATTTTATTGTTATTTTATTTAGCTCTTCAAATAACTTTTTATCTAATCTTATGGGGATTGTTTGAAATAAAGCAATATGGGCAAGATGTTCATTTTAATTGTGGCTATTCTTCCCAATAAGGATAATTGTAATTTCCCCCATAATTCTAAATCTTTATTTGTTGCAACAATTTTTTATAGTTGTCTTTTTTTACTGAAGAACATCTCACTGTTCATCATATTCCCAAATATTTTAATCTTTGTAATTTGTAATCCAGTTTCCGTTTTTAATTCTTTTTTCTGATTCTCCTTTAGATTTTTAACTAATATTTTGGTCTTGCCTTTATTAATTTTAAATCCTGCCACTTCCCCAAATTCTTCTATCTCTTATAGTACGAGACTTCCTGTTTCTATTGGTTCTTCTTTAAAGAATACTACGTCATCTGCAAATGCCTGGGTTTTATATTCTTCTTTTTTGAGTTTGGTCCCTTTAATTTCCATATTTTGTCTAATTCGGGTTATAAACAATTCAAGTGAAAGGATAAAAAGCAGAGGTGATAACAAACATCCCTGTCTCACTTCCTTGGCAATCTTAAATTTCCCTGTGATGTCTCCATTTAATAGCAAGTAGCTTTTGAGTAGAATATATTGCACCTATCATTCTTTCAAATTTATCTCCAAATTTCATGTCTTCAATTTGCTGTATTAAAAACTGCCAATTTAAATTGTCAAAGGCTTTTTGAGCATCTAAAAAGATTAATACCGCTTGTTTTTCGGGATGTGCCTAGTAATACTCCAGTATATTTACCAGCATCCTTGTGTTATTTCTAATCTGTCTTATAGGTAGAAATCCATTTTGATCTGAATATATGATTTCATATAGTAATTTTTTCATCCTTTCTGCTATTATGGTGATATTTTATAAATGACATTTATCAGTGAGATTCACCTATAGTTTTTAATTTGTTGGTGATTCATGCCCTCTTTGGGTATTAATGTAATGTATGCCTCAGCCCAGGATTCTGGCAATCTAGCTTTTATCAATGCTTCATTATACACTTCTAACATTCGAAGCTCCATCAATTCAAATATATTCTTATAAAGTTCCCTTGAGATTCCATCTGGTCCCGGGGATCTGTTATTTTTCTGTCTTTGTACTGCCATTTTCAATTCTGTTAACGTTATTTCCCTATTCAACATTTCTCTCTTTTCTTCAACTATCGCGGGTAAACCTTTCTCTTTTAAATATTGCAATATATTTTCATTAGTTATTTCTTCTTGTTTATAAAGCTTTTCAAAGTAATTTTGCGTAATTCTTTTTTTCTCTTCCATATGGTGTTGTAAAGTCCCATTTTCATCCTGTAGATATGTATTAACCTTTTTTCCTTTTCTTTTTTTAATTTATAAGCCAGCCATTTCCCTGGTTTATTTGCAAATTCAAAAAAGTTCTGTTTTGCAGATTTTAGATTTTGTGCCCTTTCTAATTTGAGACATTTAATTTATGTCTGGCTAAAGCCATTTGCCCTTTAATTGTATTATTCTGTGATTCTTTTTGTAATTGAATTTCTAATTTTTTTTATCTCTTCCTGTAGCTAATTTTGTCATCTCCATTTTTCTTTGTTTCTTCTTGCTGTATATGCTATTGTCATTCCTTGCACATAGGCTTTGTGGTGTCCTATAGATTCTGCAGTGATGTATGTTGCTTAGTATTTCCCCTAAAAAATAATTTCAATTCCTTTTTTGGGGGGAGAGGTATATTCTTCTTTTAATATCTGTGTATTTAATGTTCTCTTCCTCCTCCTCCTCCTCCTTTTTGGCCTTTCCAAGTTACCTGTAGGGGATTGTGGTCCACCCATATATTTGGCATAATTTCCATTGTGTCTATATCTTTCCCTAATTCCCCATTCATCCGAACCATGTCTATCCTTGACCATGAGTTATACAAGTTGGAGTAAAAGTATATTTATTCTTATTTAGGTTTAGGTTTCTCCACAAGTCCACCAGATTTAATTTGTGCATCATCTCAAAAAAAGGTTTTGTTAAGACTTTCCTTTTTTCTTCTTGTTTTTTGTTGTTGTTTATATAATAATTTTTTATGTCTACTATTGCATAAAAGTCACCAACTAAACATACATTCCCCGTCCTATTTCTACTATTTTTCCCTATAATTTGTGGTAAAACTCTTTCTGATTATCGTTTGGAGCATATACTACCACCAGAAACATTTGTTTTTGACATATCATTAACTCAATCATTAATATTCTTCTGTTTTGTCTGCATAAATTTGTTTAGCCTTTAACTTTTCCTTCACATATACAGCTACTCCTCTCTTTTTTGATCTGCTAGTGCTGTGTACAGCGTTCCTAATTTTGAATATTCTAAACAATTACCGTGCTGCTTTTTCATAAGTACCTCTTGCAGGTACACTATGTCCACAATCAGTTTAGCTAATTTTGCAAGTTTTTGTTTTCTTTTAGCCGGGGAATTTAGTACATTAATATTTATTGATAGTAACTTGACTTCTTCTTCCATTGTTTTATTTGTTGGCTTGTCTCTGTCTTCTGTTGGTCTTTATGTCTCTTTGTGCTCTTCTTCTTATTCCTTCGTGTTGTTCCATTTCCTCCTTGCTATTTCCTTCCTATTCTGGTTCTTTTATCTCTCGCTGTTGGTCTTCTTGACTTCTGCTTTCTAGTTTCTCTTTGCTGCTGTAATCTTCTTTTGTCCCTAAAAGTTCTTGTGACTTATCTATGTTGTCAATCTTGATTTTTTCCCCCTGTAGAGTTGTAATTTCAGGAATGTTCCAATCTTGGATGGCAAACCTCAGATAAAGAATGTTTCCAAGCAAATACAACTCAGGCAAACAAAGTCACTAATCTAAAGGAGGATTAGAGAGGGGAAATAAACAAATGTTGGACTTTAACTAGAGATAATTAATTGTATGGATTACTGTGCTGAACAGTAACGAAAGTTAAGCAGTAACCAAAGTTAACCAATGATGGAGGATAACTAAAAATGTGTATAAATGCAGGACTATACTCCAATAAAGATCATCATGATTCAGTTGTTCATGATCAAACAACTCGACTGCCTCGTCATTACAACAAGTGGCGCAAGAACAGGGAGCCTCTTACTTCATCCAGCAAGGATTTGGTGCACTTTCAACCCTTTGTAGTTTCTTCAACCTTTTGGTTTCTGTGAGTATGGGGTCTTCGCTTTCTGAGGAACAAAGGAAGCATGTAGATGAATGAGGCTATTTGTTGAAGAAGAAGAATACTGAGGTACCACAGAGAAATCTCTTAAGGCTGGTCCAAAAGATTGCAGCTCAGTGCCTATGGTACCCAGAAAAGGAGTCTTTAAAATTAACTGATTGGGAACTTATTGGGAAAACATAGCATACTGAACCTTGAGCAAAAATAGAAGGTTTGCATGTGTGGCATTTATGCAGCATGCAATTGAAAAATTTGGTCACAATGAACTTTCTCTTTTAACACCTCCACCTTCATGTTATACTAATGCTGTCATTTGTCCCCCTTCTTCACCTGAATATATGTCTTCAATTCCCTCAGCTCTTGCGGATACAGGGCAAAAGCCTCCTGACTCTATTGTTCAGTCTTCTTTTCAGAAAATGGGAGAGACTTGTAAAAAGGATGCCTCTGTCTCAGGAACAGAACTTGCAGAATTACTGTCTGTTTGTCCAGTACAATATCGTCCTGGTCAGGGGCCACAGCTTGGACTGCAAGTAGCAGAATGGGAGGGTCTGCCTTATCAGATCTTAAGAGAGTTAAAAAAGGCAGTTACAGACTATGGGATTAGTGGTAATTTTACAAGAGGACTTGTAGAAGGAATAAAAAATGGTTATACAATGATTCCTGAAGATTGGAAGCAAATATTTCGCATGATTTTAACATCCATGCAATATGTGGTTTGGGAGAGTGATATATGAGACATGCTCAAGCTGCTGCTTTAGGAGGGGGAGGAGCACATACAGTTGAGCAGCTATTTGGTTCTGGACCGTTTGGTACAATACCTACTCAAGTTGTTCTTCCTCCAGCTATGTTAACTATTGTTTCTGAATGTGCCTTTCGTGCTTTTCTTTAGGTACCCCAAGCTGGAGAATCAGAGCAAATTTTTCAAACATTCGACAGAATACCAATGAATCTTATGCTGACTTTGTTGAGCGACTGTCCAAAGCAATTAGACAGCAGTTTGATCATCAGGAAGCTGCCGGTGAACTTCTTCGCCAGTTAGCTATTGAAAATGCTAATGAAGATTGTAAAATAGCTTTACGGCCATTAAAGGCTACTGCTCATTACACTCTGGCAGATATGCTGCGAGTCTGCCAGAATATTGGATCACAAACTTATAAAATGCCTATGTAAGCAGCTGCTATTCAGAAAGGACAGCAACCAATTGGTAACTGTTTTAAGTGTTAGAAGCCTGGCCACTTTCAGAAGGACTGTCGTTCCACACCTTCTATGCCTCAGAATCGTCCTTCTTAGAAGTGCCCAATTTGCAAAAAGGGATTTCATTGGGCCAATCAATGTCGGTTTCGGTCGGGAAACTTGCCAATGGGTGTGGCACCCACCCAGAATCCAAAGCATGCCTTTCTCATCACTCTGACTCCTCCAGCAGTCTCTCTCACTCCTCCCCAGCCACAGCCGGTAGCACTGGGATCAATTTAATCACTCTAGAGGAAATTGAGTTTAAATTTCCCATGGAAGTTAAAATAATTCCATCTCAATTTAAAGGTCCTCTTCCTTCAGGATTAGTTTACTTAATTTTGCCTCGTTCTTCTGCACACAAAAAGGGCTGTTTTGTTGTGCCTGGAGTACACTGGTATCCTTATGATTCAGATTTGGGTGAATCTTCCTCAAGTTCTTCCTTGTAATTCTTCTGTTGCTCAATTGCTTCTTCTTCCATATGAAATTCCATCTCCTGGTATAGGTAATCAAGGGGATGCAGGATTTGGATCAACTTTTATTGCTTCTTCTTCCATATGAAATTCCATCTCCTGGTATAGGTAATCAAGGGGATGCAGGATTTGGATCAACTTTTCTATCTGTAGGCTTACTTCATCAGCTGAACTCCTCACATCCTTTGTTAACACTCTTCCTTAATAAACAACCATTTCAAGGGTTATTGGATACTGGAGCCAATGTTACTGTCATCTCCTGTTACTGTCATCATCTGCCGTGATATCCTTTCTCTTCTTAATGCACATTTGATTCTTGATGATGGCTCTTCCTCTTAAATGGCTCTGTTCTACACCGGTTTGGGTGGAACAATGGCCATTATCAAGGGAAAAACTCGCTGCTTTACAACAACTGGTTCAAGAACAATTGGCTGCTGGTCATGTAGAACCTTCTACTAGTCCTTGGAATACTCTTGTTTTTGTTCTAAAAAAGAAAAATGGGAAATGGCGTTTCCTTCAGGATTTAAGGGAAATTAATAAATGTATCCAACCCATGTGTCCCTTACAATGTGGTCTACCTAATCCTAATTTAATTCCGAAATTTTATAAATTATTGGTAGTTGATCTTAAAGACTGCTTTTTTACTGTATCTTTGCAGCCTCAAGACAAAGAAAAATTTGCATTTACTGTCCTAGTTTTTAATAATAGCATGCCCACAAAGCGATATCATTGGCGAGTGTTGCCTCAAGGAATGCTTAATTCCCCTACACTTTGTCAATATTTCATGGATAATGCCCTTCAACCCTTTCGGAATAAATTTCCTTCCTATTTAGTCTATCATTGTATGGATGATATATTGATAGCAGCCCCGGATTTTGATGAATCTAAGTTGTTAAAAGAGTTAACGGATATTGTGGCACAACAGGGATTGTATATAGCCTCAGACAAAATTCAAAAGTTAGAACCTTATACCTACTTAGGATATAGAATGTTGCACAATTCCTCCATTCCAATTCTTCCTGAATTACCAGTACAGAAATCATTTACATTAGTACAATGGCAAAAATTACTTGGCATTATTAATTGGACACACCCATTCTTCTACATTACAACTGGTGATATGTTGCACTTATTTCAGTCTCTGAAGGGAGCACAATCACCAGGAGATCTAGCTGTATTAACTGATCTTCAAAGAACATGCCTTCAAGAAATATTGAATACGTTTAAGCATCGATATGTGGACAGGATAACATCCTTAAAATAGGACTTTGTTTAGCTATTCTTCTCACTACACCCTTACCCACGGGATGTCTTTATTCTAATGCGTCCCCACAAGCGGTCAACATTCATGAATGGATTAATTTGTCAGCTACTCCACCTAGAAACATTTATCCTTATCCATCAGCATTAGAGGATTTGCTTATTAAAGGTCGTAAACGAGCCTTACATTTTACAGGACAGGATCTCATTAGCATAGCTTTCACTCGTACAAAAGTTGAACGTGAGCATGTGATGATGATTTCAGAATCATATCAGATAGCTTTTTCTCAATATGTGGGAAACTTGTTGTATTCTTTACCTTCGCAGCCTCAAGACAAAGAAAAATTTGCATTGTCCTAGTTTTTAATAATAGCATGCCCACAAAACGATATCCTAGAATAGTGGTTACTACTACTTTAAATCCAGCCTTTTTTTCCATTTTTGTGCGAAATCCTATTTCTAAAGCTCTTACAGTCCTTACTGATGGATCACCTACAAGGGGTGTGGTTGTCTAGCAGATTCAACAACAATGGTATTCTAAATTTACTGCCACGCAGACTTCAGCTCAACGTGCTGAGCTGGCTTCTGTGATTTTGGCTTTACGATCCTATTAACTTGATTGTTGATACTCAATATGTGTATTTAGCTATGCAATCTCTTCCGTTTTCTTATTGTGCTCTCTTTTTGGATAAGAATTTGTTATCCTTGTTTTTATCTTTAAAGAATAGTTTGGAAACTCGCTTGTATTCTTTGTATGTAGAACACATGCAAAGTCATCTTCCCTTTACTAATGCCTTGACTGAAGGAAATTGGAAGGCAGATGAATCCTTAAAGAATGTTGTGTATTTGTTTGCTGATCCTGTTGCTAACCATTCTTATTTTCATCAAAATGCCAAATTGCTTGCAAAGCAATTTAAAATTTCATTATCTCAAGCCCGGGATATTGTCTGTGCTTGTCCAGCTTGTCAGCAACAGGCAGTTCCCTTTCCAGTGGGTGTCAACCCACGAGGAACCCAAGCTAATCAAATTTGGCAAATGGATGTAACTCAATTTTCAACCTTTAAGCCATACTGTTATCTTCATACGTCTATTGACACTCATTCACACTTCCTTTGGGTTACTGCTTCAAAACATGAACAAACTTCAGATGTTATTTCTCATTGCCTATCCTCTTTTGCTGTAATGGGTCGGCCTTCTCAGTTTAAAACTGACAATGTCCCCGCTTATATTAGTAAGGAACTTCAAACCCTTTGTCAAAAATGGAATATTACTTTAGTGCACGGAATTCCTTACAACTCTCAGGGTCAAGCTATAGTTGAGCGAGCTCATCGTACTTTTAAGACATTGCTTCAGAAACAATTACAAACTGAGTCTGGCCCTTACCATCTGCAAAAGATTCAAAATCTCATTGCTGTAGCATTATATACTTGGAATTATTTAACCTTTTTAGATTCTCTTGCAGACTCACCTGTTCATTTGCATTTTTGAACTACTGAATCTTTAGCAAGGTCTTTGGTAAAGTATCGCCAAGCTCCAGATCCAACCTGGAAAGGCCCTACACTGCTGATCACCTGGGGTCGCGGTTACGCTGCCGTGGAAGATCCTTCTACTTGACAAGCAGTGTGGGTTCCAGCGCGCTGTGTTCATCCGTATCATGGCATGGCATCAGGTCCTTCACAATCCGATTCTGGATTTCAATCTTCATCTGAACATGGAAGTCCGTCTTGCAAGGTCGACGCGCCCGCAACCCATCACTTGGGGCCAGGTTAAATATACTACATATCAAGCTCAACAACAACTGCAGCAGGCCTCATTACCTCAGACTCCTGAAAATCTTGTTGCTGCTGTTTTTGCTATTATTACTGCTAACTCTGTTACCATTTTACTTTGTATTTTCTTGTTTATGGTTAATGGTGTTTCTGCTCAAAATGATACTTCTGTGGTTCGTCTTAACCCTAATTTGTGGGTTCATCATGCCCAATACATGTTTATGACCCATGGCACAAATATTACTTTATACTATGAGCCCCCAATGGCATTCTTTGACCCCTAACTTGATCATGTCTTCTACATTTATTGTCTCACAACTTCAATCTATTTCACACTCCTGGCTATTTTCTAAACCGCCTATGCAATTGAATTCTGTCCATTGGTGTTACTTGAAAGGTGTTACTTGTAATTGCAGGAATGTTCCAATCTTGGATGGCAAACCTCGGATAAAGAATGTTTCCAAGCAAATACAACTCAAGCAAACAAAGTCACTAATCTAAAGGAGGATTAGAAAGGGGAAGTAAACATATGTTAGACTTTAACTAGAGATAATTAATTGTATGGATTACTGTGCTGAACAGTAATGAAAGTTAAGCAGTAACCAAAGTTAACCAATGATAGAGGATAACTAAAAATGTGTATAAATGCAAGATTATACTCCAATAAAGATAATCATGATTCAGTTGTTCATGATCAAACAACTCGACTGCCTCATCATTACAACATCCCCCTTGTCATGTAACCATCATTCCTTCTGCTCTTAACCACCTTTAATAGTACATTATGTTTGGTCAGTTGTGTTGCCAGAAAATGGTAATTTCTTCTCTACTCTTTTACTCTTCTTGGCACTTGCTTCAAAGTTTGGATTTCTCTATCCTTATAAATTATTGGTTCGTCTCTTATTATCTTATAAACTATGTCTCTTACTCTTTTCCTTGCAAATCTAATATGTACGGCCCAGTTCTAAATGTGTCCCAACCCAGTACCAGGCTGCTGCCTTGGGGTTGGGGACCTTAGTTTTAAAATGCTCCACTGCAGTTGTGAACAAGATGACCAATCCCTTTGTATCCTGACACTGAAACCTTCTGAAGACTGCTGTCCTGTGGCATCTCATGAGAAGCAGCCATCTGGAGTACATGTAAGTGAGCTCCCATCTTATTCTTATCTGGAAAGGTTCCAAAAAAACCTGGTCCACTGAATAGTTCTTTGGTCACTGAGGACTGTTCCATCCACCAGTTTGTGATGTTCAGTAGGAAGGGGAAATGAAGCTGAGGAGGAATCCCCCAACTACTGCCCTTAAATAGGGCCAACTAAAATGACAACCGCAGATGCTGTCTTTGCCAGCATCCTTTTTTTGCTAACTTAAACACTAGAGGAAAGCCCATTAACCCAGTTGGCTGTTGTTGACTCTGGTCCTCCCAGCCTTTTCAAAGCTCCTTTCTGAAGAAGCAAATAACTAGAAGAAACTTGACAGGAGCAAAAAGATAGATGCCAACAATGAACAGACCACTTAGCTTGTGACATTTGTTGTGACATTGTCCTCTGGCACTTCTGGTAAAAAAGAACAATATTTACAGATTGCATCAGGGATTTTCTGTACCTTTGCACCCTCCTGGTCCAGAATTCAAGATAAATAACTAGCTGACAATTGCTGAATACAAATCCATCCACTGAGCTAAAAATCAGTGTTTGGTGTCTGTGCATCTGCTAAGAATTGATACCCCCTTTCTAAAGAATATTGGTTGTGCTTGCACCTGGTGTTTTTGAAGTTTCAATACTTATGAAACTCTTGGTTGGAGGCCAAGTGTGAGCCTGTAATTTGCATTCGTTAAATTTAACTTTGCACAATTAGGAGTTTGGATCCTATTTGGCCTGTGCATTAGAAAAGAGCCAAGCTAGCTCACAGACCCAAAGGTGCTTTTCAAAAAGCAACTGGACTTTCTTTGTTTTTCCTTAAAGATATTCAACTTCTCATACAAGAACTTGAAGATTCTTGGAATGAGAAGCAAAATGTCTTCAATGGATAACAAAGAAAATCCAGCTGCTTTTGGAAAAGCATCTCTTGAACAACCATAACCTGGATGACTAAGGATCTCCAAAAACATCTACCTCTAGACAGACCACAATATTTTGTTTCCATGGCAGAGGAAACATTATCATCTTCATCAATATTCTAATTCCATTCCCCCATTGCTGGTCCATTACATCTTACTTCAAAATGTAAAGAGCTGGTCAAGGCCCAATAAATCATTATTTTTTAGACCAAAAATAATTATTTCTTTCAATCAGGCTGGTTTGCAGATACAGTAAAAGCAACCGACAAATTTAAAATTTCACATATCAGATTAAAGCCAAAGCTAAACTACTTTACAATTTAGTGGCCCCCAAACTCATGGACCTTTTCATGAAATTGCATATTGTTCATTGATCTCCAATCATTTATATGTAAATAATTTAATAAATACTACTAGATACTAATATTAATAAGTACTACAGATAACAACAGCTAGTCCCATTGATGCTTAGGAGTTTGGAGAAGCCTGACTTAGCATAACAGGTGAATCTACCTCCATTCATATGAAATGCTAAACCTTTTTTTTATATTGGATGTTTAAATTTATAAAAATCAGTTATTTGGATCAGTTCTTTTTTGGATGCATCTGCTAGAAAGAATGTTATTTTTGTACTTTATTAGTACAGTTAACTGTAGTTATCCTTAATTATTATTTACAAAACTAGCTTGTTTTAATATACAAGATAAAATGTGTTCATGTTATCTATAGGTTGCTGCAACCAATTACAAATGCAAACTGAATGCCAAGTGCCCAAAATGCAATCATACCACTGCCAGGCTGGTATTATACCTGTAACTTTGAAGACAGAGCATAAATAACCTATTTAAGGTTATTTATTTATTTACCCTCGTAACTTTAAACAATTATTAAGCGACTAGTTGTAATTTGAGGACAATCTGTACACCCAGTTATGCATTTTTCTTTTTACAGCTGAAACACCTGTTTAGCTAATAAATATGCTCAAATTCCAGACTACACTCCAAATATGTATAATTTAAAGGCATATAACCCAAGCTACACAGCAAGAATAATAAAACAGAGAGCCAGCTGGTGGTAGTGGTTGACAACAGGTAGAAACAGAGAGACCATGAGTTCTTGTCCTGCCTTAGGCACAAAACTAGCTAGGTGACTTTGGGCTAGTTAGTGCTCTCTCAGTCTTATGAAGAAAGCAAGGGCAAACCACTTCTGAAATCTTGTCAAGAAAACTACAGTGACTTGTCCAGGCAGTTGCCAGGTGTCAACACTGATTCAAAAGCACCACCAGAACTAAAAAAAAACATCTGAAGTTCACCGGCTTATGTTTTCTAGATACTATTGCTCAAAACAAGTTTGTGACACGGAACTTATTCTGCAAAGCAAAACTTGCTTATTTCAGTGCCACCATGATTGTGATCCTCTTCCTTCTTCACAGTATGTTTAAAATCATTTTCAAGGCCAAGTGGCCATAGGATACAATCAGCTTTTGCACATTAAAAAAAGTTTATGTTTAACAGTACACTTCTTTCTCTCTAGGCAATGAGAGTGTGCAAGCATATTGCAATTGTATTAATATTTGGGGCCAACACATGTTTCCCTCTGATAAACTCCAGGCCATTGACACAGCAGAATAAAGAGAAGGAAGAGGCCCAATTTGCTGAAAATTAGGAGCATCCAGGAAATATACAGCAGGACTCTAAACTGTCTCTTTCCTATATTCATTAGCAAACCCATGGCTGGGAACTGCATGTTTATAAAGCATACAACGCTGCTCTTGATGGAATATTATTTATATCCAGTAATGTGCAAAACATTTTAAATGTAAACTGTTTTGTATTAAAACATGCCATTTTGAGCCCAAAACAATTCTTTCAAGTATAACACAGCTGTTTTGCATTGGACCCAGACTGTGCCAATCACTTTCCCAATGTTTCAAATGTGAAGCAGCTCTGGTTTGAGCTGAACACATTTTCAAAATGATTAAAACAGATCTTAGATATGAATCAGAAAGTGACACTTTGAATGTAGTATTTTGCACAAACTTCTTTAATTAAAGCAACTGTCCCTGGCTGGCAAAATTCTCTCCAAGCTATTTTGAACATTTTGGAAAAATGAAGTCAGAAATGATTAAGTAAAAATTATTGAGTAGCTGTAGGAAAAGAGTGATATGTTTGGTGGTTCTGGAAAAAGAATTGAATTATTTATTTTTTTCATATCTTTTCAAACTGACTTTTAAGGCCCTGTCCTTTCTAGCTTAAAATATATCCATATATATCATTAAATTATTGCTATAAATTATAAATTTTAATTTAATTCTATGCATAGTCGGGCATCTATATTAGTAGAGTCAGAAGCTTCAACAATTGACAGTCTGTTGCTGCAAATATTTTGGATGGGAACTTGGACTATCCAGTCACATATAAAATTCTATACAGTTACTTCCTGTCCTTACTCTGAATGGTAAAAATCTGAGACTATTCCTCTGATGCAATTGTTCGCTTTTCTGTTTGTCTTTTAATTGAAATGTTATATTTGGTCTTTTCTTTTCTTTGTCCTTGGGTGGGCAAACAAGATTTCAAAGGATGACAGCTTGAGTAAATAAAACAAAAATTCTTCGTGTAAATTCTTTTGCACAGGGCAATGTACAATATTCACTACTTCCTCAATATCCTATTCCTATTGCTCTTTCTTTCCTTGTCCTGTTGCTTTTTCTCTTGGCTTCTCTTATGCTTTAATATTTTATTATCTCTATCAACATTTTTTCTTCAGTGTGGCCCAGTATTTAGTTTGGGGCCCACGGAGCAGAGGGTTAGTTAACGATAGGCAAAAATGGGGTAGCAACCAACAAGGAAATTATAACAGAATAATAGGGTAATCTATTTCTCAGACAGATAAAGATGGTTTAACACTGAATATCAAATACTATAGATAGGAGAGTTTCTGGTTATCATTTTTTTGGAAACAGGATACTGAACGATAAGGCCTGTTGATTTGATACTGAAGACTTTTTATTAAAATGACCATCAAAATCACCTGCCCCCAGAATTGTAGCTGCAGAAATCCGAACGATCCGTGGGTTCCCTCTTTATTGCCCCCTCCTGCTCCTCCGGGGATTTGCAGGAGAGTATTTTCGAGCCGAGAGTTACTGTATATCCACACAGAAAACAGCCTTCCTTAGACGTGTCAGGCTCTAGACCGGGCAGGAAAACGATGCACACAACACCCCCTCAAACCCCCCCCCTCCCCCGGATCTGAGGCTGATCAAAGATGAAGGGTGTTGCAATCTCCTGCCTCCTACGAGTCGCGGGGGGAGGGGGGAACCATCGACTCGGAGGAAACTCCTTCGCAGGCATCGACCAAATACTGCAGACCCTTTCTTTAAAATAATATTGCTCTCTCGCTCCCGTGAAGAATAGCGCCTACCTCCACCTCATCCTGTCTTTCCCTCAAGGCGTACATGGTGCTGAAGGCGAGGGTCGGTTCCTTCTCCAGCTTGAGGTCGACGCTCCGTGCCACTTGGGCAACGGAGGGCGGCACAGGAAGCCCTCCAGGCCAAGCCCAGCCCAACTCAGCCCGCCGTTGCTTTCACTTTCAATCAGCTCAAAAGCGAGGGGTCCGCCCGGATATTTAGCGAAACCGGACTTCCTTCTTCTTTCCGTCCAGAAAATTCGCCATAGCGACGGCTCGTCAAGAGACGCGGTTCGCTCGGAAAGTCACTTTTCATTCGGAAACCGCCCCTCCCCCCCCCCACAAAAAAAAACACACACAAAAAAAAACAAAAACAGGGTTGCCATTTATTTGCTTGCCTTTTGCAATGTCATCCGGAGGCATGGGGGGCCGAATCGGCATTCAGCGGGTGCTCCCTCTCCTCCACCGGGCTCTTCTGAAACTTGACGCCGAGAAAGTCGGATTGGCCTTTTTTCCCGTTGACTCAGGCGAGCGGATCTCCGTGGGTGTGAGTGGGTGTGTTTCGACGTGCTCCATGATGACCGGTGTTGCGGTACAAATTGCCATCGCCTTTCTGTGGGGATTTTCTGTGGACGTAGTATTTACTTAGATTTCAGTAGGACATTTGACGAAGGACAGGTAGTCCTCGACTTACAACCTCAACTGAGCCCAAAATTTGTGTGGCTAAATGAGTCATTTGCCAAGTGAGTTTTGTCCTATTTTATGGACTTTCTTGCCATGATTGTTAAGTGAATCACTGCGTTAAATTAGTAACGTATTTTGAAATGAATCTGGCCTCCCCATTGACTTTGCTGATCACAATGTATAAAAGTTTATCGTATGATCCTAGGACGCTGCAACCATCATAAATATGAGTCAGTTGCCAACCATCTGAATATTGATCATGTGACCACAGTGATATTGCAACAGTTTTGTGAAAAATGGTCATTGTCACTTATTTCAGTGCTGTTGTAAATTCAGATGGTCAATAAAGGAATTGTAAGTTGAGGACTTACCTGTACCAATGTTACCTATTTCATAAAAATTCTTGTTAAGATTATAATTCTATGTAAATTTCAACCCTTTCTTCCACACGCTCTCCTAGTGATTCAACTGTTTATTATATCCAAAAACGTTTTGCTCATTTTATCATACAATCTTTAATGTTTTGTCTTCTGTTTTCATTTTCAATAAAGGTTTGTACATCTTAGCAATAATATGATCATCTTTTGTGCAGAATTCTACAACAAATTCAGTTTTACCGCTTTCAAATTCATAAGCCTTTTCATTCAGTTTTAACACTTTTATTAGCTCAGCATAGGGAAACCAATTCCATGTAAAATTTTCAAGCTCCAAGTTTTTTCTTGTTTTTAAATTAAATTCTCCTTGGGAATTTTCAGCAAATCAGCACAGATAAACCATTTTTGTTAAACCATCATTTCCCTTTTAAAAAGGGCTTCTCAGGTTGACAACCAGAAAGGGAGATGATCTTGTCTTAAACCTATTCCAAATTCTCACTATGGCTCATATAATGAAATGATTTTTAAAATCTACATGCACCTTAACTTTGTCATACCACAAATAATCATGTCATCCAAATCTTAAATCATGACCTTCCAATTTCAATAACCTCCTATTTCATCTGTTCTTTCATTCAAACTTAGCAATAAGTATAATATTGTATTTGGTAATTCTAACTCCCTCTTTCTTTTGCATCCTGCAGGACTGTGTATAGTATTTAATTCCTGCTTTCTTAATTCTCAGAATTAAAGAACAAGAATCACTTTATCTCTTCTTGATTTTTTAAAAAACCTCTATTCTCCCTTAATTCAACTTTGATATTTTTCTTAACATACCAACTGTCACACCAATGTAACAAAACAGGTAGAAATGTGCTCTTATTAAATAGCCATTTGTACTTCTTTTAGACCATATACTTTACCAGTATTTGCATATTTTAATTTTTCTCCTTGTATTTCTCCATCTTTAGTAACTATTCTAACAAGGTAGCCAAATTCATCTCCGGTCTTTTAATTTGTAAATATTTATGTACAACTCCCAATAATTCACTTCTTTTTGTTTTCTTTGCATTTTTGATGGATTAAGAGAACCATAATGTGATCTAGAAGGATTTTTATGTACAACAAACATTTCTTATATATTTCTCCATTTATTAAATAACATATTTAATATATTCAAGGGGACATGAGATATATTAGTATACTAAATAATATATTCAAGGGGACATCAGTCATCCTTCTCTTATTCTCTTTCGTTGAAATTTGCATGCCATTTATTCTCATGCACATATTGCTTTTATCCAGGGGTGGTATACTACCGGTTCTGCCTGACTCTATAGAACCGGTAGCTCTAAAGAGCAGCAGACACCAAATCGGTTTTGTGTTTGCTGCTGTTCAGCCCATCCGCCCACCCGGGCTCTTACCTGTCCTTTATTTCCTGCTTTTTCAACCTCAGCTGCTGTGCATGGCACAGCTGAGGTTGAAAAATCAGGAAAAAGGAGGCTTTTCAAATACTGCACCTGCGTGCGGTGCTTTTCAGGTGTCCTGGCGGCACAGCTTATAGTTTTCTACACGTGCGCGCAGCAAAACGTAATCACCAAACCGATAGTAACGCCGGTTGAATTCCACCCCTGCTTTTATCATAAATAATTATGTGATTGGATAGGAGGCAGCTTAGTTCACAGAAAGAATGTGGATACAACAAACATTTCTGAAGAGACCTTCCCTAGTTTCAAGGGCTAAAAAGTGATGAGGGAGAAATATACTTTCAGGCTTGCAAGCTTCTGTTAAGGTAAACCTTTGGGCTATAAAGGGTTTGTAATGGTTTAATCTTGCAAGTTTCTATTAATATAAACCTTACAATAAAGTTGGTGCTAGTATTTTTGGATGTGCTTCTTATATCGACCTTCTAAGTCAGGTTACACTTAGGGTTAGGGTTTGAGATAATACCAAAAAGAACCTTTAAATAGTGCAACCACAGAATCTAGGTATGATTTTGAACAAACTGATATTTGAATTTCATCTTTTTGAAATTTAAATTCAGAGACATTTTGGAGTCAACAATGCATCATAATTCTGAAGGATTCTTGATGTAGTATAAACATGATTAATACCGTGTTTCTCCAACAATATGGCCTCCACCAATAGGAAGCCCCACCATGTTTTATTGGCATAAAATCAAATTAAGCTCCTCCCCCCAAATTAAGGCCCATATTAAACATGCGAAATGGGGGGAAATGGCGGGGGGGAGGGGGGCTTGCATTTAAGAAGTACTTTTGTTGCATGCCCGGATATGGTGCTGCCTGCGTTGGTGGGGCACTTCATATCAGGAGACTTTCCGCCACCGTTGCTTTCCCTTCTCTCTTGCTGCTGCGGCATTAGAGCAACGCCTCGGTGTTTGGCACAGCCACGTGCGGCCTGTCAAGGCTCCTCCCTGCAACCGGAGCCCTGAGGAGACACTTGGCTTCAGGCGCTCCCGTCGCCGCCTTCCAAGGGAAGGTGCTTGCCCGAGAGGATCTCTCCCTCTCTCTCTCTTTCTCTCCCTGCAGCTGAGAAGAAGGCGGCTGCAGCTGGTTCCTCCTGCTTGCTGAGAGGTAAGGAAGCCGCGGCTTTGCAGAGCAAGCGAAGCGCTGCTCGCCTGGGCGAGATTTGGGAACGAGGGGCAGGAGGAGGCACGCACGCACCCGTGGCTCGCTTTCCCAGCTCTGCCCAGCCCGCATGGCTCTGGCACAGCCCTGGTGGGATGAGCGGAGGGTCCGGCGGGGAGGCGCTTGCTGCCTTGGTGAGAGCTCTTGCCACCGGGAAGGAGGGCCCACCTGTCAGCTTAGCCTGGGGCTAAATTTGTCTTGGTGCAAATATTCTCGTTGTACATAAAAGAAAAGATATTTGTTAAGAGTCTATCATCATAAGGTACAACACTTAATAATAGTCATAGGGTACAATAAGCAATCAAATCATACTAGGAAACAGTTAATATAAATCTTGGTGCAGATTTTGTAAATAATTAGACAGTGCTGAGGGAATTATTTGCTTAGCAGAGTGATGGTGTTTGGGGAAAAACTGTCCTTGTGTTTAGTTGTTCTGGTGTGCAGTGTTCTGTAGTGTCGTTTTGAGGGTAGTAGTTAAAACAATTGATGTCCAGGATGTGAGGGGTTTGTCAATATTTTCATAGCCCTCTTTTTGACTCGTGCAGGATACAGTAGGTCCTCAATGGAAGGCAGGATGGTAGCAATTTGTTTTTTCTGCAGTCCTAATTACTCTCTGAAGTCTGTGCCTGTCCTGTTGGGTTGCAGACTCAAACCAGATAGTTAAGGCCAGGTCACATCGGCCGACGGATGCAAAACGTATGTAAAAAGGACACAGCGGACGAGCAAATTTTCCATCCGTTGTTATCCGCTCTCAAAAGTGCCCCAAATTTGCATAAAGAGAACGGACAACAACGGAAAGGAACGGATGTGGGGAGGATGTAGCGAGGATGTTAAGTGGATGCTCAACGGAAGCCTAGCGGATGGAAGCGGATGACACATCCGCAGGGCTTCCGTGGGAGAACAGCGAAGCGGACGCGCAGCGGAAGGAGCAGATGCAGAGCGGATGCCGAGCGGATGACGCAGATGCATCACGGATGCCTAGCGGATGCAAAGCATTCACTGCGCATGCGGGGAGGATGCATTGCATCAGCCCCGCGGATATAAAGGGAAGCAGCTCGCAAGCAGGTCACCATTCAGAGCAAAGACCTGCTGCCAGACACATCTTCAGCCAACAACCATGGGGAAGAAGAGGAAGCCTGTGCCTACTCCTGCCAGCCCTGGCAAGAAGGACAGGGCCACCCTCCCACCCCCTGACGCTGACTCTGCTTCTGCTGGGGCTTCTGCTGCTGGTGCTGGTGCTTCTGCTGCTGGTGCTGTCTCTGCTGGTGCTGGTGCTTCTGCTGGTGCTGACTCTGCTGCTGCTGCTCCTGGTGCTGGTGCTTCTGCTGGTGCTGACTCTGCTGCTGCTGCTGCTGCTGGTGTGGTGGACCAGCCCCTAGAACCTCAAAGCCCTGCTGATGAGGGCCCAAAAGGCCCTGCCAGAGGGAAGAAGAGGCAATCACGCAAAAAGGGGGAGAGGAGGCAGTACTCCATTGCAGAGTAACATGAGGAGGAGATGCTCGAATGGCTGAGGGAGAACGAGTACCTCTGGAGGAAGGGACACAGGCTCTATCGAGACACCAAGCGGAAGCAGGTGGCTTGGAGAGAGAAGGTGGAGAGCCTGGGCTACACTTCGGAGGTCCTCCTGGGGTGGTGGAAGCACATGCACACCTGGTACGGGAAGCTGCACCTGAAGAAGTCTGGCCAGGCCGCGGTCAAGCTCACCGACCAGGAGACCTATGTCATGGCAAAGTGCAGCTTCTTGGAGGGTGAGATCCGCCACCGAGGAGCAGCCCCTCTGTCAACCCTCTCTCTCAGGCAGCCCACAGCCAGTCCTCTTCTGCCAAGAGTCAGCTCCTGTGTCCAGGCAGGTATCTTTGGAGTGCCCCCCGACGGAGACCCCCCCGACAGCTGCACACCCCATGCCGGGGCACATGGAGGATCCCATGACGCAGATGGAGCAAGAAGAGGCCGTGGCCACTAGAGACCAATCCACACCCACCCCCAGCTCCACCTCCACAGAAAGCAGGCAGAGAGGCAGACCGGAGGGACAGAGCCACACTGTCTTCTTGGAGATCAGGGACACCATCAAGAGCAGTGTAGATCTCCTCTCTCAACTGGTACACTCCGACATACCATCCTCTAACAGAAAGCCCTTCCTCACCTACGTGAACCAGACCCTCATGGAATGCCCGAATCCCAGTACCAGATGATCAAGGAGAGGATCACAGGTCTTCTGCACCACCCTCCAGGCCAGCTGAACCTGCTCTGACCCACTTCAGGTCTGCTCCTCCACCCCAGGCGATGTCACAGCCCTTCCAAGGCTTTCCACAGCCCCTCACCTACCAAGGCTATGGATACCAGGAGTTCCAGCAGCACAGGCACCCTTCCCAGTCCAGGCACAGGTTCCTCGCCTGCCACAGATGCCACCGACGCCACAGATGCCACTGATGCTACCGACGCCTCACCTCACTCAGCTGCAGACCAGACAGCCCCACTACACTCTTCCTTCCTCCACCCTACAGCCAAGCCCGGCCTCAGAACATCTATCATCGGTGTTGGGACTGACATCCCATGTCCTGGAGGAAGGGGCTCTCAACACCACGGGACTGAGCCAGGTCTCTGAGAGCTTCCTCCACACACCATCCCGTTGTCCTCTCGGGGCCAGGCACCCCAATGATGCCTCAGACCAGCACTCCAGCCACTGCCACCTCCACATCCACTGGACCCTTCACCCCTGAGACCATGGGCACGCCTCAGAGTGACTGAGAAGAGTGCCAGAGACTGGGTTGTTACCTGTTGACTTTATCTTTGCTTGGGACACTTTTCTTGGTTCATTTTGCTTTTTTAATAAAGTCCTACAGTTTGTTATTAATAAAGGTTATCTTTGCTTCACACACTTGGTTCAGTTCTTTTACTAAATAAAGTCTTGGTGGAAACTTTTAGAAATGGTTTAAGTCTTTGTATGCTTGTGGGATGGGTAAGGATAGCTGTGGGATGGATAGCTGTGGGATGGATAAGGATAGCTGTGGGATGGATAAGGATAGCTGTGGGATGGATAGCTATGGGATGGGTAAGGATAGCTGTGGGATGGATAAGGATAGCTGTGAGATGGATAGCTGTGGGATGGGTAAGGATACCTGTGGGATGGGCAGGGATACCTGTGGGATGGGTAATAGCTGTGGGATAGATAAGCCTCCAGTGCAAGCATAGTGGGACTGTATGGTCCACCCTCCCAGGTGCCACACCTATGGCCCTTTATTATCAATAACAATTTAATCATTCATCCACACATTTTATTAAATGCCCTGTTCATTGTAGGGCCACTCAACATACATGGCACAATGTCATCAGTGTGATGAGAAAGGCTGAAGGAAGCATCCATTAAGCATCTACCATCCTGTCTTGCCACTCCACTGCTCCAGCTAGGGAGTTGCACCAGTGTTTCAGGAGGTTGCGCTGCTTCTTCCCTTCACGTGAAGCTCTGTTGGGGCCTGGCACATCCACAGTGTCTATCAGATTTAGTCCTTGCCTCCATTCACCAGGCTCCACGTCCCCATTGCCTTGTTGGTGGTCCATGAGGCTGTTCTGCAACACTGGGTAGCGGGTGAGCATGAGATTGTGCAGGATGCAGCAAGCTTCCATGATGTTCTTCACGGTCTGTGGGCGATGCTGCATGGTGGTGAGAAGTACCTGGAACCTATTGGCCAGGATGCCAAAGGCGTTCTCCACCACCCATCTTGCCCTGGACAGCCTGTAGTTGAAGATCCTCTCTTCATGGGTGAGGTATCTGGAAGTGTAGAGCTTCATGAGGTAGGTTCTGAGGGAGAAGGCGTCATCCCCCACAATGAAGTAGGGCACATCTTGTGTGTCGTTGGGTAGGGGGTCTGGATCTGGGAAACCCATGATGAGGTTGCGTTCTAGCCCACCCTTGAGGTCACTGGCGTTGTATATCTAGGCATCTGAAGAAGACCCGTTGCCTGAAGCATCGATGTACATGAACTTGTAGTCAGCATCGACCATGGCGAAGAGAATGATGCTGAAGAAGCCCTTGTAGTTGAAATAATTGGACCCTGAGTTGGGTGGAACTTTGCAGGCCACGTGCTTCCCATCTATGGCTCCAACGGTGTGGGGGAAGTTCCACTTCTGATACCAATGCTCTGCAACTTTCTTCCAGCCTTCTTCAGTGGAGGGGCACTGGAGGAGCTCCTCCAGGTATTATTCAATGATGGCCTGCACCACTTCTCTGACCACAATGCTGATGGTGTTGTGTGGCACCCTCCAGGTGTACTGCATGTTTTTGTATGTGGTTCCCAGAGGCCAGGTGGTGCAGAGTCAGTGACACCTTCAGTCCAGGGTCCAGGCTGGGCCGGAAGTTGGTGTTTGCCTTGGTCAACCTGGGTCTCAGCCGCTCCACAACTTCGTCAAACATGGCTGGCAGCATTCTCATGAAGTGCTGGAATGCATGAGGGTCTTCGTTCCTCAGCTTGTCATACAGTCTGTACTCGGCTCTTCTCGTGATCCATCTTTGGACCCACACACTTTTTGGACGTCTCCTTTTCCTTGCGTAGAACAGGTGAAAGAGCCTGTAGAGGGCTTCGCACTGTTGTAGAACGATGGCGGCTACCAAAAGAGTGTGTGATGATCCATGGTGGAGATGACTGGATGCTGTGGAAGAGCAAGAGCAAGATCAAGGCTGAAGAGGTCTGCACAGCAGGGCTGCTGGACTGGAAGTGAGATCCAGGTGATTTCCTCCCCCTTTTTATAGGAAATATCAGTTTTCTGCTAGGTGTCCTTCTGCATACTCCAGACATCCTCCAGACATCCTAAATATCCAAGATACATCCCCTATATGAACGTTTTTTCCATTTTAATGCTTTGTATGTGAGCTGCATCCACTTTCATCCTTTCTACGTCCGTGCTACGAAGGCTGCGTGTCTGTTCCGCATTCTTTTCGTTTCCTCCCTGTGTCCGTTTCCCGCTGGAGCGGATGTGAATTGCGCGGATGCGCAGCGGATGCCTAGCAGATATAGCGGACACGTAACGGATGACGACGGATGTAGAACGGATGTTCCCCATATGTGTTGCGGATGCAGAACGGACGCGTTGGATACTTTATCCGCTCAAAAAGTTTTGTGCAGCTCAAAACTTTTTGAGCGGATGAAATGTCAGTCGACGGATGCTGGACGGATAGAACGTATGAATCACGCACGCAGTGAGTACAGAACAGAAGCATCGCGTTAACCAACGGATGGCAAGCGTTTCTCTCCGTTTTACGTCCTCTTTCCATCCCTTGGTGCAGTGTACAGAGGTGCAGATGACAGACTCAATCATTCCTTTGTAGAACTGTATCAGCAGCTTATGGATGTAGTATAGTAATTTGCCAATCAACTCTGGTTAGTACCGTCAGAAAAGTCTGTGGACCAGAGTACGAAATTACAATCGCGTTCAGTAAATTATAGGCGCAAACTGTTCCTGCGCTGTGCAAAGGAAACAAGAAGAATTGTGGGCAGTACTAGAAATCTCCATCTCACGTTTTTACGCCAAAAGGTATTCCTCCGGTACATTCACGTCGCGATCATTGCGCTCTAGATTCCAGAAGATTTAAGGAAAAAAAACAACAACAACAAAGCAATGTTTAACTTTTTTGTCTGGAACCAGTTGAAAGGTGACCCCCCACTCCCGCTGAGAGCGTCGTCCCTCGACCTCTCGCGAGATCTTCCCTCGGCTGGAGAACAACCCGCGGGCGGGTGAAGGCGGAATGCGTGCCCGCTCTTTCTTTCCCCGCCCTGCCCGAGCGCAGCTTGGCGAAGGGTTTCTTTTTTTTCTCTCTCCCTGTGCCCCAGCTCTCGCGGGGAAAGAAGCGACTGCTGTGGAGCCATCATGGCGGCGGTGGCCGGTTCTCCCTCTGCCGCCCTCCCTTCGTTGGCGACGGCCACCGCTCCAAGTCCCGCCGCCCTGCCGCCCGGGCCGCCCGGTTACCGGCCGTTTGAGCCTGAGGCGCTGGGTCTGAGCTCGGCCTGGAGGCTCACCAGCTACGGGGAGCTGCGCGGCTGAGGCTGCAAAGTCCCCCAGGAGACGCTGCTCAGACTCCTGGAGGGACTTAACACTTCCCACGGGGCCGGGGATACCGGGGCTGCCGGGAGTCCTCCCACCCTAGGTAAGGCTTGGCGGGGAAAGCGGCCTTTTAGGCGCTACCGGGGGGGGGGGGCGGTGTTTCGTAGTGGAACGACGGAAGAAGGGGCAGCACGCACATTTGAAGAGCGGGTGAGGAGACCGTTGCCGTGGGTGACGTCTGGGCGGCAGATCGAATGGCTGCGCTGTTTGAAACTTTCCAGTTGACCTCAAGTCTGGAAGTCATTTTAAGCAAGCCCCGCGCGCGCTCGATTTTGGTTTCTTGCTCCCACCTAATCTTAGGCGTGAATCATACACACGCCAGGCTCTGTTAAATAAAAAGCCTCCCTTGGTTTGAACTTCGTCCGAAGTCTTGGACGCTTTGTGGACAGTTCAATGTTGGGGAAATGACGTTGCTGTTGTTTTTAACTTGAGCCGACTTGGAGGTTGCAAAATCCACTCCCCAAACATGGTGCATGGCCCTCGGCTGAGAAGCGTTCGCCCCTTTTGCTTTGCCGTCCATTCTGTAACCTCGACGGGGCCTCACCACCTTCCCTGCTTTCTTTGCACAAGCACTGAAAATGAAGATGCGATCAACTTCCAAGTCATGGCTTGAATTGGAAATGATTCTAAACGTTCAAGAATGCTGTGGTCCCTCTTCCCTGCAGGCATTGGAATGGACTCCTGTGTGATTCCTTTGAGGCATGGGGGTCTATCCCTGGTGCAGACCACAGACTTCTTTTACCCACTCGTAGAAGACCCCTATATGATGGTGAGTTCGTGTGCTGGTGAGAAGGTGGAGGAAGTATTGGTCAATTTAGAAAGGTTTGAGCGGTGTCCTTGAAATTAGGCTTCCTCCTCAGCTGATTATAATAGTTGCCTTGCCCTTCTTGCTCAGTTCTAGTAATTTCGTTATTCCGGTTTAGGGCCGCATTGCTTGCGCTAATGTGCTGAGTGACCTCTATGCCATGGGCATCACCGAATGTGACAACATGCTTATGCTGCTGAGCGTGAGCCAGAAAATGACTGAAGAGGTGAGAAATATTTTACTTCTTAAAATAATTTGAATATGTTTTTTTAATATGCTGGCTGGGTTCAATGCAACAACTCAAGTTATAATACAGTTCAGTGATTTCTGTCTTTAAAATATGCAGACCAGAAGTCTGTCCCCTTGAATGAATAAAGGAAACGTTGGGTGTTAGCCTGCCCCCCCACTCTATTGTTTCTAGGGTTAGGAGGAGCACTGAGTTATGTTCCTACACATTGAATTTTTTGGAATCAAAAGAGGGAATTAAACAGTTTTAAAAAATCATTCCGTAATTACTTTCATCATTCTCAATTCAGAAAGGTAATGTTTAATTTAATAATTAGGCATATTAATCTGTAATCAAAGTAGTTTTGTTTCACAATTTACTGTCATCATTTGTTTAAATAAGTTTCACTGAATACACAATAATTCCATTCACCTACAGTAACATGATTAACCAAAACTGCGACTTAGTTGGGATTTTTTAATTTACTATGACCTCTGTGCTACTTAGTTCCCACAGGTTTTTAACAGTTTACATCTATCAACATAAGTTACAAATGGTACAAGAAAATTTCCCATTATAATTTCAGTGCAGAAGATTCCATGTTCAATCCTTGCACCCCACTTAATTGGATCCAGTAGCAGATGATCCCTGTTTGATGGTTACAAATGGTTCTTAAATCCTTTTTGTCATTTGTCTCCCAGGAACGGGAAAAAATCATGCCTCTGATAATCAAAGGTTTCAGGGATGCAGCAGAGGATGGAGGCACTTCAGTAACTGGCGGGCAGACTGTCTTGAATCCTTGGATCATTGTTGGCGGGGTTGCAACAGTTGTTTGTCAGCCCAATGAATTTATTATGTGAGTATTGAACTCTTATTAACAAGTGGGAATTTGAAAAAGTAAATGATGTATATAGATGAGACCAACATGCTGCTGAGTTTAAAATTGCTGAGAGAATTCTTGTTACTAACTCAGTCCAAACTTTAGAAAAATGAGAACTAAATTGAACTAAAGATTTTTTTTATATAGTTTACTAAATTTAAGTTACAGAATTATTTTAAAAGAAGAATTAGATAAAGTTGAATAGAATTCAAAGCAAGTAAATATTATGTTTGAAGCTAAACTATATTAATATTTGTGCTGTTGTGTGGGACACCAAATCATGTACAAAATAGGACTCCAGTGACTCAGTGCATGGACTTTACGTAGTAACAAAATTTATCAGGATGGGAAGTTCCTTCTGAATTATTTGTAATATCCATTTCCTCTCAAATTCCTGCAAATTTTTACTTGATATTTGAATTAGAACTAGAGATGCAGAAAACAGCATGCTTATTTTCAGAATCCTCCAGTATTTCTTGGAAGTTTCATTTCTAAACAATATTTAAAATCAATTTAAATTTTGAGAATGCTAATTCAGAGGGTTTATATCTTATGTTGGGACTGTACTGGTGTAAAGTGCATTTGCCGAGATATCTCCCTGCCTCGTATGTTGAAGATGCTTTCAGATTTAGTATGGAAGGTTCTAAAAATGGGTGTCATAAGAATCTTCAGCAAATTGAGAGATTAGAATTCAAGTAAAAAAAAAGTCTAGCAGTTATTCTGATGACACACAGCAAGCAAACACTAAGCCTATTTTGTGATGTTGAAGGTGGCACAGATAATTTTGCCAGCAGTAGCTGGATTCATAAATTGTATTAAACAAATTCATGCATGTTGAGATACAGATTAGTTTTACATATGGAACAGTTTATATATTATTCTAGACCAAAACAGTTACACCCAGTTTTCTCACTGCCATCTAGGAATGTTTTACAAATTATTTGCACCCAACTGTAGTTTGGCTCAGTAGAATACATTACAACAGATTTCTAATCTGTTGATACAGGAAGGTGATTAGGTACTTTTGTTCTGGTTTTTGGATGACTTTTGGTTAATCCTAAAGAAATGAAGATGTGTGATCAATTCTGGGAATATCCCTTTTAGGATTCTCCAAGGTTGGGGATTTTTAAAGCACCAACTGAGGAGGCTAGTTACAATAGGAATTTAAAATTCTATTTCTTCATTCCCAAAAGTAAACCAATAGAATGCTGTTGTACATTCTTGTTATTACTGTGGGTACTGGTAATCCTTACGGGTAGTCCTTGATTTACAACAGTTCATTTAGTGACTGTTCAAAGTTGCAACAGCACTGAAAAATGTGATTTATGAGAGTTTTCACATGCATGTTGCAGCATCCTCATGATCATGTGATCAAAATTCGGGTGCTTAGCAATGTCTGGGGTGGTGATAGTGATGGGACCACTTTATGAACTGACAAGTAAAATCAGTGGGGAAACCAGATTAATTTCACAACCATATTACTAACTACAGTGATTCACTTAATGATTGTGTCAAGAAAGGTCATTAAATAGGACAAAATTCAAAATTATAACTGCAATAAACAAGGAGTATTCATGAAATGTGCCATAGTTGCAGCCGTCACAGAATCCCTGACATGTGATTGTGATTCAGGTGCTCAGTTCACTGTTGTGACATTGCAGCATCCCACGGTCATGGGATCTCCATTTGTCATCTTTGTTGGTGACTTCTGATAAGCAGCCAATGGGGAAACCAGCAGGACTTTGCAAATGGTGATCATGTGACCATGGGACACTGCAACCATGCATCATCTTTAGTATGGCCATGCTGAAGAAATGCAAGTAACCAGAACTGCTGTCATAAGTCCAGGGAAACATCAAGCCATGCCAGTGTTACTCAGTGAAGTTCCTAATCCCAATTATTGTCAGTGAGTACTGTATTTTTTTTCTTTTGAACTTGTATTTTTTGTGAATCCGTGTTAAGTAAATAAGCTTTTCAGGTTATAGATTATCCTATTAAGACAGAAAATAATAACTTATCTTTTTTTAAAAAAAAAACTTGGATTCTTACTCCTTTGATTCTAGGCCAGACAGTGCAGTTCCAGGAGATGTCCTTGTGCTTACCAAGCCTCTGGGGACTCAAGTGGCTGTAAATGCTCACCATTGGTTAGATAATGTAAGTATTTATCCATGGGGAAATGGGCATATCTGTTCATGTTTATGCATACCAACCGAGAGGAAATTAACCCCACTCCCATACACGCATGGAAAAGTGCAAAATACTTTCTGAGAACAGGCTCCAAAATGCAAGGCAACTTTAGAATGCTGTGTTCTCATCCAAAATCTTATCATTTACTGGACGTGAAGGTGGTAAATTGCAGGGGAAATTGTTGGTTTTGTCCCAACTAAGATTCTTTGTGTTAAAGAGCGGAGTTCTTGATTGATGTCATGATGAACTGGCAGATATTCTTTCTTCTGCTAGGGAAGAATGAAACCTCAGAGCCATTTCAAATGCTTGTATTATTCTTCCAGCCAGAGCGGTGGAATAAGATTAAACTGGTGGTCTCCAAAGAAGATGTTGAATTGGCCTACCAGGAAGCCATGTTTAGTATGGCCATGCTGAACAGAACAGGTAGGGGCCTAAATATTGGTTTGGGTCTTTACTCAGTTTGCAGCACAAGGCTGCCTGGGCTCTCTACATATTTAAACATCTTACTTCTGTTCTTTAAAGGAGTGCATAGAGTATGGTCAGACAACCACCAGTACAAGAGTTGTTTTATTTTCACAGTTAGCATTCAACCCTACAAAAACCTATTTAGGGAAACAGTTAAAAACATGACATTAAAGTAATTAATGTACCATGGCAAGATATTTTGAGCTTGATTGGTATTGATTTGCAAAAAAACCTAAACAAACTATGTGAAATGATCGCAAGTTTTTGCGACATGATTGGTAACATTTCTGAGATTGTAAAATTACAGTTCATTGGCCTATAGAGGTAATATTAAAATAATTGCATAGCAATTAGATTAATATAAAATCAGAGGTAGAATAACTTGACATGTACAAAATTGATTTTATTGGGAGCTTCCTAATATATAATGGGCAGTTATAAATCCATCTATTATGGATTTATAATGTAATTGTTGTATCCTTCTAGGAATATATTTCTGCCACCATTTTCAGATGCCTCCTATTAAAAACCAGCACTAGATAATGATTCTTACTGTTTTAGTTATAGGACAAATAGCAATTAGATAAGAGCTACTGTGTACAGCTATTTTGTTATCACTTATGCCACATTTGTTCCTTCTCTTCAGCTGCCAGTTTGATGCATACTTTCAATGCCCATGCTGCCACAGACATTACAGGATTTGGGATTCTGGGCCACGCACAGAACTTGGCTAAGCAACAGCGTAGCGAGGTATCATTTGTCATTCATAATCTACCCATCATTGCCAAGATGGCTGCTATTAGCAAAGCATGTGGCAACCGGTCCAGGCTCCTCCAAGGGACTTCTCCAGAGACTTCTGGTAAGTTGGATAAACCAGGAAATGAACAAGAAAAATGTAGACCTGGATTCTGTGGAACATCTCTAAATGTGTAGTAAATCAGCAACAATTACAGATTCCCAAACATATTACAAAATTATTTCACTTCCCTAGTCCTCCCACAACTGCTGAAATTAAAACAAAACAATTAGGTATGGATTTTTTGTGTAAAAACTGAGCTTTGTAAAATCTTATGTAGCATTAATTTAGCACAAGAGTCTTCAAATTTGGCATGCTTAAGTCTTGTGGACTTCAACTCCCAGAATTCCTGAGCTAACATGACTGGAGGAGGAATTCTGGGAGTTGAAGTCCACAAGACTTAAAGCTGTCAAGTTTGAAGACCCGATTTAGCAGATTGTAAGAGTTTAGGTTAATCTACTGCAGTTACAGAGGGATGGGGACCTATCATTTTTTTGTTGATTATAATTTGCTGTCTTTCTCTTACAAGGGGGGCTGCTGATTTGTCTACCCCGGGAGCAAGCTGCCCGCTTCTGTGCTGAAATAAAGTCACCTAAATATGGAGAAGGACACCAAGCTTGGATCATTGGCATTGTGGAGAAAGGCAACCAGACAGCTCGAATCATTGATAAACCTCGTATTATCGAAGTAACCCCACGGGGAGCCAGTGCTTCCCCTCAGGATAACAATTCTAGTGCTAGCCCTGAAGTTGCCTCATGAGAAGGGAAAATGATTTCTCCCCACTGTCAGCTCTGCAGTTGAAAAGGGCAACACAGTCTTAAGTTTCTACAGCACAAATTGCCCAGAACTTATTTCCTTATTGGTTGATGGCTGATTTCTTCCTGCTGTCTGAGATGATTAGTTCTGAAGTCATCTCCTGCTTGCAGGTAAATTGCTAGCATGGATGATATGGAGAATATGGTAATTCAAATTATTTATTGGAATAATTCTGCCTACTGAGCTCTCCCAACTTTTGGTCAGACTGAGCAGCTGGTCCAAAAGGAGGGTGGGTAATTCAAAAAGCCATTTGGCTGAGTTTAGAGGTCTCTCTTCTCTTTATGAAGCATCTCCCTGGAAACCTTACAAGGTCTTGGAGGAGCGGAGGAATCCTAGAGGAGCAGTGCCAAGCTCAGCTTCATGGATTGTTGCTTTGATTGTAAATTATGGGTGATTGAGTTAATAAAAAGTTGATTTCTAAAGGATGGTGTGCTAACACATTATTGACCTAGAAGGGAGGTACCTGTTGTAAGTAGGGAAATCATTGCTTATTTTAATTGTTGCTTTAATTGACTTAAGGTAAAAAAGTCATACAGTGCCTTTTCAGCCTAAAGTCTGCCTACAAGCAATTTCATTTGGAAGCCCTCTTAGAAAACAGGAGAAAAAAAACCCTTTATCATTTTTTAAAGATAAAATAATTACACTACGGCTTGATTGAACTGTTTAAGGCATTTAAAATCTTACAGGGATGTGGGGCAAAGAGGAGCAGTAGTCTTTATAGCAGGGAAGTGAAGCTCATGTCACAACAGCATCATGTGATGTATCGGGCCTTTTTTCCCTTCACTAAACTGGGTGAGGGCATGGCCAGCACATGAGCCAGGAGTTTGACAGCCCTGCTTTATAAGGAAGGAGAGATAATTTTTTTCATCCATGAAATGAATTACTGATAGATTAATAGGCATGTAATTTGTTATTCTGAGGGAATGACCTAATCCCTGGTATCCCTGACACACACTGAATCAAAAGCACTTGAAAAGATTGCTTAACACACACCTAGAATAGTGCAAGCCTTTTCCACGTGGCTATAATAGCCAGGCCCGGAACAAGGTCAGCAGTAGGCTCAGCCATTATTATAAGAGGAAAAAAATTAATGACATAAAAGGGAGCAGGAAATAAACAGTCCACGTTTTTTGCTCCAGGATTGGCAGCTGAACTGCTGGTTCTGTTTAAAGCAATGCAAATGTACATCGGCCTGGAGCTTCCCCCTCTTCACTGTCACTGGATACAATCCATGACATGGATTTGTAGGGTGTCCATGTCTGGAGCTTTATACTGGCATTTGGGACAATAGTGGATAGGCTGTTCTTCTAGAACATTTTGTCTTCGCCCTGTTACAAGCTGGGGATGGAATGGGGTGGTGCCCATCAAGAAATCTGGAAAGGGAAGGAAGAGTAAGTTAGCAAATTGAGCATACTGTGTAACTGCTCCTTCTTTAACAGAAATGGCAGTGTTTAGTGAATTATGAAAAGCATTATCTGGTAATAATACAAGAAAAACAGGGCTATTAGTTCTACACTGAATTAATAGAGGCAATGATTAAACAGTCCAAACTGATACAATATAATAATAGAGAAGTGTATTTTTTTATCCAGCCTTTCTATGGAAAGGTTTTCTGACCCTCCCCCCCCAAATAATAATAATAATAATAATAATAATAATAATAATAATAATAATAATAAGTCATTGGACTATCTTAAGCAGCTAGCAACAGTTAACCTGCAATATAAAGAAAACTACTTTTCAGAGGAAAAAAAAACAATTTTAAAAAGGTTCAGGAAATTACAGGCCATGTACTTTTCACTAGGAAGAAAAAAATGGATATACAGTATAGTATACAGAAAATCCAGCAGATTCCGAAGCATTCACCATTGTGATTTTGAGAGGGGAGGCAAAAATATTTGTGATCGTACAGTAGAATAAAATTGTGCTGATAGAGTATCAGAAACAACTTGTTTCTCGCCCAGGCTTATCAAGCTCTCCAAGTGTGTCAGAAAGTTATACTGTTTTTGGAAGTCAGCATAAGAGGACTTTGAGGAAATCCCATGAAAGGCTCCATCCAGTATAATTGTGGACATAAGAAAAGTGGACAGCCCATTTTAGGGAAATGATTAAGTAACAGCAAGCAAGAGCTGGTCTAAATATTTAGTTTAAAAAACAAATGGTTTCCTCAAGTACCTTATTGGAGCACAGGCTGACCTTATGCTTGTAAGATAGGTGTTAAAACACCTGAAAGCAAACTGGCCAAGATGGATTTTTATCATTCTTTTTAACTGCCAAGAATACTTTCTACAATCCAGTTTACTTTTCTGATTCTTTCAGGATAGCACTATATACTTCCAAAGCTGCCCACAAGCATCGGGGCAGCAGCCATTCAACATTTTTTTTCTCAAGATTGCCAGTGAAGCTGAAAGGTATTTGACAAAAAGATAATGCTTGGAGGCAAATATTTCTGTTCAAAAGATAAAACCTTTAAAATACTAAAGGAGACAGGAGCCTGCTGTGTACACAGGAGCACCACGCTGCTTGACCTAATTTTCTGAAATTAAAAGTTAGCAGTAACCTAACAAGGTCTGTGGGAATATCAAATTATTAGGACATAATACATTCTTCACTAAACATTGAAAAGAGTGTTCTCCGGTGAACAAAGATGTGAAATTCTATATATGGAAGTGAATTATATCTCATTTCCCACGTATGTCAAGCTCCGAAGTGCCAATGACAAGAAAAATACCTCAATGAAAATATTGTCTACGGCAAAAATTGAAAGCAAATCACATGCTATAAATCAGGAAATTAAAAATGAAGCTACCGGAGTCTCAAGTACTGACATAGAAAAGAAACAGCAAGAAGTTTCAGTGCTGAAAACATTGCTGCAATTTAGCTGCAGAAGTTTTCATTTTCCATTTGCTTAAATTTATTTTGCTTCCAATGAAAGCAAGAGTGTTTCCAAGATAGCTATTATTTTCATGTATATCAGAGCAAGTGGCAAAAAAAATTGAACTACCTTAAACAAATTCCTGTTGCAAACCTAGCAGCAGAGATTTGTCTGCAGTAAGCCCCAATCTGAATCTCTTCAGTTTTATATTTGCCATATGCCCTCAAACTACTGAGATCGCACCCAATTTTCCAGGAAATTTAACTTGATTTACCTACAAAGTATGACAATAGATCTGGACCTTTTAAATTCAAGAAATAAGTATTTCATTGATAAAGTGGGTGGAGGGCAAATTCAGACTCACATGTAAGATTAATTACTTCACAAATAACAGTAAAAAGATGAAATACACAGCTCAGATATACAGACCAAAGATCAGCCTTCTTTGATTCTTAAGAGCATCTATTTCCTACGTTCAAATGGCATTTTGCCTACGTTGTGAAGTGAAAAACATACATCCTTGCTGAAGAAACAAATCTAAATCCTCCAGCCCTATCAGGTTGATCTTTCTGCAGGAATGGTCATATAGCCCTTAAATCCTTTCTTGCGTCTGTCTCCCTGGAGCTGGAGCAGCAGTTTGGGGCTGTATGGTTACCTTCTGCAGCTCTTACCTGATCCTGCATTTGATTGAAAGAGTTTGGCCACGTGCTGCATCTTCACTGCCCATGTGCTTACGAAGCATTTTTTATTTGCCCTGCTTTATAATTATGCCAACCTCTGCAATTAGTGATCATTGCAAAATAATGCATAACACTATAAATAAGTGCCAACACTTACTCGGCTGAGGAGGTGGACGCATTTCTGAATGGCGGTTCCTCATCTCATCCATCAGAGCCCTAGACAGACAAGAAAGAACACCAGAATGGCTTTCTCTAAGAAACGGTGGAAGAACAGTGAGCAGCATTGCCTCTGGCTATGGACTCCAACAAATATTACAGAAGTTATTAAGTTGGAGTAGGAAAATGGTTCTATATGCATAAGGGTTTCTTTCCGTCCTCTAATCTACTCACCGGCTGACTCCTTCAGAGTCGGCTTTCAGCTTTTCATTCTCCCTCTGCAACTGGGCAACCTGCTCCAGCAGGGTCTCTCGTTGTTCGTGTAGCTTTTCACGTGCCTGGCGCTCTGCCAGGAAATCTGTCTTGTAGATATCAGCCTGAATGGAAAAGACAGGATAAAAACTGGTGGCAGACTGATTAGAACTCCCACTTGCCAGGAGTTCAATCCTGACGGAGCTCAAGGTTGACTCAGCCTTCCATCTTTCCGAAGTTGGTAAAATGAGGGTCCAGTTTGTTGGGAGCCATATGCTGTAAAGCGCTGTGGAGTGCTATAGAAGCCTAAATGCTATTGCTATGTGTTTGGTTTTTATCCCAATTTTATTACTTTATAAGTAACTCAAGGTGGTGAACATACTGTACCTCACACTCTCTCCTTCTATTTTCCCCACAACAAAAACCCTGTGAGGTGGGCTGTGCTGAGAGTGAGTAATTGGTCCAAAGTCACCCAGTTGACTTTCATGGCTCATCGCCACTACCAGTTTGGCAGAAGCAGGCCAAACTGGTAGAACACTACCACTGGCTGGTAGGCTGTGTTTAGGTTAGAACTCGAACTTACAGTTTCCTGGTTTCTAGGCCAGCACTTTAACTGTTAGATCATAGTGGCTTTCTCATTAACTCACGCTGAACAAATACATAGGAATCCCAGCCTCTTTTCTAATAAAGTGACATCATACTCACCTGGGCCTTGAGCACAGGCACAGTCTCCATGACAGTTTTGTGCTGTTCAGCATCCTCCTTCAGCTTGTCAATGTGCTCTTGCTTGGCTACCAGAGCCTCTTCAGCCTGCTGCAGTTGCTGAGACAGTTCACTAAGCTGCACATCCAAGCCCTGAGGAGGAGACAGTTACAATGTTGACACTCTGTGTAAAGAAATCTTTTTTTTTCCCCTGGCGCAAGAAAAGATTGCCCCCTCCTGTATTCTGGCTCCCACTCATCCCCAGCATCAAGATTTTCCATTAAAATTCACCGAATGTCTCCCACCTTGCTTCGTTTTTCAGTTTCCAAGCTGGTTTTGATGTGGGCATCGTACTCTTGGAAGAGCTGGTGATAGGCCACCTGCACTTGGGCTAGTTTTCTCCTAAAAAGAAGATTATACAAATCATTGCCAAAGGGCCCAGGTTAATCCGAATACTTCTATCAAAAATACCCTCGCTTCCTTTGGTTCTGCCTGGATCACTTTCTCACTCACTTTTCCTCTGTAGCACTCTGTCGTTCCACTCGCAGAGCACTCTCAAGGTTTTGCACTTGCAACCTCAACTGATCCACTTGTACACCGTGCTGTTTGTTGCGGATTTCAGCCTCTTTTTCAAGCTGCTGCAGTCGTTCACCAGCCCCACGAACCCTGTAGAGATGGCACACATGTCATCTAATTCTGCCTAACTTACCAAAATTCCAATGTCAGCAGAATTCCCTTCAAATGTCTACCCAGCAAGTACACACCATGACAACACCAGATCCAGCATTGTTTGATTCAGTAAGTTTTCTACACAGCTTCCTGAGTCTTCACCATCATGCTCAGGGCCATCATCCTCTTCTGTGGCTTCACATGGGAAGTGTGTTACTTTGGAGGATGTGCATGCAATTGGGGGTCCCTCTGAGCTCTCCATCCCAGCTGCTTGCACCCCTGAAGAAGCAACTTGCCAACCCCTTCAGCAGTGCAAGTGAACAGAGTGAAAACAACAAAGAAACATCTCCAGCTCTTCACTTCTTGTTGTCATTATTTTTGTTGTGATCTGATAGATCACCTAGAAACTCAACAACAATACCCAGTTCACAGCTGAATTAAAAAAAATTATTCAGTGACTGGAGAACTGGAAAGAAAGAAGTGCCTTGCCCTTCTGGCTAGGAAGAAATGGTGGTCTCTTCTCTGCTTTTCAAAGTGAGAGGTGGTTCTTTCCAAATCAAGCAAAAGGACTCTGGAAGGTTTCAATCTTTCACAGTTGGTATAGAAAGATACTGTAAGCAGATTTAGGGCACGAGGGCTATCCCATAAGCTCTGCTAGTTTGAAGCTAGATCTACTTAAAGAGGAAAAGCAGGGGAGTCACCCTCCCTGTCCCACACAGCAGCCTCAGCTCATTGTTCCATAATGTCTGCATCACTGCAGAGAAAGGGGTCTCTCCCAGCTGTCTGCCCACAACATCATATGCAAACCTCCTGTATGCCTCTCACCTCTCCTCCAGCTCTTTGTTTTGCTCTGTACAAGTTTCGAGGCGGCTTTGGCTCTCCAGCAGCTCCCCCAACAGAGATGTCACCTGGGCCTTTGCTGAAACCTTATCTTCCCCAACTTGCTGTAATGAGAAGAGGGTCCAGGGTCAATACATCTATAGAAGGATAAAGAGAAGCCTCCTGTTTTACTCCTCCTTCCCAGCTTGCAAAAGAGGGCCTGGGAACAAATTCACCTCTAGTTGTTTGGTCAAGGTTTCTAGCTGCTGCTGGATCTCCTGCTCCCTGGCAGCCCGGCAGGCTAACTCTTCCAAACTAGATGCCAGCTGTTGCTGAAGGGCTAAGCTTCTGGGGGTGGGACAAAAATAAGGAGGGACACAGATTGAACCAATGAACTTCACCAGTTTCCAAATAACATGCTTTACAGAGTTGGAGTAGAAATACATAATAATACCAAATGTAGGAATTAAATAAAACGGAAAAGGAAAAACCCAGTACTTTTTTAAAGTCTAAAAAGTTAAATACTTCTTTCATGATAAAGTTATTTTGCTAAACTATTAAAGACCATATTTTTATAAAGTAGCACAAAATGACATAAAAGTGAGACAGAGCTGTCAAATGCCATGCTTTGTTTCTACTTAAATGAAAATTTGTCTTGTTTTCTAACCATAAGAGCTATACAACACAATTTGGAAACTTTAAAAACGATGCCACTGCCTGAAAGAAGAAATGAAACTCAGAATTTCTCTAGCCTGCTGGGGGCCATAGAAGGAGCGTTCACGTCGCGGCCCCTGTCAGGTATCTGTTTACCTGCAAATCCTTCTACCACGCTACACCAACCTACACCAACAGTGTTCTACAGTGGCTGGGAAAAGTGTAGCGACACGAGAGAAGAAGAAGAAGGAAATTGCTTATAAGTGACTAATTTCATCATAAAACTGGCATATACCGTATATACTCGCATATAAGCTGATCTCGCATATAAGCCGACCCTTAAAAAACTGCCCCCAAATGAGGAATTTTGCAAAAACTCTCATATAAGCCAAATCGACTTAGCGTGGCGACTTGCTCCAGCGACTTGCTGGAGCAGCGACTTAGCGTGGTGGCTTCGCGCTATGAGAGTCTTGGTTCTCATCGCGCGAAACCGCTGCCTGGTGAAGCCGCTGCCCGCCGCTTCCCCACCTCCCATCGTGTCTCCCAGCTGATTGGCTGTACAAGCCGCTGCCTGGCGAAGGCGATGAGAGTCTTGGCTCTCATCGCGCGAAGTCGGGCACTTCGCACAATGAGAGCCAAGACTCTCATCGCCTTTGCCGGGCAGCGGCTTCGCGCGATGAGAGCCAAGACTCTCATCGCCTTCGCCGGGCAGCGGCTTGTACAACCAATCAGCTGGGAGACTCGATGGGAGGCGGGGAAGCGGCGGGCAGCGGCTTCGCCGGGTAGTGGCTTCGCGCGATGAGAGCCAAGACTCTCATTGCCTTCGCCAGGCAGTGGCTTCGCGCAATGAGAGCCAAGACTCTCATCGCGCGAAGCCGCCACGCTATGTTGCTGCTCCAGCAAATCAGATTTATTCGCGTATAAGCTGACCCCCAAATTTGGGGGGAAAAAAAAGTGTTCTAAAGTCGGCTTATATGCGAGTATATATGGTAGTTTCAGCTGCACCTGTATGACTGGGACAAAGCCTCATTCTAATGGGAACATGTTCATAGCCTCCTTCTAGTAAGGCTGAAGGCAGCCTATTTTGCAGTAGTAAGAGTGTATAGATATTTAGACAGGACATTTGCTTTTCAAATCTAGGAAAGCTCCTAGTATCCCTCTATGAATTAATATTCATTATTTGCTATTTGATAATTGCTTTAGTACTTACCCTGCTCCCACTCCCAATATCAGGGCTGTAACAAACAAATATTTTGTCATTTATGCCTCTAAGCTCTTCTTCTAAGTTGAGTAAATGCTATCTAATAGAGCCAGTGGGATTAAAATTTCAAGGAAGAACATCAGTTTGCCAGTAGGTGATTTTACATATCCCAAATCCTGGTTCTACTGACTTACAAGCTGCCTACAATGAAAAGGTAACAGTGGAGTAATTACCTTGTCCTGGTAATGGTTGAAGAAAGAGCTCAGAAGTGTTTGTGATTCTCAACTGTGTATCAATAGGTATTTGGCCAGCCTTATTTTCCTTTCTCATCAAAACATAGCATTTCCTTCAGCTGTGTTAGCCATTCTAGAGAGGGTATTTCTATTTGCTGTTTCCTCAACCATCCATTTGAAAATGTTAGTCCTTGATCCGTCCTAACAGCATGCATGCTTACATGGCATAAAATACCAATGCATCATTATCTACTTACTCATCTTCAGCCTCCTTCAGCCTTTTTTGCACCTGCTCAATTTGTTTCCCATCAGCACTGTGAAGGAGGACAGAAAATATTGAGAATGTTGATGATGATAAGGATTGGAAGAAGAATTATTAGAAGAATAATTAGAATTAGAATGAGGAAGATTGATCTCCACTGGCCATTTTCCATAATATTTAAATGCTGTGGATATTGCAGGGTATTGTGTACATTAAAAACTGCAATGCTAGGGACTATATGGATGGAGGATACACAGCAACCTAAATTCTGAACTTCTAAATTATTATCATCAGGCATATTTCTGAAATATGAGTTACTGAGGGAAAAGGTCTCAGTAAGGTCTCATCTCCAAGAGGAGGTTATCAATATAATGCATTTTCACCATCATTATTTTTTGTCTACCATTTTTAACTTTAGTTGTCTTTTTTTTGCAGATATATTTGTACATTTATTGTTTTACATTTACTGTTTGGGGCAGTTTTATCTATATTTTATTGTACATTTAAAATAATTCCTTGTAAAGCACTCCAAAACAAGATGCAAATCTTCATAATAAAACTGATAAGATAAATAAGTATTTTCGAATGAGTATCCAGGTTAGTCTACAAAGATCTCAGGATACTTACTTGTCCTCTGAGCTCTGCAGGGATTCCACTTCCAGGGACTGCTCCAATGAACAACCATTCTCCTAGGAAGGTAAAAAGAAGGGTGCACTGTGAGATCAGCCTTACCAGCTCCAGTTACCTTCCTCATTTCTTTATGCCACTATCACGAACTTCACATGATCGTCTTTCCCCTATGGCCTCCCTTGTCCCATTATACATTCAGCATCTGTTGCTGCTGCCAAATCTCATGTTAATCTTTATTCTGACCTCTTCTACTGGCACAGTGACCTTTGCTGTTTGCTGCAGTATGGCAATCTTAGCCTCCAAGGCAAGTTTTTCTTTCTGTAAGACCTGGTTGGCATCTTGCAATGCCTTCCAGTCCTCTTCCAGCTTTTCCTTTTTTTGTTTTAGTATCCCCGATGTCTGAAATAAAAACAATGGGAAGAAGGAAAATCTTTGTGATGAGAAATTGTATAAGCCACCCATAGCAGGATAAATGATACAGCCTTAATCTATCTACAGGATGAGGCAAATGTAGTAAGAATTCAAATCTCTATTTTCTATGTTATTGCTTTGCATCAATTACAAAGCTCATCTAGGTCAGTTCTCTTATGTGAAATTTTCCAAAAGTGCTGAACTACATTTTCAATTCAATCATCTTCCATCAAGATTTGCTACCCTAGTTAAAGCTGTTGGAATTTGTACATCAGCATATCTGGAGGGCACTGAATTAAAGAATTGGTAGATAGATAATGCACACCTACCACAGTAAGTACATCTTCCTCAGTAAGAGTCACAGTGACTGACTTGTCTTCTGTGCCAAGGAGGTCTTTTTCTAAGATAAATGATTGAGAAGCTGTCTGTGAAGAGAAACACAAAAGTATTGATGTATGTGATAGTTTTGAAATCGCTTCAATGTTTTTTTCGCATGCCAATATACACCACATTGTAAGGATGCATTATTCTTTAGCAAAATACTTAAACTGGAACAAAAGATAGGGAAATTAGAGGAAGACCCCAAACCCTTCTCTGTTCCCAACTGCACCCAGTTGCACCTTCAGTCGCTCCAGATCCTGAAAAGCCTGTTGCAATTGTTTTTCCAATTCCATGCGTTCCATGTGCAATTTTTCCACCACATGCCGAGCCTCCTGGAACTTGCTCATAATGAATTCTTTCTCCTCCTTTTGGGAAGCATGGAACTGTATAAATTCCTGGTACCGCTCTCGTAGCATGTGGTTACTCTGTCGGATGGCTTCTATATGCAGAATACAAACAAAGGACGCTTAGTGGACTTCTTTATGCCTACCTTCTTTATGCATTATATCAGAGGATGATGATTGACTAAACAATAAATCCACCATCTCATCAAAATCCCTCTTTACTATGCAGGATGAGTGCATTCTTCTGTAATGAGAATTGAATCCTCAGTTTTAGTCATATGATCTCACATCTCAAGAGACCAAATTCCAATAATGCTAGGGAAAACATACCCATATAACTATGTCTAGGATCAGGCTATCAAAATAAGAAAGTTTGACAGATTAGAATTTCATCAAATATAACTCATCCATTCAGGATGCTACTCTCTTTATCAGTCTTACTTCTCTTTCCTTTCAAATTAATTATTCTAAATATTCGATTTATTATTACAGTGGCAGTTTTTATTATACCTACAATCTATTGCTTCTACACTGTTACTGGTCAGACTCTCTCTTTGAAGGCCCAGTCACACTGGCTAACAGACGCAAAACGTATGCATAAAGGACACAGTGGACGAGCAAAATTTCGGGGGTGGCTCCATCCGTTGTCATCTGCTCCAAAAAGTGGCAAAAATTTGCATAAACAGAATGGAAAAGAACGGACGTGGGTAGTATGTAGCGGGGATGTTAAATGGATGTTCATAGGAAGCCTAGCGGATGGAAGTGGATGACACCTCCGAAGGGGTTCCGGGCGATAATTTCAAAGCGGATGCATAGCGGATGAAGCAGATGCATCACGTATGCCTAAAGGAAACAAAGGGATGCCACGCGGATGTATATCGGATGCAAACCGTTCACTGCGCATCCTTTCTATTTCCATGCTACTAACGCTGTGTAGACGTTCCATGTACCTTTTGTTTTCTCCCTCTTTCCGTTTTCAGCTGCAGCAGATGTGAGTTGCGAGGATGCCCAGAGGATGCAGAGATGATACAGCGGATGTTTAATGGATGATAAACGGACATAGAACATTTGTTGCTCATATGTTGCGGATTTACATCGTACACGGAGGAAAGTTCATCCGTTCACAAAGTTTTGTGCAGCTCAAAACTTCTTGCGCGCAGATGAAATCTCAGTGCACGGATGCTCGATGGATAGAGTGTATGAAACACGTATGCAATGAGTACACAATGGATGCATAGCGTTTTTCAACGGATGGCAAGCTTTTTTTAACGTTTTACATCCTCTTTGCATCCGTAAGTGCAGTGGGACCGGGCCTTAACATCAGCATGTATTTATTTCTGCAATTTCCATCAGTAAGTTTAGTTGTAAGAGAACCGTTCTTCTTTGATTTGTCACTGTAATTCAGCCATTCATTTCCCTCTGGAGTTATGTAATTAAGTAGCACTTCTCTTTTGCAGGAGATTATACACAATGACTGGCCTTGTAGCTCTTGCCAATAGCCCAGACCAAAATAAACTATTCAAAACTTAAAAAGTGCTGGTGGGAAAGGGATGACTGCTCTGAACTTATTCTGTCCCTAATTAAAAAGTAAAATAAAACAGTGGAATCTACTCTTACGGACCAAGTCTAGAAAGGAAACAAGCAGAGGAGCAAGCAGCTTTCCAGCCATCAACAAAAAATAACTAGACAATTTACAAAGCTGTCCAATATAAATTCGAAGAGTTGACAAATAAAGCTTTTGGAGCTTCTGATGTGAAAAAAAAGGAAAGCTAGAATACTTGAAACCCAATCTTAGCTAAGTAGCCAGTTGATTAGTTTTCTTCCTAAAGACAGCAACTCACTAAATATAGGCAAAAATAAAAACTGAAAACTCAAGAATCTAATCAGTGATTGGATATCTCAAGACTTCTGAAGTTACAGAATTATAATCCCCACAGGGTTCCTCATGATTAATCATGATGGCTGGAGATGCAGAGAATTACAATTCATAAAAGAAAGCCAGAGATTCTAAACCATTCTAGTTATCTACCTTATCTGATACTTAAAATATTGCCTGATTCATTTATGAAAACGTCTATTATAAGAGACAAGGACTGAATATAAATTGAATGGCAGGACACAATAAGAGAATATTGAATTTATCAACCTTGATATCATTTAACCACAATAGTGGTGGTCACTCCAGCATGTCCTCACCTTTGAGATCTCTGTTCTCAGCCAGGAAATATTGTATGGCTTCATGTCCTGCTAGCTCAGCTGGCAACTGAAGAGTACCAGCTTTGCCCAGGAAGGAATCATCTCCCATCATGCCATAGTCACCAGCTGGGCACCCACTTGGCTGCACCATGTCGCAACTCCAATCCCCTTGGGCTATACTCATCCAGCCAGATCCTGGGAACAGAGGACGCATATTGTCAGAGCCTTCATGAAAGCACACACATGACAATAACCCACAGAGCTTTGGTGGCGCAGTGGTTAGAGTTCTGTACTGCAAGCCACTTTTGCTGATAATCCGCTGCCTGCAATTTGGCCATTTAAATCCCACCAGGTTGACTCAGCCTTCCATCATTCCGAGGTCGGTAAAATGAGAACACAGATTTTTGGGGGGCAAGATGCTGACTCTGTAAACTGCTTAGAGAAGGTTGTAAAGCACTGTGAAATGGGTATAGAAGTCTCAGTGATATTGCTATATAGGGGATATCTCTTTACCTCAGTTTATGAAAATGAGATAAGTAATGACATTTCACTTTCTCTTTTATGAATGACTGGTCTATGCGGAGGTGGAGAGATTTTGTCTTTTTTTCACTGGTCTCAAGATCCATTAAAATGAATCTAGTGAAAAGGATATATAATTAAAGTATGCAAGGAATTTGTTTTCATTCCCAGTTCATAGTTCCATTTTAAAGAAAATTTTCTCAATTTCAACAAAATAATTTATGTATAAATTGTGAGGGGGGAATAATAGATTCTGCTTTTTCTTTCAAAAAATGAAGCCTCAAAATATTGCTCATCAAATTCCCAGGGATGTAACAGCAGATCCAGAACTACTATTTGTTTACTTCCAGGCAAGAGCTAACAGGTTAAATCATATTATGATTCATTGTGATGTGTGAAACTTGTTATGAAAAGAGCAGGATAAAAGGAGTGAGCTTAGTAGCCCTACCCGCTCTTTAGAAAGGGAATGCATGAAAATGCAATAAATGAAATGAGCTCAGTGGGGAAGAGAAAGAAATAGACCTATCATACAGTTGGCCAAGTACCTTAAAATAAAATTAGCAGTTATTCCCTCCACTTGCAAGTTTCCCAAAACCTCTGGCTAACAGCTGTTTAAAAAGACTTGGTCTAGACCAGTGGCTTTTAAACTGTTTGTTCCAAGTATCCATTTTTCATGTCTCAAAAACATTTAAAAAACAAACTGTTGCTTTACACGGTTCCAAACTAGATCCTTGAATCACAATCAAGCAGTTACAAATTGCTGCATTATCCCCGGGATATGCCCAAGTTATTCCTTTGGGCAACATCCCTCCAATCGAGACGCTCACGCTCTACAGCGGGAGAGGGGGCGTCTACAGTACTGGCACTCTTTCCCATTCTCGCTTTCGATTGTTTAACTCCAATTCCCAGCATGATCTGAGTTTGGGGGTTAAGAGGATGGAAACCATCACCTAATGCATCTGGACAGCGCCAGCAGCGGGCAAAGGTTCCCCAAACACCTTATGCCCCGGGCCGGAGGAAGGTGCCCGCATGGCTCTCAGACCAAGCTGACGTGGAAGGACCAACCCCCTTGCCAAACAAAACCCCTCCTGCAAAGCGCAGCCCCAGACCAAAGCGGGATAAAAGGAAAAAGTCGCACCTCTACTTCGAAACTCCAGATCCCACACACCTTCCGAAGGGTTTCTTCCTTCCTGGTATGTTTTTTTTCTTGTTTACCGGAAGTGACATCTTTGAAACAGAAAGAGGATCGGGGAAAACGAAAGAGGCCGGCCTCGAGTCTAGGAAGGGCCCGGAAGCAACGTCAATAAAGGCGGTGGCCGTAGGTTGAGCAAACAGTGTGTGTGTGTGTGTGTGTTTGTGTGCCTTAAAGCTCTAATGCAGGAGGCCTCCAACCTTGGCAACTTGAAGCCTGGCGGACTTCAACTCCCAGAATTCCCCAGCCACCTTTGCTTTCATGTGCCTCAGAGTGCTTGACTCCCGAGTCCCAGAACTTCCGGCGGCCAGACGGGCGGGAGCGTCGCGGCGAGGGTGGAAGAAATGAGCGCTTTTTCTGTCCCTCTTAAGTGACTTCCGCCCCCTCCCTCCCTGATTTTTGCAGCCGAGCTGCTGTTACGTTTGTTTCCGATTTAGTCCTTCTCGTTTCGTGGAAGAAATAGCGACGAGTCCTTTTTGAAAAACAAAACAAAAACTAATTGGCAATAATATTTGGGATGCGCATATAAGGTATTGTGCACTTACATATACACAGGGACGAGCAACCACCAACATCTTGAAAACAAAGATGAGGTGTCGGTGTGAGTGGGAAGAGATTGTTAAACTTTCAGCCCCGCTTATAACGAATACTGGATAAGGCGACAGTCTCTCTAAGTCTGCCCCAAGTTGAAACTCACTTCTGTGTCAACATACGTAAAACTAACCACGTCGTTTTATGCTGTCTTTCCAAGATTTGCTGCTGGCCTTATTGGACTAGTCCTGAAAACCATTTTTAGTCGCCATTTGCATTTTATCGACAATGATAAGAGAATTAAGACTGTACTTTTCTTAATAATCCACTCTTACATCTACTTGCAGTATTGGGACAACGTTACAAGGGGTTGAAACTGAAAATGTGTGGTGGTGGTGGCATTTCAGTAAATGCCCCCACAATTGTAGCAGCAATACTGGGTTTGACAGGAGAAAGAACGACACTATGTGGTTCTTGTCAGTTCTTTTGTGCCATTGTATCCCACGAATGGTTTGAAAAAGGCATCAAATCTCCCAAAAACTTTATGATGGCTCAACAAGGAGTGACTAAAAGAGTTCCAAAACTAACCAAGAATCCCTATCATTAACTTCTTTTCTCCCAAAATTTGCCAGTCTATCATTTCTAATTAAAATTTATGGTGGATGATAATTATAATGATGTGTTCTGGTTATATTAATTGCAGCTAAAATCTTCATTTTATTTTGGCTACTGAATGAAATCTGAATGAAAACAATTGTTGGGAAAAGAATTAGGAAAAAAATTACATCACCCAAGTGATGTACTTTTAAGTTGTTCATGATTTATTATCAGGCTGTAAGCAGAATTAGCATGCATTTTTCAGCTCCATCAACCTGTAGAATTATATATACTTGAGCACCTGCCTCCTTGGAAGATAGACATAATTTTGCATACATTTCATTGTTATATCATTCAATTTTAAGAACATTTTAATTACAAGTAGCTCTTGGTGCATACACTTATCCCATCACAGGTTTAAAGCCCCTGTCACACTGCACCAACGGATGCAAAGAGGATGTAAAACGGACAAAAAAGCTTGCCATCCGTTGGTTAACGCGATGTACTCACTGCCTCCGTTTTGCTTCCTCTCTATCCGTCCAGCATCTGTCTATTGACGTTTCATCCGCTCATAAAGTTTTGAGCTGCCCAAAACTTTTGCGCGGAAAATGTATCCAATTCGTCCGTTATGCATCCGCTACGCATCCGTTCTGCATCCGTTACGCATCCGCTATATCCGCTAGGCATCCGCTGCGCATCCGCACAACTCGCATCCACTCGGACGCAGGGAGGAAGCGGAACAGATGCAGAACGGATGCAGAACGGATGCAGCACGGAAACAAAGTGTTTAAAACGGAAAAAACGTTCGCAGAGGGGGCCTATCTCGGATATTAAGGATGCCTAGAGGATGCCTAGAGGATGCCTAGAGGATGCAAAGGGACACCTATACTGCCTATAAAAAGGGAGAGCAACACATCTGGATCTCACTTTCAGAACAGCAGCCTTGTGGTGCGGACCTCTGCAGCCTTCATCTGACTCTTCCTCTTCCACAGCATCCAGTCATGTCCACCGTGGATTGTGACAAGGTCCTTTCGGCAGCCACCATCATTCTGCAACAGTGCGAAGCCATCTGCAGGCTCTGTGAACTCTACTACGGGAAGAAAAAGGGGCGGCCAAGAAGCGTCTGGGTACGAAGATGGTTCGCCAGAAGAGCAGAGGATGGACTGTACAACAAGCTGATGGTGGAGCTGAGGAACGAAGACACTCGGGTGTTCCAGAACTTCATGAGGATGCCTCCCGCCATGTTTGACGAACTTGTGCAGCGCCTGATACCCAGGTTGACCAAGACAAACACCAACTTCCGGCCCAGCCTGGAACCTGGGCTCAAGGTGGCACTCACTCTGTGCCACCTGGCCTCAGGGACCACCTACAGGAGCATGCAGTACGGCTGGAGAGTGCCACCCAACACCATCAGCATTGTGGTCAGAGAAGTGGTGCAGGCCATCATCGAAGAATACAAGGAGGAGCTACTCCAGTGCCCCTCCACTGAAGAAGGATGGAAGAAAGTTGCAGAGCAGTGGTATCAGAGGTGGAACTTCCCCCACACCGTTGGAGCCATCGATGGCAAGCACGTGGCCTGCAAATCTCCAGCCAACTTGGGGTCCACTTATTTCAACTACAAGAGCTTCTTCAGCATCATCCTCTTCGCCATGGTCGATGCTGACTACAAGTTCATGTACATCGATGCTTCAGGCAGCGGCTCATCTTCAGATGCCCAGGTATACAACGCCAGTCACCTCAAGGAGGAGCTGGAAGGCAACCTCATCGTGGGCTTCCCAGATCCAGAACCCCTGCCCAACGACACACAAGATGTGCCCTACTTCATCGTGGGGGATGACGCCTTCTCCCTCACAACCTACCTCATGAAGCCCTACACCTCCAAATACCTTACCCGTGAAGAGAGGATCTTCAACTACAGGCTGTCCAGGGCAAGGCGGGTGGTGGAGAATGCCTTTGGCATCCTGGCCAACAGGTTCCAGGTACTCCTCACCACCATGCAGCATCACCCACAGACCGTGAGGAGGATCATGGAAGCTTGCTGCATCCTGCACAATCTCATGAGCACCCGCTACCCAGTCTTGCAGAACAGGCTTGTGGACCTCCAGCAAGGCAATGGGGACATGGAGCCTGGGGAATGGAGGCAAGGGCGAAACCTGATAGACACTCAGGATGTGCAAGGCCCCAACAGAGCCTCACGTGAAGGGAAGAAGTAGCGCAACCTCCTGAAACACTGGTGCAACTCCCCAGCTGGAGCGGTGGAGTGGCAAGACAGGATGATAGATGCTTAATGGATGCTTCCTTCAGCCTGTCTCATCACACTGATGAGATTGGGCCATGTATGTTGAGTGGCCCTACAATGAACAGGGCATTTCATAAAGAGTTGTGTTTATGTTGACATGTGTGGATGATTGATTATATTGTTATTGATAATAAAGGGCCATAGGTGTGGCACCTGGGAGGGTGGACCATACAGTCCCACTATGCTTGCACTGGAGGTTTATCTATTCCACAGCTATTACCCATCCCAAAAGTAGACCTGCCCATCCCACAGGTATCCCTGCCCATCCCACAGCTATCTTAACCCATCCCACAAGCATGCAAAGGCTTAAACCATTTCTAAAAGTTTCCAGCAAGACTTTATTAAAAAAAAGAAATGAAGCAAGTGTGTGAATCAAAACTAGACTTTATTAACAACAAGCTATAAGACAAAAATGAGTCTCTGGCACTCCTCTTGGTCGCTCAGTCTCAGGGGTAAAGGGTGCAGGTGCTGTGGAGGTGGCTGGTGCTGGAGTGCTTGTCATCAGCTCCTCCAGAAGCAGAAGCAGCAGAAGCCCCAGCCCCAGAAGAGCGAGCCCGTGCTGCAGAAGCCCCAACAGAACCAGAGTGAGGGCCAGGGGGCGGGATGGTAGCCCTGTCTCTCTTGCAAGGGCTGGCAGCAGATGGCTGAGGCTTGCTGTGCTTCAGCATGGTTGTGGGGTTGCTGGCTGGCAGGGAGGCTGGCAGGAACCAAGGCTGGCAGGAAGGCTGGCAGGGAGGCAGTCACCAAGGCTGGCAGGCACCAAGGCTGGCTGGCAGGCAGGCACCAAGGCTGGCAGGAAGGCTGGCAGGCAGGCAGGCTGGCAGGAAGGCTGCCAGGAAGGCTGCCAGGGAGACAGGCAGCAAGGCTGGCACCAAGGCTGGCAGGGAGGCAGGCATGAACCAAGGCTGGCAGACTGGCTGGCAGCAAGGCTGGCAGGCAGGCAGACAGCAAGGCTTGCAGGGAGGCTGGCAGCAAGGCTGGCAGGCAGGCAGACAGCAAGGCTGGCAGCAAGGCTTGCAGGCAGGACAGGCAAGGCAGTCGATGTGTCTGGAAGCAGGTCTTTCCTCTGAATGGTGACCTGCTTCCGAGCTGCTTCCGTTATATCTGCGGGGCTGACGCAATGCATCCTCCCCGCATGCGCAATTAACACTGTGCATCCGCTAGGCTTCCGCTGTGCATCTGCTGTGCATCCACTCTTCATCCGCTTCATCCGCTCTGCATCCGCTGTATCCGTTCCGCGTCCGCTTTGCTGAGGTCCCCCAGAAGCCTAGCAGATGTGCCATCCACTCCCATCCGCTTCCATCCACTGGGCTTCCGTTCCGCATCCGCTTTCCATCCGCCCTGCATCCTCCCCCCATCCGTGTTATCCGCTCCAGTTATGCAAATTTTTGCCCCTTTTGAGAGCGGATAACAATGGATGGAACATTTTGCTCGTCCGTTGTGTCCGTTTTGCATCCGTTGGGCAGTGTGACAGGGCCTTAAGATTGCTTCAGTTTACTCAAAAAGAAAACTCACTTTTGGATGGAATTTATTTTCAGTCAGGTTGTTTAGGATTTAAATCTAAACATATAATTTATTTAAATGTATATTCTTAGTGGGTATCATTTGAATCCAATCCTTGGCACTGTTCCCAGGCCACAAATTCTTATACACATTTAAACCAAAATCAAACATATCTAAAAGCTGTTGTGTCATCTCAACTGTTGTGGTGATAAACTGTACTTAGCATATCATGTAAATCTAATAAATTAATGTTTTATTCTATCAATTATCACTAAAGTTGGAATGAGGCTGCATGATGGTCCCTAGATAAGCACCAACCAACTTCAGTAAAAAAGAAGATGCAAATGAAAAAATAACATGCTGCCTAGCAGAAAGCTAGAATCTGGACTCTTGAAGAGTGTCGGGCCCAAAACCAGGAATGAAACATAGCAATTTTTCGTAGCTGAGTTTTTATTGTTTCACACCAAAAGACAAAATCTTGCCAGGCTGAGGACCCAACTGTGTGCATCTGCAATATATTCTGTGAACTACCGGTATTAGGGAAGAGCTGTCTTTCACATAATATCCAGACTAAGTGTCTCTTATTTCTTTGGAATGCATCCCCTGCTTCCTGTGGATGCATCTCACTAAATTCCATCATAGAGAGCCAATAAAGTGTAGAAGTGAAGGTACTAGACTTGGACAGCTTTAAGTCTATTTTCATCCATTAAAGCTCAGAGGATGCCTATAGGCTCGTCTCTCTCAGTTCATTCTACCCTGCAGTTAAGGGTCTTTATCAGGGTGACACAAGTCAAAAAAAGGACAGGGTTTTGATTTCATTGTTATGTCCACCTTGACTTTTTTTATTTTGTACCACAGGTGCCCCTGCTGACGAGAAAGTGCTGGAGAAAAATTGGAGGAGACAATGGCTAGGTATGCTGCGCTAAGCTCCTAAAGGTGGGATTTATGTTTAACAAATGCATACAAATTGACATTATTATAAAGTAAAGGTTAGCTGAATAAAGGATCATCCCGAGCAAGATAGAAGTTGAAAGAAAATATATATCATTTGTTTGACATCATAAATGGAAGTTTTGTGGCATAGCCATCATTGCAGCCACTCTTGGAACAGTCCCTGCAAGTGCAACATGCTTTCAGATTTATAAATGTAACATCTGCTCCCAAAATATTGTGTCTTATCAGCTGGAATCCTGAACAGGAAATTCATTCTTCAGAAATGAAGTGAACTGAGTAATGGGAAGAAGGTGGAACCTCCTCACTGACAGACCATAGATCGTGACTCTCTGTGGCTATGGTACATGCTCTTTCATTGGAGAGCCCTGATCATTACGATTAGGGGCTGAAGCTGCCTTGGAGGGGCGGCAGAATAAGGGGAAGCCGCAAGCGAGGTTGAGGGGAGCCGCATCTCCCCCCCTGGGCCTGGTCTTCCCCCACCCCCGAAGACGACTGCAGCGGTGGTTTAAAATGGCCACCCTAAAGAGGAGGACTCAGCTGGATTAAGATTTGTGCAGGAGGGAAGAAAGAGGTGGATAACATCTGAACCGGGACAACTGGGCAATACAACTAAACAAAAATACCCCAGGATTAAGGTAACATGGAATTTTTAAGAAAAGAAAAGTGAGCAGCAAAATTACAAAGGGACAGGAAAAAAAAAAGAAAATATTTTTGACAGCTAAGCAGGGGTTCAAATAGGGAAAGGAAGAAGCCGGAATTAAAGATTTAACTAAATTGAACTAAAATATTTTGGCAATAAACAGGCATAAAATAAAGCTGGGCTTAAGATTGTCAAAAAATAATAATAATAAAGTTTACAAATTGGAGAATGGGCTGTGCTGGAATATTGAGGTTCAAAAAACTCTAAATAAAAAATAAGGGAAAAAGGTGAAGACTTTGTATAATAGAGAGTGCCACCTTTTGACAAAAACTTGAGCTCAAATAAAAGGGAAAGCATCCTGTTTCTGAATGAACTTGTGTGGATACAACATGAAAGAAATATTGAAATAAAGTAAGAATCTTAGTGAAAGCAGAACCAGAATAAAGAAAAAAGCAAGGAAAGACTGACTGTGGGATTGATTGATGTTTTTGGTATAGACTCTGGGCTGGAATAACTGAGAACTTTAGAAAATTGAAAGAAGAAAGAAGGAAAGTAAAAGTGTTTTTTTTTTGTGGACTTTAACAATCATAAAATATAATAGTGTGTAATGACAATATCTCTTCAGGAATTAAAAATGGAACTTAAAAATATGAGAGAATTACTTTGCTTTGTGTTAGAAAAAATGGAAATGGAGATTGAAGAACAAGAAGAAAGAGCTTCAGAGGAGGAGGAGTCGAATCAAGGAGAAGACATTTTAAATAGACAATTAACACATCAATGTCAATGCTTTTCTTCTCTCCTTTACCCGACACTTCTCTCTCTTGCCTTTTTTATCCCCCCCCCCCCCCCATTATTTTCATTCTTCTTTATATCGATGGAGATTCTCAGTCATCCAGGTCATAGTTGTCCCAAAGGTGCTTCTTCAAAAGGCAACTGAACTTCCTTATTTTTCTTTGGAGATGTTTTGCTTCTCATCCAAGAATCTTCTTCAGCTGATCTCATTTGTTTTTATTTATTTTTAAAATTATTTTGCCGCTCATCCCCCCTGTAATGTGATACTAGGTGGCTGTTTATATATAGTTTTGTAATATTAATAACATATGTCCTTACCTGGCAGAATACATATGCTTTGCATCTGTTGCTTACTTAAACACAGAAAGAGAAGATGTTACATTGCTGCCAATGGCAGTTTTAGGATGACCAGATCAGGGCTACAAAAATCTGGAGTACTTCTAAATAGCTTCAAAGTATTGAAAATCTTAACTCTCTGTTCCTATCTAGTGATTGTCCAGAAATTTGCAGTCCAGAACTGGGAGATCTAGGCAGTGTACAACTTCAATCTGTAGTCTGGCCAAAGGATTCTGCATTCCAATGGAGACACGCACTGACTGGCCTTGGAGATAATGGGCTAAACCTTTGATAAGAAGAAGGAGCCCTTTTATGCTTGCTGGAATGTAACTTATTGCGTTCTTCGGAAGTTCAATTGTTAGTTCGTGTTTTAAGCATGAATTTTGTGTGTTCCTATTGGCTGAACAGTCTGACAGCAAACTATAAAAGGGAGCTGTCAGACGGCATCAGCTGTTACCCATCAGCCAGTTCAGCAACATATTGGCTGATGTGGGTAACCTGTTTCTTTATTACAATAAACACTGATTGTTCGTTGATGCCTGCCTCAGATTCTTAGAATAGACTACAATATTGGCAACGAGGATGGGATGCCTGTCTGAAAGCTGAGGAAGAACAGAGCTGGAGGTATTATTGTTCCTTTTGTTGCCTCAGGAAAGGCAAGATGTTGACCACCCCATCATTCCTGTGTTTCCACCCAATGTCAGAGACTTGGGAACCATACATTAATCGTTTTGACTGTTTCTTAGATGCTGCTGATTTGTCTGAGATTTCAAACCATAGGAAAAAAGCGTATTTCTTAAGATTTTGTGGGTCTGCGGTTTTTGATACTTCCACAGCATTGTTGGTGCCTCAGACTGTTAAAGCAGTTTCATGGGAAGAATTACAAGAACTTTTAAGTAATCATTACTCGCCTAAACCATCTAGGATTGCGAGGTGGCATGCATTCAGGAGAAGAGTACAGGCTGAGGTAGAGACTATCAGTACGTACATGGCCGCCCTCCGAAAAGCGGCACTGCATTGAGGGTTCTGGGATCTCGAGGATCAATTGATCAATTAGTATGTGGTGTACATCTCAGGTTTCAAAGACGCTTGCTTGGCAATTTAACCCTTAAGATGGCTGATGAGTCTCAAGTGGCAGAAATGTCAATTCTCTCTGCTGCTGAGATACAAGGCTCTAATAGCAATGCTACAAACAAACCAAGCACTTCCATGCAATACGATGAATTTCCCTGGCAAAAGTTCTGAAACCGACGAAGATGTAAATTGTCTCAGAGGGCAGCCCCCACCACAGCAAAATAATTTGATTCCAGATAACAAAACTATGCAACCACAAACAACCTGTCTGAGTTGTGGTGGTAATCATTTCAGATCCACATGCAGATTTAGAAACGTAATTTGTTTAAAATGCCAAAGAAAGGGACATATAGCTAGGGTTTGCAAATCTGGAAAAGACTTTAATTCACAATACCAGCCTCAAGTTAGATCACAAAAACAAAAAGAAGTATGTTTTACTATTACAAAGGCTTCTTACAATTCTAAGTCACCTAACAATTTTTCTAACCAGATTTACACTATTCATGTATTATGAATAGTTAACATGAATTGTTAACATGAATTAACAAAATTCATATAACTGTCTCCTTGGAAGGAAAGCAGTGTCCAATGGAGATTGATACCAGCTCATCGCTATCCATTGTATCCTGGAGCATTTTAAAAAGGTTAGTTCCTGCCATCACAAAGAAACGTCTCCAGCCATGCAAACTGTCCCTAAAAGACTACCAAGGGCGATCTATTCCAGTAATTGGCACAGGAAAATTTAGCATTAGCATTCAATTTCAAAATTTTGAGGGACGACTTCCTCTCACAATAGTAGAAGGCACTCTACCAAGTCTGTTAGGGTTTGACAGGTTTAAATCTTTGGGATTTACAGTATCTGGAATACATTCCATTCAGGATCAGGATTTACAAGCCTTATTAAATGACTTTAAAGAGATATTTAGTGACGAATTAGATCAATATGTAGGAATTCCAATCTCATTTACCTTGGACCCTAATATTGCACGCATAAGATTAAAACCTAGAAGAGTTCCTTTTGCATTAAGACTTAAAATTGATGCAGAGTTGGATAAACCCTTCAATAAGCCCAAGGGGTTCTAGAACCCACAGATTTTGCAAAACGGGAAACCCCTTATTGTGAAACCTTTGAAGCGGGATGGTTCTATCAGGATTTGTGCTGATTATAAAAGTATCATAAATAAGGCCTTGCAAACCAATGCATACCTAGTGCCCATAATTCAACATCTGTTGCAATCATTGGGAAAGGGGTCTATTTTTGCAAAACTAGATATGGCCCAAGCTATCAACAGTTACCGGTTGACAACCTTACAGCGGAGGCACAGACTATTGTCACCCATCGTGGTGTTTTCAAATGTACAAGATTACAATTTGGAGTTTCAGTAGCACCAGGGTTATTCCAATGCCTTATAGAGAGACTACTTCAAGGCATTCCGGGGGTAGTGCCCTACTTTGATGACATTCTTATTTCTGCATGCAACAAAGATGAACTTTTCAAATGTCTCAGGAGGGTCCTAACGTGTTTCAAATAAGCAGGTTTGAAACTGAAGAAAAACAAATGCAAATTTGCCATCAACCAAGTAGATTTTTTGGGATATCACATAGATGCTAAAGGTATTCATCCCATTGAATCCAAGGTAAGAGCTATTAAGGATGCCCCTACACCATTCAACAAGACTGAGCTGCAGGCATTTGGGGAGCTCCTAAATTTCTGTAGCTCTTTTCTCCCTCATAAGGCTTCAGTGGCGGAGCCATTACACAGATTATTGGATGCAAATGCTTCTTGGACATGGGGGCCCAAAGAGGACTTTTCCTTCAATGCTGTTAAAGCTCTGCTGTCATCTGATAGTGTGTTAATACAATTTGACAGGGATTTACCTTTGGTACTATGCTGTAATGCAACTCCTTTTGGGATAGGCAGAATGCTGGCACACAAATTGCCAAATGGCCTAGAAGCACTGACAGCATTTTTCTCCAGGACTTTATCAAGCACTGAGATAAATTATGCACAGATCGCTAAGGAAGCCCTAGCAGCAATCGCTTCCATTAAAAAAAATCATGAGTTCCTCTATGGTCACCATTTTCAGCTTGTGACTGATTACAAACCTTTATTAGGTATTTTGTCTGGGGATTGTCCAAGTCCTACAGCACTGTCTCCAAGAATGACTAGGTAGATAGTATTCCTTGCTGCCTATTCATATACATTAATACATAGAGCGGGGAAACACCTTCATCATGCAGATGCTTTGAGCCATTGTCCCTTACCAACCCCTGTAATTGACCCTGCACCATCATTAACTGTGTTCTCTTTGAATGATCAACAATTACCTCTGACTGCAGCAGATATTGCTCAATGTTCATCGAGGGACCAAGTAATATTACAGGTTTTGAACTGGGTGAGAAGGGGTTGGCCCAATTCTTACCCTTTAGAGCCAGGCAGCATGAGACGTCCATCCAGCAGGGGTGTTTATTATGGGGTTGCCATGTCATTGTCCCTAGCAGGTTGAGGCCTGGGATAATTGATAGTTTACATGAAGGACATCCAGGTATTGCCGAATGAAGACACTGGCAATGAGTTATGTCTGGTGGCCAGGCATAGATGCAGACATAACTACTAGGGTCAGGACATGCCAGGCATGTCAACTATTGCGGCCTGCCCCACCAGCTGCCAATCCAGGGGAAAGGGAATCAGCTAAGTCCCCTTGATCATGTGCCCACATAGATTTGGCAGGCCCTTTCCACGGCCACATATTCTTAATTGTAGTAGACTCTTATTCTAAATAGGTTGAGTTGTCCCTCATGCATTCTACTACTCTGGAAGCTGTCATAAAAGCATGAGACTGTTTGTTTGCAACTCATGGATTTCCAGATGTTCTAGTTTCAGACAATGATCCACAATTTGTATCAGCTAAGTTCAAAATGTTTCTTGATAAGAAGGGGGTCCGGCACACTCTGATAGCCCCTTATCACCTGATAGCGAATGGGCAAGCTATAAGGGCAGCCAAGGAAGTTTTAGGCAGAATCAAGGGTGAAGGTTGGCACTCAAAATTAGCCACTTATTTACTATCACAACATATCACCCCCAGCTCAATGACAAATCATTCTCCAGCAGATGGGATGCTGATGGGAAAGAGGCTTATGAATAATTTAGATAGGCTCCATCCAAGCTTCTCTCCTTCAATTCCCTTAGATTCCTTTAGCCAGGTGAGGTCGTTCCAGGTAAATGATCCTGTATATGCTAGGAATTTTGGGGGTAATCTCTTTGGCTTCCATGGCAAGTGGTGGCTGTAACAGGCCCAGGTCGTATAAAATTGGGTTACAGGATGGCAGAATATGGCATCGCCATATCGACCAATTGAGAGGTCGTTGGGGCTTATCCAAAAGTAACTCAGAGGGGAACGAACAAACAGAGGGAATGTGTTGTGGAGATGATGAACTGGAGTTCGAGACAACAATGAGTGATGCACGTGCTGAAACAAACCTACCTGATGAAGAGTTCCTGCGAGATCCCGAGTCACCTTCAGCCAGTGCCACCAATTCCAGAGAGTTTGGTGACAGCTGATCCATTCCAACCAGCTGAAAAGACTGAACTGTGCAGGTTGGGGTGAGAGAGACAACGCCCCAACTACTTAAACAATTTTGCATGCTCCTAGCTGGGGGAAAGGAGTATTGTGTTCTTTGGAAGTTCCATTGTTGGTCTACATTTTAAACAGGAGTTCTGTGTGTTCCTATTGGCTGAGCAATCTGACAACGAACTATAAAAGGAAGCTGTCAGATGGCATCAGGTGTTACCTGTCAGCTAGCCAGTTTGGCAACCTATCAGCTGATGCGGGTAACCTATTTCTTTGTTATAATAAACACTGATCATTCGTTAATGCCTGCCTCAGCTCATTCTTAGAATAGACTACAATATACTGGTAGCGAGGACAAATGGTTATCCCAAGGTAAGACTCTGGGATTGTTGGTGGGGTTGCTTTCTTATCCCTCCTCTGGGCAAGGAGAGGAAAAGTGCAGCTGGAACCACAGAGAAATCTCAAAGACTTACATGTGTAACGTGTCTATGTCTAGATGGGGGAGAAATAGAAATCCACGTCCAAGATTAGGCTTTTAATGACTGCCCTACTGTATAAAATATGGGATTTCCACTTCTGGTTTCTTATTTTTGTTTCTTAGTTTTGCTAGTTTGGTTCCATTGGGTTTATTTTTTCTTTCCTGATTGGTGCTTGAATATGAATTTCTTTTTCAGTGCTGCTGGTGCCCCTATGCAAGTAATGTGGAACAAAAGAACAGCTAAACAAAGTGAAGAAGCAAAGATGTTAAACCAGGTAGGGTCACCTCACTTACAATGGTTTTTTTTATCTCCACCGACAAAGGACTTGGGGAGCCAAGTATAGTTACTTACAGGTATAGACACTTCTGCTGCTGAATACCTGGCATTCAGGAAAACAGAACCTGGGGAGTCCTATGGGATCATGTCAGGAACAGGCAGAGACAAGGTCTGTTCAGGTCTGCTTAACATCTAATTCTGGATGCAGTGATACTACTCCAGACAGATCCAGACAGTGAGCTCTTTGGGGGGTTCTTCTGGACTCACAACTGCTGCTCAACAAGGTGGCAATCATGGCTAGAAGAATCTGCTCAACTTCATATTGTGTGACTGGCACACAACATGGGGCTATTCTTGAAGAGTATCAGGAAGCTTCAGTTGGTGCAGAACACAGCTACATAGGCAGTGCTTAGGCCCTCTAGGGTGGCCCATGTTACATCACTTGTTCATCAAACTGCTCTGGTTTGTCAGTTTGATTCTGGGTCCAGTTTAAGATGCTGGTTATTGCCTTTAAAGCCCTTCATGGCATAGGTCTAGGCTATTTGAAGAACCATCTCATTCCAACGGGACCAGCCTGCCTACCTGTGCTGGCAGAAGAGGCATTCTATGGATCTGTCGGTCAAGGAAATTTCAACTGGCTGGGTCCAATGGAAAGGCCTTTTCTGCACTGGCTCCCTCCCTCTGGAACATCATGCCACCCTGCACCCATTTTTTTCCAACAGAGCTTGAAGACATGGTTCTCCCAACCAGTTTGATGGTCCAATGGAGATGTGGCATTCTGGAAATGGCTTATGATAACACTCCACATTCTCCCTTTGCACACTTTGCTCCCTTCCTTGGTCTATTTATTTTTACCAAAAATTAAATTTAACACCTCTGTTTATATTTTAATGTTTTTATGGCATTTTTATTGAATGACTGCAAACTACCTAGAGTTGCCTTTGGTGAGATGGGTGACATATACATTTAATTAAATAATTAAATAAAAATAATAATACCTTTATGGGCTTTATAGAACTTATTCACAAGGGAAGCCATTGCCTTGATCTAGTGTTCTTCTTGAAGCTACCTGTCATCTAGGAAGAATTGTGTTGTTACAACATGTTCCCATCTGCAGAGATGGGGACCAGATTAAATTTATCACCTCTAAAGACTGATTAATCATGTTGGAGTCCAATGTGTTCTAGAAAATGGTTTCTCAAACGTGACTGGCTATTTTATCAGTGACCTGATTGAAGAGCAGAATACTAAAGTCTCCTGGGTTAGTAATAGAGCCTTAAGCTATCAAGCTATGTAAGGAGCAGTGAATGATGGCACATAAGAGCAAGAAGCTTTAGAGACCAAGCTCAGAGGCAAATGTGATAAACAGTTGAGACATTATCCTAAAATTTTGTATGGTACAATCAGAAGAAGCTCCGAGTCACATCCTTGATCCCATCTGTGGAGAAATTCAAGTAGTTTTTTCAAGTTCTTGGACAGATGATTTAGTTTTTAGAGGCTCCAGTCAGAATCCAAGTTTCTTCTGAACTTTGTTATGAATAAGCCAGTTCCATAGCTTCATGGACCAGATTACCTGCATTTGTGCTGGGTCTGTTGTCATTTTGAACAATGCTACATCCAGTACAATCACAACCTTAACAGAAATAGCCTGAGCCAATTCCATAGCTTGCCATTTGATAAAGTAGGTAAGATTCTTGGATATGTTTATATTCAAGATATATAGGTTTACAAGTACCAGTTTAGTCTGGTGGTTAGGGAACCAGTCTAGAAATCAGGTGAGTTCTAGTCCCACCTTAGGCATGAAAGTCAGTTGGGTGATTTTGGGCCAGTCACCCTTTCTCAACCCAAACCACCTCATAGGGTTGTTGTTGTGGAGAAAAGAAGAGGAAGGAGTATTAGGTATGTTTGTCACATTGACTTATTTATAAAAAATAATAATAAAGTGGGATATAAATGTATGTTTAGGCCACTATTTGAATGTAGGATCCTTCCCCAGCTTGGCTTAGAAAGCCCATTAAAGACTCCCAATAATATGTCCTGTCCACTGTATCAAAGGTTGCCATGGGATTCTAAAGTATTAAAGGCCCAGACCAATGATTATCCAATTTATTATTCTTTCTTGCAGGTTTCCTACTAGCTTCTAGAGGTCATTGGTGAAGTCTATGATGAAGAAATCCATCTTTCAACAACTATGGGCTAGTGTTCACAGTTACCTAAGCTAATAGAAAAGATAGTGGCATTCCAGTTCTGGTAGTTCTTAGCTTAAACAAATTATCTTGATCCTTTTCAGCCTATGTGTAAACCGGAAGTTAGCATGAAGATTCCTTGGTCATCCTAAAGGAGGCTCTTTACTGGGAGGTAGATAAGTGTAACCTTCTGGATCCGTTGGTAGCTTTTTATATTACTGACTACAGTGTCTTCTTGAAAAACACAGTTAAGGGAGAGGGAGGTATAAGGGGTTGCTTTTGGTTTTTCTGTCCTATTTCTAAAGGGGTGATTTTTAAAAGTGATAACTGGGAGAATTCTGCATGTCACTGTTGCCCCGCGCACAATTGTACTGGAAGGACCAAAAAAGCTCTATCTTGTCTCTCAGGATGTAGATTACGACTACAATTAAGACTAGAATTTCCATTTTAAGTCATTGTGGTTGCAAGTCATCATCTGACTGGACCCAATTTTGCAATAATGTTTACAATGGTCACAAGTCAAGTCACACTGTCACAACAGTGCAAACGCAAATTGTGATGACACAACTGCAAAATACTGTAACTAGTTATAAATAACAGATAATCAGAGTTGGAAGGGACCTTGTAGGTCATCTAGTCCCACCCCCCGCCACCCAAGCGGGAGACCCTATACCATTTCTGACAAATGGCAGTCCAATCTCTTCTTGAAAGTCTCAATGATGGCACTCCCACAACTTCTGAGGGCAAAGCTGTTCCATTAGTTGATTGTTCTGTCAGAAAGTTTCTCCTTATTTCCAGGTTAAATCTCTCCTTGTTCAGTTTCCAACCATTCTTGCAAGATAGTTGTCAAGCACCCAAAACTGTGGAATTGTAGGGGCAGGACAACGGATTTTATGACCTCTTTCGTCATGACTATTAAGTGAATCACTGCAATTATTAATTTCATACTGTAGTTGTTAAGCAAATTCAGCTTCCCCCATTGGCTATGCTCATTGGAAATCAATTGTGAAGATCGCAAATTGCAATCACCTGATCTGACTGTTGTAAATGCATGGCCATTGGGAAGCACCCAATTTCTGATCAGGTGATGATAGGGAAGCTGTAACAATCACAAATGTGAGGAGCAGTTGTCACTTTCTTCAAATGTGAGGAGTACTGCCACGATAACTTTGAACATTTGCTAAATGAATGACATAATATAATTAGACTTCAGCAAGTCATTAGACAAAGTAGATCACAACCTACTTCTTGGGAAGCTAGAAAAAAGTGGGATAGAGAGCATCAGATGGATTTGTAATTGGCTGACAAACCGTACTCAGCGAGTAGACCTTAATGGTACTACATTTACATGGACTGAAGTAAGCAGTGGAGTATCACAACGTTTCATCTTAGGCCCAGTACTCTTCAATATCTTCATAAAAAAATTAGATGAGGGAATAGAAGGGGAACTTACCAAATATGTGGATGATACTAAGCTGGCAGGAATAGCCAACACCCTAGATAATAGGCTCAAGATCCAGATGGATCTTGATACATTTGAACACTGGGCCCTAACTAACAAAATGAAATTTAATGTAGAGAAAAGTAAAATCTTACATTTAGGTAAGAAAAACCAAAAGCACACATATGGACTGGGTGGAACCAAGCTTAATAGTAATAACTTTGAGATGAATCTTGGCATCTAAGTAGACAACCAATGAAACATGAGCCAACAGCGTGCAGCAGCTACCAAAAAAAGCCAATGCAATCCTAAGTTGCATTAACAAAGGGATACAATCAAGATCAAGTGAGGTACTAATACCATTCTATAAGCCTTAGGTAAGACCACACCTAGAATACTGCATCCAGTTTTGGTCACAATATAAATAAATAATAAATAATTATAAATAAACAATAAATTACAAAAAAGATGTTGAGACTCTAGAAAGAATGCAGAGGAGGGCAACCAAGATGATTAAGGGACTGGAGGCTACAACATACAACAAATGGTTACAGGAACTGGGCATGGCTAGTCTAGTGCAGAGAAGGACCAGGGGAGACAGGGTAACAGTGTTCCAACTTCTGAGGGGCTACCAGGAGAGGAGGAGGTCAAGCTAATTTCCAAAAACACCTGAAAGCCAGACAAGGAATAATGGATGGAAACTGATCAAGGAGAGAATAAGGAGAAAATTTCTGACAGTGAGAGTAATCAATGAAACAGCTTTGTCCTCAGAAGTTGTGGGAGTTGCATCACTGGAGACTTTCAAGAAGAGATTGGACTGCCATTTGTCAGAAATGGTGTCGGGTCTCCTGCTTGGGTGGGCGGGGAGAGGGGTTTGGACAAGATGACCTACAAGGTTCCTTCCAACTTTGTTAATGGTTGTAAATCAAGGATTATTTCTACTGAGCAACTGTAGCTCACACTAGTTTCCTACAAAAACGAACCTAAAATTTCTGTTAAATGCTTTCATGGAGGCAATTTACAATGGGAGAGCAAGCAGCCCACTCCAGGTCCTTCCTAGGGGGAGAGCACATACCAGCTTAATCCTCCCTAAAGGGAGACAAAGGTGCTTTTTCAAAAGGCAACTGTTCTTTCTTTTTCCTTGAAGATGTTTGGCTTGTCATCCAAGAAGCTTCTTCAATTCTGACTGAAGCTTCTTGGATGAGACACCAAACACCTTCAAGGAAAAAGAAAGAAGAGTTGCCTTTTGAAAAAGCACCTTTGGGACAGCCATGACTTGGATGGCTGAGAATCTCCACAGACACCAAAGGGAGGCACATACTAGCTTTTCAGAAGCCCACTTTCTCCGTAGCAGACTTTCTTCTAAAAATATAGCTCAGTGATTTATTGCAACAACCCCCAAGCCTTGGAGCGCTGAACGAAGAAATCTATTTTGGGTTGGAGTTCCTAACCTCCTTTATGGTCGAGTACATATGATCTCATTGCACAAGCGGATGCTTTCCACGCGTCTCCTCTAGGTCCACTTTCTCAAAGGTATCGAGGCGAAGGAGGCGAGTCCACAACTGCGGGACACGGTCGTGTAGCAGGCAGCCCGAGCCTCTGTGTCAGCCTTCAAGATTTTCTTCCTTTGCTTTGCATCTTTCGGCTGTCATAAGTTAACGGGGGGAGGGGGGGGAGAAAGAGGAGGGGGGAATGGTTATGGGAAGTGAGCTGGAGGTGTTACGAACCAGAGCTGTATAAACTGGGGGCGGGGGGGGGGGGGACATTCTTGCTTAGGTTTCTATTCTACGCTATGTGCAGCTGCAACTCTTTATCAAACTACGCCAAGGCCAAGGGACAGAGGCCTCATCACCACCTGGAGATGCCCACATGGTGATATATGTAGACGCGACTTCTAATTGGAGGAGCCAATTGAACTCTTTGCACATGTGATTGACGCGCCCATTTTCTCAAGATTCAGAATTCTTTTTGTTGCTGCCCCTGGACTTCCAGTAAAAAAAGATATCTTTTCTCTGATGGACGGAGTCTTTGAAGTGTTTCTCTCTTGGATTTTGAGTGGAGCGCCAGCTGACACCCTGCCGTCTCCCACGTGCTGGACTTCCGCCCGGCATCCCCCGCCAGCGCGGTGGTCTCGGCACTGTTGCCCGGGCGGTTCCGGGAACGGAATTCCGTCTCCTCAGGAAATCTCTGGAGGCTGCGGGGTCGACGCCTCCCTCATAAAGGGATCAAGCCTCCGGAGGGAGGGGCCTCTCATGACCGAAGCCCCGAGTCCCCTCGCCCGGCCCGGCCCGGCCCGCCAAACGGGCTCCGTTGGAAAGAGCCCGGCCCACCGTGCGGGAGAAGCTCGCGGAGCTCAGCAACGGGCGGCTCCCTCGATTGGCTCTGGCCCTTCCGAGCCGGCAGCTCCGGCTGGGAGGGGTTGGATTTGCCTCAGGAGGAGGCGGGCGAGGCCTCGGTGTCAGCGAGCGCCGGAGGAGCGCAGGGGGCGGGGGATGGGGAGCTCCGCCAGCGGGAGAAGTCGAGCAGCTTCAGCCGAGACTGGGAGCAGGTATTTGGGGCTGCAGGGCTGGGCGGCCGGAAGGGAGAGAAACCCGGATGAGAAAAGGGGTGGGGGGAGGCGAATCGGGCTTCCGAGAGCTGCCCTGTAACGGGGGGGGGGGGGGGGGGGGGGGGGGGGGAAGAGAAAGGCAAGGAAGGAAAAGCGCGGGATTATGCCCACTTCCCTGTCTTCGGTCCCCGCCGCCGGGTTTCTCCCCGACCCGGAGTAAAGCGGAGCAAGAAGGGGAGGGGAGGTCGAGGGGAGGGCTGCGGGTCGCCAAAAGTTTTCCAGCGTGAGAAACTACTACATCCCCCCCTTTTATGTGGCTGAGGGAGCGAACCGCCGCGCCCCTTGCACGCGCTCCGCCGGATTTGCGCGCGGCGGACAAAGCGAAGCCCTGGAGGCGAGGCAAGAGCGAGGATGCTCGGCTTCGGGCAGGATCGGGATGAAGAGGGAGGGCTGAGGGGAAGAGAAGGAACCAGATCGCCGACAGACCCTGTGCCTCGCTTGCGGCGGAAGACAACGCGGCCCCGGTGAGGCTCCCGAGGATCTCTTTGCGAATTTGCTTGAAAAACGTTGGCCGGAGTCTCAGCTCCAGGAAGCTGATCGTTCCGTGCATTTCGTGGTGCTGCTCTTGCGCTTTCTGCCTTGCCGGGAAATTCGGTTACTTCCTCGTTTTTCTTGCATCCCACTGCCTGGGTGGTTTTTTTTTTTTTTTTTTTTTTAAAATTATGTAACTTTTGTTATTGTTAAAAAAAAAAAAAAAGAGAGAGAGAGAGAGAGAGAAAGAGAGTAGCCACTCAGTTTATACAATCAGCATTTTGTTTTTAATTTTCTTGGATCAGCCTGCCAAGCAGCAGGACTTCAGGCCAAGGTATGTACATGGGAACCTGTTGACAACACTTGCAACAATGCATCCTGCCAGAATTGTGGAGGACAAGCTAGGCTGAACTTCCTACTGCAAGTTGAGACTTGTGGCTTGGAAATCAGCCTAGCATAGCTGACCTGGCATGGAGGAATGGAGAGGGTTGCTCACCTGGATAACACTTTTTGGATTGGGAGGGCATGAAGGTAGGAGGAGTTTTACCTGACCATCCCTTTTCTTCTCAGGAAACAATACTGCCAACATGAGTCGCCACCTGCCATTTGCCAAGCTGTCTGCAGCTGACATCTGTGAGATGCTCCGTGAAGAGCTCAGCCAGGGGAATGACTTCCTCAAATTGGATACCCACATCTTCATCATCTTTGGAGCATCGGTGAGTTTCTTTCCTTTGGGCTAAGCAGGATTTCATGAAGCATGTCTGTTGTATTATAAATCCAAGAAGTTTTAAGTTTATTAAGTATACAACATGCTCTGTTTAGCAACAGAGGCATTTTTCTGCTCACTCAATTCTGCCATGTGGGCACCAGAAATAGAAGTAATTCTCTCCATTTTATAGGGGGAAAGTGAGGATTTGTCACAAAAATTCTGATTTGATGACTGTCTTGTAACCGCGTATATGTAATTCTATCCCCTGCTTCAAAAGGACTGCATTGGAAAGAACAATTCCTTTTATTTGTCCTTCCTGTATTTCCAAAATTGCACTCCTCTGATGTATTGATCCTTCTTTGGCCTGTTTGTATACTTCTGGCCTTGGATCTAGCATCACCCCTTTCAGAATGGAAGTGGCGGGGTTGATGCAGACGTTGTGCTTGCTGACTTAAACTGGCCTCAAATTAGTCATAGGTAAAACAGCCAAACTGCTTATTAGTATATAGCACCTTGCCTTTCTGCCATTTATAAGGTTATTTGGAAAGACAGTATGGTTGTACAGCACAGCACATATGAAATGTGTGGTCAGCAGCCCTTGTTGGAAGGGTGGGGAAATGTTGAGTATGTTTAAGGGCCAGGTAATTAACCCATACATGCTTTGGGTTTGATGAGATGCTCTAAAGATCAGCCCATTCGTCCTATAAACCTGAATGTGCTTCTCAGTCTTTTAATTATAAATACAAAATGTTCTGTACTTATAGCGCACACAGACATGTTCCAGCAGGGGACAATCTTTTCTCTTTTTCTTGTTTACTTATTTTTTTGGAAAGCAACATGAAAAACAAAAAAAAAGAGAACAGAATAAACACCTTACAAAAAATAAAATTTGTACTAGACGAAAGACAAACCCAGAAAAAAGTGTTTTAAGGGCCTCTCCTTCCCTCCCCCCCAAAAATCTTCCTCACCCTTTTCCCCCTCAAACACTAAGTGGTATTATATTATGGTTTGGATATCTGCAATTATGGCTCATTTCTACTGTATTAGATTGTTTTAATTATTTTTAATCACTTTTTCTTTTCATTCAAAATCCATATTCTAAGTGTCTTAGCTTGCCTGGTTGTGTAATACTATTCAGGAGCAATAACTATTATTCTCATGAAGTGAAATTCTTAAAAATATACTGAGTTTTTTCATATAGTTTTCATATTTTGTAGTTGACATTTTATTTATTATATATTTGTTAGCCAAGACTATATTATTCTCAATGAGAAACTAAGAATGAACATATTTAAGGACAATAAAATAAGAGTAGTAATTAGAATTTAAAGATGCTACCAGGATATTGCTAGAAAATACATGAAAATTTAAACTGTTAAGGATGATGTGTGCAGGGCACATTTAATGTAAACTAATGAGGAGGGGAGAGAAACATACAATAATCCTGCCATAAACCTTGGAGAGCCTGTTCCATGTTGTAAAGATAAGATGCAGTTGCTCATGCAAAAGAAAAATATGTTGTACATGCTCAGAATGTAAGCATTATGTTACAACCCCCAAACTGGCTCTGTTGCACTACAATCCCCATCTTGTCCAGCCATGTTGTCACAATTACAGCTGTAATTCCACAAACATAACAAGTTCCAGATTTGGGGCTACAGTTAAAAATCATGCTACTTTAATGGAGAAGGCAATCAGGAGGTGAAGTAGAATAATACAAAAGAATGAAGGCTGGAGCTCTTAAGTAAATACAATAGCATCTTGAAGATAACTTTGTGCATGTGTGCCTTGTGTTACATCCCTGTTGAAGGTGAATGTCACTGGGTTTTGTTCTGTCCATGGACACTTTAGTTACTCAATTGGACCTCTGTATAGTGCAACATACAACCCCCATCTTTTAGATATGACCGGGCTCAAACACAAATTCCATTCTTTGCCTCATCCCATCAGATTCAAATTGACCCTTTCTGCCCCAGACAAAGCCCCTGCAATCTATCAAACCAAAGAATAGAAGCCTCACCAGTGCAGCTCAAAAATATCCCTTACAAAAGAATTTCAATCTTTCATTCTCCATCACCTGATGACCTCAACAGGCCATCACCTTTAACAATGGACTTCCTCAATGGCTGCCTCCTGAGAGGCCCGTTTTGCCTAACAATAGAATAACCCCAGGTACACTGACAAGGATCTTCCAAGCTTCCTCAAACTGGCCACCCAATCAAATCCTTCACCGCCTTCTAGCTCTTAACTTCTGTAAAAATCTTTGCTTTTCGATTGATCAAGGTTCCCCTTTCCTATAAGTAGACACTCAATGATCATGACAATCAACATGGTTCTTTTAAGTGTTACACAGCATTCCACAGCAGTGGCTTTTCCTGAAATTCTTCCCTATCCAAATACCGCCTATGTTTAATGTAATTTGAATTGCATCTGAACCTTATGGTTTGGTAACCTGCACAATATGTCTAAAATGGTCCTGCGTTTTCTTTAGAATGGCATGGGTGTGGTGGCTATGTGGTTTTTTTAATCCTGCTTTTTAAATAATATTTATTGAAGTTTAAAAGTACAAAGATTAAAAAATGGTATGCAAACTAAATAAAATATTAAAAAAGAAAAAAGTACGAAGTGCAAAAAAAAAAAAAGGGCAAAAGAGAAAAAAAATCTATAAAAGCAGGGGGGGGGGTGACAAAAGAAACAACTTCCCCCTTCAGTGTAAGTTTTTAAATCTTGTAATGGGGAGGCTTCAGAATTGCAAGATTGCAGCAGATTGGAAGGGTGAGAGGCAAGACCACTGAGTAGTGAACTAAACAAAAGGAGAAACTCTAGTCCATGCTGAGTCATGAGGAAATTAAAGTGTGCCGCTTTCCTTAAGTCAAAGAAGAAAGTTTGTCTTCTGGGCAGCTTCATCTGTTTCTTTCTAGTGCACTTCTCTTTCTGATTTGGTGCAATAGGGTGTAGCTGAAGAATAGGCCTTACTACCATTTGTTCCTGGATATCTATGTATTTACCAATTGTCAATTGTACCAATGGAGCTGTACCAAGTAGCTATGAAGTTTGAAGGCCACACTTCACCAGGCATGGGAAGATATACAGAGCACTACTTTTCAAGTGGTGAAAGCGGATGTGTTATTCATCAAGCTTATGAATCTTGCTGTGGAATCTGCTCTTGGCTGTTTTCATGTGCAAACACAGCCATTTTGCAGCTGCTTTAACCATTTAAAAGAAGAGGATTCATCGCTGTCTTGCAAAGTAGCTTTTTAAAAATATTTAGTACAGCCTGAAGAGCCACTATGCACATGTCAGCCTTGCCAGGTACACAAACAATAAACAACCAAATGAGTTAAATTCTATTTATTGTAAAGCTACATTAATAGACTCTTGCAATCCGAAAGTACAGATCTCTTGCTTTCTCTTTTGCAACCTGTTAACTTAGGGAGGAACTTTCCTGGATTTCTTTCTTTGCTTCCACCTTTTATCTGATTGTTCCCTAGACAGCATGTCTTTCCTCGGCCATCTGAGGTTATTCCCACATTCTGTCACATCACATAAATTGATTTTATGTCAATTCATGTCAGATGTTAAGACCAGCAGAGATTAATGTCTGTTTAAGCATCCATGTTTGAGTGAAAGTACTGTCTGAGAGGCTCAGTCCCTGAACATAGAATCACCTGAAAGTCGGCAATTTCCAGAGTTTATTTCCTCTTTAGTGGTATTTGTGAGAGGGACTTCAAGAACTAAAAGCTCACAAATTCTCTTGGATAAAAGGCACTAAGCCCTCTTTGGATTCCCTCTAGAATAGATTGTAAAGAGAGAGATATAAATGCAGCCTAGAAGTTATTATGAGTTGAAATCTCAGAAACTGAAAATACCTTGTTCAGTTATGTTCTTCCTGGCATTGTAGTCTTCAGACTTTTGATAAGTTTGATAAGAAGGGAGTAACACGGTGAGCTAGAAAGTGGGAGGCTCAGTTCTAACTGTTCTCCAAGGCACGAAAGCCCAGTGGGTTACTTTGAGTCAGCCTCTTAGCTCAACCCACCTGACAGTGCTGTTGTTTTGGGGAAAATAGCATTATATAAGTTGTTTTGAATTACTGGTATACAAAAATAAATATGGGATAAAAGTCACAACCACCACCACTTCCATGTTGCTGTTTACCACTTCAGTTGGGGCAACACACAGGCCACACTCCATATATTATAGATATCAAGAGCTGCTTCCAAAATAATTGACAATATTTGGAGTCCAAAACTGGTTTGGAAGTCTTTTAATGGTTTTCCTAAGCAACCCATTTATCTTCAACCCTAACCATTCTCTCTGTTAGATTTGTATATCAGTGATTGCATGACCTCTGTAGATTCCATACACTAAATAAATAATCATTCTCCCTTGCAGAAAACCCTAAAGGTGGCAATATTTTTTTTAATGTCAGTGCATGTCGTGGGAATGCAAGAAAATAAACACCAAGTAAAATATGTAATTCATTTGCAAAACCACTGATTAAAATTGACACCTACCCATTAGTTAACACATAAGCTGATTAATGGCACTTAAGCCTTTTAAAGTGTTTAGTTTTCGTATCCATCTGCTGAACTGCACTAGATAATATCTTTTTAGGGAGCAATGTTAAAGGGCGATGACAGGCTAGATTTAGGAAGGAAGTTAGATCACCTCATCTACTGGTGAAAAATAACGAGAGAGAGAGAGAGAGAGAGAGAGAGAGAGAGAGAGAGAGAGAGAGAGAGATTTGAACTCCATCCAGTTGTAAACCTCATGCGCCCCAGATGTTTCACATCTTTTTGGCCTAGATCAAAGCAGAATAATTGATAGATCAATGTTTATAGCAGATAAAGAGCTTCCAATGTGGGTTGAATAATGCAAAAGCTGGGAGCTTCTGAGGGTTAAGACATCTTTAGCAAGTGCAGTAGAGCATGGCTGCAGTTTGTCAGGAAACTGACAAAAAGGAAGTTAAATGACTCTGATAAAAGGGAAGCTAAGTGAATCAGGGATATAAGGGAAGATCACAAAGAACAGGCTGCATGGACAAATGATGGGACAAGAATTTTCCATATGCATATTTATAGGACATCCAACATAAAATGAGGTAGAGATATTTGACTTGTGGCAATACATCCTATGACTGCAAGTGTGTGTGGAAGAGAGGGATATCAATGGCAAGCCTGTCAACAGATTCAGACAGGAACAAATGTTACAAAAAATCAGATTTGTCAGCATAGATTACCCTGGAATGCCTAAATTCTTGTAGATATGATGTCTATGAATAATAATCCAGGGAGAATTTCTTGTAATTAAAGTACTTTCTAGAGGAATAATTCATAAACATATGCACAAGAATTCAGGCATTCCAAGAAATTCATTCAATCTTGATTATTGTACACCTTCAGTTATTTGTCAGGATAGATACAATCCTTCTGGTAGTAAGCATACAAATTATAGTATTGAAATAAGAGCTTAAAGCACAAAATTGACTTATTTACATTCATAGTTTAAAGCAACTAATGATGTTAGTTAATATTTAGGCTGCTTCTAACAATAATTACAGAGGCAAAATTTCAATCTACTCTATATTTTCTTAAATAGAGCATTGTAAATAAAAAAAATACACAGCACTTTAGATCTGAAGTAAAAAAAAGTGCCTGGCCTTGCATCCTGCACCTGTTGCTATCTCATTATACCAGTTGTATCCTTTCATGTGTTCAGCTGACTCAGTAATCCCAGAAAAATATATGTTTGAGGTAAGAAGCTAGTGAGAGAACATCCTTGCTTGCTCCAAAGCAACTTCTCACCGTATGTTAACCTCTCCTCATCTCAAATGCCTGTTTTCTTAGCACAGCTACCTATGAATCTGGGAAAAACATGGCTGCTTTAAGGAAGCACCAAAAGCTGGGACATGCTTGCCCATACTTTCTTCAAAGCCCACAGCATCCCTAATTTTACACTAGACTCTTAAAAACCAGAAGAGAGTGAAGTGTGCCAAGTGCCAAAAAATAATAGTGTCATTACAGAGAAAACCCTAAATGGCTTAAAATTAAAAAAAAAAAAAACCAACACTTTAGCTTATGCAATTTCTAAATTTTCTGGAAATGTAATTTAATGCTGGACTCCAACTGAGGCCAGCTTTGTTTTTGAGATATTGGGTTCCTGTCAATCTTAAAGCTATATGGTTACTTCTTCTCTCGTGTCGCTACACTTTTCCCAGCCACTGTAGAACACTGTTGGTGTAGGTTGGTGTAGCGTGGTAGAAGGATTTGCAGGTAAACAGATACCTGACAGGGGCCGCGACGTGAACGCTCCTTCTATGGCCCCCATATGGTTACTGCAAGGGTAGTAAAGATACAGTGAAATATCCTGTGCTTCCTCTTCCTGCTTTTTCTTGTAATACCTGTTCTTTGTTTAGCTATCGAAGCGAAGCCCTACATAAAAACTATTTTTCTTATTTCTCCTCTGTGAAAAATGGTAGCTCTGAGCTTTTGTTGATAAGCCTACACTTCAGTGTCTGTATTATTTCTTTTCATTTGAATTGTTGCTTTAGATTAGTAATCCAAAACTCTTCTAACATGCCCAATTTAATCATTTGAGCCTTAATTATATTTCTGCCTGAAACTTCTACTAGTATGCTGTTTTCTATTGTGATGGACTACCAGTGGTACAACACAAATAAAATTGGTGTTATTGTAGTCACTATATTCTGTCCTGTTGGGAAGAATTACTAATTCCCACTATCTTCCTATGATAAATAGTAAGAAGAATGGTATTTAAGGGTCATAAATAAACCATCAAGAATTTGTGTGTTTAATATTTTAAACAGAACTTTAACTTAACCATATGATTTTAATTCTATGTCCACCATCTAGAACCACTATTGTACTGTCCGTTTTATGCTCTGCATTTTTAAACTTTGTATGAGGAATACATGGTAGCAGATCACTCCAGAATAATCTCTGTGATCTAGATCTTATTATTAGAGTAGTGGGTGATAATATAACTGCTAGACTAACACAGAACCCTTGGTTCCTCTTCCGCTTGAGACACTCGCCACAAAATATTTGAGTGGCTTCATTTCTTGGAAGGGCAATAATCCATTTCTTCTACTTTGCTAATCCCCAAGCAATTGTGCAATATATAGTAACATCCCACTGATAGCTTTTCATAATATGAAAAATTTCATAATACAAAATAAATATATACCCTTTCCCAACCTAGAGGCTTAGTTTTTAATAATAGAATTAATATAAATTACAGAGGATAGACATGCCAGACATTAAATGAATGTAACCAAATCCAGATGCCCTTGCTTAGGCTGTACTCTAGGTGAGGGATGAAGATTAAAGGGGTTATCAAAGAGCTTTGCAGAAAAAGGTGGACTTCCAGAAACCAGACGAATAACTTTCTGTTGACAGTAATTGGGGCACCGGCACAGACGTACTAAGGTCCCTTTACATGTTCTGAACGATTGCCTCTCCCCCAGCCTGAGTGTCGAGGTGAGATCCTGCCTTTGATTCACCTTTGAACTAGCCTCAGGTGCTGGGAAGGTGCTAGTTACTAGGCTTTATTCTGCCTCTGGCTTTGTTCACTAGAATTTGTACATTCTGCTACTTAGCAGCCTGGCAGCCGAGGGTGTGATGGAACTGGGCTAAGAGCCCACAGCATGGGTGGCAGCATGCTGAGATGTCATGACTTGGCATCTTTGCCGCCAGCACCAATGGCCACCAACCACTGTGCTTGCCATCCAGTGAATCAGTAAGGAAAGTGCCAAGGCCTTTTGGAGCAGTGTGGTAGTGCCAGGCGCAATGCAGGAATAAAGGACTTGTGTTAGGGAGGTGAAGTACAATGAAAATCAGGCTCTTCTCCAGCTCCAGGATGCTGCAGCATTTCAGTCTTGCAGGCACAAAGTAGAGCATGGAATTAAGCCAGTGTTTTGGGTGCAAGCATTTCTTTCTCTCAAATATTCCCCAAAGTCTGATTGCAAAGGAGTCTTTGGAAAACAAATAAAGCTTTACAGAAGGAGAGAATGTGGAAAGGAGAATAATGATTCCTGTTTTATACTCTAGTCTATTTCAGTACACTAGTTGCTGACTAGTTATCATTGATAAAGGAGTTGATATGGACATATAGTTATTCTCAATGTGAGTATCATAGGATGCTATGAATCCTGTGATTGAAATACTCAGATGTTTCTCAGTTTGTCCTGCCTCTGTGATCTCTAAGGACTGAATCCAGGGCAAGAGTAGGTGTTCGCTCCTACCCACTTGGGTTCCAATTTCAGAGACATAAAATCAGTTCTGTGCACATGTTCATCTCTTCAAAAATCAACCAATGGCTTTTTCCCTCTCTCTTCCATCTGCAGGGTGACCTAGCCAAGAAGAAGATCTATCCAACTATCTGGTAGGTCCATTTTGCTGCTCAGGAAGATTCTTCATGCTTCTTGTACCTGCCTTGATTTAATGACTAGCTTGATTTCCTACACAGGTGGTTATATCGTGATGGGCTGCTTCCTGATGACACATATGTGGTGGGTTTTGCCCGATCCCAGCTCACAGTTGCAGATATCCGCAAACAGAGCCATCCATATCTCAAGGTGAGAGACCTCTGGCCTTCCCGGGACGATAAGTATGTGCTTGGGCTTTGCTGTAATGCTGCAAATCTAGTTGTGTAGAACTAGATCCACCCAGCCAGACGAGCCCTGATAGACAGCTGCTGCCATAGGCAGTGGTAGAGGAGAAAGACATCTATAGGAAAGAAGGAAAGAATTATTACTCATTTTTTTTGCAGGATAACAAGTCTTGATCTTGTTTTAGGCCAGCCCCGAGGAAGAAAAAAAACTAGATGATTTCTTTGCTCGCAATTCATACATCTCAGGGAAATATGATGATCAGACCTCTTTTGAAAAGCTAAATGCCCACCTGAATGCCCTTCACAATGGAGAGAAAGCAAACCGTCTTTTCTACCTGGCTCTCCCCCCCAGTGTCTACAAGGAAGTCACTACGCACATCCGGAAGGCCTGCTTGAGCTCTATGTAAGTTTTGGAACCTGGGTTACTTACTGAGGGATAACAGAAAGCAGTGAGTCTCAAGAAAAGCGAGCTTGTATGCATTCAGTGTCAGAGGAGGCTGTATTTGACAGGAGGCATAGGAAATGGAGCTGATGCCAAACCCTGACTAACACAAAGCATAGTTAAAAAATACTGCCAGCATAAGTGCCCTTTAAGAAGAAAGGGGACAAGTCACACCAGGAGAAAATAAATGCTTTTCCTTCCTTGGAATCAGTTGTAAATCATCTCCTACTTGATTGCAGCCATCAGTTCCCCACTAGAGAAAACTTGCTATTTTTTTTTAAGTTTCCTAAGTAGGAAGAATGAGGAATCTATCAATATTATTATATTATTATATTATATATATTATATATATATTATATTATTATATTAACTATTTTTGAAAAAAAATGCTTGTTCCTATACTAAAGGAGTAAAATAGTAGAGGAAAAAAGAGTGGCTTTTTTCTCTCCAAGACTGCAAAAATACAAGCAGTGTCGGAGGACTGAGGAAGACTTATTGTGATATGAGTAGATTCCAAGTACTCTTCAGAGCACTTTAAGGCTATTGAAAATGCCAACATGATAGTATTATATACATATGCAGAGAAAGCTGCTTCATCTTCAGAGTTTTTCAATGATGTTTGAAGCAGAATGGGATTGGTATTACTTTGAAACAGCCTCCCTTGGCTTCATTCACCTGTGCTTATATGGTTCACAGTCAAACTCTGTCCTCTTTCTGTCCCAAATCTCAAGTGGCTGGAATCGGCTGATTGTGGAAAAGCCCTTTGGCAAGGACTTGGATAGCTCCAATGATCTGTCCAATCACATGTCGGCACTGTTTAGAGAGGACCAGATCTATCGCATTGACCACTACCTGGGCAAGGAGATGGTGCAGAACCTGATGGTGCTCAGGTAAAATAAAAAACCTGGGAGTAGTGAAGATAGGCCACCAAGTGGATCTATGCAGGGCCCAGATAAGCAGCTACCCAGATCAGATTTACCTTCACTTGTTTACCCTGAACCAAACTCCTTAAAACCTGAATCTTGCTGCGTGGAAGCTTTCAGTAACCTTAATACCACCATCAAAGTGTCATTTTTATAGGGTGTGCACAAGAGCATTGTCGGGTGGGGAGGGCTCAGCTATAAAATTAGAGGCCCTATGGTTTGATTGATGGAGAGACCTCTCCTTTGCAGCTTCTGACTCAGATCACCCTTGGTTGCCATTATAGATTTGGAAACCGGATATTTGGCCCCATCTGGAACCGTGACAATGTGGCCTGTGTCATTCTGACTTTCAAAGAGCCATTTGGCACAGAGGGACGGGGAGGCTACTTTGATGAATTTGGCATTATTCGGTAAGTGTTGGGGCTGAGATACAGCAGTAGGTGTTGGCATGGCAGAGATTTCCTGGTATTTTTACAAAGACCAATTATATTCATTGTATTATAGTAGTATATGCATTAGTGAGCCAATGAATATTAATAAGTATAATACGGTATTAAAGGTATTTTTTTTTCTTTTTTTTCTTTCCTAGTTTGTTTCAGGATGTTTTAAAAAGTCTTTTGTATGGTTTCTATTATTTTCTTTTGAGTTTAACATTTGTTTTATTAATTGTGCTGCTTAAAACTTTTTTTCAAAAAAATATGTGCTGGAGCTGAGGTTGGAGAGGTGCGATGTGATGCTCTCTTTGGGCTACTGGCCATTTTTTGGCAAACCAGTATGTTAATACAGTAAATGGCCCATATAATATTTGGATACAAAAACACCTTTTTCCTTCACCAGCAGAAAGGCATTCTTGAACACACCATTGCAGTCTGTACAGGGACCTACAACTGTTCATTTAGTGACCGTTCAAAATCACAATGGCACTGAAAAAAGCGACTTATGACTGTTTTTCACACTTATGACCGTTGCAGCATCCCCATGGTTATTGATCAACATTCAGATGCTTTGGCAACTGATGCATATTTATGATGGTTGTAGTGCCCTTTGGTCATGTGATCATCTTTTACAACCTTAAGCAAAGTCAGTGGGGAGGCCAGATTCAATTGATAATCGTGGCAAGAAAGGTTGTAAAATAAGGGCAAAACTCACTTATATATCTCACTTATATATCTCACATATCTCAACAGGAATATTGGGTTCAATTGTGGTTGTAAGTCAAGGACTACCTGTACCTGGGAAGAAAGAATCCTACACATGGACAATTAACACAATCTAATTTTCTCTTTAACATGCTAGTTTTCAAATTACAGGATTCCAGAAAAAATGTCCTATTTAATGGGAAACATTGATAAAAAAGGAAAGGGAAGAGTTGCAGAAGAGATGCTTAATAACTTTCTCAGCTCCCCAAAGTCCCCTCCTTGATTTTTCACTTTTAGAGATTAGCTGACAAATGAACAATTGAAAAATAAATTGTGGGGGATATTTCCCCCACAAAACAGTATGGTGGGGTGTAATTTACCCAAACTCATGCCAATTAGTCATTGTTCCAGGTCAACAAGGATTATGCCAGGTGTTGGAGTTCCTGGACATCTGATGACAAGTGTGCTATGCAACTCAGGACTCAGTGAACACCCAGGGCCAGCAGCTGCAGGACTACTGAAAGAAAAAGCTCTTTACCCAAGCAAGTTTCTGTGCATCTGGGTAGAATGCAGTGGCTAACATGCAAATATGATAGCTGCTAATTCAAATTGCAGAGCTAAATACAAGCTATTGGGGATATGTGGAGTTTTCAATAATATTTTATAAATCTATACTTAGTGATGACTGCAAAACGTTTTTCACAATTGTCTCATTTTTCAGCTAATTTCTAAAAGTGAAAAATGAAGGGATTTTGGCTGGCTGTGAAAGCTTACCAAGCATTTCCTTTGCAACTGTCCCCACTTCCTTTTTTTTTTTTTTTTGCAATTTTTATTCATCCAATGACTCATTTTTTCCTACTACCCTGTAGTTTGAGAACTAGCATGTTAAAGAGAAAGCTAGTTTAACTATGTTGATTTTCTATGTGGAGGATCCTTTCTTCCCATATAGAAGCATCGCCTTCCCTCTACAAACTGCAATGATGTATTCTCAAATTCCTTTCTGCTGTTGAAGGAAAGGGATAGTATGAGATAGAAGATTCTAACTGCAGATGAATTTGATATATGAAGACTAAAAACAAATGGAGAAAGGCAGCTTTGCTTGGAACAACCTGCAGCCTTTAGATACTTTTGACTATAACTATCATTAAGTGTTGTACCTTATGATTCTTGGCTCTTGACAAATGTATCTTTTCTTTTATGTACACTGAGAGCATTTGCACCAAGAAAAATTCCTTGTGTGTCCAATCACACTTGGCCAATAAAGAATTCTATTCTATTCTATTCTATTCTATTCTTTAACAACATAAAGCATCTACCTATCCCAGTCCTTGAGAAAGACTCAATCTGGCTGATTGTGTAGCAACTATAATTGTCATAATAATGCGGGATGGCTGTCCACAGCTGTAATCAAAACATGTTCCTGCTACTTCTGTAGGGATGTTATGCAGAATCATCTTCTTCAGATGCTTTGTCTGGTAGCTATGGAGAAACCAACTTCTACCAACTCTAATGATGTCCGTGATGAAAAGGTAGGATCCTGGTTCTTCTGATTCAGTGTCTTTGGGCAAAAGTACATTTTGCTGCTCAGGCTGTTGAGCCTTCTTAGATTTTCATCTGCTTTCCTTGTACCTCAATTTAGGCCCAGAGCTTTCTAGGCTTAATAGATTCTATTAATTACAAAAACAAACTAAATATGAAGCAACGTGTTTACTTCAAGGATCACCTTTATTTCCAAGGATCCCACAAGTATTAGATTTAAACAAACAGGGATGGCTGCATCATGGTTCCTTGCATAAGTACCCATCTGGGCAGGAAAAAAGAGAAGGGTTATCTGGGCTTGTATGGAATATCTCCACAGGAGAGATGGCAAGGAGTAACTTTACTGGTTCTCCTTAAAGTAACTTGAATATTTTGTCCCTGGCCAAGTATACCATAACAGCCATTTTGTCAGAATACATGCGACATGTTCTCAAAGTTTAGACTTTGCTTAGTGGCTCAAAGGAGAGGACTGCTGATCTATCTATAAAATAGGAATGAATTACCAGGCACCTAGAGTAGACCTTCCTAAAGCATTTCCATCTCTTCTTTAAAAAAAAATAAATGAAAAGTGAATGTCTCATAATGACCCAAATACCAATGCTGACGTAATTAGAACAGTTTCCTACTAAATTTTGTTCCCTTAAATATTTCTTCTGTCAGTGTAAGTATTGAGAGTTTTGTCATTTTCAGTTGGAGACTGTTTTCCTGAACATATAAGATACACATACGTCTACCTTTATGCCAGTTGGAAAGCCTGCATGTTGGTCCCATGGAATTTCCCCTGCTAAGTACACTGTTGGTATTGTCTTGAAATGGATATAGTCGCCTCAATTCCACTTCTGCTGATGTGTGATCGATTCTCCTTGTGTTTTTCTGTTAGGTGAAGGTTCTGAAGTGCATCAAAGAGGCGAAAAGTGAAAATGTAGTCCTTGGACAGTATGTGGGCAATCCATCTGGAAAAGGAGAGGCTCAGAAGGGCTATCTTGATGACTCCACAGTTCCAGCTGGCTCTACCACTCCTACCTTTGCTGCTGCTGTGCTATACGTAGACAATGAAAGGTGGGATGGTGAGTATAACCATACAGCAAAGGACCAGCCTCCCCCCAAAAAACATGCTTTGAACTGGGGGCAAATAGTGTCTAGTGGGCAAGGGTCCTTGTATCTCATTGACTTTGATACTCTCTCTGTAGGAGTACCATTTGTCTTGCGCTGTGGCAAGGCGCTGAATGAGCGCAAGGCAGAGGTACGGCTGCAGTTCCGGGAGGTGCCAGGTGATATTTTCCAACAGCAGTGCAAACGAAATGAACTGGTGATCCGTGTGCAGCCTAACGAGGCCGTTTACACCAAGATGATGACCAAGAAACCAGGCATGTTCTTCAACCCAGAAGAATCTGAACTGGACCTCACTTATGGCAACCGCTACAAGGTACATTATTTTATCTGGCATTGAAAATACAAACAACTCCATTTTGCATTTGTAGATGTACAGGTGTCTACTATATATAGTGTGTTAGCTGAATGTCCATGGTTGTGCCAATATAAAATGCTAAACTTGGCCAAATAAATAATTCAACTACAGTAGCCAATTTATATATACAACATGCTAAGCTTTATTAGCTGATTTGGAGGGTAAGGTGGGATGGAATTGTCAGATGAGTGCATTTTATGAGCCTAGCCTGTTTTGGTTAAGTAACATTTCTGTGTAATGTTTGAACCTAGAAAGTAGGGTATTGAATAAGCAGGACAGATATGTAGTGTGAACATGGCAGGTAAATAGCTGCATGGTTTGAATGCCAAGGTAACAATATATAGGGAAATAATGATTTAGTACTGTATAGCTCAAAACCCCAAGCAGTCTATAGTTGGTTTTCCTATTTTTTAGAAAGTTAAATTACTGCTGGCATATTTTCAGACATAACTTTTTCTCACACAGAGGGGTAGGAATTTGGAGCATTTTTAGAAACACGTGGGTATCATCTTTATTGTTTTTCAGCAGGCAAATTAGATTCCCAAATGCAATGACTTTGATTCTGAATAGGCAGGATGCAAACACCTTCATCGGGATTTCTAAAGTATGGCATATGCCTTAGTGTAATACAGTCCTCAACTTACAATTGGAATTGAGCCCAGAATTACTATCCTAAGTCATGCTGGTGGTTAAACAGGTGATATTATGTTTGTGTTCCTGAATTAATTGTCCACAATGGGTGGGGGTTTTTTGGTGGGAAGGGGGGATGTCAGAAACAGGAAGTAAATTTTGGTTTCTGGCAAAACTTACAGTAAATTGTGGTCATGTGATAAGGGATACTGCAAATGGCCATTAATGCAAAGCAATTGTCAAGCACCCAAAATGTGGCTGCTTTTTTTTTTTGGGGGGGGGGGGGGGGTAGCCATCAGAATCTCAAATCTGGATTGTAAGTAGCTCTGGGGAACTCATAATTGTAAGCAACCGATCATGAGGACTCCCTTTGATGTGAATCCTGGCATGTTGCAGTGGCTATTTCAGACATGGAAGTCATCTCTTGACACTGTTACATTAGATTTTAGGTCTCTTATCATCGCCCTTTCATAACCAAGGTGTCCTATCTGCTATTAAATGCTTCATTTCTAGAGCTAATTGTTAGGAATAGACCATCTTATAGCATGCAATGCTTAACATCTTTTTTCTGCTCTTTTCCACAGGATGTGAAACTCCCAGATGCTTATGAGCGCCTTATCTTGGATGTTTTCTGTGGCAGCCAGATGCACTTTGTGCGCAGGTGAGTAGTGGGGGAGAGTCATTAGGGCACATTTGGGAGAAAAACTAAAATTTCCAAGCCCCTGATAGTAGTTGGCTGCTGTATTTTTCCAAGCTCCCGATAGTATATTGATAGCCCCAGGTGTTTTCTTCCATGGGTTATGCATATCTGTGATGTGAGTAGAGCATTATGGCATTTTGGTTTGAAATATTTGAATTACAGATACAGATTGAAGACTCGGAACTAAGTATTTAATGAAGGCCATACCTATTCCTCTCTGGCCTGGTAACAAGTCTTTTCTAGTGTTTCTTTGGATTTCTACAACCAAGCCTAACCTTGTTGCCTTCTCCCTCAGTGATGAACTACGAGAGGCCTGGCGTATATTCACTCCACTGCTCCACAAAATCGAGGCAGAGAAGACAAAACCGATTGCCTATTGCTATGGCAGGTGAGGTTAGAAATGATTGCAGGGCTGTTAGGAGGGCAGCAATGCTTCCTTTGAAAAGCAGACTACAGAGATGACAGAGTAGCCCAGACCTTTGTGTGTGAAAGGTCGCTCCTAGCCTTTTCTGGCTTCTAGAAACAGTCTTGCTCTCCCCTCACAGGGCAAGGTTCTCTTTCAGCTGATGTGCTGGTTTTAGCAATGGATTTGATCCACTTACCCATGCCACCAAATATCTATGACAGCTATATCCCTACACACTTTTCAAGGTACCAGCCACTCATTTCCAGTAATGATTATACTAGGGCACATTTCACAGATCCTTGTCACATGGCAAAGTTAAACAAGGGATTGGACCCAAGGCTGACCCACTGGTCCAATCAAATAAAAATTTTGACAGGTACCAAACTGGATTGCCTGGCTCCTGTGCATTCATGTTCTCTTGGACCCTAAGAGCACTCAACAGCTGGCCGGGGAGTGGGGAGAGAGATAGTTTTAAGCTGAGTAAAATGAAAAGGATTGTTAATGAAATTCAGTCCACAGAAATGAAAACAGCACACCAGTCATTTCTGGATCATTAAAGAAACCATTACTATTTTTCTGCTCAGGAGGTGAGAAGAACAGCACTACAAAACAAGTCATTTGTTGAAGTCCATGAGTATATGTGAGGCTTGCTCATAGCCATGTTTCTAGAAATATTAATAGGTTGCTTTTTTTTAATCTAGCCGTGGCCCTACCGAGGCTGATGAATTGATGAAGAGAGTTGGATTTCAGTACGAAGGCACCTACCGGTGGGTCAATCCTCACAAGCTCTGAATCCTGTCAGCCTCTGCCTCTTGGAATGGCTCCCGTAGCTCATCTCTACATCTCTCCAGATAAACTGAGCCGGCCAGGCTTGGCAGTGACGTGCCCATCTTGTCTGAGAGGGTAGCTTGTTAGGCTTAGACATTCGTGCACTTCTCCAGCTGCAGTGGGATATCTTCAGCATGAACAGCATCTTCTGCTGACCTCTCGGTGGCCCTCGTGTGCACTCTGTCTCTATCCCATTCCAGTTTCTGCTGTTATGCTGGGAAAGCTTCTGATAGTATGAGAAAGCTGCAGAGAGCTTTCTTGGTCTCACACTCCATACTCCTTCCTCATCTATGTATTCTGCTTTATCAATTGCTTTTACTTGGAACTACTTCTTACATTCCTTTGGATTTTGTAAATGATGCTGTTCTGGAAATGGAAATTATTACAAAAACTCCATCTTGTGTCTCTTGAATACATGTTTGAGGCGTCTTAAGTCCACTTGTAACCATGAGCTAGCTCTGCTTAATCTTCACCTGTCTGGGCAACTGAATCTTAGTATTGCACAATTACGGCTGGCCTGAAGGCTATAAATAAAATATGGGAGCAGGGGGCCTTGTACCTGTATAGCCAACCTAGCATCTATGCCTCTGCTTTTCCTAACCAGGGTAAGGCAGCAGCCTCAGTCAGATAAGAGCTGAAGCACAACCTCCTTATGGAGGAAGCCACCTCTGATAACTGGAGCTGAAATTTCTCAGGCTCAGTTTCTACCCTTGAACCTCTTCCATTCCTAATTAATACATATTTTAGGAAGCAACTCTCTTGAGGCTGTGGTCTGAAATTCTCAGCAGGAGTTTTGCCTTTCATCAGGTTGCCTTTCATCTGGCAGAAAACGTCTAGGATATACTTGGTTGCTGTTCAATTCCACGAGCAAAGAGATGGATGAGACTCCCATGTACTCTTAAGGGGAGAGAAGAGCAGAACAAGCAGTTGTACAATAGTGACTACAATATAATTTAAAAAGTAAAGCTGCTCCCTCTTAGACCTGTTAAGAATCTTGGCTACCTTCCAGTTTATATTTTCTCTAACCAGAGCTGCACAACTGTTTTCAGACCAAGCATCACATTTGGGCTTTTTAGTGGTATGCTGGAAACTGCCTACTCAAGAGTTGATTGGGCCTGGAAAGCAACTCTTACTTAAGGTTATTGATCTCTGTGCATGTAATGTCCTCCTCCTATTACCTTAAACATTGCGACCCAGTGGGTAAATCTGAGCCAGCAAGCAAGAATTGCACCTTTTTTGGAAGGGCCTCCGCCCCACCTTTTAGATAGACCGAGTCTTCAGAGCTTTTCCTCATTAGTCTTCCAGTGGCCAGCCTTGTTACTGCTATTACTCAATTCTGCCCAGCTCTCTTTAATCTCATTCTAGGTTACCAGTTATTGCTGTGATCTTTTTAGGATCTCCCAAATTTCATACTCATTTTTTCCATGAGTCCAAGTTGGCCAACTGTGCTCCCTTCTCCCTGTGCCTTTGTGATTCAGTCCAGGAATTTTTGACCCACCCCATCAGAGGACCTACCGAATGGTGATATCAGTGTAGTTCAAAGTCTCTCCATCGCAGGTCCAGCAGCTGACCAGAGGCTGTCCTTGGCATATTCCCCCACAGAGTATGTTCTGTTCTTGTGCAGCTTCTTGTCTTCCCTCCCAGTCTTCCCCTTTGGGGGAGGTGAAGCGAACAGCTCGAACCCGGTACACACTCACAAAAGGCAGGTCAAACTGTGGAACACAATTGCATCTCCTGAGCAAAAGCAGCTCTTTGTCTCTGGAGTTTGGAAGGAGCTGTTAACAAATATCTCTGCTAATACAATGGAGAAGAGCAAAATTTGCAAGTGCCTGGAACTTGGAGATATTGGTCAACATACTGCAATGTTTAATCTGACAAAATAGATGGGGAGAAACTTGCCAAATGTACAGTATTTATTGTAATTTAGTATGGTTTTTAATCCAAAAAAAATGGAACTTTGTGGGTCTTCCTTAACTCAAGTGTGCATGCTGAGGCAAGAATGTACAGTAGAAGCAATCAAGCAATGTCTTCAGGGCACTGATATTCAAACAGACTTGATGTCCCTTTCCAAACATGTATTTCTAAGTAGCCTTTACTCTCACAGCAAACCTGCTATATATTTAAATTAAATCACTGCTTCTCAACTAAGAAGGTCCCTAACCTTAGCATGATTCAATACACTCCCTTCATCGGTTTTAGAAGGGGGACACAAAGGGGTTCCATTTAAATCCAGATTCTGCCCTTATATAAGTTATAGAAACCAAACGTGCCTAACTTTATTGTCCATTTTATGTTGACACCCATACTGAACTCAATTCCACATGTAATTAAATATCCTGATCACTCAATTGGTTCTATTTAAACCTACTTGGATTTAAATGACACTACTTCCTTAAGCATGGCCAAATTCTGTTAGATAAGATGCACATCAATTTGACAAATGTACGTATCAATTTTATGTATGCAACTACATATGGGTTTTTCATTGACTACAATAAACATTCTATTTTGTTCTGTTCTATCTTTGGGGAAGGATGTCCCCAAAATTTAGCTGCCCTTGTCATAAAAATCCAATGGCACGCATTTTTGGATAAACAACCTCACTAGAACTTGTGAAATCTCAATCTAGATATAGGAAATGAGCCTTCTGCACAAAAAAATAATGGCCAAAGGAATGGACAGCCTAAAAGGAGCAGGGAAAAATGGATGGCAGCAGCTCAAAAAAAAAAAAAAAGACTATCTGCTGTATGTGCTAGTTCTTTCTGTGTAACTCCACTCCAAAGTTCTCACAAATCAGAAGGAACCTGGAGATTAATATTCCAAATCTATTAATAAATACCCCATTGCAAAAAGTCATACCATTTAAAAGATGGTAGGGGTGGAGCTATTTGAATCCCAGAAGGCTAGCATCAACAGAGAAGGCATTATGTCCTGTTTTAAAAATGAAAGCTGGAACACGCTCACTCCCAAATTTAACTAGGTGATCAGAAGCAATGGTAGTCCCTCGGATAGCTAGGTACTATGCCTAGAAGGGCTTTAAAAGTCAAAAACAGCACTGTGAATTACACCCAGAAACAGTGGTGACCAGTGCAGCTCTCACAGTAGAGGTGTTGCCTGGCTATGCCAAGGTGCGCTCAAAACAACCCATGCTGCTAATTTTGGACCAGATGCAGCTTCCATGCGATTCAAAGCAGTCAATCATCCAAGCACAAACTGACTAAGGCATGAATGACTATGAGAAAACTGCAAGGTCTGCCACTTAAGCACAACTGCTATGTGCTGTTCCATTTGGAGTTCTAAATTGCACACTAATTCTATCTGGGGAAAATCAGAACTAAGATGTAAAGTCCTTGGTAGAGGAAAATTTGAAACACATAGCCAATTTTGTCAGCGCTGATTGTCAGTCTGTTCTTTCCCCATCCAGACTAAGACCTCCACAACTTCACTTAATGGGCCCAACACCAAGGTATGTTATAATCTGTACATCTGGCTTTGTACCAACAGAAGACCTTCCCCAGTAGCTCCATGTAGATCTCAAAGTAGAGGAGTGAGAGCATTGAACCTGTGACACCCCATATGTAAGGGAACTTAGGCTCAACCTCTCCTCCCATCAACACTGAAGGGAACTGGCCCTGAAAAAAAACTACAGAAAAGCCATGTCTCCCATTTCTCCCATTTAATACAGTTGATCATGAAAGATACCATGGCCAGTAGTACTGAAGACTGCTTAGAACTCAGGGAGAATCAGAATGACTGCGTCACTACTTTGATAGATGGACTAGTATGCTGAGTCTCCCTCAGACTTGTCTGCCCACCCACCCCTGCCAAAGGCCTCTCTCCTCCTCGGTTGCTCTCTCCTGCAGAATATGTTCTGATTGGCAATTCTACCCTCCAATCAGCACAGGGCTAAAATAAATGCACTTATTTTATCACATGTCCCTTTGCATGGACACGTGCAAAACCATAACCACGAAGACTTAATATTCTGACATCACCAACCCCCACCCCACACCCCCAAGTCTATAGGATGCAGCAGGTTACCCATACCTGGTCTGAGCAGTTGGTGTGCCGATTCAAATGCTGCAGGAAGGAGAAGACCGAGCATTTGTGCACCAAGATAAGGTCGGCAGTTCCATCGGCCAGGTGGGCACAAGGTGAGAGACCCTTGGGGCTCTTAGGACAGGCACTGCTCATGCAGGTCAGGTTGACTGCCAGGAAGCTACCATGAACTCGGTGCCATTCATCACCTGGAGGGGAGAAACAGGTTTATCTTGAGCATCTTCACCCAGAAAGCTCCTTAGCTAGTCAGGGATCCAATTAAGAGTGGTGATTACTAAGAGATAACAACACTTTGTTGCTATTTTTTGTCTACTACAAGGCTTTTTCCGGGGACAAGTCCTCATTTTCTGAAATTATGCTGACTAGACCCAGCAGTTCCAGTCTGAGATTGCCAAAAGCACTGGCAGAAGACATGCCTGGTATTTTATTTCTGCAAAAACTAGGGTTCTTCGGATGCTTCCTCCTCTATTCCACCTCTAAGAAAGAAAGTAAAGCAGCTCAGACCGGTTGTGTTGTGTTTGCTACTGTTTGCAAAATAGAGGCACTGAAAATAGAAACCACCTGCCAGGCCTGTTCTCTTTAAGTTTGCTTTTCCAGGAGAGACCTTGAGGAAGCAAGTAGTCATTGAAGCACAAGACAGACTGCATGGCAAGTGGTCAAGAAACAGCAGACAAAGATGCCCCGTAATAACCTTTCTAAATGCACTAACAGGATTTCTGTTTATCACTTCAAGCCTTCCGAATCCATTAGTTATGTAAGCATTACGACGTTATAAAACAGTTACTGAATACTATTACTAGTATTTGTATTGTTCCTTGTTATATATGAGAATCCTAAATTTAGAAGACTGGAGCTTGCTTAAGATCATCCAGCAAGCTGGCAGCAAAATGAAATGAAAAAGATTTTTATTTCAACAGACTCTTTTTTTTCCTTTCAACCAGCTTAAGACAAGGAAGACTACTTCCTAAATCAGATTATTTGGCCAACCTAACAAGACATGAGCTGGAAAGATAATCTGACCTGTGAGCTTACTTTTTTAAAAAAAAAATTGCTAGTAAAAGCAAATTCTCTGACAAGTAGTAGCTGGATTATCTGTTTGTAAATATTTACAGACCCTCACATCACGGACATAAACTGTTTCAACTCCTTCCCTCAAAACGACTCTACAGAGCACAGTTTTTTTCCTAAAAGCCCTAACTGTTCAGCTTACATTTATATATATATAAATATATATATATATGTCCCAGGATAATGTTGCAAGATCCAATCTAAGTCAGTCACCAGGGACCAGGTTTAGTCTTCCAACTTCAGTCTTCAGACTCGTGTTGGAGCCCAACTTCTACAAGACTAAACCTCTGGTCCCGGTGACTGACCCAGATTGGATCCTGCATGTGAAACACGCTTCTTGTCACAAAGATTATAGCAAATTAATTTTCAGTTATTAATTTTCAAGATTAATTTGCAGCAGGATTAATGTTCAGTGTCGATCCTTTGCAATTAAAAAAAGTGTTTTTGGTGCTTTTACCTGCTTGCTTTGTGAATTCTGAAAAGTGTTCTTCCTTGCTCAGAAGGTTTTTGCTAGACTCAGAACAGACCATGCAGCTGAAAAAGAGAGCTGGTGTTATAATTCGATGATATATTCTTCCCAACTTAGTCTTCTTAATGTATTGCAACCCAATTTTCATGATCCCTAGCCAGCTGGCAATCATGGGGTCTGTAGTCCAAAATATTAGAAGAATTGGAGAAGGCCACTCCACTCCTTTTCCCTGATTGTTTTCTTGGACTTTGCCCATGGTTGTGAACCCCATTGTGGCAGTTTCCCATCAATGTACCCTGATCGGCAGCGTGACTGATCCCGTGGATTGGTGTCCTCTGACTCTGCCAACTGGAATTCCACAGTGCCTTCATAGCTGCGGTTGCTTAGCACTGCTTTGGCTCCTGAAAGAGGAAATAACTGAAGGGAGGGTTTTGGGCTGGGTGTGTTCACACATATAGACAAGCACACACCAGCACCACACTTAGTGGAAAATTCACAGAAGGTTTAGGTTCTTTTGTAAAGGATACAGAAAAGAAGATAATTTGTAGTATCGTGTGAACGGTTTTGGAAGTATCAAGACAACTGACACAGAAATCACAGCTGTTGTTGCAATAAACAGTTTTTGTGCCTTTTCAAAAAGACTGAAATGCGGGAACTAAAGTTATATCATATTTGACAGTGAGATATAGAGTAAATATATAAATATAAGTGATTTTTTTTCTTGAAAAACCACTGCTCAAATAGCATCAGGCCTATTTCAAAAATACTTTCAGTCATTCCTGAGAACTAGAATTTAAAACTGAGGAGTATTTTCTTACTAGGTCCTTTGAGCCTGTATTTCTTTCAAACCCATTGAGAAGAATTTCATTTTTATGAGTCTTTGTTTTCCTTTCCCTTTCCCAGTTCCCTTTATCCAGCTTCTTCTTCTGCCGAACAATACCTGCAAAGGTGTAACGCGCTGGCCCCATCCAACGATGATTCTCACTGGTGCTTACTACATCGCCATAGAAACCATAACCAGCCAGGGAGACAGAGTAGCGTAAAAGCATCCCATCATGCCAAATGCTGCAGACATCCAGAGGCTGGCTATCCCCTGGGAAAGAAAGGCATGGAAAAGAGATTAGAAGGAAAACTCCACACTCTCTCACTGCATTTTAGATATAGGGATAGGTATCTACAGGCCCACAACCTTTTCTCAAGGAAGCCAATGTTTCTGTTCTCAAGCGGGGCTAGCAAAATAGCTAGCCCCACTCTGAAGTGACCCAAGCAGGCACCCTTTTATTGCAAGGGTATGACCAGCAGTCAGAGACCATTTTCATGCTTGCCCTATAGATGCTTTACTTCCAAACTTGGCTTTCCAAAATTCCCTACTCAGGGCAGTTTTAAGGACCATACTCTCCACAGCCACAAATGAATGGTGCATGCTGGCTAAGCACCTATAATGATGTGCAGAGCAGAGGTGACGGGGTCATTTGTTCCCACAGTTGCAAAGCAGACACAATCTGTAGAACCTGGAATAGAAACAGAAGACATCCTATCACCCGACTTGCTGGAAAATAGCTCAGAATGCTGTCTGCTTCCCCCCTAGACCTTTGTTTTAGTCATTATTTCCCAGCTCTTAAAGAACCTCAAGCCTTAATTTTGGGAAGCTTCTGGTCTTACCTGCAGGAATGATGCCAATGCGAAGTCTTGGTGACAGAAGCTCCACATCAAAGTCCTCTTTGAGCTTCCCTGCCTTCTGCTGGGTTCGGTTGATTAAGGCGTGCATCACTTCATTGAATGTGCCGTCGCCTCCCACGCTTACCAGCCTGGAATGGGATGGAGGTGATAATAAGTTAAGTTATAGGTAGTCCTCAACTTCCAACTGTAATTGAGCCTGGTAATTAGACTTGTAAGTCATGATGATCATAAAGCACATCGCTTACACAATTGGGTCCAATTTTACAACCTTTTTTGTGTCAGTTGTTACGCAAGCACCACAGTTGTTAAGTGAACTAACTGTTCACTTTGGCCTGTTTTTTGCCAGAAGTAAACATTGGTTTCTGGCAAAAACTTAAATCACAGTCAAATGGCTGTGGGATATTACAAACAGCTGTAAATTATGGGATAGTTGCCTTGAGCTCAAAATGTGGTCGTGCAGCTGTGAGTGAAGTGATGCAGTGTCAGAGCTTCAAAACTGGTCACAAGTAGCCTTCCAGGTGTCCATCATAACTTTGAATGGTTGCTAAGCAACTGGTCATAATCTGTAGTCAGGAGGTGAAGCAACTCCCTTTACAGTTCGCTTCTAGGCAAATGATGGGGATTTTTCCATTTCTCCCCACTTCCATGAGGGGCAAGGACACTACTGCCCATGACACCTTAATACTGTGAGTAGAATTAAATGGTGGAAGGTTGGAAGCTATTTATGTGTGCGTAGAGAGCTCTGATGGGGAACAACATTCAGCCAAGCCAGCTCTCAGATGTTTTATTTTTTGACAATGTATTCTTCTTCCTCTTACTTACACTGTTTTATCTCCTTTTGCTTTATGAGCTGCATTGAGTCCCAGTGCTGGCTGCAATTCAAGGTGCTGGTTATCAACTTCCCACAACTTGGTTGTTTATGGGTCTGCTTCTCCCTGAGAATATCTGTCTGTCCTACCAGATCAGACAAGATAGGTCCCTTCCCTGAAATGCTGCTTACTACCGGGCCCTCGGAAGCATGACTTTTCCATAGCTCCCCCCACCCTGGTTATTTAGCAGCCCCCCACTCTTTTAGCTTTCCAGAAGGCCATTAAGACCCAGCATTTTTGCCCAGGTACAGTGAATGTATCTTGATTGTTGGGGCCTGCCAAGGACCCTTCAGTTTTGTTTTTACAGTTGTATGATTTTTAAAATATACTTCTGGGGTTTTGTTGCTGTTGTAAACAGCCCAGAGCATGTTTTAAGATGGGAGGCAAGATGGTCACCTTTCAAAATGGCTGCTGCACGGTCTTTTTTCTCTTACCAGTGATCTGCTGATTTCATTCCTAAAGGTGGTTCTTTGGCAGTACTGCACCCTGGCTTTGAATGGGAGCACTAAGGAATGACCCAAGATAATTTTTGGACGATCATGGACCCAGTGGGTAAAGGGAAGGGTCATGAAGATTCCAATTCCCTCTGGAAGTGATTGAAAAGTCATTGGGCATATCCATCTTCCTGTCAAGCAATTTTGTTTTCTACCGCATGCCAGAATGTTAGCTTTCACCTTTTGATTTCACTGTTTTATTTTGCTCATTGTCTTAAAAGTTGATTTAAGGGTGGGTGCTGCTTTATGTCAATCCCTTGCTGGACTCTTAATTATTTTTTTCTTTTTCTTTTTTGATATATGTTGTTTTGAATAACCTCTGTTCATTCCTTATAGAAAGCATGGTCATGTTCAGGGGTGGGTGGGTGAACAGTTTACAGACTCTTTACTGCTGGATTCTGTATTTTTTTGAATTTGAAAAACACCTGGAGTTTATTTCCATTGAACTTTTCTTATAATCTTGGATTGAAATACAGAGGCAAATATACTTTTTTTTTGTTTTGTTTCCTGGCTAAATTTCACAGATTAAGATGGCTCTGAAATCTAAGGAAAATGGGGAGATGTGCAGCATCTAGCTGACTTCCTCTCTCAAAAATTTGATCAAACTTTAATGTTTGTTAAAAGAATGTTTAAATCTGAAGCTTTATCTCTGGATGTGGATGAAAGTACACAAAAGGACTTTGATCCAGTTCCAGATCAAAAAGATAATTTCATGGCTTGGAGAACCATCATCTGCTGTTCTGAAGTTTAAATCTGCACATTCTTTTAATGTTATGGCTTTGACTAAGAGGGAAAGAGACAAATTCCAGACATCTGCGAAGACTGGAGGGAAACTGGATGCATTTATAACACTTAATTGGCAATTACTTCCGCTTGCACTTTGATAGGAAAATAGACCTATTTTGGAAACTGATTTTACTTTGTTTAATTAAACAGCAATTGACTAGAGAAGATATTAAGAAATAAACATGGATATTTGACCCAGGATGATTAGTTTATAACTTTTGCGATGATTTGGGATAGATAAGATGCTGTGGTAAATTTTCTAAGAGTGGATTAGAGTAAGAGTGGATTACAATAAGAGTGGATTACTCTGCCTGTTAACAGAGAGTTTTGAAACTCTAATTTTGTTTTGTTTCACTAATATTGTTTTTCTTGTTAACTATTTGTTATAGAAAGCAGGTTGCAAATAGATTTAGTTTAAAAATTTTTGGAGGGTTTGTTTCACAAGAGGTGGAACTAATGTTGTAACAATATATTAATCAGTATTCAATTAGAGGGGTTAATATGTGTATAATATCTTTTTTTAATGTTTTGTTTTGTGTTTTTTCCCCCTTTTGTCCTGTTGGATTTTTTTTGAGTTCTGTATTTTGTATTTTAATCTTGCTTTGAATAAAATAAAAACAGGTAAAAAAGAGATGGGAGCCAATTCAAATCTTTTAAATAAATAAAATAAAAATGTGTATACCGTATTTAATACCTTTTTGTAACACCCTTCAGAATTTTTTTTTTTAAATTGCAAAGGCCAGAAACATTCTTGTTTTTAAAGCCATTTAGAAACAAGATCTAAATGAAATGTTTAGTGTTCATAACATCTTAGCGTTTTTCTTACTATAACATTGTTTAAAAATCAATGTTTAGCCTAATTATGGTAGAATCAAGTATTTAACCTGGTTTTATAAAGTCTATGGAGATTCTCGGTCACCCAGGACATGGTTGTCTCAAAGGTATTTTTTTTAAAGACAGCTAGGCTGTTTTTTCCTTGAGGAAGATGTTTTGCTTCTTATCTTCAATTTCAGTTCTTACTAAAGTTTTATAATCTGGTTGTGAATGTGAGAGATCATGCCTACATGAAGGGAAGGTGATGTGAAGTGATGCACCAATTTCCTAGAAAGGATGGAGCACATTCCAAGGAGTGGAGTGAGACAAGACGCATCATAGCCTGGACCTGGATAGGAAGCAGAGGCAGAAATCTAGGATAGGCATGCCTCAGAATTTCCCAGGGGATATCCACTAGGCTGAGAGAAGAAAGGGTTTAGTCTGGCAAGAGTCTGTTTATTGTGTATAAACAAATAAGAAACTGAACCCTGGCTGGATTGTTCTACCTCATTCTTGGGCTAAGCTGACAGCGAATGAATTAATGAATTACAGCATCTGGAATTTGCTAGAAGTTTTCTCCATGGTTGCACTGGCAAACAAACTTGGAAAAAAAGAAACAGATTGGTTTCCTCCCTTTTTTTCATTCAAATCACTGAAAAATATATTTGCTTTGCAGCCATTATTTTGCGGGGCTCCTAATGTCTGCTTGGAGCAGATCAATTGCTTTTCAAAGAATATTTTTTACCAATTTGGTGCTCACCAAACGTAACCCCATGCTGGAGGGTACGGCATATTGCAGTTCCAGGAGAAATGGAGGGCAACAGTTTGAGGAAGATGCCAGGATTGAACTGAATGGATTGTTCAGATTGAACTAGAGCAGTGATGTCAAACTCAATTTCATTGAGGGTCACATCAGTGTTGTGTTTGACTTTGGGAGGCTGAGGTGGGTGTGGCCAGCTCGATGCTGCTTGTGTCAGGGGTGCCTGTGGTGGCCCAAGTGCTCTGTTAGTGAAAACGGGCTCCCAAGCTCCATTTCTGCTACGACGGCTCCCTGCAATCCTCTGCCAGCAAAAACAGAGCTCAGGAGGGCCATCCGCTGTCCTTCCGAGCTCCGTTTTCACTGGCAGAGGCACCACGTCCCAGTCCTTCACTGTTTCCATGGTGGCCCTGCAGGCCAGATCTAAACACCCTGCAAGCACCTCCGGCTCTCGGACCTTGAGTTTGACACCCCTGAATTAGAGGCACCAATTTTCTCAGAAAGCAGGCAGTGCAGATGCAGGCAAACTAAAACAAAAATACTTACCCATCGAAGCCACAGAGATCTTGCTGTAAGATGTAGTCACGAGCCTCATTCGCATGGCAAGTCTCTGAGAAGATGGCAAAAGAAAGAAAGCAGGAGATTGTTTAATAGGAATCATGGTGGCGCAGTTAGAATGCAGTATTGCATTCTAACTCTGCTCATTGCCATGAGTTTGATTCTGACCACTCAAGGTTGACTCAGCCTTCCATCCTTCCAAGGTCAGTAAAATGAAGACCCGAATTGTTGGGGGAATTATGCTGATATTTGTAAACTGCTCAGACAGTGCTGTATGGAGCGGTACGTAAGTCTAAGCACCATTGCTATTGCTAAGTGGTATGCTATTAGAAGACTCCGACAAAGGATGCAGCAACAGGAAAGCTGGAAGCTATTGGAGATAAAAGAAGTCCACAATGAGAAGGAAAGAGGGAGTGGTGGAGGAACATAATGGGACTCACCCACAACTTGAGCATGGATCCCAGCCAGGGTGAACAGTGGAGCCACTTGACTTTGATAGATCTCCATTGCTTGCTTACGTCCCCCCACTGGATTGATGAAGACAAGAAGACTCTTGGGCCGTGTGACACCTGGAGGGAAATGTAAAGGGCTACAGGATGAGATCAAAGTCCCATCTAGTTCAGCCAATGTCAGTAGTCAATTGACGCCTCAAGAGTGCAGGAAGAAAGAGCTCTCTTTGTTCCCTTATAGCTTGTATTCACAAAAACTGCAGAATAAGAGCTAATTGTCATTTTGTGTGTCAAAAAGGCTCCTTCAAGTTGCTGAGTTTGCTTGGTGGCATGGAGAAGTGACTCGTTATTGCTTTCTTTCAGACTCTAGTCTTCAATCCTGGTGTTTGTGGGAGTCTCCCATCCACCTACTAACATGGCTCAACCTGACTCAGCTTCCCAGCCTGAACCAAGTCAGGCAGTTGCCTTCTGCAGGGTAAGACTTCATTTAACACAAACTCAAAATTTATTTTCCATGACATACAAAAGGAAAAAAAAAAACACAGATGGCCTTTGAGCACACACTGTACAAAGAACCTTTCCCTTAGTACTGACTAAGAGCAGTTCACTTCATTTCTTGATCTAATCTACCTTGTAGGGCTGACATTGCCCTACTTGAAATTAAGAGAGGTTCCCTGGTTCCCTTCTTGGAAGCCACATCCTGCCCACTTATATGGGCCTGTCTTTGCATGGCAGCCATACTTAAGAAGGAAGACTTCAGCTGGCTATGAACTGACCATGATAATGAATCCAGGTCTGAAGGGCGCTGACCCAGCGTGTTGCTAGCTGAGATGTAGATGGGGCAGTGAACTCCAGCTCCCCAAGGTTCCAATACTCTCCTTTTTCCCGCTGTATAAAAAAAACTAAAAAGAAAAGAAGGATGGGGAACGGAACATTAGAGTGGTTGTTAAGAGGATTTATGTGTAAGATCAGATTGAGTGATTGCTCAGGACGTCATGAATCTATTTTGCATGTGAAATTATATACCTTTATTTGCACATACATGCAAATATCTTGAAAAAATGTTTTATTATTGAATTCTCAGATTTATATCCTGCCTTTTTACCAGGAGGTCAAAGTGGTAATACAACACACTCATCAAATCAAGTCAAAACTTTATTAGGATCATTCACCACAATTGGCCTGCAAAAAGTCCAAAGTCATCCAGAAAACTTCTGGTTACACTGGATCTCATTCTGAACTCCTATTTCTTGAGTTTCCTGGTTACGCTTCAGAGAAAGATGATGATGACTGTATTAGCTGAGTTCATATAGCTCTTTAGACCAGTCATAATTACTGTGCTCATATAATACACTGTGTCCCCGAAGAGGAACTGTATTGTAGCTCAGTGTGATGACGTGCTTCATACAACACACTAAAAATAACTGGATTCTCATAACACACTGTGGCTTCAACATCCAAGGCTGAGAAACAGATGGTAAAAAAATAATTAATTCAACCTTGTCCTTGACTCTTTTGCCGAAAAGCCTGTATACTTAGCTTAGAGTGTGTACACTAGAGAAGTGCAACTTTGGATCTGGCCTCCATACCATAAATACTATTTGTTGTCTCTCCACTCTTCTCCTGCAGTCAATGAAAGTAATAAGAAACAAGGACTATAGCTTATTTTAAAAGAATTGCTCTGAATGAAAAAGGGCTCCCCTGATAGATAGATAGATCACTCTCAGCATGCAACCAAAGTTGTAGCCTACCTATTCCATATTTCATTTTTTAACTTGATTTTTGTGACCATCTTAATGCATAATATCCAGCTATCTAGATGCTCTAAACCTGGATCTATCTTACTCACCTGTGAAAGAGTTTTCATCCCTAGTAGATTCCAAAATCTCCTTTCTGCTACTGGCTGTTCCAAATCTCACAGCAACCACCTCCTGGATGGGAATGCAGAATCCCTGGTCTGGAAAGGAGAGAGGACCATTGCTATGCTAATCTTTATTTGTGGAATTTCTGTCCTGTCTTCTGCTTCTTCAACAGCTGTGAGTGTGGGTTTGGTGTGTGTGTGTGTGTGTGTGTGTATGCAATACTAATACAATCAAAGTCAGAAATAAAATTAAACATTTAAAGCTTGGCAACAGAGATGATAATAATTCTCAGAAGATAAAAACTTGCTATAGTCTAAGGGCAGGGACCTACAGATCAAAATCCATGTATTTGTCTTTTCTTCTTGACCTGCTGCCACAGTGGAGACTTTTTCAATAGCACACCATCACTACAATTGTCACAATCTGTCATTCAACTGCTCACTCTCAAGTGCTGGCTGGCTGGCAATTCATAGAAAAGCATTACTTGGGCAAGAATCCATTCCTTTCATCAATAGATAGAAGTTCAGGAAATATTTGTCAATAGGAAAGCTAGCCTCCAGAGTTCAGGTTTTTTGGGGGGGTTAAGGAGACTTTAAGAAACCCTTAGGGAATCTTTATCTTGGGAGACTTGCTCATTCTCCTTCTTCCTGATTATTACTTGTATCTATTAAAAGGAGAAGACAAGATGCTTGGAGATTATTGCTCATTTGTTTTGTCATATATCCAGTAAGTTCAGGGAAGGAGAGCCACAGAACCAGGGGGCTCCAGGGTCTGGTGGTAAGCAGGGCTATCTTAACTGATGGACCTGGTGGGCACTTGTCCATGGGCCCCATGAGCATAGAGGCCCCATACTAATCTGTGTGTGTTAACCCTTCAATGCACCTTGTATCATATAAATACAGCAACATATTTATTACATATTTATTTGTTAGAAGTACCAATGAAATAAATATATGTCTAATTTTACCGACCAGTTACACTTTTATTCCTGTGAGTAGCTGTCATAGGGACCAGAGTACACTGCTTTGCCCAGGACCCATAATGCTGTTAAGACAGCCCTGGTGATAAGACTATTACAGAATTGCAGACCTCACCAAGAACCTAACCATGTTGATCCAAAGTCTTCAAAAGTTCAGAAGTGTAACTTCTGCCTTTGCCTTATATCCAGACATTTAATCCCTTGACAAGGGATCTTGAAGAAACTAAAACCATAAGAGTTGAAATCTAGCAATCCTTTGTATTAATTTCCTCTGTTTGTGTGACAGAAATTTCATAAATGGATTGGAGAAGTCTTATAAAACCAGAGCCACTACTAGTGGTCCATTCTTAACATCCCAGAGTGATTCTGATTCTCTGCTGCCTTGTATTTTAATTACTATGTTGAGGGCCCCAATTACACCTACAGTACTTCTGCTCTGCGTCAAAAAAAAAGTTCTACATCACTTCCCAATTAAGTGGTCTAAGTCCCAAACTTTCATAAAATACACATCCCTTCTGTCAGAAGGAAAGCTTTTTCTCCCAGCGGAAGGCTGTCAAAACCAAAGTTTGCTGTATATGAAGTGCCTTTTCTCCAAATTCCTCCATCTCTTCTCCTTTTTTGCAACTGATTCCATATTACAGAAAATAAGATAACTGACAAGGCCATTTCTAAGAGTTTAAGTTCTTCCCTTTCCGGCAGTTTGGCTGGGTGAATGAAAATTCTGGTCAGTCCAGTAATCTTCTGCTTTTAACTCAATGCCCATCAGGCATAAAACCAACCGGATTTTCCCAGACCATTAAAACTACTATGGCTTGAGCCAGGGGGCTTCAACTTGAAAAACCCGTTCTGAGATCTCAATGTGTTTGCTGGAAGGAAACTGCTGTGATGGAAACTGCAACGTATGTTCTATGTCTTCTTCGTGAAATCCAACCCCTGTCGTCAGTTGGTTAAAAAAAAACCTTGAAACTCATCTCTTCCGTCTTGTCTCTTTCCCCCTCTGCACCTTGCACTGGTGTCAGCCTCAGGGGAAGTACTTGCAAACACAACAAGCTTTCAGTCAATTTGGGCCTAGGCCAGGAAACCTTGGGTATAGGTGGTTCCTCTTGCAATACTTTTGTCATTATTTTCTAGGGGAAAAAAAGAATGAGGAAAGGACAAGAAGCAGGAGTCAGAAATGTCTTGGCCTCATAACCAAGATAAGCTGAGGGAAGAGTAGTGATAACTACTAATGTGGCATTTTTAAAATAACAGTATGAGCAAATTCATGACTTAGAACTGTGGATAGGGAATTAACAAAATGGTTTTTCCATGAACTCCGAGTGCATCTTGTTTATCCGAGGCTGGAGCCAAAAATCTGTATCTTTAAGTATCCATTCTATGTTTTTTCTAAACCTTTTTTTTCTAACAAGTCAGAATCAATTTTTCTTTGTCTATCTTTTTCATTTGATGTCAACTCCTTTGAAGTTTGGCAAATTGAGGAAATGAAAACTCCTTGGATTTCTGGAATGAGCTTTATTGCTATTAGGATAATTTAACATAATCTTGAAAGCATCCTACAGCAATTCTTCAGATCAACTTCTGCCTAGAATGATTAAAGTAGAATTGCCACAAATCTCTTTCTCATATTTTCCCCCTTTCATGAACCACAGATATTTTTCTTTAATGGTCCAATTCTCTACTGTCTTGCTCTATCTTCTATGTTCTCAGGATCTGTCAGACATTCCATCTCATTTGAAGACATAATTATGCAAATAAATAATGATCTGGAGGCTAGAAAGCTAAGTACTATGGAGATCAAATCAAAAAGGTTGGGAATGTTCCATTGGGGCACTCTTCAAAAGATATCACTGTGTCCTCCAAGTTACTTTATTTTAGATTTCTGCACTGAACTCTCTCTCTCTGTGTAGATAATGATCTAAAAGGTATCTCTCAATAAAAGAGAGATTATATCAACCATGATCTTTCCATTGCTTAGCATTTAAAAATTAGAGAAATGAAAGGAAAATGTGAAATTCATATGTTTCAAGAGCCATATGTTGAAATTTCAAAAAACTCTCTGAAATAACCAAACATCTCCAGATAAAATTATATAATTAATGTACCAGTGGCATTGAATTCTTCCATCCTTGACTTCAGCTTAAGTTCAATCCTGCCTTATACAGCTCTTTTGATGCTAAGCAAAATTCCTCATCAATTTAATATCATTTTGTTAAAAATGGAGGGGGGAAAGTGCAGGGGAGAGAGCATGTCAGCTTAAAGGAAATCCTAATTTCTTACTGGAGGGCCAGGAGGGCAGTTATACTACTGAGAAGAGTTGGCTGTTTCTCATTAGATCTGCTAAATTACCTTTGTTTATTACTGAAGGCTGTCCTTTTTATTCCAGAAGTGGAGAAATACTCATGCCAGGAGGCTGGAATGACCCTTAGCATTGGCCAGTCTGTAATAATCTGGAGTGGCAACTTTTGTAAACACTCCCTTGCATTCTTCCTTATGCTGCTACAAAGGTACAAAAAAAGTGAGGAACAAAAAAGTCTGCAAACTTCCCATGTTCTGTCAACCATGGATATAAAGGCATCTGAAATCTTTAAATATACCACATAAAATCCTAAATGTTGTTATTTCCATTTTCCTGTGAAATGAAAAGGGCCACAAAGAGGCATCTACTGAATTGCAGGGGGAAAGCAGATAGTGCCACACATAGATGGCTCAACCAGATGTACTCCTTGAGAAAATGTAAGCTGGGATAGAGTCTTTATCTCCAGCCCCACTGAAATTAAATCACACCTCAGGCAGACTTGCTTTTTCAGAGGCACTTATTCACAGATGGAGCTAAGAGTGGATGTTGTTGCTCAGATCAAGTCTACTCCTAATAATAATGTACTTTTGGTCAAAGACTAAAGCAGCCTGTAGTCCCCCACCTCTTTTGAGTTCACTTTCCCTCAATGATCTGCTAAGATAATCATTACCTGCAGGAAGGAAACTATTTCAGAGCTGAGTGGATATTTTTATCTTTATCAGCTAAGTTAGCAAAAATATTAACTGTTCTATATGTAAAGTGGGTGACTCCAAATCTGCAAACCTGATTGGTCAAATAAACTAAGCATTGGATTAGTTCACTAGGAACCAATCCAAAGAGCTGCTGAAAGGCGGCAAATTTAAGCAACCGCCATTGGCTACAAGCAGGCAAGCCAGCCTGTATAAAAGGCTGGCCTCGGCTTCAGCCAAGTGTTCCTATTTACTGACTAGTTAAAGAATAAAGCATTTGTTGTTGGAACCCGGTCTATCTCGTGTGTTTTCTGAACAAAACGCTGGCGACGAAGGTGGGATCGTCTTAAACGAAAAAACCTGCACGCGGTGATAAAAAGTCCAGATGACAACCAAGATGCCTGGAAACAACGCACCGCTTGCACCCTTCAATCCCAACGAAGAGGATTGGGATTCCTATGCAGATCGCTTCCAAATGTATTTGGAGAGCAATGAAATGGAAGACATTTCAGAGCAACGCAAGAGAGCTGTGTTCCTGACTCACTGCGGGCCAACGGTTTTCAAGATGGCAAAGGCCCTTGCGAAGCCCCGAGACATTAAACTACTAACGTGGCCAGAATTGCAAAGAATCCTCAAAGCACACTACGCTCCGATGGTGTCAAACTTAATAAAGCGACACGAATTTTACCGCAGAGACCAGAGAGAGGGAGAGACCGTCGCCAATTTCATTGCTGCCCTTAGACAACTAGGGGGTGAGTGTGATTTCCTGAACATTGACGAAGCGATGAGGGATCGCGTGGTGTTGGGTCTGAGAGACTCGACCGCACAGAGTAAATTACTCAACAAGCCCAACATCACCGTGACCGAAGCCATCGCGGAAGCCACAGCCGCTGAAGCCGCAAAAAAATCGCCCATCGCAATGAACACACAGTGAAGAAACAAACCCAACTAAAGACAGAAAGCAGCCTGCCACCGCAACCCACTACGAAGAGTCTGGCGAAACATTCGAATCGAGCGAAGAAGACGACGAGATCCACCGTTTGCTCATGAACAGAAAAGAGCGCGAAAGAAGGAATTGGCGGGAGTGCGCTGGCTGCGGAGGAAACCATTCCCGAGCCGAATGCAGATTTCTCGATGCCATCTGCAGGCATTGCAAGAAACAAGGGCACATCGAGAAAGTCTGCAGGAACAAAAAAAGCTACAGCCCAATGAGACGCAGAAATTCCCCAACACGAGCTGAGCCTAAATGAGCTGAGAGAAAGTGGCAACAAGAGAAGCGAGCCAATACACACCAAACTGTCACTATAAAGAGCGCTCAGACGGGAAGCGGGAAGAAAGTTAAAGTGATTGTAAAAATCGAAGGAAAACACTGCAAGATGGAAGTAGACTCGGGGTCCTTCCTCTCCATGGTATCGTGGGACACAATAAAACAGCTAGTCCCAGGTATCAAACCCAAAGAATTACAGAAGCAGCACCTAACTCTCAAGGACTACCAGGGAAACCAAATCCCTGTAGTCGGCATGGGACATTTCCGAGTCGCCTACAAACAACACGTCAAGGTGCTACCGCTGACCATAGTCGACCAAAACAGACCAAGCCTCCTGGGCATCGAATGGTTCACGCCATTGGGCATCGGGATGACCGGGATCGATCGAGTGACTACAACCGGTTGGGAAGACGACCTCTTCCGAGAATTCCAAGACGTTTTTGACGGCTCACTTGGCAAGTATTGGGGAAATCCCATTTCTTTCAGTCTAAACCCCTAAATAGCTCCACGAAGAATAAAAGCCAGGCGAGTTCCTAAGGGGTGTTAGAACCTGTGGACCATGCCAAGTGGGAAACACCTATAGTCACACCGGTCAAACTCGACGAGTCCGTTAGAATCTGTGGTGACTATAAGGCTACCCTGAACCACGCATTACAACCAAGCGCATACCCGGTGCCTGTAGTCCAGCATTTGCTTCACTCCCTGGGAAAAGGAAAAGTTTTTGCTAAACTTGACTTAGCACAAGCCTATCAACAGCTCCCAGTGGACCCAGAAACTGCTGAAGCACAGACTATAGTCACACATAAGGGCGCATTCAAATGTCACCGACTCCAATTTGGAGTGAGTGTGGCCCCAGGCGTCTTCCAGAGTCTAATGGAACGCCTCCTAAATGGCATACAAGGAGTCGTACCATATTTCGACGACGTCCTGATCTCAGCCAAAGATGAAACCCAATTAAAAAACAGACTCAAAGAAGTACTAACTAAGTTCAGAGAATCTGGCCTCAAAGTAAAAAGGGAAAAGTGTTGCCTAATTAAGAATAGCGTCGAATTCCTGGGCTATTTAATAGACGGAGAGGGTATACACCCTACAGACAAAAAGATTAAAGCGATTAAAAACGCACCAGAACCAAAAACAAGACCGAATTACAAGCCTTTTTAGGACTAATTAACTTCTATAATGTATTCCTGCCAAATAAGGCCACTATAGCAGAACCATTGCACCGTCTTTTAGACAAAAAAGCAATTTGGACTTGGGGTTACAGAGAAAAGCAAGCCTTCCCAAAAATTAAAAGCTTGCTAATATCCTCAAACATTCTCATTCAATTTAGCAACACACTGCCCTTAAGAGTGACCTGCGACGCCTCCCCATTCGGAGTAGGTGCCATCCTAAGCCACCAACTACCTGATGGCAGAGAAGCGTCCGTCGCATATTATTCAAGGACTTTATCTAAAACCGAGCGGAATTACAGCCAATTGGACAGAAAGGCACTAGCAATTGTCGCAGGAGTGAAACGTTTCCACGAGTACCTATACGGGCGGACTTTTCAAATTATAACAGACCACAAACCGCTAATAGGAATTTTGGCGGGAAACAAACCTACACCAAATATCCTCTCCCCAAGAATGACGAGATGGTCAGAGTTCCTAGCAGCCTACTCATACACTCTGACACACCAACCGGGGAAACAGATTTCACACGCGGACGCTTTAAGCAGAGCACCCTTGCCAGCAACTGAAGAAGACCCGGCACCAGTGATGACAGCACTACAAATAGAGACTTGCCCCGATCTACCCATATCAGCATATGATGTCGCCAGAGCCACCGCAAAAGACCCTTTGACTGCCCGTGTTCTTAACTGGGTAGGTAAAGGCTGGCCGGAAAATCAAAAAACTGAAAACTTTAAACCTTTCCGGACCAGACAAACCGAACTTTCTATTCAAAAAGGTTGTTTACTGTGGGGTGATCGGGTGGTTATTCCTAACAAACTACAACCTAGGGTACTTAGTATGCTACACGAAGGTCACCCGGGGATTGTAAAAATGAAAAGCCTTGCTAGAAGTTATGTCTGGTGGCCGGGTATTGATAGGGACATAGAATACTGGGTAACCTCGTGTAACAAATGTCAAACAATTAGACCATCCCCACCCAAAGCACCCATTAGAGATTGGGAAATCCCACGGGGCCCCTGGTCACGAATCCACATCGATTTCACTGGTCCAACTAAAGGACATACCTTTCTGATTGTTGTGGACGCCTATTCTAACTGGTTAGAAGTAAAAATTATGCCATCAACAACAACTGAATTAGTAATAAAACAACTGGACAGCCTTTTTGCCACCCATGGCATTCCAGACGTCCTCGTGTCCGATAATGGACCACAACTAACCAGCCTACACTTTGAACAATACCTAGCCTCCCTAGACATGCCCTAACCGCGCCGGCCCATCCGGCTGCAAACGGTAGGGCAGAGAGAATGGTCTGATTTACAAAGGAAGGGTTAGAAAAAATGGACACTGGAGATGTACAGCAAAAAATTAACCGATTGCTCACACTCCAGCACATAACACCCAGTACCACAACCAACAAGTCCCCAGCAGAGCTACTCATGGGGAGAAAACTAAGGTCACACCTTGATAGACTGCACCCAGAATTCACGCCAGAAAACCCCCCCGACTCCTCTACACGGTTTAGAAAATTTGGAATTGGCGATTTAGTCTACGCCAAAAACTTCACTGGGGACCCAGCATGGCTACCAGGACAAATTACTCAAATAACAGGCCCCAAATCCTACCGGTTAACAGTAGATGATGGCAGGGAATGGAAGCGGCACATAGACCAGCTTCGATTCCGAAATATAGAAAGAACCACAGACATACAACCATTCGTCGAAAAAACCGACGAATTGCCAACTAAGGTGGGGGGGAATCGCAAGAATTAAATAAAGAACCGTTAAAAAATAAAACCAATGAAACATATGAACAAAAAGAGCAAATAAAAGACTCACTGTTTGGAGAGACTTGTGTGAAGATCCCAGCGGAAGGGGCCAGCCAGGCCAGCTCAACCTGCCCAGAGGAAACGGGAGGGGGCGGCAAAACCGTCAGCCTAAGAAACTCAGGCGGCGGTAAAATGGCTGACTCACCCTTCCAGACTGTTCCAGGGAGAAGAACGGACGACACAGCAGCCCCATCCGAACCGGTCGAAGTCTTCACTAAGAATGAACCGCGCAAGTCAAGTCGAGTCCGGAAAAGCCCCACCTACCTGCGAGACTACGTCACCACGTAGGACTGAACTAAGAGGGGAGGGGTGTTCTATATGTAAAGTGGGTGACTCCAAATCTGCAAACCTGATTGGTCAAATAAACTAAGCATTGGATTGGTTCACAAGGAACCAATCCAAAGAGCTGCTGAAAGGCGGCAAATTTAAGCAACCGCCATTGGCTACAAGCAGGCAAGCCAGCCTGTATAAAAGGCTGGCCTCGGCTTCAGCCAAGTGTGTTCCTATTTACTGACTAGTTAAAGAATAAAGTATTTGTTGTTGGAACCCGGTCTACCTCGTGTGTTTTCTGAACAAAACATTAACCAAGACTGATCATGTCAGGGTACAATCATTAGCTAGGTACAGGTATTACAAGTAACAATGCTAATGGGTATTCATAGTTCAAACTGCCTCTCCCTCTCAGTCAATGGCCTGTTTTTATCCAAACGTCCAGTGGATTGGGTATCAGTTTCCCCTTACTATGACAAAGAGACAATTAAAAGCAAGGAGGTTTGAGGGAGCCTGCCCCAACTCTGTTTCTTCCAGATGTTTGGATTACAATTCAATTAATTCCCACTCATACTAAGAATTAACATCTTGGTAAGACATACTGGGATATTTTACATTATGTTTATTAAAGCTCAAAATGTGTATAAAAATGCTCTAACATTTTCTAATTCACATGCTGGTAGGAGAAAAAAAACTGCCTTCAGAAAAAGTTGATTATCTTAATTCTGAAGGACATCTTTACCGTTTAAAGTTTCAGTCCAACTCCTAGGAAATTCTACACTGTTCGGCCTGATTTATTTATTTATTTTTGTCAAATGCACCAATAAAAATATCCACTAGTCCAGTTGTTATAAATACAGCACTATGTATTTATTTCTGCTTTGTGTAAGGTCAGGAGTCTATGTGCTACAGCAAGATAATAATTGGGACTAAGGCCCTTCATGTCTTCAGAGATGGAGAAATTATACTAAAGTTATTTTTTCTACCTGAATGCTAGTTGTCATTAAGGTCAAGTATTGACTAATATCTTTGAGAAGGACTTTAAAATGTAAACCTTGATTAAATAGGCTAATGGCCTAATTTTAAATTTTCCCTTTTCTGCTTTTAATCTGAGTACGTATATATCAGCTTCAGTTGGTTGTAACAAGACATTGCCTGACTTTGGATGTTAGATTCTAATATTTTGTTTACAATAGCTATAGATACTTCTTCAAGTAGCATATAAAGCTGCAATGCTGGATTTCAAATATTTTCCTTATGTAAGTTTTTTCCCTTATCATGTTATATTCCAAGAAAACTGGATTTCTTCAAGGGCTGGATCAGCACTGTAGTTCTCCTCTGTGGGCCGGCTGTGGGTGGGGTGGGGAGACGGGAAAGACGCCTCCTGCAGCACATTGCCAGCCAAAACAGGGTACGGGGGGAGGGCACGAGGCCCCAAACTGGACAGCCTCCTGCAACACTCTGCTGGCCAAAATGTGGCACAGGGGGGCGGTCCTTTACTATTTCCAGGCCTGCCCTGCAGGCCAGATTTAAGCACCCCACAGGCCGGATGAGTTTGACACCCCTGCCTTAAGATCTTTTGGGTCTTGTTGTTGTGCATCTGGGTATGGGTAAAAAAATCAAAATGGGAGCTTCAATGGTGCAATTTAAGCTTTGTTTTTTTTTAATGTGCATTGCATATGCAAGGCATTTGAAAAAGAGGCAGAATTTTGATTGTACTGTTGCAACTGCCATCGTCACTTTTTTTACAACACCTGATAACATCCCTGCCTACATCCTTTGCAAATGAATCATACAGCGCAACTAAGTCTTCCCGAAATCTTTCTCTTTTCTCATTGCCTGCTTGTGTCACTCATAAGCTACGATATTCTTTTGTGAAACCCAAAACAGAACAAGTGCTAAAATTGATCGTACCAAGAGCAGCTGAATGAATGGACTGGATCAACTATGACATTTAGAAATAAAGTTCATATTAAAAGGGATGGCTCATAGGCTGCCCAAGGTCATGGAAGAAAGGGATTTTAGTTCCAAAGCAAAGTATCTGCACATCTGCACGTACCTCTGAGATCGGTCTTCCAGTTAAGCACATTTTAAGTAGCATGGAAGCCTTGGAGAGTCATTCACATTCAGAGTAGTCAACATAACATGAATACAGAATGAATTCTGTATTGTTCCCTCACAGGCTAAGGACCTTGGAAAGGACTGCAGTGACACCCAATCCATTTTGCTATACCACCTTGGGACTAAGTCTGCTGTCCCCATGCGTTTAGATGCATCGAGAGGGAGGTGGCTTTTGTTAGTCTGGAGACGGTGTCTTATCCAGGAAAGTCATCTGGAACAGTAGGTTATAAGGGGGAAGGAGATATTATGAAGTTCAAAACCCATCTGATCAGAAGAGAGCCCTCTGGTGCTCTGAATGCAACTCCTAAAGTCCCATACTTTGGCCAACAATGAGGTTTGATGCACAACACATCTGGCGATTATTCTCATGGGTTGGCATACCCAACCTCCAAACCCATTTATGGGTCCACCGAGCAGCACAGGATCACCAATATCGGAATTCTCTGGAGCACCTTCATCGGGCTGTGGATAAGGACGGTAAGTAGAGGCCCCGAGTAATTTCAACTCTACGACTGGCATAGCTTTGCGAGAACGGGACTACAGCCACTCTTTCTACTTTCCTTCCTATGGAGGGAAACTTATGCTCCTTCCAACATAAAGTGCTATGTTGCTTTGCAACACCCCCGGAGTGGAGACACTCGTCGAACTACAATTCCCCTCCAGCCAAAATGGGATGGGAGTGGTCGTTCAGGAATTAGTCTGAAGATGCCCGGAGGGGGAAGGCTGCAAGGAAAAAAGGAAAGCGAGACGAAAATAATAATAATAATAAAAAAAAATCCCCAAAGGAAAAGGCATCTTCCAAAGGCTCCGAACGGGGACTGGGTTGAGCTCCGTGTTCCCCTCAGTCCAAGACCCGAGAGTCTCCCTCATTCCCGGGGCCACTGTGGGCGATCTCGCGGGCGCACGCACCCACCCACCCAACTTCCCCCTCTTCGGGATGCGAGAAAAAAAGGCGGAGAAACTCACCGCTCGTCCGGTTTACGAACTCCGGAGTACCCAGCAGGAATTCGCCGCCGGGCGGTAACGACACCACGACCCGACCGCGCGGAGTGCGCAGCGGGCAGCGTAGAAAAGTTTCTCCCATGGCCGGGATTGCGAAAGGACGGTGGCCGGCTCGGAGGGTCGCGCTCCGTTTGTCAAGGCCGACCTCAGAGATGGATCTTTGTTCTCTCTCTCTCTCTCTCACCTCATTCCCGCCGAGCGCCTTTATTTCTCTCAGGTTTCGTTCTCCGCCTCTCCAAGGCGGAGAAACCCCCAGAAACCCGCCCCGCTTGTACCTGGTGTCCGCGACCTTCTTTCTTCCCGCCCTCGCCCTGTGGCAGTGCGCCCCGAGGCGATTCTGCCTAAACCTGGCTGCTTCTTCAGCGAGGAAGCTTCTCGGAGTGGGCACCCACTGAACGACCTAATATCACAAACATTTCCCTCCAAAATGTTCAGCTGCGGACTTGTTCTGGCGCTGTAAACTCAGAAAGAGGAAATTTGAGGTTCCCACCCAACCGTTGGGGACGGAGGACTTTCCTTAGAGAGGAAGGGCATCCCAAAGATACCTTAGATGATCCCCTTTGGCCACTGTCGGTTTTTATTTGCCTGGAGCATCACAGGATTTATTTCCATATGTATGTGTGCAAACAATTTTTACCTTGGGTTTCTTTTTAATCACACAAATGTAATTCATTGAAGAAATAAGTTGAGCTTGAGAGTAAGTGCCCGTTGAGAAGGAGGAGTACGGGAAAGTTGTCATACACATTTCCTCATTGGGATACTCAGATCCTCTTAAATGAGGGGGACTTGAGCTTTTGCTCAAGCAGCTGATCTCTTAGGGTTCTCCAGTGTAACTCTGGTTGCTGGGTGCTGGAAAGTTATAGCTCAGTTGTAGCTTCGCAGCATTTGGCAGTCTATAATAGTCTTGCCTCTATTTTTAAGAAGATATATTTACATTTTGTAAACAACAAACTAAAAGACTGAAGGTCCATCCCACCCCTGAAAAGACCTAATGGTAAAGACTGCAACGACAACACCATGAAAGCCAACATCTTGAACACATTTTTCGGCTCAGTATTTGTAAACAGCAATGGATCATGCCCAGTATTTCCTAGCCAAACCACAGACAGCTACAATGATCTAATACATATCGATTTTACAGAAGACAATGTTGAAAAAGCACAATGCAATCCAACACCATCTCTATCTATTGGACTGGACAGAATATGTGCCTATTTCTTAAAAAAGCTATCCACTGCCATAGCCGAAGCTCTAAGCATAATCTTTGAAAAATCTTTCGGGACCAGCTCCCTGCCAAAATTATGGTCGCAAGTCACAGTCATCCCCAATCTTCAAAAAGGGAAACTAGTTGAAAACTACAGACCAATCATTTTATGCTGCGTCACCTGTAGTCGTGGAATCAATTATTAACCAATCCATTATCCTCCACTTAAGAGACAAACAACCTACTCTTTAATAAACAATTTGGTTTCAGAAAAAAACTATCCTGTAATCTGCAACTCTTACACTGCAAAACATATGGACTGCACAACTCGATCAGGGCAAAGCAATAGATGCAGTTTACATAGACTTCTGTAAAGTCTTTGATTCAGTGATACATGAAAAACTATTCCTAAAACTAAAATCTTATGGTATCTCTGACACTTGCATTACTGGAAAAAAGCATTCTTGTCAAACAGACAACAAATGGTCAAAATTGGGAGCGTACCTGTCAATAGTGGTGTCCCCCAAGGCAGTGTTCTAGGACCAACTCTCTTCATGCTCCACGTAAATGACCTCTGTGATCATATTAAGAGCAACTGTGTTCTTTTCACTGATGATGTAAAGCTATTCAACACCACAGACAATACTGCTACCCTTCAAAAAGACCTTGACTATGTATCAGAATGGTCAAAGAAATGGCAATTTCAAATCTCAACAAATAAATGCTCTGTCTTACATATTGGCAAAAAAAAAATCAGAAAATAAAATACAAGCTGAATAGTCAAGATCTTGTTGATGATCCAAACTCTGTCAAGGACCTTGGAGTACTCATCTCTAATGATCTAAGTGCTAGAGCCCACTGTAACTACATAGCCTAAAAGGCATTAAAAGTTGTTAACCTTGTTAGGGATAACATTGTTTACCCTAACTGGTTTAGGTGAAATAATAACTATGAATCATAGTTGTGTATGTTAAAGTGTCTGCAGCTTTAACTGTGGGATAGTAATTAAGGGAGTGTTTATGAAAACACTTTAAAAGTAGCAAGACTACAGCTTGCTCACTCTGGCTTTGATGATCCCTGATTACTGCTTGGAATCAAGACTGCATTGCTCGAACGGGAGAGACAACAAAGGACTGATTTGTAAGTGAACTGACATAGGATATTCTACATGGACTTTGCTAACTGAATATCCCTGAATGGACTGACTACTTGATACATGACTATTGGACTGTTATTTGACTATGCCATAAACTTATAATGGAATAAACTATATTCTTGATAGCACAAGCATATCTGTTATTTTTACTGTATGTTAATAAACATACAAGCTTAGCTCACTCATTTATCTGTGTGCCTATCTGACTAACGCTGCACATTCTGTTTAGCTTGTCTCCCTAACCCTGGTTGGGGAACCCAGGCTTAACAAACCTAATCCTGGGTAGCTTTTTCTCCGGTAATTTCACACTACTAACTAGAGCATACAAAACATTTGCTGGACCAATACTTGAATACAGCTCATCAGTCTGGAACCTACATTACGTATCTGATATTAATACAGTTGAGAAAGTTCAGAAATATTTCACAAGAAGAGTTCTCCACTCCTCTGCTCATTGCTGAAGACCTTATGCTACCAGACTTGAAATTTTAGACCTAGACAATTTAGAACTACGCCGCCTTCGGTCTGATCTAAGTATAGTACATAAAATTATATATTGCAGTGTCCTACCTGTCAATGAGTACTTCAGGTTCAACCATAACAATACAAGAGCACACAATAGATACAAACTCAACTTGATTGCAGGAAATATGACTTCAGCAACAGAGTGATCAATGTCTGGAATACTCTACCTGACTCTGTGGTTTCTTTCCCAAATCCCAAAAACTTTAACCTTAAACTGTCTACTATTGTCCTCGCCTCTTTCCTAAGAAGTCTGTAGGGGGCGTGCATCAGCGTACCAAGGTGCCTATTGTCCCAGTCCTATTGTTTCTTTTTTTCTTATATGTATCCATTTCATGTATTCATAACCATGCTTATAAGATAACCATCTGTTATCTTAAAATTGCTTGACTAAAATAAATAAATATAGGGAAATGAAATGTTCACAGAACTTTTCACAGAACTACCGTCCCTTTCCTATTGTTTCTTTTTATTTTTCTTATATGTATCCATTTCATGTATTCATAACTATGTTATACCTGTTAACTTATAATCGCTTGACAAAATAAAATAAATAAATAAACTTTGGGCTTCCTGAAATAACTTTCAAACATTTTTATGCATTATGGGAAGGAATCTTTTAATCTCTCTAACACTTTTGATATATCCATTAGAATCTGCCCACCCTGCGTAGATGTTGCACATGTCTACCTTGCTATAAATCAGTAAGTTGGACCCAGAGAATGGAATTCTTAGCAGTACCCTCCTCAGTCTAGAACAGCAGTTCTCTTGTGGTGCAGTAGTACTTATCTTTTGTCCTTCAAAAGCATTTTTGAATGCTTTTGAATGCTGGTGAAAGCATTTTTCTTCCCAAAGAATAATTTAATTAAGAAATTAGCACATTGTTTTCACAGTGGATTGTTTTTATGAATGTTTTTAATTCAGTATATTTTAACCATTGTAACCAATCTGTTGTTGCACCAGCCGGAAGCATTTGAAGTTAATAATAAACCTAAATACATAAACCAATCAACCAGATAACACTCAGGTGACTTGAAATAATCACTTTTCTAAAATGGTATTTTCATGCTCTGACCAAGAATGTCCTTTTTGATAGGAAATTAGATAAAAAGGGCACATTTGGCAACTGATCTCCTACAAATAAGATCTGATAACAAGTCAATATCCCTGGACAAATTGTAGATTAAGGCTAGATTGAATTTGGATTGAAGGCAGGTAGCAAAACAAGTGAGGCGGGGAAAATGGGAAGAAAAGCTTGATGTTTATCCTTGACATTCTGGCCATTTTCAAAACTGCATCTGAAGGGACTGAACCTGAGTTAGAGACAGAGATGTCAGGGCTTCCCCAGAATAACATTTCTAAACCAAATGACCACCCTCGGGCTAGGCCAACTGTGTCTATGCCCCCAAAGTGGTCAGCCAAAAGGGAACAACAAACAAAGGGGACTATCTATTATGCAGTAAAAATAGATCAAATCAAATCTCTGCTATGGTTACAGATCAGCATAACCAAACTCACAAAAGGCATCATGGCTTCAGCAGAAGACCAAGAATGTTTTGCAAGTCTCTCTGGGTTCACCAAATGATTCCTGATTTAAAAGCAAAAATGGTCACAAAGGTAAAATAACAGGAAAGCCCTTCATATCCTCTCGTCACTGGAAAATCATTTCCTTGTGCCTTCAAGCACTTTCACTGAGACTAAGGATTTTGGATGCCTTTCATATTTGTTCAATGTTTTCCTGCCACCCTCCCCAGTCTTGGTTACCCTTGACAAAATCTAATATTTCTCCTCCCATTTGATTTCCACATAATGGAGCAATCTCTCTTAAGGCCCGGTCCCACTGCACTTACAGATGCAAAGAGGATGTAAAACATTAAAAAAAGCTTGCCATCCGTTGGAAAACGCTATGCATCTGTTGTGTACTCACTGCATACATGTTTCATATGCTCTATCCGTCGACCATCCGTCCACTGCAATTTTATCCACGCAAGAAGTTTTGAGCTACACAAAACTTTGTGAACAGAGGAACTTTCCACCGCGTACTATGTACATCCATGACATATACTGGCAACAAAGTTCTATGTCCGTTATCATCCGTTAAACGTCCGCTGTATCCTCTCTGCATCCTCTGGCCATCCCTTCAACTCACATCCGCTGCAGCTGAAAATGGAAAGAGGGAGGAAACAAAAGGTACACGGAACGTCCACACAGCGTTAGTGGCACGGAAATAGAAAGGATGTAAGCGTATGCATCTCATATATAAAGTATTCAAAATGGACAAAACGTTTGTATCTGGGATGTATCTCGTATATTTAGGATGTCTAGAATATGCAGAAGGCCTCATAGCGGACAACCGATATTTTCTATAAAAAGGGGGAGAAAATCATCTGGATCACTGGGATGGTGGACCTTACAGTCCCACTATGGTTGCACTGGAGGTTTATCTATCCCACAACTATCCTTATCTATCCCACAAGCATGCAAAGGCTTAACCATTTTTTCAAAGTTTTCACCAACACTTTATAAAGTAAAAAAAAAGAACCAAGTAAACTAAGTGTCTTAAGCAAAGATAACCTTTATTAACTTTCTTAGGTAAACTTTATGACTTTATTAAATAAGCAAAATGAACCAAGTAAACTGTATTAAGTGTCTTAAGCAAAGATAAACCTTCTTAGGTAAACTTTATGACTGTATTAAATAAGCAAAATGAACCAAGTAAAGTGTCGTAAGCAAAGATAAACTTAACAAGTAAACAACTCAGTCTCTGACACTATTCTCAGTCACTCTGAGTCATGTCCATGGTCTCAGCTGTTAAGTGGGCAGGGACTGTGGAGGTGGCTGTGGCTCAAGTGCTGGTCTGAGGCACCATTGGGGTACCTGGCCCCAAGGGTACAATAGGTGGTGGTGTGTTCAGGAAGCTATCCGAGAGCTGACTCAGTCCCGTAAGGTTGAGAGGCCCTTCATCAAGGACTTGAGATGTCAGGCCCAATACTGATGACAGATTATCTGTTGACGGGCTTGGCTGTGGGGTGGAGGAAGGAGGAGTGTAGTGGGACTGTCTGGTCTGCAGCTGGGTGAGGAGTGGCGTCTGTGGTGTGCGATGAACCTGGGCCTGGACTGGGAAGTTCTGCTTCTGCTGTGGGAAGTCCTGGTAGTCGTAGCCTTGGAAGGTGAGGGGCTGTTGAAAGCCGTGGAAGGGCTGTGATATCGCCTGGGGTGGAGGAGCAGACCTGGACTAGGTAGGAGCAGCTTCAGCTGGGCCTTGAGGGTTGTGCAGAAGTGCTGTGATCTTCTGTTTCATCACCTGGTACTGGGCCTTGGGCAGGTCCCTCAGGGTCTGGCTCACATAGGTGATGAAGGTGTTCCGGCCCGAGGATGCTCTGTCCAAGTGGACCAGCTGAGAGACAAGTTCTGTGTTGGTCTTCATTGTGTCCCTGATCTCCAACAGCACACTGTGGTCCTGGCCCTCCAGTCTGCCTCTCTGCCTGCATCCTCTGGAGCTGGGGGTGGGGGTGGGGGTTGGTTGGCCTCTGGTGGCTGCTGCTTCTTCCTCCATTTGTGACAGCAGGGCGTCATCCTCCATGGGATCCTCCAAGTCTGCCGACATGGGGAGTGCAGCTGTTGGGGGGGTCTCTGCTGTGGGACCCTCTGAAGACACCTGCCTGGACATGGTAGCTGGCTCCTGGCTGGAAGAGGACTGGCTGTCTGTGGGCTGTCTGAGGGAGAGGGGTCCCAGAGGGGCTGCTCCTTGGTGGCGGATCTCACCCTCCAGGAAACTGCACTTGGCCATAACGTACATCTCCCGGTCAGTGAGCTTGACAGCGGCCTGCCTGGATTTCTTGAGGTGTAGCTTGCCATACCAGGTGTGCATGTGCTTCCACCATCCAAGGAGTACTTCTGCAGTGTACCCCAGGCTCTCTGCCTTGTCTCTCCAAGCTGCCTGCTTCTTCTTGGTGTCCCGATACAGTCTGTGGCCCTTTCTCCAGAGGTACTTGTTCTCCCTCAGCCATTCCAGCACCTCATCCTCATGCTCCTTGGAAATGGTGTACTGTTTCCTCTCTCCCTTCTCCTTCCCTTGCCTCTTCCTCCCTCTGGCAGGGGCTTCAGCAGGGCCTTCAGGGGCTTGAGCAGCAGGGCCTTCAGGAGCTTGAGCAGCAGGGCCTTCAGGGGCTTGAGCAGCAGGGCCTTCAGGAGCTTGAGCAGCAGGGCCTTCAGGGGCTTGAGCAGCAGGGCCTTCAGCAGCAGCGCTTTGAGGGCCTTGGGGCTGGTCCACCGCAGCAGCAGCAGCAGCAGCAGCAGCAGCAGCAGCAGCAGCAGCAGGTTCAGAGTCAGTGCCAGGGGGTGGGATGCTGGTTCTGGCCTTCTTCATCTTGCCAGGGCTTGAACAAGTAGGCACTGGCTTCCTCTTCTTGCCTGACTGATGAACCATGGTGTTCCTGCAAGATGTATGTGGCAGCACGTCTTTCCCCTGTATGCTGACTGTGTGCGTGCTGCATCCTTTTATATCTGCGGAGCTGACGCAATTCATACTCCCCACATGCGCAGTGAACGTTTTGCATTTGATATACATCCGCGCGGCATCCCCTTTGTTTCCTATAGGCGTCCGTGATGCATCCGCTTCATCCGCTATGCATCCACCCCTTTCGCTATGCGTCCACTTCGAAATTCTTCCCCGGAACCCCTTTGGAGGTGTCATCTGCTTCCATCTGCTTTCATCCGCTAGGCTTCCTATGAACATCCATTTAACATCCCCACTACATACTAACCACGTCCGTTCTTTTCCATTCTGTTTATGCAAAATTTCACCGCTTTTTGGAGCGGATGACAATGGATGGAACCACCCCCAAAATTTTGCTCGTTTGCTGTGTCCTTTATGCATACGTTTTGCATCTGTCGGCCGGTGGGACTGGGCCAGTTCACATCAGGTCTATTGCAGTGCATAGATTAAGCCTATCCTGGTTTGAAGGAAAAGAGTCAAAAGCTGGGAGATGTTGGTATCTTTTTCAACTGCTGTGTCCTCATAAAAATTATGATCCACAAATATTCCTAGTTTATACATAATTCACCTGATAATATTGTACATATTAATGGTATTCAGGTATTCTTATTACATGTTCCCTTGAACTGGAAAAAAAATCAATTTGCCTAGGATCACAGAATCAAACAATTAGAAGGAGCCATGAGGTGATTTGAACCCAGCCGCCGCCTCCTCAGTGAAGTTTATATTAAACCTTCTTAGTTACTCAGATCCCCACTCTTTCAGTAACTGGTTCCACTGACAAATTGCTCTTACTGTTGAGATTGTTTTTTTTTTCTCACATTCAATCAGAATTATATTTTCTAAAACTTAAATCCATTGTTCTGTCTCGTACGCTTTGGAAGAAGAGAAGATAGGCCTGGACTGTCTCTGTGACATCCTTTCAACAATTTGAAGAGTATAATCAATCATTTTTCTTCAAGACTAAGCATGCCAGTTCCTTCAATCTTTTCTTCACAATACTTAGCTTCCAGTCCTTTGATGATCTTTACTGCCATTCCTGAACACTGTTCCAATTTTTCAGAATCCTTCAATCTAAAACAGGATACAATACTGTAGATACATTCAAGGCAGAAAACAGAAAAATTATGTCCTGTTATCTGGAAATGTTATTTCATTCAGGCAGTTAAAAATTGCATTTGGGGCCACATTATAGTGCGGAGTCTAAATCAGTGGTCCCTGATGTTTCTGGCTGCATGGACCAGCAGCAGTGGCGGAGAGGGGGGATGGTTGTGCTTAATGATCCCATACATGTGCAAATGTGCTCATCCACCACTTGCATGGCCTGGTTCCCAATGGGCTGTGGACTGGTATCAATCCATGGCTGGGCTGGGGTTGGGGACTCCTGGTCTAAATCACTTTGCAATCAACTATCTTTCCCCCCCACTCTCAAACAAAACCAAGTGTTTCCCCCTTCCCCACAGTATATATGTGGATTTGATTTTTGTGAAGAACTCTGCACTAGCTTCTATTAAATTCTGTTACTTTCAGCCCATTTCTCCAACCATCCTGATGTTTTTATTTCTGTCTTGTAGGACATCACTCATTCCATCCAACTTTATCTGCAAATTTGATAAATTTTCCCTTCCCTCCCTTCACCCTAATAATTAATAGAATAATAGAATTGGAAGGGACCGTGGAGTTCTTTTAGTCCAACCCCCTGCTCAAATAGGAGACCCTATAACATTTCAGACAAATGGTTGTCATCTCTTCTTAAAAGCCTCCAGGTTTGGAGCATTCATAGCTTTTTCATGAAGGCAAGCCGTTCCACTAATTGCTCTCACTGTTAGGAATTTTCTCCATAGCTCTAGCTTGCTTTTCTCCTTGATGAGTTTCCATCCATTGCTTGTCTTTGCCTTCAGGTGCTTTGGAAAATAGGTTGACCCCTCATCTTTGTGGCAGCCCCTCAAATATTGAAAGACTGCTATCTTGTCACCTCAGTCCTTCTTTTCATTAGTCTAGACATATCCAATTCCTGCAACCGTTCTTCATATGTTTTAACCTCCAGCCCCCTAATCATCTTTATTACTCTTCTCTGCACTCTTTCTAAAGTCTCAGCATCATTTTTATATTGTCGTGACCAAAACTGAATGCAGTATTCCAAATGTGATCTTCCTAAGGCTTTATAAAGTGCAGCTAATACTTTAAGCCCCTGTCACACAGCACCAACGGATGCAAAGAGGATGTAGAACGGAAACACTTGCCATCCGTTGGTTAATGCGATGCTTCCGTTCTGTACTCACTGCGTCTGTTTTTCATCCTCTCTATCCGTCCAGCATCCTTCTACTGACATTTCATCCGCTCAAAAAGTTTTGAGCTGCACAAAACTTTTTGAGAGGAAAATGTATCCAACGCGTCCGTTCTGCATCTGCAACGCATATGGGGAACATCCGTTAGATGTCCGTCGTCATCCGTTACATGTCCGCTATATCCGCTAGGCATCCGCTGCGCATCCGCGCAACTTGCATCCGCTCCAGCAGAAAACGGACACAGGGAGGAAGCGAAACGGACGTGGAACGGACATGCAGCGTTAGTAGCATGGATGGAGAAAGGATGAAAGCAGATGCAGCTCTCATACAAAGCATTAAAACGGAAAAAACGTTCGCACAGGGGACGTATCTCGGATATTCAGGATGTCTAGAGGATGCAAAAGGACATCTAGCGGAAAACCTATATTTCCTATAAAAAGGGGGAGGAATTCACCTGGATCTCACTTTCAGTCCAGCAGCCCTGCAGTGCAGACCTCTTCAGCCTTCATCTGGCTCTTGCTCTTCCACAGCATCCAGTCATCTCCACCATGGATCGTCACACACTCCTTTTGGTAGCCACCATCGTTCTACAACAGTGCGAAGCCATCTACAGGCTCTTTCACCGTTCTACGCGAAGAAAAAGAGGAGGCCAAGAAGTGTCTGGGTCCGAAGATGGATCGCGAGAAGAGCAGAGTATGGACTGTACAACAAGCTGATGGTGGAGCTGAGGAACGAAGACTCTCGTGCATTCCTGAACTTCATGAGGATGCTGCCAGCCATGTTTGACGAGGGTTGTGGAGCGGCTGAGACCCAGGTTGACCAAGCAGAGCACCAACTTCCGGCCCAGCCTGAACCCTGGATTCAAGGTGGCACTCACTCTGCGCCACCTGGCCTCCGGGACCACATACAGAAGCATGCAGTATGGCTGGAGGGTGCCACACAACACCATCAGCATTGTGGTCAGAGAAGTGGTGCAGGCCATCATCGAAGAATACCTGGAGGAGCTCCTCCAGTGCCCCTCCACTGAAGAAGGCCGGAAGAAATTTGCAGAGCAGTGGTATCAGAAGTGGAACTTCCCCCACACCGTTGGAGCCATAGATGGCAAGCACGTGGCCTGCAAAGCTCCAGCCAACTCAGGGTCCACTTATCACAACTACAAGGGCTTCTTCAGCATCATCCTCTTCGCCATGGTCGATGCTGACTACAAGTTCATGTACATCGATGCTTCAGGCAACGGCTCATCTTCTGATGCCCAGGTATATAACGCCAGTCACCTCAAGGAGGGGCTGGAACGCAACCTCATCATGGGCTTCCCAGATCCAGACCCCCTGCCCAACGACACACAAGATGTGCCCTACTTCATCATGGGGGATGACACCTTCTCCCTCAGAACCTACCTCATGAAGCCCTACACTTCCAGATGCCTCACCCGTGAAGAGAGGATCTTCAACTACAGGCTGTCCAGGGCAAGACGGGTGGTGGAGAACGCCTTTGGAATCCTGGCCAACAGGTTCCAGGTACTTCTCACCACCATGCAGCATCGCCCACAGACCGTGAGGAGGATCATGGAAGCTTGCTGCATCCTGCACAATCTCATGCACACCCGCGACCTAGTGTTGCAGAACAGGCTCATGGACCAGCAACAAGGCAATGGGAACATGGAGCCTGGTGAATGAAGGCAATGGTGAAACCTGATAGATACTTTGGATGTGCAAAGCCCCAACAGAGCTTCATGTGAAGGGAAGAAGTAGCGCAACCTCCTGAAACACTGGTGCAACTCCCCAGCTGGAGCAGTGGAGTGGCAAGACAGGATGATAGATGATTAATGGGTGCTTCCTTCAGCCTGTCTCATCACATGGATGAGATTGGGCCATGTATGTTGGGTGAGCCTACAATGAACAGGACATTTAATAAAGAGTTGTGTTTATGTTCAAATGTGTGGATCAATGATTACATTGTGATTGATAATAAAGGGCCAAAGGTGTGGCACCTGGGAGGATGGACCATACAGTCCTACTATGCTTGCACTGGAGGTTTATCTATCCCACAGCTATTACCCATCCCACAGGTATCCCTGCCCATCCCACAGCTATTACCCATCCCAAAGGTATCCCTGCCCATCCCACAGCTATTACCCATCCCAAAGGTATCCCTGCCCATCCCACAGCAATTACCCATCCCAAAGGTATCCTTGCCCATCCCACTGCTATCTTAACCCATCCCACAAGCATGCAAAGGCTTAAACCATTTCTAAAAGTTTCCACCAAGACTTTATTGACTAAAAGAACTGAAGCAAGTGTGTGAAGCAAAGATAATATTTATTAAAAACAAACTGTAAAAGAAAATGACCCAAGTATCCCAAGCAAAGATAAAGTCATCAGGTAGCAACCCAGTCTCTGGCACTCTTCTCAGTCACTCTGAGGCGTGCCCATAGTCTCAGGGGTGAAGGGTCCAGGTGCTGTGGAGGTGGCTGCTGCTGGAGTGCTGGTCTGAAGCGCCATTGGGGTGCCTGGCCCCAAGAGGACAACAGGGGACGGTGTGTGGAGGAAGCTTTCAGAGAGCTGGCTCAGTCCTGTGATGTTGAGAGCCCCTTCCTCCAGGACATGGGGTGTCAGTCCCAAGACTGATGACAGATGTTCTGAGGCCGGGCTTGGCTGTGGGGTGGAGGAAGGAGGAGTGTAGTGGGGATGTCTGGTCTGCAGATGAGCGAGGTGAGGCGTGGGTGGCATCGGTGGCATGGGTGGCATCTGTGGCGTGGGTGGCATCGGTGGTGTCAGTGGCATCAGTGGCATGGGTGGCATCTGTGGGGTGGGTGGCATCGGTGGTGTCGGTGGCATCAGTGGCATCGGTGGCGTTCGATGTACCTGTGTCTGGACTGGGAAGGGATGCCTGTGCTGCTGGAGCTCCTGGTAGCCGTAGCCTTGGTAGGTGAGGGCCTGTGGACAGCCTTGGAAGGGCAGTGACATCACCTGGGGTGGAGGAACAGACCTGGACTGGGTGGGAGCAGGTTCAGTTGGGTCTGGAGGGTTGTGAAGAAGACCGGTGATCCTGTCCTTGATCACTTGGTACTATGATTCAGATATGTCCAGGAGGGTCTGGTTGACGTAGGTGAGGAAGGGCTCGCGGTTGGAGGATGGTATGTCGGTGTGTACCAGCTGAGAGAGGAGATCTACGCTGCTTCTGATGGTGTCCCTGATCTCCAGCAGGACAGTGTGGCTCTGCCCCTCCGGTCTGGCTCTCTGCCTGCTTTCTGTGGAGGTGGAGCTGGGGGTGGATGTGGGTTGGTCTCTGGTGGAAGTGCCCTCTCCTTCCTCCCACTGCATCAAGGGGTCCTCCACGCGCTCCGCCACGGGGCGTGCAGCTGTCGGGGGGGTCTCCATCATGGCACGCTCCACAGATACCTGCCTGGACACAGGAGCTGACTCTTGGCCAGAAGAGGACTGGCTCTCTGCGGGCTGCCTGAGAGAGCGGGTTGTCAGAGGGGCTGCTCCTCAGTGGCGGATCTCACCCTCCAAGAAGGTGCACTTGGCCATCACGTAGGTCTCCTGGTCCGTCAGCTTGACCGTGGCCTGGCCAGATTTCTTGAGGTGTAGCTTCCCGTACCAGGTGTGCATGTGCTTCCACCAGCCGAGGAGCACCTCCGAAGTGTAGCCCAGGCTCTCCGCCTTCTCTCTCCAAGCAGCCTGCTGCCTTTTGGTGTCTCGATAGAGCCTGTGTCCCTTCCGCCATAGATACTCATTTTCCCTCAGCCATTCCAGCACCTCATCCTCATGTTCCTCTTCAATGGAGTATTGCCTCCTCTCCTGTTCATGCGTAGGGCCTCTTCCTCCCTCTGGCAGGGCCATCTGGGCCCTCATCAGAGGGGCTTTGAGGTTGTAGGGGCTGCTCCACCACACCACCACCACCAGCAGCAGCAACAACAACAGTAGCAGCAAAAGCAGGACCAGCAGCACCAGCAGCACCAGCAGCACCAGGATCAGCAGCAGCAGAGTCAGCACCAGCAGCACCAGCAGCACTAGGATCAGCAGCAGCAGAGTAAGCACCAGCAGCACCAGCAGGACCAGCAGGACCAGGAGCACCAGCAGGACCAGGAGCACCAGCAGCACCAGCAGGACCAGGAGCATCAGGAGCACCAGCAGGTCCAGCAGGACCAGGAGCAGCGCCAGCAGAGTAAGCCCCAGCAGAAGCCCCAGCACCAGGAGCAGCGCCAGCAGAGTAAGCCCCAGCAGACGCCCCAGCACCAGGAGCAGCGCCAGCAGAGTAAGCATCAGCAGAAGCCCCAGCACCAGGAGCAGCGCCAGCAGAAGCTCCAGCACCAGAAGAGTCAACCCGAGCAGCAGAAGCCCCAGCAGAAGCAGAGTCAGGGCCAGGGGGTGGGATAGTGGCCCTGTCCTTCTTGCCAGGGCTGGCAGCAGATGGCACAGGCTTCCTCTTCTTCCCCATGGTTGTTGGCTGGCTGGAGCTGTGTCTGGCAGCAGGTCTTTCCTCTGAATGGTGACCTGCTTGAGAGCTGCTTCCCTTTATGTCCACGGGGCTGACGCAATGCATCCTCCCTGCATGCGCAGTGAACGCTTTGAATCTGCTAGGCATCTGCTAGGCATCCGTTCGGCTTCCGCTCTGCATCCGCTTCATCCGCTAGGCATCCGCTCTGCATCCGTTCCTTCCGCTGCGCGTCCACTTCACTGTGCTCCCCCGGAAGCCCTGCGGATGTGCCATCCGCTTCCATCCGCTTCCATCCGCTAGGCTTCCGTGGAGCATCCGCTTTAAATCCTGGCTTCGTCCTCCCCCGTCCGTTCCTTTCTGTTGTTGTCCGCTCTGCTTATGCAAATTCGGGGCACTTTTGAGAGCAGATAACAACGGATGGAACATTTTCTCATCCGCTGTGTCCTTTTTACATACGTTTTGCATCCGTCGGCCGATGTGACAGGCCCTTTACATGATCTTGATTCTATACCTCTGTTAATGCAGTGTAGGATTACATTAAATTTTTTGGCTACTGCCAAAAAAATTAATAAAACTGCTGGAGAATAAAAGACTCAGGAATGACCCTTGCAAAGCCTCACTTGGTATCTTCGTAAGAAGCCATTGATAAATAAATTTTAGTACTGTGTACTAAAGTTCTGTGGCAGCTATGAATCTACATGTCTTGCTATCCAGTTCACAGCAATATTTAGTCGATGTTTGATTCCTTCCCATTTCTTTTCTTCAAACTTCTTGTGCCATTTCAGGATTTTCAAGTCTTCAGGTTTTCTCACCAGGTTTTTTGATAGTGGAAGATAGTGGAAGATACGAGTTTATTACAGGAAAAACCAGAAAATCAGATTCCCTCCACCTTGTATGCTAGAAACTGTAAAAGGAATGATGGAAGATATGGTGCTCCAAATGGAAGATGACTTTCTCAGAACAGCTATTTTTTCAAACCTGAGTCCAAAAATGGATAATTGATAGCCTCACTTATTTTGGCAGACTCTAGAGTCACAAGTAGCTGATTTTTAGTGATATTTTTGTCATAAAAATGCATCAGTTCCCTCCAAACTCTATTCCTAAATGAAAAAAAAAAGTTGATTATTTAAACTTTGCCCATCTTGGAGATATCACTGCATCACTTCAATGCTCCAATGGGCTTCACTGGCCTACAAAATATTCTTAACTTAAATAACATCCTTCCAAGACAACAACTAGACTGCCTTAATTAAATCACAACTTGTCTCAGCAAATTCAGGAACTGACAAAAAAGAGACTTATCAGTTGGTCACAAAGGCACAAACATATAGAGAATACTCTGCAAACTCAATCATAGAGATTGCATGAAGTCTAGGTTATCTTTGATATTGAACCTGAGTACAAATACCTAATTAACTTAGAAACAAAGCTTAAAGTGCATATAAGGAATTATTAAAATGCATAGAAATATTAGGTACCACATATGTTTGTGCTTGTGAACGTGCCATCTAAATAATCCTTTTTAAATCCAAATTAAGCATATGTACACCACATAAGAATTAAAGTTAAAAACAGGGTCATTGCATTCAACTAGGTAGCATTCAGCTACTTTAAGGCTAGGTCGCACTGGCCAACGGATGCAAAACGTATGCAAAAAGGACACAGCGGATAAGCAAAATTTCGGGGGTGCTCCATCCGTTGTCATCCGCTCCAAAAAGTGGCAAAAATTTGAATAAACGGAACGGAAAAGAAAGGAAAAGAACAGACATGGGTAGTATGTAGCGGGGATGTTAAATGGATGTTCATAGGAAGCCTAGAGGGTGTATATCGGATGCAAACCGTTCACTGCGCATCCTTTCTATTTCCGTGCTACTAACGCTGTGTAGACGTTCCATGTACCTTTTGTTTCCTCCCTCTTTCCATTTTCAGCTGCAGCGGATGTGAGTTGAGGGGATGCCCAGAGGATGCAGAGAGGAGACAGCGGACGTTTAACGGATGATAAACGGACATAGAACATTTGTTGCTCGGATGTCACGGATTTACATCGTACACAGTGGAAAGTTCATCTGTTCACAAAGTTTTGTGCAGCTCAAAACTTCTTGGGCGGATGAAATCTCAGTGGACGGATGATGGAGGGATAGAGCGTATGAAACACGTATGCAGTGAGTACACAACAGATGCATCACGTTTTCCAACAGATGGCAAGCTTTTTTTAACGTTTTACATCCTCTTTGCATCCGTTGGTGCGGTGGGACAGGGGCTTTATGACATGGCATTGGCTGGCATCTTGTCCAAAGTTTTTTATACATTTAGAGCACTTTATGCGGCATATAAAGTGCATAACCAAGCCCAAATTAGTCAAAAGAGGTACAAAATACACAGAATTGAAATGAGCCTGTAACCTTAGAGTAAGAAACTTATAATTATAAAACAATTGATTATCCTTTATTTTCTATTGTTTCTTTACTTTTTCCTTTCTTGCACTTCTCTTTGATTTCTCTTTCTTTCTGTTTTATTATTTTGTATTAGTTTTATATACTGTATAATCATATGGGTGTGTATGTGTATATAAATCTGCTGTGGTCCAGCCGGATAGTCAACAATCATATCTGGCTTATCTGAAGGACAAACTTCATTTACCAAATGACTAAATTCCGGTGGATTTTCCAATTGGAAAAAAAAAAAACACAGGCATCGAACAAGAACAAGCAACTGCATTGAATAATATATGTTACCCCCCCCCCCCATTCAAATAGTGTCACATGGCCCACAATGTCCATTACTCGATCCACATCTGGAAGTGTTTAAAAAAAATGCAGTTCCCCATCTGTAATTTAGACTTTTGAACATAAAAATAATCATCCATATTTTCTAAATTTATTTCCAAAGCAAATCTATCATTACTATTAAATAATGCATTATGCAATTTATAGATTGACTATTTAGAATTCTCAAAATGTTCATCATTATATACAGTAGTTATTTTGTTGTGTGCTAGCTATCAAATTCCCTCAATATTTAATTTCAAATGATATTCATTCCTTCAAATATATTCTGTGCACATGACTGATATTCTTCAAAAATTGTTGTATTGACCTGTTAGTTTCCAGTTCCTTTCGAATGTTATTGGTTCAGTCATATTGGTAACTTTCTTTCACAGAGAGAATGGCTAAGCCACTGTGCTATACTAGAAACATTTTATTTTAAACCCATTAGAGAAAGAAAAGAAAGAGAGAAAAAGAAATAAATGATTGATTAGCCTGATGTCCTGTGATGTGTAGGTTCCTGGATGTCCACTCCCTTCATTACCCCCTTCCTGGTTCCCCTCTCATTCTTGTGGGGATTCTCCTGATCAAAGCAATTATGCGCCACCTCACTGCACCTGGTTTCAGAGCTGCCTACTCAGAAATGAAGATGGGCCACTGGAGCTATGCTGGGTGGGGCAATTCATGCCAGAAATGGAACCTCCTGTTTGCTCCTTGGCAACTATGGTTCAGCTGTCACAAGATGAACTGGTAAACCTCTATTGATATCTGTTGCAGTAGCGGATGGTGAAAGCTCCATAGGAGTGGTCTCTAAAAGTGGCAAAGGATAAGGTTTACTTGTTTTTGCAACAGAACTTGTTTCACCTGTGAAAGGTAACAGCTTTTTGGTGAAAGATTTTCCATGGGTTTCATGTCCAACACCTGTAAATGTTGGATACGTTGACTCTCTTGTGTTCCAGAAGGGCTGTTTTGTTGTGGTCATTTCAACATTTTTTTTGATTGTAGAGGAGTCTACAGATTGAGATTGGTGTGCTTTTGTAGATACTGCAGATGAAGGCTCTCTGAGTTTGGAAGAGATTTTAGATGATATTTTTGTAATTGTTGTAGAGGTCCTTTGGGTGACAAAAGTTTTTACAGATGAGGTCTCTTCAGTTCTGACTTTTACATTCTCAGGCTTTTCAGTTTGGGGAAGGAACTGCCTTGATGTTGTAGATATTTTGTTATCATGGGATTTTGTAAGAGGTACATAATTGGTACGTAGTGATGTGGTTGTTTGAGAAATTGGGGCTGCTGTTGATACTTGCTGAGTTGCTGAAAGTGTCTTGTTCATTGTTTGGAATGTGATCAATACACCTGGAGTAGCTGAAGGTAATTCTTGCTGAAGAGGATTTTCTAGGGATCCCTCTTGCCTCAGCCATTTTAAGTGGGTTAAAAGCTGGGCAGCCAAAATAGGAGCAGAACAGTTATGCAAACTCTGGCTCACAATGCCCATCACTTCCCATTTTGATGTAGCAGGGTCATTGCACACCACTGGAGTACCTACAGGCACCTGCAGTAGAAGAGGAATTGCATTGGTGATTTTTTTTTTTTTGCTGGTGCACAGCTGGTGCTATGCTGCTGAGATTTTTTAATCACTGACACTGTTATAGCAGGAATAGGCTCAGCCAACATAACAGGCTTCTGACACATCCAATAAGTTCTAAAAATATTTTTTCTTGGTTAGCAAAACCAAATTATTCCAGCAAACACTAATAGCACAGAAACTATTCTGACAGATCGAAAAGGCTTTACCCCCTCTTTGAAACAGAAGCGTTCAGGTTTTAATTCTGTACCATGTTTCCCCAAAAGTAAGACCGGGTCTTATTTTCTATTGACCCCTGAAAAAACAGCTAGGACTTCTTTTTGGGGGTGTCTCAATCCCCTTCCCATGTACTAGTAGGAGGTGGGGGGATGAGTCGCAGCAGGCCACCCCACATCCATGAAATAGCTGCTTCGCAGGTGCCGCTCAGGTTGCTACTTCCAGCAAGCATGGTTACTTTTGCAGCTGCAAAAGAGGCAAGATGTGTCTTGCGATGTGTCCCCACGTGTTGCTGGGTCTCCTTGTTGCTAGCAGTGCAGACAGCACGAGGTGAGGAGACGAATCCAAAGGAGGGGAAGAGGGGAGGAACTTGCCCATGTGCCTTTACCTAACGGTCGCACCTTCCATCCATGCAGAACAGCCTCGCGGTGGCCACTCCAGCTATCCTAGCCACCATGCTCCTCCTTTTGTTAATGGCAGCCACAGTAGGCCCAGCGATGTGCCTCATGCCCTCTTTACCTAACAGTGTGATGGTGGCAGCAGGCCATCCCAGTGTCCACAGAGCAGCTGCAACACTGAAGGTTCAGAAGGGAGTCTTTTTTCAGGAAAATGGGGAGGAAGATTTTTCTGGCTGCCATCCTCTCTTCAGTCTGTGCTAAGCTTGAGGAAAGGATGGCAGGAAAATGGGGAGGGAGATTTTTCTTTCATTACAAGCCTTCAGTGTTGCAATCCTGGGATATACTGAAGGTTCAGAATGGAGCCTTTTTGGCAAATGGCAGGAAAATGGGGAGGGGGATTTTTCTGCCTGTCATTCTTTCCTTAAGCTTAGCGCAGATGGACATCCCAAATAGAGTCCTTCCTGAGCCTTCAGCGTTGCAATCCTGGGATGTGTGTCCTTTTCTCAAGTGACATTTGATTGCTTGAAAGGAACACACTGCACCCGGAGAGAAGGAATGAGAGGCAGCTCCTGGCCCTTGCTGGCTCAGCTGATCTGCAGGCCCGATTAAGCAGCCAGGAAGTGTGACCGGGAAGGGAATGGCTGCCTCCTGTGTTGGCCACATCCAACCCCTTCACTAGGACTTATTTTTGGGATAGGGCCTATGTCAGATCCACCTCAAAAAATCAAGCTAGGGCTTGTTTTTGGGCTAGGGCGTATTTTCGGGGAAACACGGCAGATAAATAAGGCCTTGGGAGAGTCATTATTTCAATGACCTTTATAGTCATGACCATTAAAATGGTCAAGCAAAGCAAAATGAAAATTTCTTCATCCTCAGATTTGACCCTGAATCCATTTATATAAGTTACCTTGCAATCTGCATGCTTTGGAGGTCTTTTTCTTTCAACACACAAGTTCCGTTCATTTGTAGATCCAAGCCAGTGCTTAGAACACTCTGAGACACTCAGACTCTCCACAATGGTTACTTTTAAAAACAACTTTGTGGTTTCTATAGAGAGGGAGAAAAAATCCTCAGTTACCTGAACTGTTATGGTATGTCAAGGTTTCCTGCAATGCTTCTTTTCTCTTAATATATTTATGACTATACATGTGCAATGTTATATTTTAAATATTTATACTCTTTTTTAAAAAAATATCAAATTTTGGAAAAGTTGCTTATCCTCTTTCTGGTTTTTTTCCCATATTTTCAAATATTTTCAAAGCAGCAAGGATAAACAATTCCCTAAAAATAATATTGATTGCATGTCATATACTAGCTGCCATGCTTATCCAATATTTTTTTACAGCTATGCCAAATGCATTGAATTCTGCTTTTAGTTAGTTCATTTTTAAAAATAACTTGAAGGTACTTGTGGCATTGGTCCTAATACATTTTTCTGACATCCAAAAACCCAAATGGAATGCTCTCAAACTCACCATTACTACTTTGTTCCAAAATCCTGCATTCCTCTGTTATGTCATAAGGTTTTTGTTCTTTGGGGATACAAGCTGGCCACATATCCTGCCTTCTTAAATCAGCTGGCTGACCAAGCAAGATTAGTCCCAGGTCATTATTGGGTGCTGTATTCCAAGAACTAAAGCCCCGATGTAGCAGAAATTGGCTCACTGTATTGGTGGAGAAACGTCCATGTGATCCAGTCAACTCTACTTGGCTCGGATTCCTATAAGACATACATAGCATGAACTAATCAAGGGAGATAACTCTGGTGGCAGGACTTTCCCATAACCTGGAAGTTGTTTGGTATTATATTTTCCCATATGCAAATCATTACTAGAAGAAAAATGTGTTCCAATTTCTTCCATTACTCACATCAGTAGGAAGCAATTGGCTGCCGTCAAGACCCACCAACTGCTCAGAATAACTCCTTGGCATCTCCTGCCATTGCCATAGATGTTCACAAGCCATGGTACTTCTGAGCTGTTACTATGTTCCGAGTGTTCATCTTTGTCTGAATTGGTTTGCATATGCTGAAGATCACAAACTGTAGGAGACCAGTAGATTATTGTAGGAAACCCTAATCTAAACATTTTATCTGTGCAATATTACATACTCTTAAGTGATGGTAAGCTTTAGTTCTGGTCACAGAGCTAAAAAGCTTACAAAAACTATAATTAGTGAAGAGATTATTCATCCACCAATATCTAGACAATTAAATAGTAATAAGGAATAAATAGGAATAAATATAGTAGAGCTTCATATAATTTTTAACAAGAAAAAGAAAATCAAAATAAGGTACTAGAAGCAGAATTCCAAATTCTATATATTATTAATAGTAGTAACAGTAGTACATGAGATGGATAAGAATAATAACAGATACCTCTGGCTCATTGTGTGATGAATCATAATAGATCCCTCATTGAGGAACTACTTTGATGTGGTTGTGGGACTTGTATGCTCTGAGAAAGATGAGAGCTATACCAGAGGCTCAACCATTTTGGAGAGATCTCACCATGGGAGCCAGATAAAGAGTGTCTCTCCCATATAAAATATGGATACATAATTTACAGAAATATATACTGCCTCGGTCATCGCTCAGGTCAACAAGGACCATGCTAGATGTTGGAGTTCCTGGACATCTGGTGAAAAATGGGCTATTGGACTCAGTACTGTTGGCTGAACTAGAAATTGAAAACAAAGTAGTTACAGATCACATCCAACAAGAAGAGGATTTTTGAAATCCAGTTCTGGAAAGAACAACTACCAAAATTAGAAATAATAGAAGGGAGACTAGTAGATCAACACTGATTTATACTACAGAATAAAGTATTCACAGAAACAGAATTGGAAGAACTGCAAAGATCTACCCAGGACAAAGAAATCAAAGCCTTGAGAGAAGTAACTCAGACTGTTGAGACAAACTGGGCGGAATTGGCAGTAAAGGAAGCCAGCCCAGCTGTTAAATATTTTTCATTCGGAAACCAGGTACCCTCTCTTCTGCCTCTCTTCTGCCTCAAAACCAAACAGGGCACCACTAAAATAGAAGATCAGGTTGGAAAATAAGATCAACAAGCTAAAATCAGATGCAAGTAATTCAAAACAGATGAAAGAAAAGAACTGAAGAACAAAAAGACCAAAGAATACCTGATAAAGAAATAATACTTAGAAACAAGGAAGATCAAGGAAACACTGGAAGTAATCAAGCTATAGCCAAGAGCATCAGCAGATACAAAGCTCAAAATGCAAATTATGGGCAGAATCTTCTGTGCAATGGAATTTGGCCTGGACAAATGTGCCTTGATTACCATTAGAGAAAAATAGTGAAAACCAAAGGAGTCAAGATGCCCTAGGAAATAAAATCAAAAGTCTGGATGAAGATGATCACTACAAATACACAGTAATTCTTCAAACTGACAATATCAAGCACACTGAAGTCAACAAGAAGATTAGTGTGATGACCTGTAGTCTCTCAAAATAACCCAAAACATATGTTAAAGTCCGGTAAGGCCTTCAACTTAACTTCACTGTTTTATTAGGCATAGTTTAAAGTCACAAAAGTAAATAATGAGGCAAACAGAAAACCAAAACAAACTGCATTGATGAGAGTTCTGAAGCAAGCCAAGATAACTAATCATAAACTCCAGGAAAATAACCAAGAAAAGTCCATGGGAAGAAAGTCAGCAAAGATAAACCTCTTTCAAGGTGAACACTAAATTGACTCCTGCAAATTCTAACTGCGCAGTTGCAAACTTATATACACAGCTCCTATCTGCAAGCCACAAGGAGGATCATGGTAATCTCCTCTTGAGTAGACCTTGCTTTTCTCTGATTGTCTCCTCCTTGCGTGACCTAGGATGGATAGGGGATGGGCCTGGATCCTCCTCTGACTGCTCAGCCAGCCTCTGCCCTTCCCCAGCCTCCTCCACCACCTCTGGAGCTTCACTCTCACTCCCTGTTGGCTGTTCCTCCTCTTCCTCAGAGTCAGTCTCCACCAGGGGCATGACAATTAGAAGTGAATACATCAAAAGAATGAAGATCTTAAAGTCCAAGCTCAGTGGAGGAAATACCATCAAGGCAATTAACATCCAGACAATTCCAGTCATTACGTACATAGCTGTAACAGTGGACCTGACTCAAGCAGAATTAAAAGCCGTGGATAAATCCAAAAAATAATGACAATGAATCATGTCCTTCATCCCCCCAGTGATGTTGATAGACTACTTACCAAAGAAAATAGGATATTTCAAGTACAGGAGATGATTGAGGAAGAAGAAAAAAGGGCATTACAAAAATACTTGAAGAACAGGGAAGAAGATGTGGTGAAGCTAGTATACTATGAAGGCTTACTGAGTACTTAAGTGTTGGGTATTTTGGTTTATTTAGGATGATTAGTTTAGCTTTTCAGACACAAATATGTTGAAAAACTACCTACATCAACCAAGTGCTTCACTATCGGTACCAAAATAACAAGCCAACCTCCAGTAAGAGAAGCTGTTTCCAATGCACAAACACATTGCAGTAATGCTGAACATCAGAAAAAAGAATCAGAGCATCTAAACAAGGTTTTACAACAAAATGGATACCCACACAACTTTATCAAAAAGTGCCTGACCATTCAATCTACCATAGCTCAACTAATACGAGCTGTGAAAAAGCGAACAGTGTCATATATCAAAAATATCTCAGAAACTACCAAGAGACCATTATAACCACATGGTATCGCTGTAGCATACAAACTAAAGCTCTCCAAAGTATCCTAAGTAAACCAAAAGACCCAGTAGTCCCAGAAGAAAAAACAGGAGTAATCTATAACAGAGTGTAAGGACTGTAACAGCCATTATGTAGGACCAATGGGTAGAAGACTAGAGGAACACATCCTTGAACACCAAGTAGCAGTCAAGACATGATGAAAACTTCTTAATTTTGAAATCCATGGATAGACTCAACCATAGTTTCAACCGGGAAACTGTAAGCAGCATAGATCCATTCAAGTCCCAAAACACCATAGAATTCCTGGAGACCTGGCACTCAGCCAAATCACCCATCAACCAGCACAGAGATAAACAACATTTACGTACCACCAGAGGTGTTATTCAGTCGGTTTGGACCACTTCAAGCGAACTGGTAGCAGAAATTTTAAATAGTTCAGAGAATCTTGTGACAACAATTGAGCCCAAAATTTCTGTTCCTAAGCAAGGCAGTAGTTAAGCAACTTATATCCCATTTTATGACCTTTTTGTCATATTTCTTAAGCAGATCACTGCAGTTGTTAAGCATATCATGCAGTCATGAAGTGAATCTGGCTTTTCCCATTGACTTTACTTGTTGGAGGCTGGCTGAGTAGATTACAAATGATGATCACATGACCCTGGGATAGTATAACTATCATAAATACTTGCACATTTTTAAGCACCCAAATTTTGATTATGTGACCATAGAAATGCTGCAATAGTAATAAGTGTGAAAAATGATCATGTCAGTTTTTCAGTGCTGTGGTAACTTTGAAAAGTCACTCAACAAATGGTTGTAAGTCAAAGATTAACGTGTCGTATGTACAAATAAGAGCAAACCCACTTCCTTCTCATATAGACAAGCACCTACCATATGACATCTGAGACTTAATAATTGTTGATAAGAAAGACAAAAGAGCTATTGTGGCAAAATAAAGCAGAGTTAGTTTACAAATAGACCCTTGGGTGTAATCCCAAATGATCTGGAGCACCACTTGAATACCATTGGCTCAAATAAAATCATCACTGATCAATTGCAAAAGGCAACTTTACATGGAACAGCTTACATCCTGCAACAATGATATCTTTAACACCACAAAACAACATCTGCCTGGACTTCCGGTTGGAGCTTCTTCAGCAACAGACTGAAACCTCATCTCTGCGAGGCTTCGATCTGTGCTCGCCGCTGGAGCGCCCCAAGCCGGCTGCTTTCGGGGCTAAGTCACCCCGTAGAGGTGGTGAAGAGGGGGAGACTGCCAGCAGGGTTGAGGAGAGCTGCATCTCTCCTCCCCAGTTGGCCATTATTCCCTTTCCCGAAGGTGGGTGTAGCGGTGGTCAGAAGTGGCCACCACAAAGAAGAACTTGACCGGAAAAGAATGTGCAGAAGGAAGATAAGAAGAGAAAGTTTTGGTTGACCCGGTCAAACAGCAAAAGCAACAAATAAGGTGCCCTGGAATTGAAACTATTAAAAAACAATAACATTGTTACCTAAGAAGATTTTTAAGCTGTGAAGGAGAGAGAAAAGATTTGGTTTTCTCCTTTTCCTATACTGACAGCGAAGAGACTTAAGCAAGAAATTGGAAAAAAATCCACTTTGCCATCAATAGGCATTTAATGCTGAAAATAAAAAGTCAAAGGGATAATAAAGATTTCTGGATGATTAAAAGCTTTTGAAAACAGGAAAGGAGAGAAAAAGAATAAAAGGGTAGGATCTGGAAGGGAGGAGACTGCCTGGAATTAAAAAAGAACTTACAGCAAAATCTCAACAAGACTTCCAAAAGATACATTCTAACTGAAATATCGCAACAAAAACCCCAGGAAAGAGAAAGTCGAAAAAGAAATAAGAAAATATAACTCGAGACTATCTGGATTACCTGATGATTTCTGGATTCTTGGTTACTGTTTTGAATGACTAAAATAAATCAGGTGGTTGTTTAAAACTGTTTAAAATGGTTTCATTTTTAGAAGAACTGAAAATGGAACTTAAAAAGTACAAAGAAGATGCACAAGAAGGGAGAGAGGTTCTTTTGGCTTCGTATTTCAGTTTTTAGAAATGGAGATTTGGAATTATGAGAAACAACAAGAAATGCCTGCAGAACAAGAAGATTGCAACAAAGAAGCCATATTTAATGAACAAGTAATCTTAGATGGGAGGAAAAAAGGAAAGGGGAGAAAGAGAATGGAAAGTTTAAGATTGGGAAAAACAACTCCAAAAAAAAAAAAAGTGTGAAAAATAAGTATAAAATCAGAAAGCAACAGAAGAGGGAAATGCAGAAGAGAGAATTAGAACTAGAGAGACAAGGGGATAAAAAGGGGAGGGAGAAGATGAAAGGGAAGAAAGAAAGGAAAAGAAGTTATAAAGGACAGAAGCAAAATATAGAGAAACAGGGCCTATTTAGAGATAAAGGGTGAAAACTTAATGGAAAAAGGGATTCTGCAAAGGTACATAAAATAGTATTGCTATATGAGAAATAGAAATAACTTTAGAAAATATGAAACAATGTATGATTAAAATGTCTGATAAATAGCTATTGTAATTCAGTGGAATACTTGTCAATAAATAAATGTAACAAAAGGTATATTTAATGATTTATAAAACATATTTAAAACATATTTATAAATCATATATTTAATGATTTATAAAGAATAAGGGAAATATTAATTATGGAGATTATATGTGTTTTTAAGGAAGTATATTTAATTGAAAAGAAGTGTTAAAGATGTTAAGATTTTAATGATTATTAATGATAGAACTGAACTGGAATGGAATGTGGGTTTATAATTACATATATTTACAATCTTTTTTTTTTTTTAAAGAATATAGTGTGTATTATAAGAATGTACCAAGCAGAATTCGATTGGAACTTATGTATTATGTATTATATTGCAGGTCATAACCTTAAGGTATATATTGAAGTTTGAATAAGAGTTGAATGGATGTAATTAAAAGATATAAAGGTGTCATACTCCAATTAATAACTACAGAAGAAAATTTGTTTAATGAGAAAAGATAATATGAAATTGAAACAGAATAGACAAAAGTATAAATATAATGATTTAAATTGAGATGAGATAATAAAAATAAAATTGAGAAAATTAAAAGAGGGGAAAAACTGTATAGAAAATTTAAAATAGTATAAGATATGGAATAGAATACAAAAAGGAGCATGAAACTGATTTTTGTGTCTGTATAAAGAAGTTCAACCCGGGACCATGCGATTTTCAAAAAAGATGTTTTACTTGTATTTTGTATGTGTGAAAACCCAAATAAAACTTTATTAAACAAAAAACAACATCTGCGTATCCTAGGTCCTTGGGAAGCAACTGATAGGTGGATAAAAATGGTAAAATATCTGGCTGACTATGCAATGAACCATTGTAATAAATCTAATAAATTATAAATATCTTACAGGGTGACTCATTATTATCTTATTTAGTAGTCTTACTTACAGTGACTTTAAAGAAATCTTAGATACCAAACAGCAAAAAAAAATGCTTATAAAATATCTCATTTGCTTTGTGTGGATGACCAGAAGCTTTATGAAAAATTAGAAATTGAAATCTAGTAATTGACAAATATTAACTATTTTAAATACAGATACAGCAATGCAATTTAACTTGGAGAAATGTGTTATCATAATAATAAATTGGGGTAAAATCATAAACAATAGTGGAACTGAAATGTTGAATGCCCGAACCATCAGGATAAAGCCTATAAGTATCTGGGCATTTTACCATTGGATAATATCAAGCATGGATAAATTAAAATGTGATCACTAAAGAATAGATCCAAAGAGTGAAGTATAGTTTGATTAAACCTGGATTATATCTATTATATGATACAACTGCTGGAAATATTAAGTGGTCTCAAGCTGAAATAGATAAAAAAACAAGAAAACGGATGACTATTCACTATGCATTACATCCTGTGGTGCTATTAATAAATTATACCTGTTCCACAGAAACAGAGGCAAATGTTTATTTACTTCAGGTCAACGAACTGTCAAAGACGGGAAGCATGCCTGGCTGATTACATAAAAGACAGCCAAAAACAAGAATTGATGCAGTTTAAAAATTATTGAATGTGCAGGAAACAAAATATGAATATCAAAATAATGTAATAAAAACAAGAATGGAATGCTGGAAAGGAAAAAGCAATATATACTACAAAAGAATGAGGTGAAAGTGGATAAAGCTAAAACCTGGCTTTAGTATGGACTTACAAGTGGAATATTTTAAAAAGTCTTGATTTTGGCTGCTCAAAAGCAAGCTATTCAAAATAATGCAATCAAGGCCAGAATTGAAATGTCATCAAATAATTCAAAGTGCAGATTGTGCAGAAGAAAGGAGGCAGAAGAAACAGGAGATAATATACTCAGCTAGTGCAAGAAGTTTGTACAAACTGATTACAAATAACAACAGTCACCAAAATGATTAGTTGGAACGTTTGTAAAAATTATCATGTACCAGTACTGTTCTAAAAAGTGGTGGGAAGATTTGAGTTTAAAAGAAGTAAAAAATAAGCAGGTTAAAATAAAGTGGAATTTCTGAACACTGATAACACAGATTTAACAGTGTTAAAAAGAAGGAAGTATGGATAATTGATATGTCAATTATAGGAGATAATAGAATTGAACAGAAATAATTGGAGAGGATCACAAAATATCAAGATCTGAAAATAAAAATTGAAAGACTATGGCATAAACTGGTCATGGTGGTCCCAGTGGTTATCAGCCTACAGGGTACCATACCAATAAAACTTGGATGGCATTGAGAAAATCTGTGCATTGACAAAATTTCCATTAGTCCATTACAGAAGGCCCCAGTGCTTGGATCTGCACATAGGGAGCCTCGGTGGCACAGTGGTTACCGTGCAATATTGCAAGCTTGCAGTGCTGCAATTTGGCAGATCGAATCCCACCAGGCTCCAGGTTGACTCAGCCTTCCATCCTTCCGAGGTGGGTAAAATGAGGACCCAGATTGTTGGGGGCAATAGGCTGACTCTGTAAACCTCTTTGAGAGGGCTGTAAAGCACTATAAAGCGGTATATAAGTCTAAGGGGTATTGCTATATCCTATGCCAGTAGATTACAATATTCTAGGTTCTTGGGAAGAACTGAACACATATAAAGACCAACATCAACTAAAGATTTGACAGCTATGAATTTAATGTTCAGCATATAACAATATAGTTCAAACTTCTAAATAATATATTGATTCTTGAGTCTTCCAACTTAAATATATCGCTTAACTTGAAAAAATATGAATACTGAGGTTGCATAGACCTCTCTCTCAGTCTTCCTAAAGAGGGGAAAGGACTCAATACTACATTGGCATGTTGTTGCTTACAGTGGGAAGAGGAAGAGGAAGACAGAAGTAGCTGGAAGATAACATACAGCCTGAATAGATGCCCCCTCTTCATTTCTGTTAAATATTAAGGCGACTGTGGGAGAATCTGAGACACCCAGGATGGAACTTTTGAGCTCACAAAAGGCTAATCTGTGACCTCAGCTTCATAAAGCTCTAATGTCATGGCAGAGTTTCCAGAATTACTACAACCCTTCTGGTAATCGTTTGTCCTAAACTATCATAGTTGGTGTCTCATATTCACAATCCAAATATTACACTGTAATATTACACTACATATGGTGAATAATTTGCTTATTGAAAACAAGTGTATTTTTTAAAAACGCAGGCAACGTAGTGCAGATTCTCCCCACCACTACTTGAAAGTACAAATCACTGGTTTTTATTTTTTTCAGCACTTGTTCAGATATGGCTAACTTTCCAATTATGAACATGGGAAAAGAATACACCCTACCACCGTTTGAATTAGAAAGGGGCTCACATATCGTGCTGAACCCTAGCTTAGTCATGACTTTTCAAATAAACATTTAGATGGATTCATCCTGGCATGCTAGGCCATTAATCATAGATATCCAAGTTATAATGGTGGAAGTTGAATAATCTGCTCAAGTAGCAATAGCAGTTATATTCTGCTTCTTTACAGCCCTCCCTAAGCAGTTTACAGAGTCAGCATATTGCCCTCAACAATCCTGGATCTCATTTTACGGGCCTCGGAAGGATGGAAGGCTGAGTCAACCTTGAGCCCAGTGAGAATCAAAGGTAAACCAAACAGGCTGTTTATTATTTATTAATCAAATTTATAAACTCACATAACATTATATGACTTTGTGCAATGATCAAACTTGCCCAGATCTTAAAATCTTCACTGTTTTACTAGAGTGGAATTTTGGATTTTCATTGCTGATCCATATTGAAGTATGTTGGAGAAAATATTAATGCCATACCCAAAAACGTTGGCAAGAAAATTGTATGGACTTGTCCGTATAGGCACCAAGAGTCAATACAGACTCGAATGGACCACCCAAAAAAAAAAAAAAAAAAAAAGCTATGTCGATTTCAGCTTCCTTTTGTGTCCAATTTACAAGTCTTCCCCAAGCCGGAGCTGCCAAATGAGTTGGACTAAAATCCCCATAAGTCCTAATCAGCACCGATCAAGATATTAGCCCAGCTGCTATCACAACGAAAGTAAGACAATTCATTTTCAGTATTTTAATTTCAAAAAATACAAGGGCCGACTAACAAAACAGAGGCCGTTGGAAGCCGCCACCAGTTTAACCGCCGTTCCGAAAAGTTTTTTTCGCTTTCGCTCCATCTTACCAAAAAGAATTCTTCCCTGTTGCTATGGTTTCGGTTGCTAAGACCTTTCTGTCTATCTCTTGTAACTTTCTCTCTATGGTCGTGTCTTTGAAAAGCTTTCAAAACGGAGGGCACGATTTGTTCCCGGATTTGACCAATGAAAATGTAACCTCGCCCTAGAAAATGTTTATTCTCCAATAGAGCTGAAGATTTACTTGATGGACAGACGAAAAACCTATACAAATCAAGCAGGTCGAAAATCTTGAGCTATACAGGTAGGGAACGAGGCGGGCAAATCGGGGAAATATTTCCTGATGGTGGCGTGAATGGACCTGTATCCGGAGTCCGTGTAAGTAGTCCAAGGGTGAGTATTGGATGCTCGGCTCCGTTATTTGGGCTGGATTTGTCGGGCACGGCTGAGCAGGCCTTTACTCGGAGAAATGGGACGGCGTGGTCTTTGGAGGGGAAGGGAGAAAACAAGGCTCCATGGTGGGCAGTGGGCTTCCCGCGACTTCCCTTTGCCTTCTGACTAACCGTCCTCTTGACTTTCTAGGGAATAAGAGCGCCCTTTTCCACCAGCTGCACCGTCGTCGTGATGGAGACTCTCATCCCTGTGATCAATAAGCTGCAAGAGATTTTCAACACAGTGGGAGCCGAAATCATCCAGCTGCCCCAAATCGTGGTAGTTGGTTCTCAGGTGAGGTTCTGCCCCCATTGAGGCTTCATCCATGCCCGTTCAGAATAGCGCGGCTTGCAGCGGGACAAATGTTGGTTAAATCAGTGGCTAAAACTTTGTCAGCTAAGCAAACTTCAATTTAGAGATAAAGCGGGAGCTGAAAATATCACCTGCCCTATTAACAGGCAAGTTTCAGAAGAGAATGAATGACTCTAACTTTGTGTGTGTGTGTGTGTGTGTATTTGTTTTTTTAAAGTTTTTGCGGGTACTTACCTGTGTGCTGTTCAGCTTCCTTCGGGTATTATCCCACGTCATTGTAGTGCTTTTAAAGTTGTAGCAACGTTTCAGCAGAATCTCATCTGCCATCATCAGGCTTCTGTATGGAGTTCGTATGTGGGTCAGGCTCTCACAGCCATTGGTTTTAAATTTGAGGTTAGCCTACTGCTGTCCTAGAATGGTTTTTTTCTACATCCTGATTGGTTGGGAGTCTTGGTCTGTGTTTTTTGGACTTGGAGTTTGTTTGGTGTTTCTGGTTTCTTCTGTATGTTTTGTGGCTTTGATTGGCTGGCAACACTCTGTTCCTGTATTGGAGGCTTTCAGTGCACCTTGGCTTCGCATGAAAGGACAGCTATTATCTATTAGGAAGATCTACTTGTAAGTTTCGACGTGGTTTCACTATTCAATCAAGTCCCGATAAAAGAAACTCTCGAAATCATCAAAAATAAATACCAACCAGCGAAACACCTCATGGAACCAACAGAACACTGCTTAACCAACACATATTTCATATACAAAGGACAAAGATACAAGCAAATTGAAGGAGCCCCTATGGGATCACCACTGTCACCCGTCATTGCAAACCTGTTCATGGAAGAATTTGAATCCAGAGCCCTGGCTAATGCCACCAACAAACCCAAACTATGGCTAAGGTACATCGATGACACATTTGTGATTTGGCCCCATGGAAAAGAAAACCTAAACAATTTCCTAACATACCTAAACAGCACACACCCCAAAATCAAGTTCACCATGGAAACGGAAATAAACAAACAACTACCATTCCTAGATGTACTAATCTACAAAAGAACAGATGGCACACTAGGACACACCATATACCAAAAGAAAACACACACCAACCGCTACCTCAACACCCAATCCCACCACCACCCAGCACAGATAAATTCCGTGGCGAAAACACTAATCATCAGAACCAAACGCCTGGCAGACAAGACACATATAAAGACTGAACTATGCACCCTGACTAAAGTACTGACAGCCAACGGCTTCCACAAAAACAAAATCACCAGCTTGATCCACAAAAACACACTAAGACAGAATAGAGACCTAGAAGATCAACAGACCTATGGAACAGCTATCCTGCCCTACATAAGAGGTACTACAGACAAAATCAGTAAGATACGACACAGGTATCACAACAAGACTGCCTTCAAAACAGACAAAAAAATAGCAGCCATCCTGAGGAACCCCAAAGACAAAATTGACCTGGAAAACCAAGGCATATACGAAATTCCCTGTACATCATGCCCGGCCACATACATTGGACAGACCAATAGAAGAATAAGTACCCGCCTGGACGAACACAAAAATGCAGTAAAAAAGCTGGAACACACCTCCTCACTAATCCAACACATGAAAACCACAGGTCACAACATCAACTTCAATGGCACTAAAACCCTGGCCACTATAGAGAGCCCCAGCCACAGAATCATCAGAGAAGCCATAGAGATTGAAAAAAGACCTGAAAGCATGAATAGAAGAGATGATTCCACCAGACTGTCAATCATTTGGAAACCTGCACTCTCAAATAGAAAGATCTCCACCTCACAAGCCAGGCAAACACCTGGGCACAAAGAGACTCCCTCTGATACCTCCAGCTCAAACACCCTCCCACCAGGCACCCAGATGAAACCTGGCTTCCTAATAGATAATAGCCGTCCTTTCACGCGAAGCCAAGCTGCACTGAAAGCCTCCAATATAGGAACACAGTGTTGCCAGCCAATCAAAGCCACAAAACAGACCAGAATAAACCAGAAACACCAATCAAACAAACTCCAAGTCCAATAAACACAGACCAAGACTCCCAACTAATCAGGATGTAGAAAAAAACATCCTTGCACAGCAGTAGGCCAGCCTCAAATTTAAAACCAACGGCTGTGATAGCCTGACCCACATACAAACTCAATACAGAAGCCTGATGATGACAGATGAGATTCTGCTGAAACGTTGCTACAACTTTAAAAGCACTACAATGACATGGGATAATACCCAAAGGAAGCTGAACAGCATATATATATATGTATGTATGTATGTATGTATGTATGTATGTATGTATGTATACACACACGCGCGCGAAATACCATTCATGCATTATCACAAAATCTCCAGAACTGTAAAGCGTACAAACTTGAAATTTGGCGTGTATGTTCCTCTTAGCTTCTAGATGCTCACTTAAGAAAGGGTTTTCAAAATGACCATCAGAGCTTTAGTGTTTCCTATATTATTATTAGCACACCCACTGATGCTAAGGAGTTCTACTCATCCTCCCCACCTGAAAAGAAATCTGTTCCAAATGCAAAACACGAGCAGAGGAGTTTCAGTTTTAATTTAACATCACCAAACAGTTGAGCTAAGCCACGCCCAGGCTCCTTGCTGTCTCCTTGCTCATATAGCAAATACTGTTTCAGTTTCCAAACAGCCCTCAACTCTCACACTGACAGGACGCTTGCCAGATAAATACCGATGGATGCTGGTAGGCAGAGGCAGAATCCCCCCCCCCATTTTCTTCCCCAAAAACTAAGCCCAACCACATAGTTTCATAGCAAAGCACGTTTATCGAGCTAATTTGTGAATATGCAAGGAGATAAATCAACATGAGATGTTGGAACTATTTTTATTATATGTTGTTCTAAACTTTTTTACCCAGGTAAGACACTGCCTTCTCTTTTTCTACCTGTAATGCTCCTTATTTCCACAGAGTAGTGGGAAGAGCTCAGTGCTAGAGAGCATTGTTGGTCGGGATTTCTTGCCACGTGGCTCTGGAATTGTCACACGCCGCCCCCTGGTCTTGCAGCTGGTCCATGTGCCAACCCTGGAGGAGAGGAGGCGGAAAGCTACTGGAGAAAGTGGTAAGGGCAAAGCTACTTCTCTTAGTGACAACGTAAAACAGAGATGTGAGCTTCAGAACGCTACCTCTGTAACTCTGATCAGAAGATGGAATATGATTACCTAGAAAGGGCTGGCTTGATCTCTGTCTTCCAATACTTGAGTGTAAATCACATCATTTGTTGACTGAAAAGATTGAACACTAGGACCAGAGGTTTTGCCTTCTGAGCTTTCGAACTCGTGCTGGGAGCTTCATGGAACTTCTGTCTAGTTGCTATAGCAACTTCCGCTAAGGAGAAGTTCCTTTCCCAGACAAAACCTCTGGTCCCAGTAACTGACCCAGATTGGATCTTGCAATATTAACCTGGGACATGTATCATTTGTGAAAAAGGTTGAGTTGGAATGAGTTACAGTAATTTTGTCATCTCAAGAGCTATATTGGCTTGAGCGTCCTGCAATAGTATTGCATAGTACTGTATGGGTATTTGTGTCTGAAATGTGCCTGATCTCATCATGCTGCTGCTGTGACTTATACTTGCATCAGACTCTGCAGTGCAAGTATAGAATCATGACATTTACATAATGCCATTGGTGTGCCTATACCCTCATTTTGGTGTTACCGCAATTTGCTGCAGATGCTGCTGCATGAGATCAGTGGACAGGCCTAAGTTTCTTCCTCTTCCAGTATCTCTTTGTTCAGAGGAATGATTTACTGAGGGCTGATATCAAGATTCTTCATCCCTAGTGAACGTTAGTAATCCAAAACAGTTCCTTTGCATGATGACAAACAAGAACTGATCAGGAAGCAACTTGTAGAAATTATTTCATTGGGTACAAGCTAAAAGGCTGATACTGCCTGATTCTGACTATACTACCTAAATTCAGCATCTGGGAATAATGGGTGGAGTATTGTTGCTTCATACAGAAAGAGTATGTTTGGTAAAGATGGACATTTTTGCATCAGTGAGCTGTCAGTTTTTCACGGGTTCAACTGCTAGCTATTTTATCTGACATTTTTGATAGAAGCAAAATCAAACACCAACAGACAGCATGGAAGAATGGTTACAAATGTTAGAGTAAGGCTAGGGAGACACAAATTCAGATTCTCACTTAGTCACAAACTAAACTGACCAGGGTGTTGTCTTGTAGGAAAATGCTCCTGGAAATATTCTCATATGTGTTTTATTTTGCTTTTTGTCTGCAGTTGCTCAGCCAGAGGAATGGGCCACTTTCCTGCACTGCAAGCACAAGGTACTGAGTGGGTGAGGTAAACGTGGAACTATTTATGGTTAGAGTCAGCTCAGGCCAATTAGTAAACTAGGTGGCTGCCTAATATGGCAAAAAAGCCTCACATTAATAGGGAAAAATGCCCTCCCCAAGGGAAACACAGTGACATTTTGGTGGGGAGGGGGGGAATAATGGTGTTTGAGGGATGAGGACAATCTGTCTTTTCCCATCATACAATTTCTATATATTGTATGATTATAGTGTATTAATTTTTCTCATTTTTTAAAAAAACACAACTATCTAAATTTTCTTGTAAGAAGTGGGGATAAAATGAAGCATCATGAGGCAGCCCATAGAACACATGTAAGATAACTGAGGTGGAGAGTAGAGAGAAAGAGTTATACTTCTGTGCAGTTTGCTTTGTCCTGCTTGTCTCCTCTTGTATGTTTGATGACTGGATTTCTGCATCATGTTGAGTGATGGCTTACTTTTAATGATTGTTTGTAATGTGTCTTAGCATGATGTGTGAACTTAATCATTTACTTGTTTTCTTTTTGATTTGAAGGCCTGTTGTGGGAAAAAGGCTATTGTGGACTTTTTTTCCTATAAATATCCTGTTATTCATGTCCATTTAGAGTTATTCTGTTTTACCATGGATTTTAGGACCCAAAGAAGAGAGAGGACAAGGGCATGTAAGGTTATATTTAGTAATATCACAGTCAGTGATTTTTTCTTAATTGGTGGGAGAATTCCTGTTATGACAATATTTTTGTCTTATTATCTTGTACAAAATATTAAGAAAATATCCCAACAGTGGATGCCAGACAGAAGGAGAGCCCAAAAAGGGGGAGGGAACTAGATATTCATTCCAGTCTTTCATTAAGCAGTATTTATAATGTCAAAAATCTTAATATATTGGAGAAATGAACTGAAGATAGAGATAATATTACAGGCAAATAGAAAGTTCTTCACTTATGAAAGAAAAAAATCCATAGATGTAGGAGATGATAATGATATTTCTGAAAATAATCTTGCAATAAACATTGCTTGCAAATAGAATATAAGTCAGCAGTGTGATGTGGGTTGCTGCACTAGAGAAATACAGCTTTTGGATGGATCAACTGGTAATTTCCAAATTACTGGAAATAATGCTTATTAATTCTGCAGTGGTCAGCTCTTCACCTATTACATCCAGTTCTAGGCACTATACTTTCAGAAGGTTTCAAAAAAAAAAAAGGCTACAGTGGGGCAAGAAAATAATCTGGGTACTAGAAAATAAATCAAATAGCTAGAGATTGAAGGAGCTGAATATGTTTAGCCTTGAGAAAAAAAAACTAAGGACAGTATGGTAGTGTTTTTTATATATTTGAAAATACTTCATATAGATGGTGTCTTGTTCCAGTGGCTTGTTCCAGAGCATAGGACTCAGAATAATGCATTTAAATGATAAGACAGATTCTGATTGAATGTTTTTAAAAAAATCTCTCAAAGTAACCAATTACACTGCTCAAAAAAATAAAGGGAACACAAAAAGAAGACATCCTAGATCTGAATGAATGAAATATTCTTATTAAATACATTGTTCATTACATAGTTGAATGTACTGACAACAAAATCACACAAAATTATCAATGGAAATCAAATTTAGCAACCCGTGGAGGTCTGGATTTGGAGTTACACTTAAAATTAAAGTGGAAAAAAACACTACAGGATGATCCAACTTTGATGTAATGTCCTTAAAACAAGTCAAAATGAGGCTCAGTAGTGTGTGTGGCCTCCACGTGCCTGTATGACCTCCCTACACGCCTGGGCATGCTCCTGATGAGGTGGCGGATGGTCTCCTGAGGAATCTCCTCCCACACCTGGACTAAAGCATCCCCCAACCCCTGGACAGTCTGTGGTGCAACGTGGTGTTGGTGGATGGAGCGAGAGATGATGTCCCAGATGTGCTCAATTGGATTCAGGTCTGGGGAACGGGCGGGCCAGTCCATAGCATCAATGCCTTAGTCTTGCAGGAACTGCTGACGCACTCCAGCCACATGAGGTCTAGCATTGCCATGCATTAGGAGGAACCCAGGGCCAACTGCACCAGCATATAGTCTCCCAAGGGGTCTGAGGAGTTCATCTCAGTACCTAATGGCAGTCAGGCTACCTCTGGCAAACACATGGAGGGCTGTGCGGCCCCCTAAAGAAGTTCCACCCCACACCATTACTGACCCACTGCCAAACCGGCCATGCTGGAGGATGTTGCAGGCAGTAGAACGTTCTACACGGCGTCTCCAGACCCTGTCACATCTGTCACATGTGCTCAGTGTGAACCTGCTTTCATCTGTGAAGACGCCAGTGGCTAATCTGCCAGTCTTGGTGTTCTCTGGCAAATGCCAAACATCCTGCACGGGATTGGGCTGTAAGCACAACCCCACCTGTGGATATCGGGCCCTCATACCACCCTCATGGACTCTGTCTCTGACTAAGCAGCCACATGCACATTTGTGGCTCGCTGGAGGTCATTTTGCAGGGCTCTGGCAGTGCTCCTCCTGTCCCTCCTTGCATAAAGGTGGAGGTAGCGGTCTTGTTAAACATTGTCTTGTTTAAGTGTTCCATTTATTTTTTTGAGCAGTGTATTTTCCCTTACACTGAGTATTTAAGTTGAGGCTGAATAGCCACCTGTCTAGCAGGGGAAGTTCTTGATGGCCTGACTACCCACTTCCAAACCTCTGATCCTGAAGGGAGCAGTCAAAAAAGAATTCTGCCTAAAAAAGGAATCCAATAGTTATCTCTGGATATTTTTTCCTTTCCATAGAGCTTTCTTTTGATTGTATCTTTTACTACTACTGGAAAAAAATAAATCTCTTCATGTCTTTTTTTTTAAAAAAAGGTCTAAATGTACATAAATACATAAAGCATGCAGATAAGGATTTGTTATCTTCCAGATCTTACAAACATGTTAGAAGAAAGCTGTCAAACTGTGCTTAGTGCTCAACTAAGTAAATTGACTCATTTGGCAAGTTGTAACTTACGTATGGCTTGTAGACATTTCTCTATGCCATGTGCTAAGTGTTGATCCTCCACATTTTCAGATTTTATGTCCAACGCCAAAGGCATTTTATGAGTACACTGCCAGAGGTAGTGATTCCATTCTTTATGTTGAAAGAATATCAACTCCTATACTTTATTCCTCTTTTTAAATTAACTTCTTCCCAAGGTTGTGTCTTCTGTGCCTTGTCCTAAGCTCACCGGGAATTAAAGCCATTGTTTTCAACAATGTGTTTATGGGATGAAAACCAAGCACTTTCAAGCCCCCACATCTCTTTTCTATAATCTGTAACTGCTGAGTGTTGTTTTTGCCAGAAAGTTTGGAGGGCTTTTGGCTTTTGCTTTTTATTCAAAGTTATTATTATATAACATGATGTATTATATTTTAAATGTTTGAGGTGGAGTACTTCTTGTGCTCCATTCTTTCTTGATTTCTCCTCTTCCACTGTCTGTTCCCTGCTCCAGTTCTGCCACAAGCAGGCAAGATGTGGAAGAAGATCAATAAAAGAGCAGGAAAGCAAGTGTCCTTGCACGTTCTTCTGTAGCTCTTCTGATGTTAGAAACATTTCCCTTTGTTCTTTTTCTTCAGACTTTTACAGATTTCAGTGAGATTCGTCAGGAAATTGAGATTGAAACTGAGCGAATGACTGGGACCAATAAGGTACTAACTCTCTGAGTTCTTCTCTCTTGGTGTCAGAGTCCTTGGGTCCAAATGCCGTTTTGTGTCTTTCTCTAATAGCTTTTCTTGCTCCCAGGGAATCAGTCCAGAACCCCTGTACTTGAAGATCTATTCACCCCATGTGCTTAACTTGACGCTGGTAGATCTTCCAGGAATCACCAAGGTGAGTCAGCTCTCTATCGCCCATGTCTTAAGAGAGACCTAGAAGTTATAGATTATTAGTAGACTTCCCAAAGACTTTAAAGGCAGAACTTCATCATCAATATCTGGGCAATGTGTAGCCTTGGGTACCAATGTACCAAGTGATGGGTGGTTTCCCTCCTTTCTCCTATTTACCACTTTTTCCTCAAGACCACTTCTTTTAACCATTTGGTCACATTGGACCAGAAGAAAAACTGGGTTACAGTGATGATGAGCAGAAGATAAAAAGAGTGTAAATGAACAACAGATGTAGGATTGATTGTTCTTAGCACACCACTATATTAGTTTCAGAAAAGAGTTTCTATTGAAGCCTAAACTCTCACAGGAAAACTCCCAAAATCCTGTGGCTACAACCGGAAGGTTGTATGGTTTGGGCTGGAATTTTGTGCTTGAAATGAAATTAGTCACCTTTGTATGGGTGATAGAAACAATATTGGTCGCTTTGTTTTAACTAGAGTCAGCTTCAGTGGAAAGATGTGTTTATTTGAGGCAGCCTCAGTGTTTGGCATAGACCTGGTCCTGTTCTGGAGCAAAAGAATCCCATTTTTCTCATTTGCTTATTAGAAAAACTAAAAGCCCATGTGATTCTCTTCAAGCTTCTGCATCTCACCAATGTAGGTTTATGCTTAAAATAAATATGTATTATTTTTTAATTGAATTTTTCAGGCTATATAAAATAGATCAACATATGAAATGCTTGTTTAATTTGTTTTGTTTTTTTCTGAGCATGAAGAAGGGGCAACTCTCAGCCTTTTACAATTTGAACCACTTCTTGACCTTACGTATCTAAATTTACTGCTGCTGCTAAATAAATTCTAAAGCATGTTTTGTTAGTTCCTAGATTCTAGAATAATGTTCTGCAACTGTGAGAACTAGAAACATGTTCTTCCTTTCAGTCCACAGAAATGTTCCTGGATTAGAGGATATGGTCTTCACTGAAGACAATAGAGTTAGGAATTAGAAGGGCATATTTCTTAAATATATGCATTCATGTTTTTAGGCTGCAGATATGTGAATTCAGGAGTCCTTTTGCATCTCCAACTTAGTTCTGTTTTTCTTCCTAGTGAGTGATACAAATCAAGAGTCCTTGTTCCCTCTTCTTTGTTCCTCTCTTGGGTAGAAACCGAGCAGTAAATAAGAGTGCTTAGTATGATGTGATGCAGTTTGTCTTGCATTATTAGACTTCTCAATTCAGAGTGGAAGTAAACATAAGGGAGTTTTCTGAGTTCGTCCTTTTCTAATTTCATAGTAGTTTTGATCTCTTTTCTTAATAAAATGTGCTACATTTTTTACATTTTGCTGCATGATACTTTAGGCCTTGGGTGACTTATAAATCTTTCAAATCCAGCCTTTGCAATATCACAGGTGCCTGTTGGAGATCAGCCTCCTGATATTGAGAATCAAGTCCGAGATATGATCTCATCCTACATCTCCAACCCAAACTGCTTAATCCTGGCTGTCACTGCTGCCAATACTGACATGGCCACATCAGAAGCACTCAAACTAGCACGGGATGTTGACCCTGATGGTATGATTATGTTTGTACTTGAGGAGGAGAAATCAGGAAATTATGATGCTAATAGTCCATATGGAGAACCATGGGATATTATAAAATAGTCCTCTATTTTTGAAGCTCAGGGGAGTCTGATTTAGTAATGCCAGCAGAGCAGAACTGAATATTTATTTGCTGTCCAGATGTTAAGATCTGTTCTTCATTGATGGCTGATCAACAGGAAGGGGAATAAAGCAGATGGGCGAGAGGGTTAGCTGAGGGAGCACTTTTCTCCCCTTATTTTTTTCCATTCTGTAAGATCCAACACAGTGGGCTTGCTCCAAATTCCAGTGGTCAGACAAGGCCACCTGAGTGCCTTAGGAAGCCTGCCTCTCTGTTGTAACAGCTGCCCTCTGGAACACCATCCCTGAAGACTTGTAATGCTCAGTCTTTTTGGATTTGAAAACCTGGCTTTTTTCCTAGGTTGTGGGATAGAATGGGGAAAACATGAGTGGGTTCCACCTGGATTAGATTACTGTATATTGGTGTATTTATAGTGTATGTTTATCCCTTCTACTGCGATCCTCTGGTTGTTTTCTTGGATTAATGAACTACAGTCTTGTTTTTAATTTGTACATCACCCAGAATCCCTAATGAATTGGGCAATCTTACCAACAACCTAAATTATAAATACATAAATTGAATGAATGCAAAAGATATATAGTCTTGGGGGAAAGCACACAAGGAATAAAGGAACAGTCTCTGTCACTCCTCCCCCTTTCCCCTTCTGATATCACTGACTGGATATCACTCTCTGCAGGTCGAAGGACACTGGCTGTGATCACCAAGCTAGATCTGATGGATGCTGGGACTGATGCCCTGGATGTACTGATGGGCCGGGTTATTCCTGTCAAACTAGGCATCATTGGGGTAGTCAACAGGTCAGTGGTAATGCATACAGGGAACCAAAGGACCTAGAGGGTGGTTCCTATGCTAGATGGAGAGGGCATCTGATTGCAAACCCTTTTCTTTGCCAGAGAAGGTTGTTGCTGGTGGGTGAATCCATCAGGCAGATTCTGTTAATTGTCGAGATGGTATTTTTGCTTCCTGTGTTAGGAGTCAACATGATATCAACAGTAACAAGAGCATCAGTGAGTCTCTGCAGGATGAGCAAGGATTCATGCAAAAGAAATACCCTTCACTTGCCAATCGCAATGGCACACGTCATTTGGCCAAAACTCTCAACAGGTGAGAAGGGACTGGGTGTGGTTAAGGATTGACCAAGAAACCCCAGGTAGAATGGGACCTCCTGCTTTAGGATGTTTATCTTCTGTGTAGAAAAGAACCACTTCTGTCCTTTACTCTGAAGATGAGAGCCTTAGTGGATTCAACTAAGTCATTTATGTTCCATCAGCAACTCAGCAGCAGTCTCTTGGGAGAAGCAGCAACCGCATCATTCCTGATTAGACTTCCTAGCAATTAGTACTGAGAGGCTGACAGCCTGTGATGGTTGTAAGATCTAATCATCATGATCTAGAGTGCTGAAAGCCTTATCTTTTTAGGTTTTTTTCTTAGGAAGGAACACATAAACAGCATCCCTGTGTCCCCAAGACTGACATATTCATTAGGCATAGGATCTGGTGCCCATGAAAATGTTTAGCCCTGTGCATGCCAGTTTTAAAACAAAATCTCAAGTGTGGAGTCCTTAGTGCTCTCTGAGCATGGTTATTTGCCTGTAGATGTTTTGTTACCCAACTAGGTAACATCAGTGTGAGGGAGTATGGGGTTTGCTCCCTATTTATATACAATAGTTTGGTCTCCCAATGTTGGTGGTGTACTTTTCTCCTTGATTAGGCTGCTGTTTTCTGCTTCATGGATTGTCTGATGTTAACTTCTGCTTATCTGGGCAAGAAAACCATACTGCTACCCACGCTGGTAAGGCAAGCTACCATATAGAAATGGAACAAACCACATAACCATCAACACTGATTATAACTGTTGGGTAATGAGAGGTCTGCAAGCAAATAACCAAGCTCATATAGCACTAAGGAGTCCACAGTTCAACCCTGAGCTACATTTATACCTCTTCTGTTAAAACTTCAACTAGTATTAAAATCGCAAAGTAGGAGCTAGGAATTGTAAGAAGTATTCTGGGCAGAAATGCTGGGTGTTATATTTTGAAGCCAGGGATTGTGTGTGAGCTCCTCCTTGCCTTGCCTCAGCATTTGTACATCAAAGGAGAATCCCTCAGAAGTGTTTTCAACCTGAATTGCAACTTTCCAGAATACCATCTTTCCTGTTCCTAAAATCATTAAAACACTCGACAGCAGAGTACAAGTATAGCATAACACATAGAAGGTTGGAATCGACTCAGGTTTTCCCCCTGCTTCAATCTTGTTTAGCCAGGAAGGGAAGATTCGGCTCAAGTGAGTGACATGAGTCTTTCTTTCGGTCACCTGAATGTTGGCCCGTTTTGCTTAGCACTGTCCTCTCCAACACTTTCCTTTGGTCATTTGGAATCTTATTCCTGAAAGTAGGGGTGCTTTCCTTAAAAGGCCAGGCTGATGCCCTTCTACCTTTTCCAGGCTGCTGATGCACCATATCCGCGACTGCCTGCCTGAGCTGAAGACGCGAGTGAATGTGCTCACAGCTCAGTACCAGTCAGTGCTACAGAGCTATGGGCAGCCTATCGAAGACAAGAATGCCACTTTGCTTCAGATCATCACTAAGTTTGCCACTGAGTATTGCAACACCATTGAGGGTACAGCACGCAACATTGAGACCTCCGAGTTGTGAGTGAAGCCTCTAGTGGACAATACGGTGATGGAGCTGAACGTGGGATAAATAATCTGGCAGCGGGATGCTGGGGCTGATCTGCTTCTCTATTGCCCAGGTGTGGTGGTGCTCGGATGTGCTACATTTTCCATGAAACCTTTGGACGCACTCTGGAGTCCATTGATCCGCTGGCTGGACTTACGATGCTGGACATTTTGACAGCCATTAGAAATGCCACAGTAAGTTAATACGATCAATCTTGTCCTTTAATGCAAGGCTGTCTTATCTTTCCCTTTCATCCATGTTCTCTTTTTTCAGTTAGGCTCCAATTACACAAGAAAAAGTTGTGGTATAGTAACAGAAGTGTTCACAGTTCACCTAAAATGTTGCTGCTCCTATAATTTAGAAGAGGGGTGGATACAAGCCAAGCTTTTTTCCCTCTGCCAACTACAATAATGGGTAATGAGATCTTGGCTTGGAGCATGATAAGAATTAAGAGTGGTTGCCTATCCTAATTAAAGCATGGCATTCAGTTGCAGTTACTGCAAGCAAACTGTTTGTTTATGTAGCCAGAAGGAGGACAATATTCCCCAAATGTACATGTTTTGATAGATATCTGTGGGTGTATCTCAGTATTTGTAGATTCCAAACAAACACTTACGCTATTAAAGCCAGTGAATCAATAGAATGGATCTTGTCTCCTGCTTCAACAACAATAGAGGACTGGTAGAGGATTAAAAGAACAACAGAATGGAAGCGATCTTAGGACTTCTAGTCCAAATTTCTGTTCAAGCAAGAGACTATATACCATTCTGGACAAATGGCTGTCCAATCTCTTCTTAAAAACTTCCAGTGAAGGAGCATCCACAGCATCTGGAGGCAAGCCTGTCCACTGGTTAATTGTTTTATCAAGAAACTTCTAATTTCTAAGTTGGTTCATCATCCAGTTTCATTCATCATCCAGTTTGTAATGATAGATGTTTTGATATCAAAGGAGGAGGAGGGTAGGGGGGAGTCTGTCTGCCCTGACTTAGAAGCAGGATAGCAGAAGCCAAACAGTCTGTGCTTTCTTGGATTATTTAATTTCTCTCAAGACGTCCAGTTCTTTTTTGCTTCTACATTGAGAGTCAAGAGTTAGCCTTTCTCTTTCAGGTCTTCTTCTGTACTTTTGGTACAGTATCAATTTGTCCTCCTGGAAACTACTGTGCTAAATTATTCTAAATTATAGAAGAAATCACTGCTTAAAGGACATTTTGTTGACTGGGCAATGCTATAACTAAATTTTGGCCCAGTCACATGAGGCAGGAACAAAATGCATGGTAAAGTTAGCGACACTGACAAGTGTGTATTTGAAGTTATGCTGAGTTTGGGGAGACTGAGCTACGTTGAACTTCAACTGATCCTCAAGTCCCTCTGGCAAAGGATTTTCCCCATCACCAGTTTTTGAAAATGCTTCTCCATCTCTCTGGCAGGGTCCCCGCCCAGCCCTCTTTGTTCCTGAGGTCTCTTTTGAGTTGCTGGTGAAACGTCAGATCAAGCGACTGGAGGAGCCAAGCCTTCGCTGCGTGGAGCTCGTGCACGAGGAGTTGCAGCGCATCATCCAACACTGCACCACCTACAACACACAGGTACCATCTCGCTGGGCCCGAGAACAACCAGCCTCCATCCCCAGAAAGGAAGGGCTCTTGAGAGGGTTCTGGACCAGCATTTTGATGCATGTGAACTCTCAAGGGCTGGTTGTTACCTTTCCAAATGCCCAACTGTTACAAACTTTTTAAGTTAGCATCCTCAGCTTACAACCACAATTGAACCCAAAGTTGTCCCACTTTATGACTCTTCTTGCTGCAATTGTTAAGTGAATTGCAGTTGTTAAGTTAGCAGTTGTTTGTTGAGTGTGGGTTCCCCATTGACTTTTCTTGTCAAAAGGTGGTCACATGACCCCAGGACACTGCAACCGTCAAAAATATGAGTCGATTGCCAAGCATCTGAATCATGATCACATGACCACGGGGATGCTGCAATGGTTGTAAGTGTGAAAAAGTGTTGTGATGCATGTCACTCTGTGATAATACAGAAGACAGTTTAGACATCTTGATTATTTTAATGTTTTAATATGCGCATAACATGTACAGAAATATTAAAAAAAACTTTGTTGGCGAATCCATCCTAAGCCTCTGTAAGCTCTTCTCTCTTCCTCCCTCTCACCATCTCTATATACACTCTGTCTCTCTCTCTCACACACACACACACATACACACGCTTTTCAAGGAAAAAAAACAATAACAAAAATAATCTTTAGGAGTTGCTGCGTTTCCCCAAGTTACACGAGGCCATTGTGGAGGTGGTGACAGGAGTCCTTCGCAGGAGGCTGCCTATCACCAATGAGATGGTAATTGAGACTTTTTTTTTTTTTTGCTGTGAATAAAAGTATGGAATGGTCCTTGCTGCTGCACATTTCTTCCTGAGGCTTTGAAGCTGGTGGGTGTATCTGGAATTTAGAGTGCATAGTATATTTACTCCCACATGGCTAGTCTGAAACCACCACACAGCAAAGTAAAAAAGTTGCACTTTATTGTTGCCTCTACCTATTTCCTACTATGAGCCCAGGATGTTTTCTAGCATTTCAGCTAACTGCAATGTTGTCTGGAGAGCAGAATATACTTCCAAATGACATATTAGGTTATTTCTATTTTATGAACTATTCTGGACTCTTTGTGAGGCCTATTTATTTGTCTTGGAAATAAACATGGTACTTAAGACTGGTGTTTTGTTTCAGAGATCTTAGGCATTATGGATCTTGGATTATTGAGCCCAGTGCCACCCCATCAGATACCCTAGGCCTAATAATGCCTCTCTCCTAGGTACACAACCTGGTTGCCATTGAGCTGGCCTACATTAATACCAAGCACCCTGACTTTATAGACACAGCACTGGTCTCTGCCTCAGTGAGCAATTCTAAGGTAACTTTTCACGGATGCCCTCTCCTTAATGACTACCTTTGTCTTAACTTGCAACTAATTCTTGCATTTTTTTTCCAATCTAGAGTGACACTGCTATAGATGGTACCTGGCGATGGAAAAGTGAGAAAGCAGAAGAATCTGGCACTGATGATAGGCCTCAGGGATCCTCTCACTCTTTGGTCTATTCTAGCCCCAGCCGGTCCCATGAAGTCAATCTACTGGACACGGTCAGCCGGGATAAACCTGGGAGAACAGGGAGGGGGAAAGCAGGTGGGCTGGCTAGAACTAAGCTACTTTTAGGAGCAAAGAATGTTGCTAGGAGTTGCAGTGCAGAAACATAATAAGGATGAATTGGAAGAAGTGCCAGTATTTGCATAAGAGGTACATTATTTAGGTCATTGTTTTTTGCCTTGAATGTAAACAACTTTGGTTTGTATTTAAGTGGCAGGATGGGTTACTGCAAAAGGGTACATCAGAATAACAAAGTTGGAAGGGACCTTGGAGGTCATCTAGTCCAACTCCCTGTTCAAGAGGAGACCCTATACTATGTCGGGGAATAGATATTTATCATCTCAGCCAAGGGAGTAGTCTTGAGTAGCTGCTCTCCCAGCTAAATTGCTATTGCATTTGGTGAACACTGCTCACAGCCATTTCCCTTGCCTCTTTCTAGCCCATGCCAGCAACGCGGAAGCTAAGTCAGCGTGAACAACGAGACTGTGAGGTAATCCGGAGGCTTATTAAGTCCTACTTCCTCATTGTGCGCAAAAGCATCCAGGATAGGTAAGTGGGTTAACAAGAAAATTAGGGTAATTCGTGATTGAGTGTGGCATCTGGATTTAGTACTCCTTCAGAAATGGATATTTTGGTCGTGAAAGTTTGAAATTAAGCAGTGACTAACCTAATAAATACTAACAATTTTTTTTATGCAACTCCTTATAGAAAAATAGACTTTAGCCATTTTTGAATGAGAGGACAGCCTTTCTTCCTCAACCCAATCCCTTAAAAGGTTGGGGATTTGGGAAACTACTGTTCTCAAAATTCTTGATCAGTTTCTGACAAATTTTCTGTCACTCCAGCACATTTTAACGTATGTGGTTTCTTATTGCAATAATCAGGATATTTCATGTTCTGCAGGCACATCAGTTTCCATATGTAGCTCAAAGTATTTTGAATAACAAAACATAACTTGAGAAGTACTACAGATAGACTTTATTTAAGCCAAAAGTGCTATAGTAATCTTTCTGCTAGCAATAGAAAAGATGAAATTATACTTAAACAATAACTGTCAATAAAGAAATTGGGACTTTCTTTCAAGAACTCTGTGTCCAAATCAATTTTCATCCTGTAGTGTACCCAAAACTGTGATGCACTTCCTTGTGAACTACGTCAAGGACCACCTCCAGAGTGAACTTGTGGGCCAACTGTATAAGCCTCAGCTTCTAGATACACTCCTAACAGAGTCCGAGGACATGGCTCAGCAGCGTCATGAGGCTGCCAATATGCTCAAGGTAATGGAGGACAGGGTTGCTAAAGGTCAGCTCTGGTTCAATGATGGCCAAAGAAAAACATGTTTCAGGCTCACTGGGGGCAGAACTACTTTGTTGCTTTAAATCCTTTCTCAAACTGGAAGCCACAATTCTTTCCCCAAAGACTGAAAATGGCTGTGTTCCAATCTTTTAAAAGCCTTAAGCATCCTGAGTAGCTTCTCCACCTTGGCTCCCTCCATGTGTTATCTCGCTTCAGCTCTGAGACAAGATGGTGTAAGGTTGGGAAAGACTGGCCAAGATCCCAGGAGCCTATTCCAAGTCCCATCACCATTACCACCAGTCTTTTTTTTCAAATCAGTGATGCCCACTTCTTGGATAGCTAGTTGTCACTTGTCATTTTAGCTTTGTGCATATAGCGCATTAATTTTCAGTATCACACTAATGAAACTATTCCTTTCCCTATGCTGGTTAGTTGTGATGTCTGAGTCTTCAGCCAAGTCGTCTGCTCTTTTGTAGGCATTACAGAAAGCCAGCCAAACAATATCAGAGATCCGAGAGACTCAGCTCTGGTGAGATGCACTCAAAACTTCAGAAGATTCTATGTTGCAAGAATGTTACTCACCCAGAACCGTGCAGGTGTTCAGCTCCGACTCCCATCTGAATCTTTACTGTTTCCCGAGTGGGGAAGAGATTGTGTCCTCAGTGATCAAGTTCTAGTTTAGAACAAAGAGTGTGTCCCTATTTTAACTGTGTTAAAATGTCCGTGGTGCACGGATAGCATTTTGGAGCCGACATATGGTGGCTCTCCCTGCTACCTCATCTATCTTCCATATTTTTCCAGTTTTGCTAGATTCACCAGTATTAAATTCCTGTTTTGATTGTCAAGCTTGCAGCCTTGAGCACTTGCTGAGTTTGGCCAGTCTTCAGCTTGAAATTCTATGTATTTCCTGAACATGGTGCATGAGGTACATGTATTGAAATGAAACCTCGTCTGTGCTTGCTTAACTGTTTAGGATCACACTTGCTCTGTATTTGGCCTTGTAAATGCCTTTTATTCTCATAACTGCGGTACAGGTAAAATTAAAAATGCCTGAGTAACCTTGAATAAGAAAGTTAAGTGCTACCTGACACTAGAGGGATTCATCATCTACTCTGGCCCAAAGAAGGAGCTGATAATGCTGGATCTCACTCTGGACTGTGCTTTCATAACACATTTTACCCAGGAGTCGTGTGCAATAGTGTCACTTGTGGGAGCCTTCACCTGTTCCTGGATGCTTGAGGGTTAGGGGTGGAAATCTGAATAGTTTCCAAGTTTGCACGTATCTGAGCCAAGTGGGGACCAGGGTTGGCCTGCAAATTTTCATGAAATAAACTCTGGAAGATTGTACAGTTGGTGCATTTTGTTTTCTTTAAAGGAAATAAAAAAAGAGATGACGATCGTTTAAGTTCCAAGGATATTCATTTTTCCCATGGCAATCCTTCCCAACATTGATAAGTGTAGATTTTTCCATTTTTCCAAATTTTATTTGCTTAGTTTCATATAATTGTCTTCTTTTATTGTTGCACATCTTGCTGTTAAATATATCCCAAATATTTAACTTTCTTAACTATTTGAAATTCCACTTCTGCCAGTTTTCTGTTTTGGTTTTGCGTGACGTTTTTAACTATCACTTTAGTTTTTTTCTCTATTTTCAGTCCTGCTACCTTTCCAAGCTACTCTGTCTCTTTTATCTTCCACAATAAATGACACATCATCTGCAAACTCTTGTAGTTTAACATATTCGTATTTTTTGCTCCATAACTCACTCCCCTCCCCCCCCCCAAAAAAAAGTGGGTGGAAATGTTTGTGCGTCTTATGGAGCGAAAAATATGCGCTGCAGCAGCGGCTCCTTTTACAGTGTTGAAGCTCACCTCTTCTGTCTTTTCATTGCCCATTTTCCCCCTCTAAACCAAGGTGCATCTTATGGTCAGGTGTGTCTTATAGTGTGAAAAATATGGTATATTTTAGGTCTTATCTCCATTCCTTTAATTTCTGTATTTTGCCTAATATTCCTGTTTAAGACTTCCAAGATCAATATAAATAGTAGAGGCGATAGTGGGCATCCTTGTCTTGTTAGAAGTTCCTATTAGGAGGCCTGGATCCCGACAACCATCCAAAAAATGCAAAGTGCTGATGCTGGGCTTAAATTCTACAACCCAGAAGAAGGGACTAGAAAGCACAAGGATTTGAACGTCTTACAAAATGGATTTTTAAATGCTGTTGCAGGAGTTAGAATTGAAGTCAAAATATATGTCTGAGAAATCTGAATCAATTTGATTGATATAGATTGAGTTTTCCTTATACCAGAGATAAGTCATAATTATACAGAATATTTGTAGTTCAGGGTTGAAATGAGGTTTATACATCATGCAAATGTCTTTTCAACATTCAGCAGTTAGCTCAAACTGCAAAATTTCAAAAATGTGCAAAATTTCTGTGGCACTTAGGGACTGGGGCTGCTACCTTAAGTGGTGTGGTGACACATGTCATTTCTTTGTTATCCCTTGAGCTTAAAAGGTTAGTTAACTGACACTAGAGTTACACAACCAGATTTTCCCCCCTATTTTGCTGCTCATTGGATGAGTGGAGACTCTTGCCTGCAGCACTCTCTGTAAACAGGAGTCTTGATGTTTCTGCCCTTCTGGGGTGACAGGCATTTCTGTTTGTAGGTGCATGTGCATTCCCAAAATATAGACTGGGCTTAGAAAAGTTGTACATATATAAGGATTATTGTGAGGGGGATATTGGTAGGTACTGCTCCCCTACAACCTGATCAGTTGCAGCTTATAGGTTTAGGTGGACAATGCTACTTAAAAACAAGTTTACAGCTGCCATCCTGAAGGCTGGAATCCAGCTTCAAACACCCTGTCAACTTGCTACATGACTGATAAAGTAGGCAAATAACACACAAGACAACCCTTTTTCACACAGCAAGGACATTTGATCAATTTATGAAGCATCAAATATACATTTTCATATATACAAAATGGAACTGATCGGTTGGGGGGAGAAGGAAAGGAAACAAAAATACAGTCAATCTGGGAAGGGGCAGAGGGGAAGCCCCATGCTATAGAAAATACATGGGCTGGAAACACCACCCCCCTCGTAAAGGCTGGTATTTATAATATATATTATATACATGGAATTCTGTACAGCAACAAACCCAACACAGGAAGTGCAGTGCAGGGCAGGGACAAAGTGCATGCTCGGGGGTGGGGCACAGGTGGGAAGACCTGACATGGGGTGTGATGTGGAAGAGAGGAGGAACCCAGGACTTTACAAGGTGGCACACAGAGGAGAGGCCTGAGCTGCCACCTGATAAAGATTCCTGGCTTCCCTCCTCTCAAGGCTGTGGAGCAAAATTGGTTGGCAGAGGGCAACGAAGCCTAGCGCTTCAAACCTGTGGGACTCAAGAAACCCGTAAGCCTCCTGAGACTCTCTACCATTTGCTCCTCTCTTAGTCTTCCCCCTTTCTCAAAAGAGTGAGAGAAATCTCACCTCTCACTCAGCTGGCTCCCCTTAGAGCAGCCATTTCTGCAAGTTTAGCAGGGTGCTTGAGCAGGGCCTATAAAGCCCACAATAAGCCATTTGGCCATAAAGCCCACAATAAGCCA